>CM032449.1:38975991-39144856 GCA_019049505.1 Pachyrhynchus sulphureomaculatus | reverse complement strand
CGGTGTACGTTTGGGAGCAGCGCCTTAAAGATGGGAGCCGTATTCCATCGTTGTTTAAATTTGAGCTTTATATAGAAGAAATTAATATATCCAGCTTTTGAGAAGGACTCTTTGCTATGCTTGCAGCACGTTAGTGGCGGCCCGTGGCTACGTATCGTCGTAACTTGCTTACGGTGCAGAGGACTGCGGGTTCCAATTCCAGCAGGTTGGTATCCTTTATTTATTAATTTACTTAAGTATATCTGGATTGGCCACGTACATAGGTAGTAGTTGCAGAAATACAATAATGTCCGTGGCAGGACTACCGGGTTGTTTAAAAGGTGCTGTGAAATACAAAAATATGTTTCAGCACTTGGACAACGTTGACGGATATTACGACATCTTCGCCGATATCCTATAAGATATAAAAAGGGTAAAATTCCTACTCAGGCGGGGCGGTGAACAATAACATAAATGTTCATGCTAAGACATATTTGATCCCAAATTTACGCCCAGCCAATTAAGTGAGGATGCTAAAGGAATAACGTACCCTTACGTAACTATGGAAGGTTCAACAACGTTAACTTTTTAGAAAAAACTGCCGCCTGGGTTTTTTAGCGTTAAATACTACTTGGTTACTGTCACTCCAAGAAAGAATTTCTTCCAGGTGTTTGATAAGTTGACCGACGTCATGACATGACATCATATGTTACCATTCATTATTGCTTGGTCTCTTTACAGCTTCTGGATTATCACTCTCATTATTTTCCCAGTTTTGCCAGATAGATCTATTAACTTCAGATTATGTTTATTTGTGTTATCATGCTTACCATACCTGAATCTTGTTGGCTCATAAACCTTCTTCTTTCCAATTTTTGCATTAAAACGTCATATAGATAATTATAATTATTTCTTTATTGGGTAATGTACCATAAATGTTTTCAACTATTTCATAAAACTTCTTTTTAATTTGCTGCATGAACATTAATTAAATTTGTATTTTTCTCCAATCTCTTCAAACTGAAATGTCATATTCTCTCGTTAATCTGCTTCATTTTACAAGATACCCTTTTCGAAAAATCCTATTATTCTTACAACTGCTGTTAATGTTTCTGACTCTATTTTTTTTTTCTGTAGTGCCAATATTGCTATATTATATTTTTGTCTTGTTTTCTAGTCACTGAGAACCCCTAGATAATATACAATACAATGTGGATTGCTATCTGTAAACATTTTTTTTTCCTTTTTTCTTCATGCTATTTCCAGGTACATTTCCATGTTCGATATTTTTTCCATTTTCTCCCGCTTCATTACCGTACTTATCTTCCTATTTATAGCCTAGGTCGCAATTTCACATTATAATTGGCTGTTCATACCAAAAGAAATATCTCCGGCGTGTACACACCATTTAATGCTGCTGGCTTTTACGTCCGTAATGTTACTAATTAAATTTAGGAATATTACTAAACTAGTTCTTTCTTTACCGAAATTGATTAGAGGATAAAGAAGAGTAAAAAAATATTTTTTAATTATATTAACTTATGTTTTGGTGTTTAATTGATAATAAAATAGAATATAAAAAAATATGATGCTGATGCAATATTTATGGAAGACTTTCATACAATACAACATCATTCTATCTTAGGGTGACAGTAACCAAATAAAATTTACCGCTAGGCAGCATTTTTTTCTAAAAAAGTTAACGTTGCTGAACCCGACATAGTTATGTCGGGGCATTCTATTCCTATAGCATTGTCATTTAATTTGCTGGACCTTATTTTGGGAGCAAATATGTCTTGGCATGAATTACAAGCACAGCAAAGAGAGCTTCTCAAAAGCTGGGAATATTATTTCGAACTAGAAAGCTTTACACTCCGCAACAACTGTTAATTCTGCACAAAATCCAACGATAGAATACTGCTCCCAAACATACACTGCATTCTTGGATTCTATTCAGAAGAGAACTGCTCGCCTGACTGGAGACCACGAACTGACCAGCAACCTTGATTCTTTGGAACAGAGAAGAACGGTTGGCGACTTGAGTCTATTCTATTTCCATAGCCCGCTTAATTCTTCCCAGAGCGGTGTATGCTAGAAATATACGTCGCACGAATACTTCACATATGTATGAGGTTCAGCTTGTTATTCCTCGTACAACCCTTTTCAAGCAGTCTTTTATATGGAGAACCTCATCCCTTTGGAATAATTTACCCAGGACTGTGTTTCCGACCAAGTACAATTTAAAGCGATTCAAGAACAACGTGAATTGCTTTTTCCGCACACATGTTGCTCCCGTAGCGCTTTAGAAATTTCCCTGCAGCACGTATGCTGGGCCAATTAAAACGTCATAAAAAAGACCCTACCCTAGTAACTTATAACTATAAAAAACGTAAACTGAAAGTTATCCAAAACCTGAATTGTAAACGAATGCTGAAATAATGCTGTAAGAACTGCTAGACATCGTGCAACATGGATGTACTAAATAAATTAATTCTCAACTCCGACCCACTACTTTCATGTTTACGTCCAGAATTTAAGGAAAGCAGAATACCATTCTTTTAAGTAGCTTTGAAATTTCTTGTGCTAACTGAAACATTACAACAGAAAAATAACACAGGACTAAAATCTTTTTTTACTCCGGACAAGGCGAGTTTTGGGTCACTGAAAACGAATGGGTTGTCCGTTTCAACCCAGCAGGTCTAGTTTCTGCGTTAATCAAAGAAATATAATCTCAAAGCTATATAAGTAAAATCACCCAAATAGATAACTTAATTGATAAAAAATATGCAAGTCTAGAGCTTACAAATTAAATTTCGTATATAAACTATAAACTGGCCTAACTTTTAACAAAACCAACAAAATCTAGTTGAACCTACAAATTTTTTGTGTTAAATACATGAGAAGCAGTATACTATGAATCTGTATTCTGTATATTTAATTTCGGTCACTAAAAACATGCCGTTCTTCAAAAAATAGCTCAAAATTAGTGAATATTTTCATTCTTATGACAGAAATACTCAAAACTGGTAAAAGATGTCTAAAATCATATATTTCTACGTATTTTGAGATGCTAAATTTGAATCTGATGTCGGAATTCGTCTACTACGTTACCATTTTTTCCTATCCTCAAAAAATAGCACAAGATCAGAAAATATCTTCATTTTTATAACGGAATTACTGCGAAACTGATAAAAGATGTCTGTAACAATATATATCTATGTAACACGTAGATTGAAAAGTTTTTTTTTGTCTGATACACAGATATCGCCTTTTTCAAAAAAATCCATATGATTTTTAGAAAATACCAACTTTCAAACGATACGTGTCAAAATTTCATGACATTTCGACGATTAGTAGTTTTAGTGACGCTACTTTTGGTATTTTAAAAACAATGGAAAAAATCGAATTTCGTGTGTTGATTAAACACTGTTTTTTGATGGGCAAAAATACCGTTCAAGTGAAGCAATGGCTTGATAAGTGTGACGCGGTCGTACAGATACAAATGATACTGAACGCTCTGGACGCCCAAATGAGGTGGTTACATCGGAAAACATCAAAAAATCCACAAATTTGTATTGGATAAGCGAAAAGTGAAATTGCGTGAGATAGCTGAGATATCAAAAGAACGTATTGGTCATATTTTGCATGAACATTTGGGCATGAGAAAGCTCTGTTCGAAATGGGTACCGCGTTTGCTCACAGTGGACCAAAAACAACAACGTGTTGATGATTCTGGGCACTGTTTAGACCTGTTTAAGCACAATAAAAATAATTTTTCATGTGATATGTGACAATGGATGAAACATGGATCCACTACTACACACCGGAATCAAATCGGCAGTCAGCTGAGTGGACAGCAGCCGGTGAAAGCCGCTCAAAGCAACCGAAGACACCTCTATATTTTGGGATGCGCATAGAATAATTTTCATCGACTATGTTGAAAAGAGAAAAACCATCAATAGCGCGTATTACGAGTATATAAAGTTATTGTTGAAGTTGAAGGAAAAAATCGCAAAGAAACGACCCCAAATGAACAAAAAAAAGTATTCTTTCATCAACAACACCGTGTCGTGTTACGATGGATGGCAAAATTGCATGAATTGAAGTTCGAATTGCTTCCTCATCCATCGTATTCTCCAAATTTGGCCCCCACTGACTATTTCGCCTACCTCAAAAAAATGCTCGCGGGAAAGATATTTGGCTCCAAAGGCCTATTTTGCAGGCAAAGACAAATCCTTCTATAAGAAAGGTATAGAAATTTTAGAAAAGCGTTGGACTGATTATATCGCTCTTGGAGGAGACTATATTGACGAATAAAATTGAATTTTGCAAAAATAAAATGTGTTTTAAGTAGCTAGACCAAAAACTTTTTAGCCCACGTGTTATTTTAAGATGTTGAATCTGAATCTGACAGAACTCCCTTATTAGGTCACCATTTTTTTCTAACCTCAAGAAAAGCTCAAAATCAGTGAATATCTTCATTCTTATGGCGAAAATATTTCCACACCTAATCCTAAAGTCTTTACACCAAGAACTCTAAACCTAACATAACCTAATGAAAGAACTTTACACCCAGAACTCCAAACTCACCGAAATAAAGCACCCCGATGGTGAGAGGCGGAAGGGGGCTCACCAAAGAAAAAAGACAAGAGAAATAACGATTTAGCAATCCAAGGTACATAAAAATATATTTTTTCATGTTTTACCAGCATTATATTTCCTTAAAAAAAAATTAGATTTTCATTCCTATGAGCAATTTTTAAGGTTAGAAGCAGAAGGAAAATATTCACTGACACAGAGCTAATTTTTACGGTTAGAAAAAAAGATGGGTGACCTAGTTAAGTTAATTTCGAAGTTTTTGGTGTAAAGATCTTAGGATTAGGTTAAGTTAGTTTCAGAGTTCTTAATGTAAAGTTCTTCCATTAGGTTATCTTAAGTTCGGAGTTGTTGGTGTAAAGTTCTCCAATTAGGTTTGGAGTTCTTCCATCTGAAATCCTGAAGTGATGGAGAAAACCAAACAACTGCATATATTTAACGACCGAAATCAAATATACAGAATACATATAATAATACATGAATAATTCATAGCACATTACTTCTCACGTATTTCACAAAAAAAAACCAAGTTGAACTTGCACAATTAGTGTTCCGTACGTTGATTGCTTTTAAAATAAAAAATTTTATTACGGGGACATAAAATGATCAGTGAGTTCACAAAACACACCCCAAAGGAGTTTTCAACAAAGTTTTTACTCTTTACTGAAAACTGATGACCTTGAAATTTATATACCACATAAATTATTAAAGGTAATGCACTCGTGATAATTTTCGTTCAATCTACACCCCGTGGAGAGCATTTTTTGATCAGTACTTTTTCGCGTACTACATTATATATATATATATATATATATAAATATATATATATATATATATATATATATATATATATATATTTTACTCGTGTTTTCACAAGCTTTCATTTGACACCACACTCGATGACCTAGTAAAAAAAAATTTTATTCACTTCAGATTTCACCCCCCAAAACTAACCCCTTAAGTCAAAATTTAACTTTCAAAACTACACGGCTTTGATGAGGCCATCAATTCCTATATTATTACCAAATTTCAACTTTCTATGACAAATACTTTCGGAGAAAATCGGGTGTGACAAACAGACAGACGGACGGACAGACAGACACCGAAGTCATCTTATAAGTGTTCCGTTCGGAACACTAAAAATTGTGGGCCTACACTTTTTTTTTCGGTTAAGTTATCTTAGGTTTGAATCTTGATATTTATTTTGGTCATTTTACTTATACAGTTTTGAGATTATATTTCTTTGATTTACTCAAAAACTAGACGTGCTGGGTACAGACAACGGATTCGTTTTCAGCGACCCAAAATACGTATGGGACACCTTATCTTGTTTGAGTAAAAAAAATTTTGATCCTGTGTAATAAAAGCGATAGAAAAGAATCTTATGATGACATTTGGAATTCAGATGAGGATTATCATCACTATTTATAAATAAATAATCACAATTTAATGAAATTACTTGGTTTTGGTTATTTACATTTAACCTAACAAGTATCAAAACTTTCTCACTAAGAAGTAACCACTTAAAAATTAGTAAAAAATAAAATATTTGATCCTGACTCATTCAGTATAGAATAGGATATTTAGAAAAAAACAATAATTTCAAATTTAATTTAAGGAAAGAAGAGTTTTGACTAGGTTTTTCGATTAGATTCCCTGCGTATACCGCTTCAATACACAGATAAAATGGAAGAAGCCGACAAGAATAAAAACTTAATAGACTTCTCCGAAGAAAAAATGGGACTGATATATACACCAAGAAGATTTTTGAAATTAGGAGGATTGTGGCCGGCGAATCAAATGAATTTGAGATCACCAATAAAAAGAATATGCTATAAAATATATCAATATTTTGTTTTCACCTATTATGTAATATTTAGTCTATTGCAAACTATAGAATGTATTCGTTTAGTTCTACAAGGTAAACCATTTAAAAGAACTAGCACTGCCATTGGAATATTACTGTCTATTGCAGTTGTCCTAGTAAAGGCAATGATTTACACTAAAAATAAAGTTGCTCAAAGAACTTTAGCATTCACTGAATTCGAAAAAAAAATTTGGAAATCTGATGACGATAAAATAAAAAACGCATATAAGTTAATACTTCAATATTGGCGGTATCTTAGTACATCTCTTATAGCTCTATCCACTTCTACAGCTGTGTTCTTTTACATCATTCACCTAATTGGAAGTGAAGGTGTCTTGAATGTTGGAATAAAATATTGGGATTTCGACAACAGAGCTTTTCTGCAGGAGCTATACTTTCCTTTTAAAAAAAATAACAATAAAAATTTTTATATTTTATTTATTTATAATATATTAGCGACATTATTAAGTACCACTTGGAATATTTCTTGTCAAATCTTGTTGTACTCTAACTTAATATTTGCTTTAACTCGTTTAAAATTTTTGCAAATCCACTTGGAAACATCACATGAAGAGAATGGGAGTAATTATATAACAATTATTAAAGATTTAATAAAGGAACATCAAGATATAATCAGGTATTATAATATTGTAATAGCAAATTAGTAAAATATATTGTATAAAAATATTTTGTAGGTTTATCAAAACTTTGAATGCATCCACGAAATACGCATTGTTCTCAGATTGTCTACTAAATTCTTTAAAAATTGCAGTTGGTTCATTTCAACTTATAATGGTAAGTTAATATTACCCCTGTCTAACAGAAAAAAAATTGAGATATAAAAACAAAATTTTGCAAACTTTATTTTCTATGTTAAATTTCCAAACCAAATGTTATGTCGTGATAATTCCAGAAAAAATAATTTTAAATATTATTCCTGAATTCCAATACTAGCATCATTAAAATATATTCCACGAGGGTGGTATGATAAGTACCTGGCCCTGACAAGACAAAAACATTTTATGTGTAAAATTTATTTTATATTTCAACAAAGTCCCCTTTTAGCTCAATACACTTAATTCAAATTCAAAATTATCTTTATTTTAAAAGTATGCCAGCATACAATAAAATAGTGTCCACAACTAAGACTAAAACTACCTAACAGGATTAAACATTATCAAAGTATCTATAGAATTCTTCAATATTATATGGCTCTATTTTCAATAACAATCTAAAGATTTTCTTTTTGAGTATTTTGACATTTGTAATTAATTTAATATCATTTGGTAAAGTATTATACAACTTTATACATTGATAATGTGCACCCTTCTCTGTCATAGTCAATCGGTGTCTTGGGTAAGTATAGTTCATTGTTCTTGTGACATATACAGTTTGTGACTCATATCTTTCAAATAAAGATCTGTTTTTAAACAGGAATAGTATACATTCCTGTATGTAAACAGCAGTAGCAGTAAGTAGTTTATTTTCTGTAAATTTTTCCTCTACATGATTCTCTATGGTTTAAATTGAGTATAATTCGTAAAGCTCTTTTTTGACAAACAAAAACCCTACTAGCATCTCTACTATTTCCATACATGATAATTCCATACCTTATATTGACTCAAAGTGTGCATGATACAGTATTTTCTTGATGTCAAAAGGAATATACCTCCCCGAGACTCTACGACTATAACATATTCTGTTTATTTTACTCACAACATGGTTGACATGACATTCCCAGGTTAAAATACTATCCAGAAACATGCCCAAAAACTTAACTTCAGCATTTAAACTAATATGGTTACCATTTAAGTTTAAACTAGTTGGTTCCTCTAGTCGTGACCTACTTGTTTTAAATATCATAATGTTCGTTTTTGTGTTATTCATGACTAGCCTATTCTTTGTCAACCATTCCTCCACCCCTAGCATAAAAATCTCAGCATCTTCTTCAAATTCAGTAATGTCTTTATTACTTAACAAAATGTTCGTATCATCTGCATAATTAGTAATTTTACATATATTATTTAACAAAAGTAATTCAGTTATGTTATTTACATATAAGATAAACAGTATAGGGCCCATAACACTACCTTGTGGAATGCCTAACATTATCTTCTTCTTTTGAGATGACACCCTGTCACTTCCCTTACCTATCACCACTCTTTGTTCCTTACAAGATAAGTATGATTTGATCCACTTCAGGGTTGTTCCTCGAATTCCGTACATGTTTAATTTGTGTAAAAGTATGTTATGGTTTAATGTATCATATGCCTTTGATAAATCAAGAAACAACCCCAGAGGGATCTCGTTATTTTCTAAACGTCTGTTGTACAAAGTTAACAATTGCTGTTTGAGTGGATTTTCCATGTAAGTATCCATGTTGTGTTTTATTAAGTAGGCCATTTTCCACCATAAATCCTAGAATTCGCTGGCACATAACATGTTCAAATATTTTGGAAAATGAACTGAGCAGCATTGGGCGATAATTTTCTATATTGGTTTCATCACCTTTTTAGTGTTCCGTACGGAACACTTATAAGATCACTTCGGTGTCTGTCTGTCTGTCTGTCTGTGTGTCTGTCTGTCTGTCTGTCACACCCGATTTTCTCCGAAACTATTTGACATAGAAAGGTGAAATTTGGTAATAATATAGGAATTGATGGCCTCATCAGAGCCATGTAGTTTTGAGAATTAAATTTTGACTTAAAGGGTTAGTTTTGGGGGAGTCGGAAGTGAAAAAAAAATTTTTTTACTAGGTCATCGAGTGTGGTGTCAAATGAAAGCTTGTGAAAACACGAGTAAAAAATATATATATAATATTATACTTGCGCGCACCTTTCTTTGTATTACGAGGCATGTTTTTTAAGTAAGTACCGTTTTGCGATTCCGCCGCCGCAGCGATACGGTCGGCGTTCCGCGCATGCGCGCTGGTAACCTACATCTCATGTCTACGCACTGACGCCATTACAGTCTGATTCTTCATTGTATACGTTGTTTACTGAGTGTTTTAAAATGCCTCCGACAATCGTGAGTCCCGCCGATTGTGAAGTACGGGCTGTTATACGATTTCTTAGTGCTAAAGGCGTAAAACCGATCGATATTCATCGTGAGATCTGTGAAGTTTACGGACAAAACATTATGAGTGATGGAATGGTAAGGAAATGGGTGAGAGCATTTAAAGATGGCCGCACAAATGTGCATGATGAAGAACGGAGTGGGCGTCCTTCGGTCGTTAATGAAGATTTGGTGCAGAAAGTGGACGAAAAGGTGAGAGAAAACAGACGCTTGACAATTTCATCATTGTGCGACTGCTTTCCTCAATATTCTCGTAGTGTTTTGTATCGCATTGTGACCGAGAACTTGAATTACCGGAAATTGTGTTCACGTTGGGTTCCAAAAATGTTGACGGATTTGCACAAAACCCAACGTTTAGGCAGTGCATTGACTTTCCTTGAGCGGTACCACAATGAAGGTGAACATTTTTTAGACCAAATTGTTACTGGTGACGAAACATGGGTGGCCTACGTCACACCAGAATCGAAACAACAATCCATGGAATGGCGACATTCATCATCACCCAAAAAAGTGAAGTTTAAGCAAACAATTTCTGCCCGCAAAATCATGTGCACAGTTTTTTGGGACAGAAAAGGAGTATTGCTAGTGGAGTTTCTGCCTCGTAATGAGACAATCAATGCAGCGTCTTATTGTGAGACATTGAACAATCTGCGTCGTGCAATCCAGAACAAAAGACGTGGCAAGTTGAGTAAGAGTATCGTTTTGCTGCATGACAATGCCCGTCCACATGTGGCTAATCGGACCAAAGATCTCATCAAATCTTTTAAATGGGAAACTCTAGATCATCCTCCATACAGCCCTGATCTGGCGTCCAGCGACTACCATTTGTTCCTGCACTTGAAGAAGCACCTGGGTGGTCAGCGTCTTCAAGACGATAACGAAGTCAAAACATTTGTGATACAGTGGTTAACAAGTCAGGCGGCAGAATTTTATGAGGAGGGTATTCAAAAACTGGTGCCACGTTATGACAAGTGCCTCAATATTCACGGAAATTATGTAGAAAAGTAGATTAAGGTACAGGCTTTCATGTAAAAAATAAAATTATAGCGATATCTTTGCACGTCTTTTTTTAATTCCAAAACGGTACTTACTTAAAAAACATGCCTCGAAAAATCGCTGTCCCGGGCTTTATCTCGAAAAGTACTTATCAAAAAATTTCGAAAAAATTCTAGAATATTCTCCACGGGGTGTAGATTGAACGAAAATTATCACGAATGCATTACCTTTAATAATTTATATGGTATATAAAAAAACAAAAATTTCAAGGTCATCAGATTTCAGTAAAGATTGGAAACAAACTTTGTTGAAAACTCATTTGGGGTGTGTTTTGTGAAGCCACTAATCATTTTATACCACCGTAACATAAATTTTGACTTAAGGGGTTCGTCTTGAGGGGTGAAATCGGAAGTGAAAAAAAATTTTTTTTACTAGGTCATCGAGTGTGGTGTCAAATGAAAGCTTGTGAAAACACGACTAAAAATATATATATAATGTAATACTTGCGCACACTTTTCTTCGTATTACTTTTAAAAAATCGCTGTCCCCTACCTTATCTCGAAAAGTACTGATCAAAAAATTTTGAAAAAATTCTGGAATATTCTCCACGGGGTATAGATTGAACGAAAATTATCACGAGTGCATTACCTATAATAATTTATTTGGTATATAAAAAAAAAATATTCAAGGTCACCAGTTTTCAGTAAAGATTGGAAACAAACTTTGTTGAAAACTCATTTGGGGTGTGTTTTGTGAACTCACTGATCATTTTATACCACCCTAACAAAAATTTTTATTTTAAAAACAATTGCAAGTTCAACTTGCACTTGACCGGTTTTTTTTTATAAACCGGAATTACTAGTGCAATTTTTAACTGTTCCGGGAATATACCGTATTTAATTCAATTATTTATAATGTAAATTATGTACAGTATATTAGTTCCATAATTTCGGATATTACAAACTTTATTAGGCTATTTGAAATATCATCAAAACCGCATGTGAACTTATTTTTCGTTTGTGACTATCTGCATTATTTCCTCTTTATTCACTAATTCTACCTTAATTTCTACAGGGTTATCCTCTATTTCTCTCTCTATTAAAAGGTATATTATTCAATTTGTTTAATAGATTAGGTGCTACGTTTATCAAGAAATCATTAAAATCGTTTGCTATTGTCTCCTTATTTCCTTCAATTTTAATGTTTTTCTCTGCTGGCTTATCTTTTATTTCATTTATAATTTTCCAAGTACATTTACTTTTATTATCCGAATTTCTTAACCTCTCCGCATAGTGTTTTCTTTTATGGTCTTTCAACAAGTTGTCATATTCTTTCTTTTTATTACTGTACATAGCCTTATATCTAATATTTACATTTTTTTATTACATACAGAATATCCAATTGTCTTTTACACTCTTTGATTTCAGGGCTACTTCGCATATATTCGGATTTATTAAAATTTCTACGTGGGATCTTTATTTGGGGAAAATGCTCATTAAATATCTCTAAACAAAAGTTTGATAAAAGTAGAGCACTGGTTGTCCACTAATTCAGCATTGATTGAGTAGATGGACTGCCAATTTAATTTTTGAAAACCATTCTTGAAGTTAGTTTTATTCTGAGTGTTAAAGCTTCTTTTTTTTAATGAATAAAGATTTTTGTTTTTCGATATATAATACGGTATGATCTGAAATGTATGGTCTGAAATCATCGAGTGCAAAATTTGGGATGTAATGTCACCATCAAAATTTGTTAGTATGTTATCAATACAGGTACTACTTGTGTTAGTAATGCGCGTATGTTTTAAAATAGTTTGTTTGTCATTGAAAAAGGAAAAAACTGAATTAAATTCAAAAATATTTTTTGAAGCTGACAGAAACACTTAGTTTACTGTTTTTCTATCTTTTGTATCCCATCTAAAAAATATGATTTCTCCAACCGTTCAAAATAGACATTTGTTTCAGCAATCACATCATCATTTGAGCCCAATTTTTTTCCGCCGAGACATTTTTTTATATTCGGAAATAGGAAATAATCGCTGAGGACTCAATCTGTCGAATATGGTTGATGCAGAAGCAATTCATATATTAGCTCATGCAATTTTACCATCGCTATGATACAAGTGTGTACATTTTTCTTTCACAGCATGGTTGAAACAATCCAGTAGACATAATACTGTCCATTAATCGTTTTGCCCTTTTCAAGATAATCAACGTAGATTATCTCGCGTACATCCTAAAACACTGTTGGCCGATAAAGTCGCTTTGCCCTTCTTTGGCGCTCGTTCGCCACGGAAAACTCACTGTTTGGACTGTTCTTTCGTCTCTGGTGTGCTATGATGAATCTATGTTTCGTCAACAGTTATGAATCGATGCCAAAAATCATTCCGATTAATTTTAAGTTGACACACGGGCCTGTTTATTGCCAATTGTGAGCAATCGCGGCACCCGTTTTGCGGAAAACTTCCAACATTCAACTGAGTTGTTAAAATATTCTGCGCTCGTTCAGTTGAAATTCCCACCGTCTAAGCAATCTCACGCACTTTTACTCTCCGATCATTTATAACTATATCGTGGATTTTTTCAATCATTTCTCATATGGTGACCCCGTTGACGGCCTGGACGTTCTGCATTAAAAATGCTTATACAGCCGCGTTTAAATTCAGTTATTTAATATTTTATGATTGATAGCGAAGGTGCAGAGTCCTCATAAAATTCGCTAAGTTCCGTTTTTATCTCATCATTTATTTTCTTTCTCAAAAACAAATATTTTATCACTGCTCGATATTCAATTTTTTTCATTGTAGAAAAATCACAAAAGTTGTTCTATTTAAATAGCTGCCACTCATAGACTAAATGACCGAGCGACTTGAAAACTTGACAGTATTCTTGTGAAAGGTTAAGTTTACGAAAAATATAATTTTTTAAATAGTAGTAGCGACATCTCTGACTGAGGCCAGGTACTTGTCATAAAAGCCTCGTACCCAACCAATTTGAATGATTCTTTTACTGTAGCCTAAGTTCAAAAATACTTTATCAAACATAAAGTTTTATTAAATTTGCTTTAGTAGTTTTGTAGATAATTGAAGATATACCTACATACATTCACGAAATTTATTATATTGGTTGGAAAACGTATATAGACTAACATGCGTAAATATCATGACATTTCAACGGTATTAAAAATATACGTATTGAATTGAGAACCTTTTTTCAAGACAGTTCAATGAAGCGCATCCTCTTCAGATTTTGTAGTATAACGTTTCAAATTTTTGAAGGAGACGTTACAACCTTGAACTTGAAAAACTTAAAATTAATCTTACCAATGTTCTTTATTTTAAATCACATTAATCCATTGAAAACCAAAAAATCAGAGAACGTAGAACCTTTTGAATTATTCATTTAACTTTAGCATAAGAACCCTATACAATACTTATCACCACTACACCAAACACTTTTTTTTTTGCACTCAACGCAAGTTTCGCTAACCGTATAAGCATCATCAGGAACAATGACTTGGTAAATCTAAGAAAATAAACTAGACAATTTATAAGAAACTTGGAATTACTCAAGTAGAACTCATTGCACCCGAAGTATTAGTTTCGGCTGAGTAACCCGTACAGGGAACTATCAGAAATAGGTCCTCGGTCCTTATTTAGACTATTTTGACATTTTATGATTCCAATATTTTCGTATGCTTCTAATAATTTCATATCATATATATTAATTAATAACCGTAAATTATCTAATGTTCCTTTACTCAACTTACTTCTTGCCACAATCATTATAACTTAGCTCATAAATTCCACTTCTATTACGTCCGTGAGTTGTGTCATTCGGATCCATAAGGTATTTTTTAAGTTGTCGGATGACTTGTAAACTAATGTGAGGCCTACATTATTAAATACCTTATTAAATCCTCTGGTGTATTTTGGATTATATGGGATCAAAATATATTTCGTCAAATTCTGCTTACGGCTAAAATAGGTGGAATTGTGAATATTTAACTTAAATTTATATCTGTTTACTAATTTATTTATTAAGTCTTCGTTATAACCATTGATTTTAGATATATTCTTAATCTGATTCATTTCATTTCTGAACCCGATTTCGTTCAACGGGAAAGTGACTTAACGATGAATAGGAATATATCTATGTGTTACAGTATCTTTCGTATATATGCCAGATTCTAATTTATTATTATTTTTAATAACTAGAATATCCAGGAATGATAATTCTTCGTTTTTCTCAGTGAGTGCCAAAATAAAGTGTTTGGTATAGTAATAATAACTGTTTATAATAATGAGACGTCTTAACTTTCTTTACTTTTAATAAATATTTTATTTTTTAAATAGAAGCCGTTATTTGCCCCTTATGTATATCTTAATTTCTGAGAATGGATTTAGTGGATATTAATACTGAAAGAACTAAAGAAATTAGATATAAGCTCGGTCATTTTTTTTTTCTGGTAGAGAATATGGATAAGAGATAATTTTTATACGTCTTTTGAAAATAGTCTCTATAGTTGTTTAAAACTTTGTTGCAATGTTTATTTTTTTTTTGGGCACCATTCATTTTAAAAAAAAATTTTCAACTCAAAAAATAAAAAACCGGTCAAGTGCAAGTTGAACTTGCGCAATTAGTGTTCCGTACGTTGATTGCTTTTAAAATAAAAAATTTTGTTACAGATGTATAAAATGATCAGTGACTTCACAAAACACACCCCAAATGAATTTTCAACAAAGTTTGTTTCCAATCTTTACTGAAATCTGATGACCTTGAAATTTTTTAAATACCAGAAAAATTATTAAAGGGAATGCACTCGTGATAATTTTCGTTCAATCTACACCCCGTGGAGAATATTCCGGAATCTTTTCAAAATTTTTTGATAAGTACTTTTCGAGATAAGGCGCGGGACAGCGATTTTTTAAAAAATAATACAAAGAAAAAAGTGCGCGCAAGTATTACATTATATATACATTTTTTTACTCGTGTTTTCACAAGCTTTCATTTGACACTACACTCGAAGACCTAGTAAAAAATTTTTTTTTTCACTTCCGATTTCACCCCCCAAAACTAACCCCTTAAGTCAAAATTTAACTCTTAAAACTACATGGCTCTGATGAGGCCATCAATTCCTATATTATTACCAAATTTCAACTTTCTATGTCAAATAGTTTCGGAGAAAATCAGATGTGACAGACAGACAGACAGCAGACAGACAGACAGACAGACACCAAAGTGATCTTATAAGTGTTCCGTACGGAACACTAAAAAATACTGAAGAGTTATTTAGTTGTGGAAATAAAATCAATTTACGTACAAACGTTGCGTCCTGAAAGAAAGGGCAGGGTATTAGTGAAACGCTACACATTTAAATAAAGAAGGGTATATATATATATATATATATATATATATATATATATATATATATATATATATATATATATATATATATATATGTATATATATATATATACATATATATATATATATATATATATATATATATATATATATATATATATATATATATATATATATATATATATAAATATCAAAATAAAAATTTCTAACTTTATTACACTTTTAAAATAACTTCTACTAAATAAAAACCCCTTAAGCTAGAAGAGTACACTATTACATAGAGTCTTTAAATCAGGATTACTAAGTTTTTAATAACAGGCTTGATAAAATACGATATTAAATATTTGTGAAATTGACTCCGCGAATTACACAGGTTGAGTAGTCGTTGGAAACGCACTTGTAGACAGGAAGAGAGATTTTTAGACTGATGTGCTTATGACTTACGGATTGGCTTCTCCTCGTGGGTTTTCCATTAGTTGCCTGGCCTCTCCTGGTGAGATTCTCATAAAAATATTGTCTCAGCCACTACCATCCTAGTTTCATTTGGGTAGCTAAACACTTTTTGACCCGAAATGCCTGCGGATGAGCATGATGTTTAAAGAAAGGAAAAAAGCCTTAAACTTGAGAGCTAAAAACCGTTACTGCACTACTGCATCACTGAGAAAAAAAACCACACTAGCGTGCTGGAGAAGAAAGTTCCTACGGCCTACTGGCCGAAAAAGCTGTTACTGCTTCATAGTGGAAAAAAGCTACTACTGCTTCATGGTGGAAAAAGCCACTACTGCTTTATGGTGGAAAAAGCCTTTAAAAATTCCATCTGGCAACTTAAATATCTTCGTCCCTTCCTTAAAGTGACGTCTTTAAAATGGCTCACTACCGGGCGCAAAATTAATGCAAACTAAATAAGTCAAGTCGGCAGCATGCGTTACACACTGCCGGTTTAAATTAAACTGCTCAAAAATTTAAAACACTGTTTTAAGCTACACTGCTCAAAAATTGAAATCACTGCAATAATTATAAAAATGTAATAAAATATAAACTATAGGGAGAAAAAACAGTGTCGTAACATGATCTTAAAATTTAGGAAAAAATGAATGTTACAATATATAATTATTTATATATCTTCTACATCCTTTGAGTTACAGACCAAGTCATTTTTCATAGTGTTGCATTTTTTTTTATTCTGTATTATGTTTTAAAATTTCACTTTATTTAGTTATAGTTAATTAGCATTTGTTACGTAAAACTACAAAAATTTATTATAATTTTAGGTACAATCAATATCGGAAATGACCTTTCCTCTAGCATATACATTGATGGTAGTACTAGACATACTCGTTATTGGATGGATTTCCAATGAACTAAAAATTCAGGTAACAAATCATCATAATCTTTCCTGCAGCTTTTATCATCCTCTGGATATAATATATTTTAGTCGATACAAGAAATTCCGAAGCTTTTTGACACAACAGTATTCTGTTTGTCTTAAGACTGAACATAAACAACAGCGGGTCCGAGATGTGTAATAATATATTTATTACATTCTTTTTTGGCTCCTTTGTCTGTTACATGATATGATTTCAGTTTTAAAAACATAAAGTCTACAATTTCTATATCCCTTCCCTTAAAATAAAAATTAAAATTTAAACTGAATCCTGTGTGACGCTATTAATCTATAATAGAATATTGATATTAACGGATTCATTCTCAGTACTCAAATCACATCACTTGGAAGCAAAGATAATTGAACATAAACATGAACACATGAAATTGAACAAGTATTAAGGAAACTAACCCTAAACAAGAAAGTGTGGGTTCACACCGCTCTTATGCATAATGAAAAGGTTTGCGAAAGAGGCAATTGTTGACGGCGAATTCTTACCATCAATATAGATGGAGCAACTTCAGGAGTAGTATTACAGAGACCACACACAAAAGTATAGGAAAAAGCCTTTCAGTCAAAAATTTTGTAATTTTGGGAAAAAGTTATACTGAACAAAAATTCTCATGGGCACAATGCTCAAAATTCAATAGTTCGGCTTCCAGTGGCCCTTGAAGCCTAAAAATATAGGCCAATGAGATTATTCTATTCTATATTATTTTTAAAATTATGTTAAATGTTCCAGACAAAAGATTCCCGATCCTTCTCGGGCTATCAACTGGGATCATCGGTGGCGGGGGAATACCCTCTCCTGTGAGGGAACGGTTTTTTTTTTTTTATTGGTCTAGAACACGTGCTGCAGGGAAGTCCCTAAAACGCTCCAGGAGCGGCATGTGTGCCCCCCTTTCTGATGCGTTAGGTAGTGGGGCACCATTCTCCCGCCACCGATGGTCCCACGTGATAACTCGAGAATCTTTTGTCTGAAATATTTTCTTCAAAAGTGAAAATTATTCAAAATAACCGGCCAAGTACAAATTGAACTTGCCCAATTACTGTTCCGTTCGTTGACTGCTTTTAAGATAAAAAAAAAATTTACGGAGGTATAAAATGATCAGTGGCTTTACAAAACACAACCCAAATTAGTTTTCAACAAAGTTTGTTTCCAATCGTACTCAAAACGGATGACCTAGAAATTTTTGTTTTTTTATACACCAGATAAATTATTAAAGGTAATGCACTCGTGATAATTTTCATTCAATCTACACCCCCTAGAGAATATTCAAGAATTTTTTCAAAATTTTTTGATTAATACTTTTCGAGATAAGGAGGGACGATTTTTCGCGATTTGTTAAAAATAATACAAAGAAAAGTGTTCACAAGTATTATTATATACATATTTTTTACTCGTGTTTTCCCAAGCTTTCATTTGACACTACACTCGATGTCCTAGTAAAATTTTTTTTTTCACTTACGATTTTACCCCCCCCCATAAACAAAATTTAATTTTTGAAAACTACGTGGTTCTGATGAGGCCATCAATTCCTATATTCATTTCAACTTTCTATGACAAATAGTTTCGGAGAAAATCGGGTGTGATAGACAGACAGACAGACACCGAATATAAGTGTTCCGTACGGAACACTAAAAACAGAGAATAAAAGAATCTAATTGGTCTATATTTTTAGGCTTCAAAGGCCACTGGCGGCCGAACTATTGAATTTTGAGCATTGTGCCCATGAGAACGTTTGTTCAGCATAACTTGGAAAACTTTATCCCAAAATTCAAAAATTTTGACCGAACAGCTTTTTTCTATACTTTTATGCGGGGTCCTTTAGCTCGGAAATATATATTAAGAAATTCCAAACACATTTTGGCACAGTTAGTTAGGCATATCCAGAAGATTTATTACTACTATTACGAGACTTAAATTTGACCATGCATGTTAGCATGCTTGTCTGTTATCGAATTTGACTAAGGGAATTATGTGGAACTGTTAGAATTTTAATTTTTTTTTTTTAATATAGCAAATACAGTAATGATTTATACCCAAAATTAATAAAAAACTACTGTGCTCTAGAACCGTTATACTTTCTACAAGTACTCATACTTTTCGACAATTTTCAAAGTCAAAGGATGCGTTATTTACACGTAAATAATATTAAGCTTTAAATTCTGGATATTACTATTGTCCTGCTCGTAAAAATGTTTAAATAATACCAAATTTTTGTGTTACTCGGGTCTATCTGTTTATTTCAAAATGTCTTTATTGGTCCAGAGCGAGAAGAGTGTAAACTTCTATATTCCTATTAGGGAAGGTCGTTTTTCTTTTTTTATTATATTATAAGAGGTAGCAATTCCTCAATAAACAGTTTAAGTTAAAAGTGTTCTAATGCATGGCAGAATTGCCCATTCTGCATGGCAGAAAGAATTGCCCAAGCTAAAACAAGGATGGTAGAGAAAGTAGCAAGAGAACTGAAGGAGTTATAAATCTCGTAATAAGAAGACAAAAAAAAAAAACCTTGCACCGTTTGTAAAAAGTCTCGGGCTTTTAACCTTATTGCCTCTGCGACATGTGCTCAAAGATGACTGTAAAAAATAAACAGTTCTTTTACTGAAAGTTTCAGAGCGAGCCAAAAAGAAAAATAGGCACTGACCCAACGGTTAAGTTGCTACCTAAAACTACAGAGAATTCTGATTTGGGGTGGATAAAACAACGTAAAAGAGTGCCTTTGGATGCCATCACTTGAAAATTGCTTGCGGCGCGATCCACCAAGCTAAATTTTTTCTTCGCCCTTGGTCAGTCTGGAATATATATGAGCGTATGCCCTATAGTATCATTGAAAGTCGAGTAAAACTAGACAAGACATGTAAAAAATCCACCGATTCTGTTGTGAACTAAAAAAGATACTATCCCCAATTGCGTAATAGAGCAAATATAAAGGAATCTCTAAAGGAAAATATATTCGACGACAACGCAAACAACTACGAAACTACTATACTATTAAAAAAACCTGTAGTGTGATGCAAAATAAATATACTGTAAAAATAAACGACACCAGAGCGAAAAAAATAGCAAAAACAATGAATTGAAGCCGGTGGAATTGCACCAAAGAAGGCAAAGATGGATCCATCAGCAGGGAATGTTATGGCAACAGTTTTTTTGGGCTTACAGAGTTGTTTTATTGATCAATTATCTTTGAAAAGTAAGACCACTAACTCTGAATATTATTGTAACCTTTTGGATCAGTTGGATGCAAAAAATCGTGAAAAAAGACTTGCTTTAAAGAAGAAAATAATCATTTTTCATCAAGACAATGGGCGTCTTCACACCAGTGTTTTCACGATGGAAAAATTTAACGAATTAAAGTACGAATTGCTTAACATATTTCACGTTAAAAATAATTTTCTTTCGTTGTTAGGCTGAGAACTTTACAGACAGCCCACTATATATATATATATATATATATATATATATATATATATATATATTATATATATATATATATATATGGTATATATATATATATATATATATATATGGTATATATATATATATATATATATATATATATATATATGGTATATATATATATATATATATATATATATATATATATATATATATATATATTAAAAATTCCGAGTTTCAATCCGTTCGCCTAACAATGAATTAGCACGACGTTTCGCCAAAATCTCATTTAGCATGTTTAAGTGTTTTTGCTGCTGTTGCTGCTGCTACTGCTGCTACTCGATACTGTGATCTTGCTGCTGCCGCTCGCTGCTAACTGGGCCAGTTAGCATCGAGCGGCAGCAGCAGAAAGATCACAGTATCGAGTAGCAGCAGCAGCAAGAGCACTTGAAAATACCAATTGAGATTTTGGCGAAACATCGTGCAAATTCACTTTTAGACGAACGGATTGAAACCCGGAATTTTAATATATTAATTGCCTACCATCCGTGAAAACTTCTAAATATTACTATAGTTAAAGAGTATGATATGCCTACGTACGTATTAAATTGAGAATCTCTTTTTCTTGTAAGTCGGTTAAAAATATCGAATCTATTTTCTCTGTCCACGTTATGAGAATTATTCTAAGCATATAAATTTTTTAGAGCCTTGCTGTTGCTGATGCGGCCTACAAGAGTTTATGGTATGAACAAAATAAAGAAGCGCAGCTTCTTTTGAAATTGTTGATCATAAGAGCACAGAAACCGTTGGTAATGACAATTGGTCCTTTTAAACCAATGACAACTGACACCATAGT
This sequence comes from Pachyrhynchus sulphureomaculatus, assembly GCA_019049505.1. Classification (NCBI taxonomy): domain Eukaryota; kingdom Metazoa; phylum Arthropoda; class Insecta; order Coleoptera; family Curculionidae; genus Pachyrhynchus; species Pachyrhynchus sulphureomaculatus. Next base: position 39,123,331 of record CM032449.1, on the reverse strand, counting down.
CTCGGTTAGTGGTATAATTAAAACTTTTTCTATTTTTTTTTTAGTTTTATTCTGCATTTTTTTTTCCTACAACTACACAATTAATAATTCTTTAATCATTTTGCTTTCTCGATTAAACTATATTCTAATTATTTTTATAGAAAAAGCGGCAAGGACTGTTTCTAAGAGTTTTTTTTTATATTCCCTTCGAAATTTTTCTAATGTTGAAGACGTTTATATTTTTGTTTTCAGTTTCATTGAAAACGTATTACATTTAAATATGAAGGTTAACAAAAAATTGATATAACAAAAGATACTGAGAACCATAAATAAAAAAATAATCGGTCAAGTGCAAGTTGAATTTGCGCAATAAGTGTTCCGTACGTTAATTACTTTTAAAAAAAAAATTGTTACGGAGGTATAAAATGATCAGTGACTAAACAAAACACACCCCAAATGAGTTTTCAACAAAGTTTGTTCCCAATCTTTACTGAAAACTGATGACCTTGAATTTTTTTTTTTTTTTAAATACCAGATAAATTATTAAAGGTAATGCACTCGTGATAATTTTCGTTCAATCTACACCCCCAGAATTTCTTCAAAATTTTTTGACTAGTACTTTTCAAGATAAGGGGGGTGGGACAGCGATTTTTCGCGATTTTTTAAAAATAATAAAAAGAAAATGTGTGCAACTATTAGGTTATATATATATATATATATATATATATATATATATATATATATATATATATATATATATATATATATATTACTCGTGTTTTCACAAGCTTTCATTTGACACCATGCTCGATGACCTAATAATTTTTTTTTTTTTCACTTCCAATTTCACTCCCCCAAAACTAACCCCTTAAGTCAAAATTTAATTTTCAAAACTACATGGTTCTGATGAGGCCATTAATTCCTATATTATTACCAAATTTCAACTTTCTATGACAAATAGTTTCGGAGAAAATCGGGTTGTAACAGACGAACAGACAGACTGACAGACCGACGGACAGACGAATAGACACCGAAGTGATCTTATAAGTGTTCCGTACGGAACACTAAAAATAAACAGAAACAGTAAACAGAAACATAAATTTAAGTTAAATTCTTGTTTTAATAAAAAATTCTTTTAACCATAAATTTTGGTTCGGAATGGCTTCCTGTTTCACAAAATATGGTCTGTATTCAATTTCTATTATATATCTTCTTCTTATATGTGGTATATCAGGTCCTTATATTATTCCACTCTCTTCTCCGTCTCATCACTCAATCGTCGATAAGTATGTTCATTTCTGTTAATTCCAGTAGTCTTTTGGCTTTATAGCTTTGTAAATTCTCGATTTGGCTTCAATTCCTATGTTTTTGTTACATTATATTGTGTTGTTTAGATAACCTGATATTTTTGCTGCTTTAACATCACCATAAGCAGATATTTCTATGCCTAGATATTTAAATTTCATTTGCTGCTTAATAACTTCTCCGTTTACCTCAAGTTTACATCTTAAGGGAGTCTTTGAAGTTGTCATACATTTTGTCTTGGAGGCAGATATTACCATATTAAAGGATTCAGCTGTGCAATTAAATTGGTGTAGGAGATCATTTTCATTTTCCGCAAATAGTACTGCGTCATCGGCATAATATAAAATGTTAATCTCTCGCATTTTATATCCTCTCATGATCCGGACTTTTCTTACTATTTAGTCCATAACGATGTTGAAGAGAAGGGGGCTCAGTGAGTCCCCGTGTCGAACACCGTTCCCAGCTCGAATCGGTTTGGTAAGTTCTCCGTTTATCTTTGCTTGGATTTGGTTGGCAGTGTATACATTCTCTATAGTCTTAATTATATTATATGGGATTTGCCTGTTGTAGAGGAGATATATAACATCCTTCAGTTGGCCAAATGCTTTTTGCAGGTAAATAAAACATATATAAGTGGGTTTGTTGTATTCAATAGACTTCTGTGATACAAAAACGACGTCTGTACAGAATCTGAACCTAAACCCTTGTTGCTCATCTGATACCACACTTGACAGTGTTAAACATAAATCCGACGAAGCTGCATCGACAGCGAAACGGTATGTATAACTAAACAAATGAAAATTGACTAAAAAACCATCTTTTATTGTATATTTATAATGAAAAAGAGAAGTAGCAGCTACAACCATTCGAAACTTTTTTCCTCGCTAAATGCGACCTTTTTTTCTTGATTTCACCATTCAAATGGTCTAATAAACTGACGTAATAGTATCTCGTGATTGTTCGCCCCTTCTCAAGATAGTCAATCGGTATTATTCCGTGCGTATCCCAAAAAATATTTGCCAAACCTTTCCAGCTGATGTTTGTGTTTTTCGACGCTTCAGTTGGCTTTCATGCTATTCCAGACACTCTGCGGACTGGCTGCTAGACACAGGCATGTAGTGGTGGATTCATGTTTCATTTCTTGTTAGGAATCGACGCAAAAACTCCGTTGGATTACCCCGAAACAGTGCTAAACAGCGTTCTGAATTTTCGACACATTGTTGCTTCTGATCAGTCGTGAGAATGCGCGGCACCCATCGGGCACATAACTTTTTCATATGCAAATATTCATTCAAAATTTACCTCTCGCATTCTGTGAATATTTTCACGATGTCAGCTATCTCTCTCACATTCGCTTTGCTGCCATTTAGAACAATATGATTTTTTGTGCTTTTTGGAGTGACTAAACCATCGATATACAGTTGCTTTCGACAAAGCTAATGTGCTATAACACTTCTCAATATATTCTTTGTTTCTGGCTGTATTTTTTCTGATCAAAAAGCAATGTTTAATAAACACAAGAAATTCTTCTTGTTCCATAATTTTGCAAAAATCGAAAGTAGCACTCAAACAGCTGTAATTCGCAAACTAATAAACAAAATGTCATGAAAATTTTACACAAATCTCCTGAGAGTTGACACTTACTGAAAATTATATGTTTTGTTTGTTTGTGCTGCCATTTCTCGGAAAGTCTCGAGACTTTTCATCCCATGTTAATATTGCTCTTTCACAATTCTATAACATTTTCGATACAATAAGTTAGGCTATCTAGCTAGCTCTCAGCACTGACTGATCACAGCCGGCGAACCAGTACACATACTTTTTTTACTGTCGTCAGTTTAAGAGGCTATTGTCGTTCAAAAGATGGCGCTGTCAATAGACCGGGGAATAATCAACTGGAGAACTTTTTGGAGTAACTGTAACATATATGCATGGCAAATTGTCTCATATTACAATATAGTAGCGTGATAACTAGAAAAGATACAGAGATAGTTAAATTAGAGGAAAGATACTTTTTTTGAAAGACGATAGGTTGTTAGAGTTGCCAAATTTTCTTAAAAGACACTGAGACAAATACTAAAAAAATAATATCAAAATTTTTTTTACTGATGAACTGAAGCTTTGAATATATAAAAAAGTATGTATTTATGTGTGTGTTTATTGAAATAAAAGGGTAATTAAAAGAAAATCTTAACGTGTTCCTTCTTGCTAAATTACACCCTCTGCACGACCAGGAATAAGAATTCTTCTTCTTCCTGTCGCATGTGTTCATATGCGTTGGAGTCTCTGTACCATTTCTTCAGTTTATATTTAGGTTGTTATTCTCTGCTAGTCGAAAAATGGACGCAGCGTCCGAAACCCCACACCTGTCCCTGATATTCCGGGGCCACGAGTGTTTGCTTTCTACCAGGTCCTCGCAGAATAAATTTTGGAATCGAGTAGCGGCTGCCTCTTGGTATATGTCCCAAATAAGAACTTTTTTTGTTTAACGATATTAAGTAGTTGCCTCTCCAACCCGGCCCACAGTGATTCGGCAAGAACATGCTAGCGGGACAATATTCATGACGTAATTTCCAGGAACCACTGATAACGACTTGTAAACAACCCCCCCCCCCCCCCCCATTTAACGAATTCCAAGAATTAATTTGTTTATCACCTCATAAAGGTATCTTATCAGGGGGTCAAAGTAACCCTTATAAGAGAGGTCATTTTCATTTGCAAATCAGTTGCATTTTATGCACACTTGTGATAAACATATTTTAAAATTGGTAGCAAAGTGAAACGAGTTTTTTGTGATGGAATATTCTGTTGAAGGTATGTACTCTATTATGACTTATATTTTTTATAAAAAATATGTATACTTTTGGTGTAATATCAATTTGTAAATGTATAGATAAATCCAGCAAATTTTACATTAATTGTAAACTTTAAAAGTAGCAACTTTTTTTATCCACATATATCCACCTAGATTTTTCTATATGTAATACCTACAACATTCAGGCACAGATTCATATATATTATAGACCCCGAAAAGGCCCGAAAGTAAAATTATTTTATTTTTTTCAGAACGAGTCGTGACTATGACGAAAATGGAGTTTTTTGAAGAATGGCTAAAACATGACAAAACTGAACGAAACAGTGGCATTTTTTATTATATAAGTGAAAAATTCAATATGTCTGATGTTTCTGACGATTCTCTAAAACGACTCAAAATGAAAATATCAAGCCTTTCAGCAAAATTCAATCAAAAGTGGACTTCTTTAAAATCTAACAAAGAAATATTTCTAATCAAACATAAAGATTGGTTAGAGGGATCCGGAATCGAAATAAAGATGTGTGTTAACCAGCCGTGCACTTCAATATCATCAGCGGCTCTTTCCCTAGGGCGACCCAGAAAATCATTTGAAGACTCATCAACGAAAATGAAGAGACGGAGAGTAGAAGATCTTTTGGAATCGCGAAGTGCAGGTGAGCTTATTACAGCAGCTGAGTTAGCTACTCGAAAAGAAGGGCATCGAAGTGTTGCTAAACAGATCCATAACGTCGCGGTCAGTGAAACTAGAGAAAAGAATAAGTGTTCTGAACAAAGTCGGCAGTTAACACCAGACGAAGCTTTAGCTTATTATGTGGACTCGAAATCGACTTCTCACTCATATAAACAAACAAGAAAATGGTCAATGAAAGCGGGACATCAAGTGTATCCATCGTTTTATAGTTTAGGTAAGTCCAAAGCTTCTTGTTGTCCTTCTGACGAATATATTTCTGTGACTGAATCTCGAGCTGAAATTAAACTTCACGCGATTTTGGATAAAACGGCTGAACGATTAGTTAAAGCTCAGACGGAAGTCATTAGAAGTGTGTTACCTCGTTCATATTATACGTTGGTAAGCAAATGGGGCTGTGATGGGAGTTCGGGGCATAGCACGTATAAGCAGAAATTTGAGAACACTAACGCTACAGACGAATTTTTGTTCGTATACTCATTTGTCCCTTTGAGACTGCTTGATGGCGAAACTGTGATCTGGCAAAATCCAAGACCTTCCTCTACTTTATATTGCCGTCCTATTAAGTTTATTTTTGCCAAGGAGACAAAAGAGTTTACGAAAGAAGAAACTTCTAAAATTTTAGATGAAGTAAGTCAGCTTCTTCCAACATTATGTAACGTTGCTGGATCTTAAATCTCTGTTAAACACGATTTGTTGTTGACAATGACTGATGGCAAAGTGTGCAATGCCTTAACAGACACAAGTTCAACACAAAAGTGTTATATTTGCGGTGCCACCCCGTCTACTAGGAACGAGGAGTCAAAGAAATATCCCAGCAACGAAGAACGCCTTGCATTTGGTTTATCTAGTTTACATGCATGGATCCGCACGTTTGAATGTTTGCTTCACATCAGCTATCGTTTAGAAATAAAAAACTGGCAAGTCAGGGGAGATAACGACAAAGCTATTGTGAAGCAACGCTCACAAGAGATACAAAAAGTGTTTAAAGATCGTATGGGTCTCATTGTACATAAACCAAAACCTGGGTATGGTAACACAAACGATGGAAACACAGCACGTAGATTTTTTTCCAAAGCTGAATTGAGCAGCGAAATTACAGGATTAGCCGTAAACCTTATTCGTAGATTTCATGTAATTTTAAGAACTTTGTCATCGGGATATGACATAAATTATATAGAATTCGAAAAGTTTTGTGTTAATACTAGAAAATTATACCTTGATCTGTATTCGTGGTATTCCATGCCCGTTACTGTGCATAAAATTCTTGTACACAGCGCGGAAGTTATAAAGTCTTTTCTTCTTCCCATTGGACAACTCTCCGAAGAAGCCCAGGAGGCAAGAAATAAAGACTGTCGTAGATTCCGTGAACGGCACACCAGGAAGCGGTCACGTATTGCCACAAATACAGATCTTTTGAGAATGCTTTTAATTACGTCTGATCCTGTTATCAACTCGTATAGAGAATTACCGCGAAGAAAATTTACTTCTTTGCCATCGGAGGTTCTGCAGTTGATTATCCCCACCTTCATTGCCATCCGAAACACCATCAATAAGTCATCATCACGAATTAAATGAGGAGGATTATTTACTTTCTGAATATTCTACTGAATGGGAGAGCGGTGATGACGACTCATCTGATGGTGATTAGTAGGTTTAAGTATTTTTTTATTGTAATTATTATTCTTATTTTATTGTGTGTTGTAGTTGCTTATAATTCATGCCTTAGTATTTATTTTACTTATACACCTTGCTATTGTAAATAATTGATATATAGATACTGTTATTGTGCTAATTTATTTTAAAAGAAATAATATTTTGTAAATTAATAAATGTGGGGTACTATCATTATGACTTTAATTTTTTTCCTAGAAATCTCTTTGTAAACAAACATGATTGTGCTTTTCACACATAATGAGTAGGTACACGTATGTAGCTAATTAAAGAACAATTAGCGACAATAGTGAACAAATGAGATACATTAGTAAGCCACTTCCGTCTTGCAGCTACATATTTCAATTAATACACATACAGTACACATTTTTCAACTTTTTTTTTTCTTAAAATAGCTTAAGATTCCTGAAATATACATAAACAATTGAAATAAGTGAAGAAATAATATTGTCCCGCTAGCTTGTACTAGTCGAGACACTGTGCGGCCCTTTTAAAGCACTTCTTCATTGTTAAGTGTTCCCTCCAAGAAATTCATAGCAAACGTCGCAATATCCATAGCTCGAAAGCTCCGATACGATTCAATGATCTCACTTTTAGCCTCTATGTCTCTACACCATATAAAAGGACTGGCCAGACCTATCATTTTATTACTCGTAGACACAGGGCGAGTGGTAATTGCCTTTTAAGCAGCATTTTTCAACTTTAGAAAGGTATCCTTTGCCATGCCAATCCGCAGTTTAACTTTCCCATCACAATACCATCGTTCGTTGACGAGAGCCAAGATATTTGAATTTAGTAACCATCTCAATCTCTTGATCCTTTATACAGATGCATACTCTTGGGGGTGCCTACTAATCACCATCATTTTGGTTTTCTCAATATTTATAGGTAAACCACACTCCTCGCCAATATTATTTATTTAGCTTATTGTTTAGAATTTGCAGATCTTCCATGTTAGTGGATTGACCGATATTGCAATATCGTCTGCATACCGAATATGAATATGCAACTAAAATAATCATTTTTTTTCAGACCATGAAAGCAGCCTACTCTTATGTTACAATAATGATGGATATATGAAAACTTCACACACACATTCGCTTAACAAGGAACGAAAGCTCCCACGATTTTGATTCTGACTGATAATTCGTATTTCTTGAGATTAGACTGTGTCAATTCGTAGTAACTTCCCGCCGTTTTGTATTCGAATTTAGGAAATATCTTCAAGGACACCTGAAGATGCCTGAAGTAACTGTGGGCTAAACATTACTTTAAATTGACACAGTCCAATTCCAATAAATCACGATTTCTCAGATACTTAACAATATTTATGTAGCACACAATACAATTTTCAAAAAGCAAAGCTACGAAGTTAGTTTTATTTGACGGATTAGAATCATATATTATATCAGCACTATAATTAGGTACAATTCAAAAAGGAAGTGGATAGATATATCAGTGGTCTCCCGGAATAACGACGTAACTAGACCCAGGCGATCTTGGGGATACCGTCTGTCAAGTAAGAACGTGGCCGCTAGTATTCTTGAAAATATGTGTTTCGAGAACATTTTTTTGTCAACAATGTATTCTTTGGTGTGCTAACAACAGCGCAATTACCTTAGTAAGTTGTCCAATCGCCTCCTGCATCGATAATCGCCTGGCATCTTCGAGGCATGCTGTCGACGACATTTTCTGCATACTCTGTAAACTTTTAGAATCTCGCGAATCAGTCTCAAAGTCCTCAGAGTCTTTCCGTTCACCTCCTTACTTGGCAGACTGTATCACATTAATTATAGGAGCGAATTTGGGGTCTAAGGTTTTCTGTCGCAAAAATTACAAGTATAATTTTTTTCTATGAAATCTAACATAACAAGGCTCATTTCAGGGCTGAAGAGTTGCATAAAAATTGGATTATTCGAGTTTTATTCGGACATAGATACAGACATACATATAGTTTAGGTAGAAAGGGGATTTCGCCAAAGAGTCTTTTGCTAAAAACTAATATCACCTACTTAAAATGAAGAAAGGCCATATTTCAGCAGTGATCAGTGTTCTTTCATTTGTCGATAAATTTCGGAATGTGTTTCGCTGTATCATGAACAACGACAAACGAGACATTAAAACCGGTGAGAATGCGAGACAGAATATCACCCCCGGTACGTCTTGCCAGTACGCTACAACTACGACTGCAATTAAAAGAACAAGTTAGATAGTAGATGTCCAGATTCAACGAGGAATTGCCCGGTAGGATTTCATCACATCGGCTTAGGCTGCATGAAGTTGCTTAACTTTTCGTGGCTGTGCCGATATCCCCGTACTGCAGAAAAAGAATAGCATAATGAAGTTTCCAGAATCAAAAATTCCGTTCGGATTTCCAGATGGAAGCTTTTGTGCCATTGGTCAATCAGCGCGAGGTGCAGCTTTAACATTGAAACTTCCAGAACGAAACCGTCTTCATCTTTTGGCTGTTGCTTTTGATAACCTATAATGACTGTTAACAGAACAAATTTCTTCATAGGCCAGCGTAATATTTGTGCCTTTTTCGAAATCAAATAGTAAAATGTAGCGAACTTTTGCAGAAATTCCAGGCATCATCAAGTTAATACTAAATAAACGAATTCCAACAGTTTTTGTTCATCTACTACTACCAAATGTAAGCCTTCAACTGACGATAAGTATGGCTAGATGCGACTTAATTACTGTATGTATTCTTAAGTGCAAAATAATCAGAAATATTAAATTATATATTTATAGCATTTCAAACTTACCGAAAACTAATTATAGATTCTATATCACAAATAAAATTGCTAAAAAATTCTGATCTCAGGATAACAACATAAACTGTGTATAACAAAGCTCATTTTGCTAATACGAGGGTCGCCTTTTAAGTTTTTACAAATGACCACTAGATGGCGCTATTGAGATCTGACATTACCATTGTTGTAAAATCCGACATTTGTTATTGTTGAAACTGTAGCTTAGAAATTAGTAGAGTAGTTTGTTTACAGTAAGCGTTTTAAAAAATCAGTTTTGTGAACAAATGGAAATTTCACGTGAAGGTCTTCGTTGGATGATTTTTTACGATTTTAGTACAGGCCTAAGTCAACAGCAATGCCTCGAATCGCTTTGCTCAACTTTTGGTGATAAATTGCCATCAGAAAAGACTGTTTACAATTGGTTTGCAGAATTTTGTCATGGTCGTACTTCCGTCAGAGATGAATTTCGTGAAGGTCGACCAAAATTGTTCCAAAAAACATCGATGCTGTGCGCAACTTGAATGAAGAGGAAAATGTCGCATCGTTCTTCATTAAGACAATGCCAGTTCTCACACAATACGTCAAATAATTGATTGATGACTGAGAAAAACATCGAACTAATGTCTCATTGCCCGTATTCACCTGGTTTATCGCCTAACGACTTCTTTTTGTTCCCGAATGTCAAAAAAATATTCGTGGACGTGGATGACCTAAAAAAGTTGTTGAATCCTTTCAAAACCATGTTTTAGAGGTACCAATTTCAGAGTGGGAAAAATGTTTCAAGAATTGGTTCGAACTCATGCAAAAGTGTATAAATCTTATAGGCGAATCTTTTGAGAAACAATAAAACAATTTGTACCAATTTTTTTTTCTTTCATGGTTTTCGTAAAAACTTAAAAGGTAGCCCTAGTATATTAGTAAATAACACGGACAAACAACCCATTCCACAAATATTAGGTGTATATAGAATTAAGTGTAAGGATTGTGAAGCTGATTATATTGGACAAATCGGTAGACCTCAAAACCTCAAAAACCAGACTAAAAAACTATTGCCACTCTGTTTTAAATAATATTAAGGATATGCGGATATCTAGTCATTTTTTTAGAGAATAACCACTTTATAGACACAGGTTACATCACATTATTATATAGTGAAAGGAAGAGCCGACAGATAGGCCTTTTAGAACAATTAGCAATTAGTAAAGCTTTAAAAACTAATAAAACTACAAGAGACCAACAAAATCTCCAGAGTACGCCCATTTTGGACAGCTTTCTCACAAAATTCCCTGATAATAGTTTTATGACCCTGGAAAAAAAAATATTAGTGCATTTCAGTATACATATAAACAAAACCATGGTAATTTAGATGCATCCTTCTCTTAAAAAAAGATCTAATAAGCCGTAACATATAGAGTAATCCTCTAATAGATTTGAAATACTTAAACGCCCAGTATTTTCATTTTACACTTCCTAAAATGTTTCATAAAGAACTAACCGCAGATTCAGTCCAGTGTACGGTCCGTCAAATAAACGTGTCCGCAATAATTCAACAAAAAATCGGTAGAAGGAACCTTTGTCTACGACGCATCTTAGTAAAAGTATCAGTCGATTCCGAAGTTTCGTCGAAATCACGTAAAATCCGCGTTTCGGTTCGAGGTAGTCTTTCTTTGTTCCCATCTAAAGGGGCCTAAAATGACAGATTCCGCGGCCCCTAAACATATTAAAAAGTCGGTATCGTCTGTAAAGAGGTGGGTAAATCATTTTAACGAGAGGAAAAATGTCGAGGACTTACCAAAACTTGGTTTTGTATACAAAGTTACTTCGAAAGTCGAAAACGAATCGTGTCTTTGTTTTCACGGAATCCGAAATTGACGCTGGGTCAAGGAGCGGCAAAATTAAGAAAATCGGGTTTGAATATGTCCCATGAGATCATGCGACAACATCTTCGTGCTCATATTGTCAAATTACGAAGCACGTTGAAGAAGCCTTTGCTCAGCGAAAATCACGACGGGAAGATGAAGTACTAGAGTGGTCCTCACAATCGCCAGACATCAACCCTATTGAAAACGTTTGGTCTCTTGTAAAAGGAGAGCTCAGAGGAAAAACTCTTTGATTAATGGCTAAAAATGTTCTCGAAGCACATTTTTTCAAGAATGCTAGTACGAGCGGTCACGTTCTGACTTGACAGACTGTATAACCTATTAACAGATAACTGTGCTATGTTGTGCGGTATACCTTTCTCTTAAAATGCTTCACAAACATAACAGACAGAGTTTTCATTATTTTTAAAGCTCCCCTGAAGACGAGTAAATAAAACCATTTTAGAAACATATAGGTAATATTTTATTAGAACTAAATCAGTCAATATCATCTCCTATCGTATCAACATCTATATGTAATTCTTCTTGTGTTGAATCAGCTGCATTTTCACCATTTTTTGGAACTTCTTTCGAGTGCCTCCATTTCATTCGTCGATTTTGAAACCACACTTTAACTTGTGCATCTGTTAGACCTAAAGTAAACAAGAGACTCTGTATTAAAAAAATAGACTGTAAAAAATGACCATTCGTCTAAAACGCGAATTAGATCAGAATGTTAAGTCCAGAGTTGTAGCGTTTTTAAAGGATTTTTTATGGAGTTAAAACAGAAACAATTGCGCATTGCCGTTTTGATATATAATACAAACTTTATATGTTTTTAAATGATACACAGTATACCAGGTGTACAAGTATGAAATGCGGATTTCAGACAACAGATGGTGCACCAATGCAGTTTGTGCTATAAAGATTTGACACTGCGCCATTTTGTTGTGTCATCAACAAGTGTCAGACGCGCACGAGTGATAAATTGGAAAAGTGTGTGCATAGTGTTGTGTTGTTGTGTTTAATATGTCTAAATTTATACCGAACAAAGAGCATTCGCGGACAGCATTAATTTTTTGTTTTCATTTGAAGAAAACTGCTGTTGAATCATACCGATTACTTTGAGAAGCTTATGGTGAACATGCTCCATCGCAAGATACGTATTAACGATAGTTTCGGCGTTTCAAAAGTGGTGACTTCGATGTTGCAGACAAGGAACGTGGAAAACCGCCAAAAAAATACGAAAATGTGGAATTGCAAGCATTGTTGAACGAAGATGCTTCGCAAACACAAAAACAACTCGCCGAGCAATTGGGCGTTGGTCAACAAGCTGTTTCCAATCGGCTACGAGAGATGGGAACGATTCAGAAGCCGATAGATGGGTACCACATGAGTTGAACGACAGGCAAATGGAAAAAAAGCACAAAAACACGTGTGACATTTTGCTCGCTCGGTACAAAAGGAAGTCGTTTTTGCATCGTATAGTTACAGGGGATGAAAAGTGGATTTATTTTGAGAATCCCAAGCGCAAAAAATCATGGGTAGACCCAGGCGTATCATCCCCATCGACCGAATTGCTTTGGCAGAAAGACCATGCTCTGTGTTTGATGGGACCAGAGGGGCGTGGTCTATTATGAGCTGTTAAAACCTGGGGAAACGGTTAATACTAAACGTTACCAACAACAATTGACCAATTTGAACCGTTCGCTGCTTGAAGAGAGGCCAAAATACCAAAAGACGCAACACAAAGTCATTTTTCTTCATAACAATGCTCCATCACATACGGCAAAACCAGTTCGCGACACGTTGGAAGCACTCAGCTGGGAAGTTCTACCCCATGCAGCTTACTCACCAGACTTGGCTCCTTCCGATTACCACTTATTTGCATCGATGGGTCATGCACTTGCTGAGTAGCGCTTTGGTTCGTACGAAGTTGTGAAAAAATGGCTCGATAAATGGTTAGCAGCAAAAGGGGAAGATTTTTACTGGCGTGGTATTCACAAATTGCCCGAAAGATGGGAAAAATGTATAACAAGCGATGGAGCATACTTTGAATAAAGCACTTTTTATCATTCTACCGAATTTAACATTTTTTTTTATTAGAAAAAAAATCTGTATTTCATACTTGTACACCTAGTATATTACTTTTCAGTTCTCTTAATTCTAGAGGTGCTGATACAAATTTTTATGGTGTTATTGTTGAAAATAAGGAAGAAAAAAACTTTTTCTGACTTTGCCGAAGGCATTTAATAATAACTCAAATTGACAATGCATTTGTTATTGTGAAGTTTTTTGTAGTGTTATAGTGCACAATAATGAGAGAAGAGAATTGGCAATGACAATTTTTTATTTGAGAATTTTGATAGACGAAGTATTTAATCAAAAACTCCCGCAACGACAAAGAAATCCCAACAGCACAAAACCAAAATTCAAACGGCAAATAAGAATAGAAAACCAAATCAACAACATCAGGAGATATCTAGGACACCTTACCCAGTTTATCAACGGGAACGTGTCCAAAACGAGTCACGCAGAGTATAAACAAGATCAAGTCCGGGTCTCCCAACAGAACACTGCCAGAAATCCTGGATACTCTGAAACAAAAATTATCCGTATATGCCGCAAGACTTCGTAGATACAAAGAACCAAACGAGAGGAAAGATACCAACAACCTCTTCCGAAGAAGCCAAACACAGTTCTACCGGAAAACTATGCACAGCAAACAGACAGCAGTGACCGAACCACCAAACAAACAAGAACTCACAGATCATTGGAAAAGTATCTGGTCAGAACCCAAACTACCCAACAATAACACCCCCTGGATCAAAGCCAAAGAAGGCAAAGATAAACATGTGACAGAACAGGAAAATTCCACATTAACTACTGTGGGACCAAAGAGCATGATGAGGCGCCTGGATGCAAGAAGTTCCGGAGGTAGAATAGACCCCCGTTCGGATCTCCGGGTGGGGGCTGGTTCAGAGGCGTCGACTTGCAGACATCATTTTAAGATAGATTTTTGCAACATACGAGGTATAAACTCGAACATAAATTCAGTGCATCAACACCTGCAATCAGATAAACCTCATGTACTCGCTCTATGTGAAACCAAGGTCAGTCCATCGACCAGCACGGTCAATTATCTTTATCCTGGGTACGATTTCTATTCCCGATTTAGGCGTAACTTTGGAATCTGTCTTTTTGTCAGAAGCGACGTCTCTTGTCAACGAGAAGAAGCTCTGGAGCCCCCAAACTTTGACGTTATGTGGTTAAAAAATAACGACTCAAAAAACCACAAGGTTCATCTGTATCCTGTATCGACCACCAAGTGATACCAATTTTCGAACACTTTTCGCTTCTCTTGCAGACACCATCGATCATTTACAAAGTAACTATCCAAGTGCCGAAATTGCCATCCTGGGCGACTTTAATGTCCACAATATCAACTGGCTCAAATATTCAAATACTACCGACGAACAAGGTCGTGAAGCTGAATCATTCTCAATCAGTTATGGCTTAACTCAGCTTATTGACGAACCAACACGGATCCCTGATCGAGACGGGGAGTTCGCCCGTCTTCTTGATCTGTTTTTAACCACCAATCCGGAGATTTACACGGTCACCGTAAATCCGCCGTCAGGTTCTTCCGACCATAAACTGCTTTCGACATCGAGTATCCTGTCAGTCAGTGACAGAGAGGCGCCTAGGCCGCGCAAGATTTGGCACTACAAATCTGCTAAATGGGAAGATCTCATGGAATACTTTCGAACTTTCCCTTGGATGGACGTTTGTTTTCGATCCGATAACCCATCTGACTGCGCCAGGGAGGTCTCCGATGTTATTTTGGCTGGTATGGAAGCTTACATCCCTTTTTCGACTGCTCCTCCAACGGCAAGCCTTGGTTCGACCGAAAATGCAAAGAAGCTGTTGCTTCTAAACATATTGCCTACCGACAATGGCGTCAAAATCCTAACACCTTAAATCGAAACATCTTTGTTCATGCCCGGAACAGATGCAAGGGAATTATCGACGAAACCAAGGAGGCACACAATCAACGAATTAGAAACAAACTTCTCGCTTGTCCCAACAATTCCAGGTCCTTTTGGGCAGTCGTTAAGGCAGTTAGTCAAAATTTTACCAAATCCACCATACCACCACTCACACGGCCAGATAATTCCATTGCAACCACACCTGTTGAGAGAGCGACCTTGTTGGCTGAACTCGGATTTCTTTCTAACACCCTCACTATCAACGCCGGTGTGCCCCAGGGCTCCATACTGTCTCCTACTCTCTTTCTCATTTACATTAACGATCTGCTGGAAAAGACCGGGAATCCAATCTATAGCTTTGCAGATGACAGTACGCTTGTCTCTTCATTCACCTTGAACGCTCGGACATCGGCTGCTCAGGCGAATATCCGCAGACAGCAGGAGGTCGTTCAACTTAACAAAGACCTGGAAGAAATTCTATCTTGGGGTGACAGTAACCAAGTGGAATTTAACGCTACAAAAACCCAGGCGGCAGTTTTTTCTAAAAAAGTTAACGTTGCTGAACCCGACATAGTTATGTCGGGGCACTCCATTCCCCTAGCATCGTCGCTCAATTTGTTGGGCGTTAGTTTGGGAGCAAATATGTCTTGGCATGAACATGTTGCAGGCATAGCAAGGAGAGCTTCTCAAAAGTTGGGAATATTATTTAGAACCAGAAAGCTTTACACCCCACAGCAACTGTTAATTCTTTACAAAGCCCAAATTCGACCATCTATGGAATACTGCTCCCACGTTTGGGGCTCCGCTCCCAAACATACACTGCATTTGTTGGATTCTGTTCAGAGAAGAGCGGTCCGTCTGATTGGGGACCCGGAATTGACCGGCGGCCTTGATTCGCTGGAACATCGAAGAACGGTTGGCGACTTGAGTCTGTTCTACAAGTATTTTCATGGAAAGTGTTCGAAGGATGTAGCCCGCTTAATTCCTCCCAAAGCGGTGCATGTTAGAAATACACGTCGCGCTGGTGCTTCGCATCCGTATGAGGTTCAGCTTGTTACTCCGCGTACCACGCTTTTCAAGCAATCTTTTATATGGAGAACGTCATCCCTTTGGAATAATTTGCCCAGCGCTGTGTTTCCCACCGAGTACAATTTACAGCGATTCAAGAACAACGTGAATCGCTTTTTTTCCGCACTCGTGCCGCTCCTGGAGCGCTTTAGGGACTTCCCTGCAGCACGTGTGCTAGACCAATAAAAAAAAAAAAAAAAAAAACCATGAATTTTTTTTTTTTTTCGGAGAGAGGAGAGAAACGAGATTTGTACGAAATATTTGTTATAAACGATTATAAAAACAGGCACATAATACGAATATATAAGACCTTATATATTTAAAATGAAATAAAGTTTAAACGAAATAAAAGGGCTGTACAAAAGAAGAAAACTGCAAGAATGAATTACTAAAAATTCTTTTGAATTGTCAAGGTATCTTTGTATTATAAAAACTAAACGAAAACAAATTTTTTACTATTTTTTTGATTTTAGAAACTCCTGAAGGTCCCAAAACAGATTCTACTACGGGAAATTAGTAATACGGTTAAACTTTCGTGAGGGAATAATATAACTTATGGAACAAGATACACCACTGTTTAATAAAATTGTTTAGATGGATGAGTCGGTTTTCTTTACAGCCTAAGTTTCAATTTCAGTTTATTTGTTATAATAATAATACAATATCTAGCTTCTTTTTTTATTTGTAGTTCTTTTTCTTTAAACATTATTTAAGTTAAAATGTTTTATGTATGGTTGGAAATGTATTTAGGCTTGGGATTCTTCTTTACCTTCCATAAAGGTCTTGTATATTTCCGTTGTGCCTACCTTTGTTACAACAATTTTAAATAAATATTTCAGTTTTTCATTTTCATTCATTCATTCATCATCATTTTTCACTTTATGAAAAAAATCATTTTATACTAAAGCATAGTTGAGAAATGTAAATTCAACAATGAGATATGCAAAAAGCGTTGAAGCCAAATGTGTTATTTCCTTGTATTTTTTGCCCTTTTTCTGTTTTTTATATATCTGTTTTAATAAGAACTTGATAAAAAAAATGTTCTCGTTTTTTTCTTCCTTTCAGTCAGCCAAATTCATTTTTATTTCACAGAATAGGATTTTTCTTGAAAGAAGGAATTTGAAAAAATTACGAGCATCATACCAGCAATATGGCGACAGGTCATCATTACAAACTCAAGCCCCTTGAGATGAAAAGTGCCGAGTCTGTCGGTACTGTATTTTATGTTTACTCCGTCAATAATTTTATCACTTCTCTTGACATTACGGTGAATGTTATTAAATTTTTTTTAATATGTAATTATTAGAAATAAAATACCAGGAACAGACTTGAATACTATATACAGATTTTCAGTTGACAATATTATGCAACAACTGCAACAGCTTCAGAATATTGCAGACAGAATTTAAACAAATCGAAATAAACGCTATTTTTATAAGGTTTTTAAATACTCTATATGAAAATAAGGCGATACAAAATATTCGTATAAAATTGGTTAAAAAATTTTAACGTTTTTCTGTGGAACAAAGTTGCAGATTGTGTGCATCTCTTCTAGCCGCTACTCAGAATCAATAGGTCTGATAAAATAAGTTATGGAATGTATTTCCGCAATTTCCGATAAATGTCTGCAAAGTAAACTAACAATCGTTCAGTATCATTTACTGAGTTAGCCGTTACTTGTTGGAAATTCATTGTAAATTAACAAAATTAAACACTAATAACACGTAGGTTGAAAAGTTTTTGGTGTGACACATAGATGTCGCCCTTTTCAAAAAATCCATATGATTTTTGGGAAGTAGCAACCTTCAAACGATACAAAATTTCATGACATTTCGACGATTAGTTTATAAGTTACAATGATTTTAGTGACGCTACTTTTGATATTTCCAAAACAATGGAAAAAATCGAATTTCGTGTATTGATTAAATACTGTTGTTGATGGGAAAAAATACCGCTCAAACAAAGCAATGGCTTGATTAGTGTTACGGGGACTCTGCTCCTGGAAAATCACTCATCGATTATTGGTATGCCGAATTTAAAAGCGATCGTACAGACACAAATGATGCTGGACGCCCTGGACGCCCAAAAGTTACACCGGAAAATATCAAAAAAGTCCACAAAATTGTTTTGGATGTCCTTAAAGTGAAATTGCGTGAGATAGCTGACACCTTAAAGATATCAAAAGAACGTATTGGTCATATTTTGCATGAACATTTGAGCATGAGAAAGCTCTGTTCGAAATGGGTACTGCGTTTGCTCACAGTAGACCAAAAACAACAACGTGTTGATGATTCTGAGCGTTGTTTGCACCTGTTTAAGCGCAATAAAAAGGATTTTTTCAGGCGATATGTGACATGGATCCACCACTACACACTGGAATTTTAAATCAGCTGAGTGGACAGCAGCCGGTGAAAGCCGCCCGTAGCGACCAAAGACACAACAGTCGGCTGGAATAATTTTCATCGACTATGCTGAGAAGGGAAAACCCATCAATAGCGAATATTATATAAAGTTATTGGTGCGTTCGAAGGCAGAAATCGCAAAGAAATGGCCCCAAATGAACAAGAAAAAAGTGCTCTTTCATCAAGACAATGCACCGTATCACAAGTCAATGGTTACGCTGGCAAAATTGCATGAATTGAAGTTCGAATTGCTTCCTCATCCATCCCATTCTCCAGATTTGGCCCCCAGCGACTATTATCCATTCGCATACCTCAAAAAAATGCTCGCGGGAAAAGGATTTGGCGTCAATGGAGAAGTTATCGCCGAAACTGAGGCCTATTTTAAAGGCAAAGACAAATCCTTCTACAAGAAAGGTATAGAAATGTTAGAAAAGCTTTGAACTGATTATATCGCTCTTGAAGGAGACTATGTTGATGAATAAAGTCGAATTTTGCAAACAAAAATGTGTTTTAAGTAGCTAGACCAAAAACTTTTCAGCCTACGTGTTCTGTTTCACAACAATACGAAATAACGAAATGGCTAATAGAAGATCGAAAAATTCAGTACAGTAAAAGAGATACCTACAATATATACCTTAAAGCAATTCACAGTGAAATCGTTCATAGACTTACAAAAAGAGTTCGATGTCTACGATTCATAAGTGAGACAAAAAGTTGAATCAACAAATTTAACAACAAAAAAAGAAACTCAACTTCTTAACTAACTCAAGATATGGCAAAATTAAATCAAAAGGGAAATTTAGTGTACATTCGTTTTACAAACGTTTCGTTATTCAAACTCAAGCTTGGTTCTCCCTAAAAGAAACGAATATTTTGGTAAAAGGATTTTCTTATATCTTCAAATCAAGAGATAGCCAACGAACAGATTCAGTAATACACAATAACTCAACCCATTTTTACTCACACAAAATGGCTGCTTTTAATTTTTTAATCCACAGACTCCTATACATACCTATGTCAGAGGAAAATTATATTAAAGAATTAATATAATAAAACAAATAGCGTTTAACAATGGATATCAACCTAATATAGATAGAATTGTCAATAGAAAATCCTACCGGCAAGCAATTAATCTGGTATACCCAACTTCTAAAAACAATAACCGAAACTTTAACACTTTAATAAAGGAAAAGGGGAAAAGGGTTGCTTTTAGAACTAATAATAAAATGTCTAATGTGATAAAAAACAAAAAAAAAACAACAAAAGGACAAAATCAGCAGTATATCAACTTCATTGCGGGCCATGCCCTAAATTTTATATTGGCCGAACAGGTAGATCATTCGAAAAAATAATAAATGAACATAAAAGAAGTTACATAAAACAAAACAATACCTCTCCATATATCGATCATTTAATAACAGAAAGTCACGTTTTCAATGACAATTTTAAAATATTCCATAATGAAAAGAAAACTGAAAAATTAAATTTCCTAGAAAGTATTAAATCAACAATTAGAAACTAATAACTCCCCATTATTGAACCTTAATTTATATTCAGGAATAACCCGATTAAATATACCTGGAATTTGAGTAAACAGAAAAGCCTAAATATTTATAATTTAAATTAAATGCACCTCAATTAGAATAAATAGGTAGACCCAAATACATATATAAAGAAATAATGTCAGTTTATCATTAGTTTGGAATATCTTCCGTCTGAAGAAGACACTGTCGTGTTGAAACAATTGTAACGGAAAAAATAATAAACAGGAAATTGTGAAACATACCAGGTGTACAAGTATGAAATGCGGATTTCAGACAACAGATTGTGCACTAATGCAGTTTGTGCTATAAAGATTTGACACTGGGCACTTGTGTCAACAACAAGTGTCAGATGAGCACGAGTGATAAATTGGAAAAGTGTGTGCATAGTGTTGTGTTCAATATGTCGAAATTTATACCGAACAAAGAGCATTCGCGGACAGCATTAATTTTTTGTTTTCATTTGAAGAAAACTGCTGTTGAATCATACCGATTACTTCGGGGAGCTTATGGGGAACATGCTCCATCGCAAGATCCGTGTGAACGATGGTTTCGACGTTTCAAAAGTGGTGACTTCGATGTTGCAGACAAGGAACGTGGACAACCGCCAAAAAAATACGAAGATGTGGAATTGCCAGCATTGTTGGACGAAGATGATTCGCAAACACAAAAACAACTCGCCGAGTAATTGGGCGTTAATCAACAAGCTGTTTCCAATCGGCTACGAGAGATGGGAAAGATTCAGAAGACCGGTAGATGGGTACCACATGAGTTAAACGACAGAAAAATGGGAATGCGCAAAAACACGTGTGACATATTGCTCGCTCGGTACAAGAGGAAGTCGTTTTTGCATCGTATAGTTACAGGGGATGAAAAGTGGATTTATTTTGAGAATCCCAAGCGCAAAAAATCATGGGTCGATCCAGGAGCATCATCCACATCGACCGCAAGACCGAATCGCTTTGTCAGAAAGACGATGCTCTGTGTTTGGTGGGACCAGAGAGACGTGGTCTATTATGAGCTGTTAAAACCTGGGAAAACAGTTAATACTAAACGTTACCAACAACAATTGACCGATTTGAAGCGTTCGCTGCTTGAAA
Source organism: Pachyrhynchus sulphureomaculatus (assembly GCA_019049505.1). NCBI lineage: Eukaryota > Metazoa > Arthropoda > Insecta > Coleoptera > Curculionidae > Pachyrhynchus > Pachyrhynchus sulphureomaculatus. The sequence continues at coordinate 39,102,155 of CM032449.1, read as the reverse complement.
AAAAGGCCTGAATACCGAAAGAGGCAACACAAAGTCATTTTTCTTCATGACAATGCTCCATCACATACGGCAAAACCAGTTCGCGACACGTTGAAAGCACTCAGCTGGGAAGTTCTACCCCATGCGGCTTACTCACCAGACTTGGCTCCTTCCGATTACCACTTGTTTGCATCGATGGGTCACTCACTTGCTGAGCAGCGCTTTGGTTCGTACGAAGATGTGAAAAAATGGTTCGATGAATGGTTTGCAGCGTGATATTCACAAATTGCCCGAACGATGGGAAAAATGTATACCAAGCGATGGAGCATACTTTGAATAAAGCACTTTTTATCATTCTTCCGAAATTAACATGTTTTTTAGAAAAAAAAATCCGCATTTCATACTTGTACACCTGGTATTAGTGTTTAATTTTGTCAATTCGTTCAGTAGTTTTACCAGTCCCTAGTTCTACAGGCGGAATTCACTACTGATATTATATATCGTGATATCTCATTCATGATGAGAATTTTAATTAAGCGTTGCCGAAAAAGTATTGGCCCTTTTCCTCGTTAGAAGTTTTAGTATCATATATCTCAGGTAATATAAGTCGTATAAGGTCATACTTAGCGTCGGTTGAAAGCTGACAATTGACAATAATAGATGTTCAAAAGCATTTGGAATTGGTTTATTTAAACTTAATTTAGAGCACCTTGAAGATGAATGAAATCTCTGCAAAATAAAGGCACAAATGCTGCGCAGGCCTATGAATAAATTTGGGCTGTTTATGGGTAAGATACGTTATCAAAGCCAACAGATCCTCAAAGTATCTTTCGCTCTGGAAATTTGGATATCACAGATGCTCCTCACATTAGACTACTAATGACAGAAAAAGTTGATTAAATTGTGGCAAAAATTGAGGAACATCGGAATGTAAGCAACCATGATATCGCCAAGGAATTAAACAACCATCACCAAACAGTTTTAAATCAATTGAAGAAAGCTGACTTCAAAAAAAAATCGGTGTTTGGGTGCCACATGATTTGACGCTAAAAAATTTACACGGTCGAATTTCCATTTACGAACCTCTACAGAAACGTAACGAAACTGAGCTATTTCTGAACCAGCTATTGAAGCAAGCGATTAAAAAAAATTGGCCGGAACTAGTCAACAGAGATGACAGATGATAAGATGAGAACACAAATAGCAGAATTAAACTAAATAGTTCTTTTACCGATCCCTTTAACGTAGAAGCAGACGTCAGACAGGACTGAATTCTTCCACTCTTACTTTTTAACATACATAGTGAACATGAGGTCTGTTTTGGTTTGCTGGAGTGGAGATGTGACAATCGGTGGAAAACTAGTATCCTTAGATACGCGGCAACGTTAATACAAAACCTAGAATCAATTATGGACTGTCTTGAAATCACACATAAATGAAATTGCTGATTTCATTGTAGACCATTTCAACTATTTGGAATCCATCATAACTAACAATGGTTGCTGTAAAACGAAAATAAGAAGAAACGTCTATGGCTAGAAACTCGACGGTCAAACTCCAGCCGTATATTCCCCATAGCAACTTACTCATCGGAAACATGGACCATTACACAAGCTGACAAAAGACGAATCGATGCGTTTGAGATGGGGGCATATCGAAGAATCCTCAGAGTATCACAGCATCATATACCGAATACAGTACTAATGTATCTATTCTTGAAGAGTATAGATGACCGACTTTCAAATATAATTGATAGACAATACCTGAAATATTTTGGTCACATTATGAGAAAAATGGATGCCATGGAAAAGCTTGTAGTAGCGGGAAACATAGGAGGTAGAAGAGCAAAGGGACGGTCTCCAACAAGATGGTCCGACCAAGTAAGATCTCTTCTTGGTATGGGTATGCACGAGTCAAGTCAGGTCGCGCGGGATGAAGATGCCTGGAGAATAACTCTTGAGGCACCAACTGCATAGTGTCACCGATTCTGTTGGGGTGAAAGGATTGAGAGAGAGAGTCAACAGAGAGGGTATCGTCTTCCATCATGACAACGGCATATCACACACATCTTTAATGACTAACAAGAATTGAGAAAGTTTGGCTCGAGAATTTTAATGCATCCACTGTATAGCCTAGACCTTGCTCCTTCAGACTACCGTTTGTTTCAGTCTCCACAAAACTTCCTGAATGATGTTAAGTTAATTTCAAAGGTGACCTGTAAAAACTACTTGTCACAATCATTCAACAAAATGGCATATATTTTGTTTAATAAAGTTCTTTTTAAATATAAAAAACAAATGTCTTAATTTTGACTTTAAAAGGCTCCATACTTTTTCGGAAACCTAATATAATTACCTAGCGTTGCTGCCAACTGCCTCCTATCTGGTTTGGTAATATACTTTTGAAGTTGAAATCGCCGTTCCAGGCCTTTCCTCTGAAGATTACTAAACACTGCTCGAGACCAAGATCTTTTTCTTTTGCTGTTATTTGCACTATTCAGCATGCCTGAAGGGGGGGAGGAAGAACTGCTGGACACCGTTAATCTAACAGCTGAAAATAAATTTCAGAAATAAGTGTATATTTTATTTAATTGATTAGAGAGATTTTGCAATGTTTATTTCTCACAAGCCTTTGTTATTATCGTTATCTCAAGGATGCCCAGTATTAACGTGAAGGAATTGCACTTTCGCATTAGGGCAGAATTGTAATAAAAGAAACTAAAAGTAAGATAAGGTTAGCATTCAGCAACTTAGGGGATTTTTTTCATTCATTTTCATTAAGCACCCCCGCAATTAGTATTCGATGGATCAAAACTAGTTTCTAAATTAAAGTCGTGTGTTAATATTTCATATGAGATTAGCACTACACAACAGTTATAATCACTGCACCAAACACTTTATTTTTTTACTCGAAACCTGTTACACTCACCATGTTGGCATCATAAGGAGTGATTAGTAAGTCGACAGTCAGTCATCACTCGTGATACTGGTCACATGGTTAGAGAAACACATGTCAGGTGCAAAAATAAAGTGTTTGTGATAGTGGTGATAACTATTCTGCTATGTCATTGTGACCAAGATTGCAAAATCCCTACATAAATGAACAATAATTAATTGTTGTTAGTAGTTTTACTATATTTTCTTAGTAGGAAAAAAATCATGCCCTACCTAATAGCGATAAAAGTAATGAACTTTAAATAACCTCTCTTATAAGTTCCTAAATAAGGGAAATCGTTATCTTAATAAAAGTTTGTCTTATTTGGTTTCAATACTGCGCAAGCTTCAAACGGTTTACGCATGCTTCAAACAGCCATAACAGCTGAGTCTTTATATTTATTTCTGCCCTTTAGTATTGCGCATGTTTCAAATAAAGATAAAGATAGTAGCCTTCTAAAATAAGCGTTGCAAAATCTCTCTATTAAATAATAAGAATATCTAAAGTCGCCTTAATATCTTCATTTTATTGAATCTGGTTGAAGTATTATAGCACCACCAACGGTAAAAATTATTAGTGTTGCGTAAATTTTTTTTATGACATTTGTACCATTAGATACCCAATAATAGTGGTAAGAATAACACAGACTTTGTTTTAACGAACGGTCGGTAAATAAGTCTGAAACAAAGAGCAGGCGTTTGATTATTGTGTTATACGCGCACCAAAATGTTTCAAAAAGTTCAGAACGCCTACGGTGATAAATGCTTATAAAAATGCTCTTAATCATACCAGCGATTTAAGTGATTTCATAGAAATGATTGTTAAAATAACTGATAGATAACACCAAGGTCGGGATTACTAGGTTATATGTAACTGCCAAAGGCGTATCTGCCACATATTCCTCGATTAATTTGGGCGATGTACTTGGCGGCTTTTGGAAGAGGGCAGATATGCTCTTAGTAGTAGAGCTGGTACCAGCCAACGGTACAACTTGTATCTTAGTATTTATAATAATTATAATTAATATTTATTTATTATCCAAGAATTAGGAGAGATTTTTATTCTCACGCAGCCTCTTCCCCTAAAAAATATTTCAAACATATGTGTAACAGATGTGAAACTGATAGCCTGTTTCACTCGAGAGTTATCATGTTAACAAGTAGATAGATAAATAGACAAAGAGACAGATACATGGACCAGATAGTCATATCGATAAATTGACGAAAATCGGAAACTAAGTGATGTGATCCCAACATTCCTGGACTAATACTATATAGCAATAACGCAAAATAGAATTGACTTGCACCGATAGGTGGTGGTAGGTATATCACTAACAATGTTGCGTGTCAAGTTTCAATTTGCTAGCTAGTTTAGTTTGACCTATATGCATTTTAACCTGAAATTTTGTTTTGAATCTGGGAAAAGTGTTCCTAAAGCTTGTGAAATGATTCAGAAAGCATATCGGGCCAAACCCTTAGTTGTATGTAAATTTCCGAAAGGTTTTCTCGATTTAAGGCCAGCCGAACTTCGGTAGAATGCGATGAAAGTTCCAGAAGATCTTTGACTACAACCGCGTCTGAAATTATCACCAAGGTTCAACAACGCATTTGTGAAGATCGCCGATGGACAATTCTGACCATTTCAGACGAATTTTTGCTTAGAAAATGGCCAATAATGCACAGTTCGTTACATAGAGAACAATTTTTGACTGACGAAGGATTCCATGGCTGTCATTCCCCACCCTCATACTTGCCTAATTTGGCACCCTGTGATTTTGGGCTTTTTTTTATGGGTCTGGCACGCTTGCTGCAGGGAAGTACCTAAAGCGTTACAGGAGCGACACGTGTGCGGAAAAAGTGATTCACGTTGTTCTTCAATCGCTGTAAATTTTATTCGGTGGGTAACACAGTCCTGGGTTAGCCATTCCAAAGGGATGATGTTCTCCATATAAAAGACTATTTGAAAAGCGTTGTACGAGGAGTAACAACTGAACCTCATACGGATGTGAAGTATCAGCGCGACGTGTACTTCTAACATGCACCGCTCTGGGAGGAATTAAGCGGGCTACATCCTTCGAACACTCTCCTGAAAATATTTGTAGAATAGACTCAAGTCGCCAACCGTTCTTCGATGTTCCAGCGAATCAAGGCCTCCGGTCAGTTCCGGGTCTCCAATCAGACGAACAGCCCTTCTCTGAACAGAATTCAACAAATGCAGTGTATGTTTGGGAGAGGAGCCCCAAACATGGAGCAGTATTTCATAGTTGATCGAATTTGAACTTTGTAAATAATTAACAGTTGTTGTGGAGTGTAAAGCTTTATGGTTCGAAATAATATTCCCAACTTCTGAGAAGCTCTCCTGGCTATACCTGTAACATGTTCATGTCAGGACATATTTGCTCCCAAATTAACGCCCAACAAATTGAGTGACGATACTAGGGGAATGGAGTGCCCCGACATAACTATGTCGGGTTCAGCAACGTTAACTTTTTTAGAAAAAACTGCCGCCTGGGTTTTTGTAGCCTTAAATTCCACTTAGTTACTGTCATCCCAAGATAGAATTTCTTCCAGGTCTTTGGTAAGTTGAATGACTTCCTGCTGTCTGCGGATATTCGCCTGAGTAGCCGATGTCCGAGCGTTCAAAGTGAATGAAGAGATAAGCGTACTATCATCTGCAAAGGTGTAGATTGGATTCCCGGTCTTTTCCAGCAGATTGTTAATGTAAATGAGAAAGAGAGTAGGAGACAGTATGAAGCCTTGGGGCACTCAGGGGTTAATAGTAAAGAGGTTAGAAAGAAATCCGTCGCCTGCGACTCGTAAAGAACTCTCTCTGAGGAAACATGAGAGCCACAAACAGAACTTTTCAGACATACCATAAGAGCGTAGCTTAGCCAACAGTCCATCGTGCCAAACAGGGTCGAATGCCTTGGATATGTCGAGATTCTCCAAAGTGTTCAATGGCGTTCTTCCAAACATGTGTTACATAAGTCAGAAGATCTCCTGTTGATCTATGTTTACGAAAGCCATATTGGTGATCGCTAATAATGTTGAATCCTTCAAGGTATTTTAGAAGATGCTGATTGACAGCCTTTTCCATGACTTTCGATATTATTGAAAGCAGTGCGACTCGTCGGTAGTTGTTTGGCAAGGTCTTCTTGCCTTTTTTAGGTATCGGCTGAACTGTAGCAGGAAGGGAATATTCCCTTTCTGTAGAATAGGTTGAAAAGCCTACAAAAAACTGATGTTAGTTCCCTTTGCACAGTTTTTGAGAACTATGGCAGGTATTCCGTCAGCGCTAGAAGCTTTTTTGGTGTCTAGCTTCATTAAAATCTGTTTTATATAATACGCTGTCTGAAGACAATATCGGGCATCCTTGACTGCACTATGGGAATAGTAGGTGGTGTTTTTCCTTGGAAATCGACAGTAGAATGTGAAGCAAACAGTTCGCCAACAAGTTTGCTTTCTCAACACGTGTCGTTGCAATAGAACTATCTGGCCGTGTGAGTGGTTGTATGGAGGATTTGGTGAAACTTTGACCAACTGCCTTAGCGACTGACCAAAAGGACCTGGAATTGTTGGGACAAGCGAGAAGTTTGTTTCTAATTCGCTGATTGTGGGCCTTCTTGGTTTCGTCGATAATTTCTTTGCATCTATTCCGGGCACGAACAAAAGTGTTACGACTTATGGTGTTAGGATTTTCACGCCATTGTCGGTAGGCAAGATGTTCAGAAGTAACAGCTTCTTTGCATTTTTCGGTCAAACCAGATAACATCGGAAACCTCCCTGGCGCAGTTAGATGGGTCGTCGGATCGAAAACAAACGTCTAACCAAGGAAAAGTTCGAAAATATTCCGTGAGATCTTTCCATTTAGCAGATTTATAATGCCAAATCTTGCGCGGTTTAGGCGCCTCTCTATCACTGACTGGTAGGACACTCGATGTTGAAAGCAGTTTATGTTCGGAAGAACCCAACGGCGGCTTTACGGTGACCTTGTAAATCTCCGGATTGGTGGTTAAAAACAGATCAAGAAGACTGGCGAATTCCCCGTCTCGTTCAGGGATCCCTGTTGATTCGTCAATAAGCTGAGTTAAGCCACAAGTGATTGGGAATGATTCAGCTTCACGCCCTAGTTCGTCGGTAGTATTTGAATATTTAAGCCAGTTGATGTTGTGGACATTAAAGTAGCCCAGGATGGCAATTTCGGCATTTGGATAGTTAATTTGTAAATAATCGATGGTGTCTGCAAGAGAAGTGAAGAGTGTTCTAAAGTTAGTATCACTTGGCGGTCGATAGAGGATGCAGATGAACCTTGTGGTTTATTGAGGCGTTATTTTTAACCACATAACATCAAAGTTAGGGGGCTCCAGAGCCTCTTTTAAATTCTATGGAGGCTATTCCCCCATATGAACTTTTCGGTCACACTTCCTAGGTTTTTCCTGATTTGGGGACCATAAAGCCTCAATAAATCTCAAAAAATTATTTATTTTCGCGATTTTAATACTGCTCTTACCAAGGAAAATAAAACATGCAGTGTAATTAATTTAAACCGTTTAAGGCTGCCTCGGTAGCGCGTTGGATATATGTTAGAGCGTGTATAGCGAGCTGGTCGTCGCTGGTTGAAATCCGGCGCTAGCGGCCGAATGTTGTGACGTCCCAGATATACAAGATTAGCGACTGGTCTGTATGGCAAAACTGTTGAAGCCAAAAAAAAAACGTTTAAATTTGTATTCCATGTTCTAATTTATATATCTAAGTAATATTTTTAACTTTATTTTACCCTTACTTCCAAATATGGTTATATTGAAAAATGTGAAATGAATTCAGCGGCCAAGTGTAAGTCGGACTTGCGCAATTAGTGTTCCGTATGATGATTGCTTTTAAGTTAAAAATTTGAATTGAAAATGACTTAACAAAACACACTCCAAATGAGTTTTCAACAAGGTGTTTATCCGATCTTTCTGAAAACTGATGACCTTGATATTTTTATTGTTTTTATATACCAGATAAAACTATTAAAGATAATGCACTCGTGATAATTTTCGTTCAGTCTACACCCTGTGGAGAATATTTCAGAATTTTTTTTCAAAATTTTTTTTTCGATCAGAATTTTTCGAGATATAGGGGGAAGTGATTTTTCCTCAAATTTTTTTTTAAAAATAATACAAAGAAAAACTGTGCGCAAGTATTACATTAAATATGTTACATAAAAAATTTTTCACTTCCGATTTCACGCCCCAAAACTAAGTCAAAATTTAACTTTTAAAACTAGATGGATCTGATGAGGCCATCAACTTCTATATTTGTGCCAAATTTCAACTTTCTATGTCAAATGGTTTCGGAGAAAAATTAAGTGTGACAGACAGACACCGAAGTGATCTTATAAGTGTTCCGTACTGAACACTAATAAAAATTATGGTACCAAATCATTACGAAGCCATAATACTCTAATCTAGACTAGAAACGAGTCCTTCTCGAATTTCCAGTCATTAAATTGGCCACATAATGCTTTTATTGCACCAAATGTGCCCTCAACATATCTAAATAGTCTTTTATAACTGGGCCCTGTATACACAAATGGAAATACTTAAGACTAAATTGTAAACCTAACTCGAAAAATGTTTACATGATAACAACCGAGTGAAATTTCGACTATTTTACCTGCTGAGAGCAATAATTAATTTATTAGGATTTTTCAACGAAACAAATTTTAGTTGATTGCTACTGTTTTTGGTTTCGAACCTCCCACGGCACCGTGCAGCATGCCACAGCTCTTTCCCACCACATCAACAACAGCTTCAAACGCAAACACCAGGCTGGAACTGTTTTTCTTGACATTTCCAAGGGCTTCGACCGAGTTTGGTATGAAGATCTTATCTTCAAGTGTATCCGTCACGGTTATTCTACAAATATCACGCGACTTGTCCTTTGCTTCATCTCGGACAGTACATTTCAAGTTCAAGTCGACCAAATCACTTACGACGTCACACCCATACGAGCCGGAGTCCCTTAAGGCTCTGTCCTCTCCCCCACACCGCCAACCACCAAGTCCACTAGGCTCATCATCAACCGCCTTCAAAGCTACTTCCACATGCTACTACTCCCCCTGGTTCGAATATTGAAAAATACAGATCAACCCAGCTAAGACCCGATGCGTCATATTCAGCAAATCTTCCAGCACCATGCCGACAAAATTCACCCTCCAAGGCACCAAACTCCAATAGACCAGCAGCATCAAGTACCTGGTCCTCCATTATGACAAGCGGCTGGTATGGAAGGACCAGTACACCTTCTCCACTCCCAAAGCCAATCAGCTTCGCGGCAAACTTTAGACTCTTCTAAACAAGTCCAGTAAATTATCAACACGTACCAAGTTGACAATTTACCAAATAATCATTAGAGCCAGCTTCCCCTATTTCACTTCGGCATGGTGTCAAATGTCACCCACACATAGATTCATCCTCCGAATCGTCGCCAAGGCCCCATGGTTCATCCGCAACACCCAAATCCATCGGGAACTGGAAACGTCGATAATCCGGGAATTCATGAGCAACGCTCAGCTCAAATTCCTAGACAAAGCCACTCACCATCCTAACTCCACAGTCAGAAACGTGTATGGACCTCCTCTCAATGCCAGACGTGACTACCCAAGACCCTCCTACCCCCTACCTCCGGATTACCATTAAGTTAGTCTTAAGTTAATCTTGAGTTTAATTTTAAATTTATACTCAAGAAATTTCTTCAGTTTCAATATCTTAAGATCTCTTTTACCATATTTAGCTCGTCAAGTCCCTCAGAGATGCCGCGGAAGTAGAAGTTGTATTATTGACTATATGTAACAATAATAAGGAGAAATGTGCGCGGAATATCTGAAAAACTCAGCGAGGCACATTTTAACGATACAGCGATAGCCAGCCGGCTTCGTTTTGCGGTGACGTTTTATTCCACGTGTTTGTCTCTGTCTAGCAAGAGCTTTAATTTCTGTGACAATAGTAAATAAATAATTATCTATTTGTTAAAATTTGCATGATGAACCTAAGGAGGAGAGTATTTGATACATGCAAATTTCCAGAGATGACTTATGGTATTGAGACAGTGACTTTGTCTAACAAGTTGAAAACAAGGCGAGATCGATGGAGAGAACGGTGCTCGACATTAGCCTATCTAACAAGTTGAAAACAAGGCAGAGATCGATGGAGAGAACGATGCTCGACATTAGCCTAAGGGACCGAGTAAGAAAATGAAGACATCAGAGCCAGGACTAGGCTCACCGATGTGATCGAGAAAGCAGCAAGACTAAAATGGCAGTAGGTGGGACGCACAGCTCGAGGTGCTAACGACAAATGGACAAGGTGGCTTTTGTGTTGGCGTCCAGCTCCGATGGCGGGGTGATATAAGACGGCATGCGGGTGCATCGTGGATGAAACTCGTTTAGGACCGCAGAGCATGGAAAGGTATAGAGGAGGCCTACGTTCATGAGTGGACGGCGACGAGCCGAAGAAGATATAAAATAAAATTCGTTGTCGAAAATTACACCGCCCAATATAAGTAGGAAAGTGTTTACACGATAATGGTAATAGAGAAGGATTTGTTTACATTTAACTCGAAATTTGGTACCCATCAACGGTTTTTAACATGTATATTTACAAACCTTTATAGTCTGTTTTAAGTTTTATGAGCCCCTAACTAATTAAAGTTTTCTAATACTGACACATTCTGGATAGACACTTCCGCTTATATTTATGTTCCTAAACCGTAAATAGAATATTACTATCTAAACAAACAATTACTTATACAATTTGGTAAATACAACATACACTTATATCGGTTTAAACGTTAATTATTATTTATATCATTTATCACTACTATTAATTATTTTATCTGCGTTATTATTTTTTACTTCTCTCTTGAAAAAGTATTATGGAAAATATCACCTTCCGGCACTTAACGTAGAATTCCTAGATCACAAAAATGATTGTTGCCAGTCTTCATTGGTTTGTCAATCCGTCTATCTATCAGTTGTCTATCGAGCTGTGAAGTAATAACTCCTGGACGAAATGGGACATCAACTTTGGTGAAGCTCATTTAAACATATATCGTTTGGCTCTTAATCACTCTTACCAGGTGTACAAGTATGAAATCCGGATTTCAGACAACAGATGGGGCACCAATGTAGTTTGTGCTATAAAGATTTGACACTGTGCCGTTTTGTTGTGTCATCAACAAGTGTCAGACACGCACGAGTGATAAATTGGAAAAGTGTGTGCATAGTGTTGTGTTGTTGTGTTAAATATGTCGAAATTTATACCAAACAAAGAGCTTTTGCGGACAGCAATAATTTTTTGTTTTCATTTGAAGAAAACTGCTGTGGAATCATACCGATTACTTCGAGAAACTTATGGTGAACATACTCCATCGCAAGATACGTGTGAATGATGGTTTCGGCGTTTGAAAAGTGGTGACTTCGATGTTGCAGACAAGGAACGTGAAAAACCACCAAAAAAAGATGTGGAATTGCAAGCATTGTTGGACGAAGATGATTCGCAAACACAAAAACAACTCGCCGAGCAATTGGGCGTTAGTCAAAAAGCTGTTTCCAATCGGCTACGAGAGATGGGAAAGATTCAGAAGACTGGTAGATGGGTACCACATGAGTTGAACGACAAGCAAATGGAAAAGCGCAAAAACACGTGTGACATTATGCTCGCTCGGTACAAAAGGAAGTCGCTTTTGCATCGTATAGTTACAGGGGATGAAAAGTAGATTTATTTTGAGAATCCCAAGCGCAAGAAATCATGGGTAGACCCAGGCGCACCAACCACATCGACCGCAAGACCGAATCGCTTTGGCAGAAAGACATGCTCTGTCTTTGGTGGGGCCAGAGGGGCGTGGTCTATTATGAGCTGTTAAAACCTGGGGAAACGGTTAATACTAAACGTTACCAACAACAATTGACCGATTTGAACCGTTCGCTGCTTGAAAAAAGGGCAGAATACCGAAAGAGACAACACAAAGTCATTTTTCTTCGTGACAATGCTCCATCACATGCGGCAAAACCAGTTCGCGACACGTTGGAAGCACTCAGCTGGGAAGTTCTACCCCATGTGGCTTACTCCCAGACTTGGCTCTTCCGATTACCACTTGTTTGCATCGATGAGTCACGCACTTGCTGAGCAGCGCTTTGGTTCGTACGAAGATGTGAAAAAAATGGCTTGATGGATGGTTCGCAGCAAAAGGGGAAGATTTTTACTGGCGTGGTATTCACAAATTGCCCGAAAGATGGGAAAAATGTATAACAAGCGATGGAGCATCCTTTGAATAAAGCACTTTTTATCATTCTTCCGAATTTAACATGTTTTTTTAGAAAAAAAACTCCGCATTTCATACTTGTACACCTGGTATATTTACTACATTTGCAAGCCCGTACGCAACGGCCTGCCAGTACTTAATCTTTAGACATAATCAAATACAATAAAAACAAAAATACTGACTATAGAGTTAATTATAGCCCAGTCGTCAGAAGCAAATTTTGACGAAAATCTTCCATTAAATGTTAACACACTGCATTTTGCCATACAGGTAGTTTTTTGGACGTAAAATATGATAAAAAAAAGTTTGCTGCTCTAAAGTGTATGCTAAGCCTACAGAATCGAAAATAAAATGAAAAATTCGGTTTTTCGCAAATAGCTCTAAAAATAAAAAAAAAGATACCGAAAAACTAATAGCCTCACGTGAAAAAACAGGAAATTTTACAAAAAAAATAGTGTATAGATTTTTTTTAAATTTTACTGTAATTTTAAAATAAAATAATTAAAATAAAATGGCTGGTTGAACCGCTTCCGTTGTGTGGGAATGATGCTTCCAACCTCATTTATGATTAAATTAGTGTTTCTGTATACCGTTAAATATTCTGAAATTGGCTATTAGGGCGTTTCTCTGGGTGCTGATTAAGAATCCGTTGACAGCTTTGAAAAAACTCAAATGGCGGATCCAATATGACGTAATTCATTTAATTTCTTCCAGTAATTTAGAAATATTGTGTTTTCTGTAACTGTTTTCTTTGTACCTGGATGTTAAAATGAAATATTATTTTAATACTTAAAGCTTGGACTTTTATAGCTTTCATTTCCCACCTTTAAATAATTTTTTTAAATTTTAAGTTGTATGATCAACAATAAGCAAAAAAATATGTTTATCATGAACACTTTTTTTTAGGAGTAAAGTTACAAAAAAAGCTAAAGTTTTTAATGATTCTCTAATATCAAGTATACTGTAAAAAAAAAATATCCGACTTGTTTTGACCAATTCGTACTGCTTTGAACGTAAAATTGAGATGGCGCTCTACAGCAGGTAAATTCTCATAATTTAAAACTCAATTTTCAAATAACACAAACAATGTGAGTACTTTTAATTATTCTCATATTGAAACTTAACGTATAGTAATAATATATGCTCAAGGATTTTTTTTTCAATACTAAATTTTAAGATATATCTGTAATTTACCGTATGCTCGTTAAAATCATGCAAACAAGAATTTCGTTTCAAGTTTTACAAATTATAAAGCAACAAAAATAAAAACTATTAATATTAAAAGTTGAAAGCCTCCACTTCAAAAAGCTATCTTTTAATTTTTTTTAACCTGTTTGGCGCTCTACATTTGTTGAATCACCTATCTGAACTTTTAATAAATTCTCACGCTAATAAAAAATCTTTAAAAAAAACTATATCTGTTTTTTTGTAAGATTTCCCATTCTCTCACGTGATGCTATTAGTTTTTTTTCGATATTTTTTTTATTTTTCGAGATATTACCGAAAAACCGAATTTTTGATTTTATTTTGTGGGCTTAGCGTACATCGAACGTCAGCAAACATTTTTTATCCTATTCTACGCCCAAAAAAAATACTTGTATACCAAAATGCAGCCTGTTAACATTTAATGGGAGCTCGAAACTCTTGGCGAATGGGCTAATAAGGGGCTGGGAGAAATTGAGCTCAGGTTTGTAAAATGTGCCGAAAAAGTCGACAAATAAAAAAAATACCAAATTCAGCCAGCACAAAATCTGAAAGATAAAAATTTATGTTGAGCAATTGACATCTATTTTGAAGAGAGTTATGAAAAATCTAATTATATAGTATATACTCAAAGAATTTAATAGCAATACAAAAACATGTTTACGTCAATACGGCAAATGAAACGGGTCGCACTGTTTTAAAATTGCCACCTTATTATTACATTTTAAACTCTTCTTCTTCTTCTCAACCATGTTCGTCCACTCCTGGACTCCATTCATCCCTACTACTCTTATATCGTCGATCCAGCGTTTCTGTTGTCATCCCAGGCCTTTTTATGATTCTCGCGGTCTCCATTCTGTGATCTTTTATGCCCATCTGTCTCGAGTTGATCGAGTGAAATGAGCCGCCCATCGCCACTTCATCCTTGCAGAGTTATGTCATTGACTTTGATTCGTCTTCTTATCTGCTCGTTATGAATTCTATGACACATGTATTGTAGACTTGCCCTAATCTCCCAAAAGCTGCCCATGCTACCCATATTCGTCTGATAATTATTGCATGCTAGTTTTCCTTCCGATCTTAATAGTGTAGCCTAAGTATAACACCTAGGCTAAAAAGTTTTTGGTCTAGCTACTTAAAACACATTTTTTTTGCAAAATTCGACTTTAATCATCAACATAGTCTCCTTCAGGAGCGCGAGAATTTTTTTGAGGTCTGAGAATACATAATAGTCGCTGGGGGGCAAATCTGGAGAATACGGTGGATGAGGAAGCAATTCGAACTTCAATTCATGCAATTTTGCCATCGTAACCATTCACTTGTGACACGGTGCATTGTCTTGATCAAAGAGCACTTTTTCTTGTTCATTTTTTTCAACGGCACCAATAACTTTATATAGTATTCGCTATTGATGATTTTTCCTTTCTCAGCATAGTCGATGAGAATTATTCCATGCGCATCCCAAAGTACAGAGACCAAAATCTTTCCAGCCGACTGTTGTATCTTTGGTCGCTTCGAGCGGCTTTCACCGGCTGCTGTCCACTCAGCTGACTGCCAATTTGATTCCAGTGTGTGGTAGTCGATCCACATTTCAACCATTGTCACATATCGCATGAAAAAATTCTTTTTATTGCGCTTAAACAGGTCCAAACAGCGCTCAGAATCATGAATACTTTGTTGTTTTTGGCCCACTGTGAGCAAACGCGGTACCCATTTCGAACAGAGCTTTCTCATGACCAAATGTTCATGCAAGATATGACCAACACATTATTTTGATATCTCTAGCTATCTCACGCAATTTCACTTTACGGTCATCCAAAACAATTTTGTGGATTTTTTTGTTTTCCGGTGTAATCACCTCATTTGGGAGTCCAAAGCGTTCAGCATAATTTGTGTCTGTACGACCGCGTTTAAATTCAGCATACCAGTAAATGAAGAGTGGCTTTCCAGGGGCAGAGTCCCCGTACCACTTATCAAGCCATTGCTGTGCTTGAACGGTAATTTTTCCAATCAAAAAACAGTGTTTAATCAACACACGAAATTCGAGTTTTTCCATTGTTTTGACAATATTAAAAATAGCGTCACTAAAACCACTGTAACTTGTAAACTAATGGTCGAAATGTCATGAGATTTTGACAAGTATCGTTTGAAGGTTGGTACTTCCTAAATATCATATGGATTTTTGGAAAGGGCGACATCTATTTGTCAGACCAAAAACTTTTCAACCTAAGTGTTGTATACTCGTCGACGCATTCTATAGAGTTATTTCCTATTTGTATGTTCGTATCTTCAGGGCTAATTAATTTAATTTTTTTTAAAATTCATTTTAAGACCCTTGCAGAGACCACATTCTTCTGGTTTAACATTTCCTGTAGCTCATAGGTGTAGCTATCAAGATTATATCCTCTACAATCCTAAGGTGAGTCAGTCTTGTGTCGTCGATGTTGATGCCCTTCTCATCCCAACTTAACTCCTGAAAGACGTCTTCAAGGGTCATTATAAACAGTTTAGGTGAGATAGTATTTCCTTAGAGCACTCCTCTTTTTAATAGTATGATGTTGGTGACAGCTGTTTCGTCAATTTTAACATGTGTAGGCGCTTCTTTATAGATGTTCGTTATTATTTTTATATATCTGGAACCTATTTTTATATTCATCAGAGACTCTAGAACAGACTAGATTTCAACAGTATTAAATGCTTTATAAATATCAATGAAGGCCTAATGTATTGGTACTTTATATTCTGTACATTTCTCTATTGTAGTTCGTATTGTGTAGAGGTGGTCAATCGTGCTAAATCCCTTTCTGAAGCTCGCCTGCTCTACAGGTTGATAGAAATCTAGTTTTACCCTTAAGCGATCACATTACATCATTTTGTTGGAATTTTTCCTTCAAAGAGACATGTATTTAGCAAAACTTTTAATGTACCTTTTAGAGATTGATCGCCCAATTTCAGCATTTCTGCAGTGATTTAATCTTCTTCAGGGCATCTGCCTGATATAGCTTGTATTTCTTCCTCTGTGATATCAAGGAGTTCTTCAGATTATACCTTCCTATGTTTATGTTTTCTTTCTAACTAGAATGAGTATAATCTTGTGTAGAAGGCCTCAACAGCTCCAATTATATCCTTAACATGTAGTATTATGTTGTTTTTATCTCATAGTAATTTTTGTTTTTCTCTTAGATAGTCGAAAACGACATCATTTTACACTTATCTTTTATGGTTTCCTGTATGATGTTTGCATTACAGTTTCTTTTATCTTTTCGGATCTCCTTCTTCACTAGATTGTGTAATTCTTGAGAGCTTGCGTATGTTTTATCTGTTATAGTTCTTCTAATAATTTTACTGTCCCAGGACATGATTAGCAAACATATTTTCTTGGTCGATGATGTTATTGAGGTTGTAATTTTAGCTGAAATTTCGTTTATATTTATTTGCATATATGTGACCGTCGTCAGTCTTGGTTCCAGTTCATTTTAGTATTCCTCTTTTTTTTTTGTTGCAAAATTTCTTCGGTTTGGTGCACTATTTTTTGAAGAGTTTATTTCTTTTGATTTTGGTGTTTATAATTATTTTTGCCCTCACCAGCTTGTGGTCACTGCCGGTACAAAACTGATTCAAAACAGACACATCTCTACATATATTTCTACAATTAGACAGTATAAAATAAATTTCGTTCTTTATTCTGCCACATGGCCTCCGCCAAGTCCATTTAAGCTGTTTCGCTTTCGGTGTTGAGGCAGTACAGTTTTTCTTTGTTGAAGTGAGTTTAACTCTGTAGAACATATGCACCACACTAAGTCAAGAATAAGACCTGAAAAAAAAACGCGAATTTTAAGCCAAATATTATACATTTAATCAAAAGGGTTTTAAATGAAATCCCAGGGAGAAGCTGGAAAAATTCTCAAAATCATACCATTAAAGTTAAAAATTCCCACATTTCTGTACACAATGATATTGAATTAATCATAATAAATTGAGATTGTGATAGTAATAGTGACACCGAATTAGTCAGAAATAAATTTTAGGCTGTATTTTTCTTTTTTTCTCTGTTTCTTATATAAAGCATTTCAAATAATATATTAACTGTAGTTAGTTTCTTTTTTACCTTTGTATTTGATAATTAAATATTTATTTAACTACTTATTTTTTTTAATAACCACTGAAAGCCCTAATCACATTAAATTCGGCCCTGTGTTACTATTTCTCTACAATAATAGCAGGGTAGCCAGGTATCGGATTAAATTGTTAAGAGTAGATGGAAAATTGATCGAACAGGTAATGACTTTGAAATACTTGGGAGTTGAAAACACAAGCGTCAGAAACCTCAACACAGAAGTGAGGAAACAAATCACTAAGAGAACAAGAATATTTGAGAGATTTAACCTAGACTCCGACACAAGAATCTACAAAACAAAATGGTGTGATCCATTATGAGATATGAAGCAGAATCTCGAGCCGAGGCTTCAAGAATGAAACAAATGGTCTGAACAGCCAAGATGAACATATTACGACCCATCATGGGGAAAACAAGACTGGATAGAATACCAAAGCAAGGAGTAAGACAACCATGCAAAATAATGGACGTAGTGAAATTTGCTGGTAGGCAAGAATGTAACGAATACATAAACAGAGCTAGCGAAGACCGACTAATCAAAATATGTCGAGATCACAAGCCTACAACCACTAGACCACCAGGGCGACCGCTAAAACGCTGGATTGAGAGATGGGCAACAACGTCCGAAGACATACCATGAACTATGGATGTAAAATAGGGTAAGGCCTAATTAATGAAGAAGAAGAGAACGTATTTGTTAGAATTTGAATAATAAATTTAATGGGTTCAATGTATTTACAAACGCATTGAAATTATTTCAGTTGAGCGTTCTTGGACTTTAGATGACTGAACTAACTTTAAGCATATCGTAATTTTCAGTACTAAAGGAACATATTATACAACCGCAGATATGAAAATTTAAATAGTCTATTACCAGAAACAAAAAAAACAGTTCTTAAATTCAATCCTTGAAGGTCTATAGAAGGTCCTCAGAATAGATCAAAATTCTATAACTTTTGTGTTTAGATTTTGGAATATTTGGCACAATAGCACTTCATTATAACCTAGAAAACTGCTTTTAATTAGTATGTCACCTTTCGTAGAAAATGATATCAAAACTAAACAGATAAAATTTCAACTTAGAATAGGAGCACATAAAACGAAAATTACGTTACGGAAATAGTGAACGAACGCAGAAAAGATCAAAACTTTTCACTTTATGCATCAATTGCATTACAAAGTAAGGACGTATGACTTAAAAATTTCCATTTTCATAGTCGTTAATATCGCTATATGAGAAAGACTGAAGAGCGAAATTTCATTTTGGGCAAAGTTTTTGTTGACTATACCATTTGAGGTGCTTAAAACAATCACGACCGAAATTATTGTTGTAAATGTGAAGAATTTATTATGTTTAATTTGTTATTATAATTACAAAGAAACGATAAAACGCTAATAAAACAAATATCTCTGTTTCTATTGATACATCTAAACCATAAATTACATTTTAAGAGCGTTCTGTTTTATTGCTTTGACATGTTGCCCATAAAGATGTTCTTATTGGAATATGTTATCTAATTTTATAGTGTTTATTTGTTTCCTTGAGCGTACTGTGTTACTGCTTTATTAGATACTTTTATAGTTTTTGTAATGGTTTTTCTAAGAGAGGTCAAAATGTCTTAATTTTTTTATGTGGATTTTAATATTCCTCATCAACGATAAGTGGGTTTATTGTTAAAACATAATTTTATTTTATTTTCGATAGACCAAATGTTTGTAGCCCTATTAATAATAACATCGATATGAATATTGTCTGCACTATTATGGTTTTATTGTTGATATTCATGGCTTATGTTAGATTTTGTCGAAATAAGCGAAATTTTAATAGGGAAATAAGACATAGGCTAATTATAGTGTAATCAATTCAATTCAATATGTTTAGTCATGTCGTTACATGTATAAATATAGTAAAAAAATAAAAAAGAATAAACAAATAAAAAATGCAATATGTAAATATCACAGTCTTAACCTAATATGACAAACAAATATCATATTTAATATATTTATATTCTTCTTCTTCTTATACTTTTGATAGATTTGATGATCTGCTAATTCCGAGGTTGTGTGGTAGATTGCCAGTTATTTCCCCATCTTTTAGGTGGACGTTTGCCTGGTTTTCCTTCCAGAGCAATCATTGATAGTTTGTGCTCCTCTCTTTTTTTTACATTGTTATGCCACTGTCTTCTTCTTTGTCTACTCCATTTTACCACGTCTTGCAAACCACATTGTTTCCTGATATCAGTGTTTCGTATTTCATCCCTCCTTGCTATTGCTCTTAGTGTCCATTTCGACGGTACGTAGGATATTTTTTGTTTTCTATACCGTAGATCATTACTTCTATTCCCGATTTAGGCGTAACTTTGGAATCTGTCTTTTTGTCAGAAGCGACCTCTCTTGTCAACGAGAAGAAGCTCTGGAGCCCCCAAACTTTGATGTTATGTGGTTAAAAATAACGACTCAACAGACCACAAGGTTCATCTGTATCCTGTATCGACCACCAAGTGATACCAATTTTCGAGCACTTTTCGCTTCTCTTGCAGACACCATCGATCATTTACAAAGTAACTATCCAAGTGCCGAAATTGCCATCCTGGGCGACTTTAATGTCCACAATATCAACTGGCTCAAATATTCAAATACTACCGACGAACAAGGTCGTGAAGCTGAATCATTCTCAATCAGTTATGGCTTAACTCAGCTTATTGACGAACCAACACGGATCCCTCAATCAGTGACAGAGAGGCGCCTAGGCCCGCGCAAGATTTGGCACTACAAATCTGCTAAATGGGAAGATCTCATGGAATACTTTCGAACTTTCCCTTAGATGGACGTTTGTTTTCGATCCGATAACCCATCTGACTGCGCCAGGGAGGTCTCCGATGTTATTTTGGCTGGTATGGAAGCTTACATCCCTTTTTCGAAGAAATGCTCCTCCAACGGCAAGCCTTGGTTCGACCGAAAATGCAAAGAAGCTGTTGCGTCTAAACATATTGCCTACCGACAATGGCGTGAAAATCCTAACACCTTAAATCGAAACATCTTTGTTCATGCCCGGAACAGATGCAAGGGAATTATCGACGAAACCAAGGAGGCACACAATCAACGAATTAGAAACAAACTTCTCGCTTGTCCCAACAATTCCAGGTCCTTTTGGGCAGTCGCTAAGGCAGTTAGTCAAAATTTTACCAAATCCACCATACCACCACTCACACGGCCAGATAATTCCATTGCAACCACACCTGTTGAGAGAGCGAACTTGTTGGCTGAACTCTTTGCTTCACATTCTACTGTCGATTTCCAAGGAAAAACACCACCTACTATTCCCATATTGCAGTCAAGGATGCCCGATGTTGTCTTCAGACAGCGCATCATAAAGCGCTGCTGGAAATGTGCCACGGTTCAGCCGATACCTAAAAAAGGTAAGAAGACCTTGCCAAATAACTACCGACCAGTTGCACTGCTTTCAATAATATCGAAAGTCATGGAAAAGGTTATCAATGAGCATCTTCTAAAATATCTTGAACGATTCAATATTATTAGCGATCACCAATATGGTTTTCGTAAACATAGATCAACCGGAGATCTTCTGACTTATGTAACACATGTTTGGAACAACGCAGTTGAACACTTTGGAGAATCTCGAGCGGTTGCTCTGGACATATCCAGGGCATTTGACCGTGTTTGGCAGGATGGACTGTTGGCTAAGTTGCGCTCTTATGGTATGTCTGAAAGGTTCTGTTTGTGGCTCTCATGTTTCCTCAGAGAGCGTTCTTTACGAGTGGCGGTCGACGGATTTCTTTCTAACACCCTCACTATCAACGCCGGTGTGCCCCAGGGCTCCATACTGTCTCCTACTCTCTTTCTCATTTACATTAACGATCTGCTGGAAAAGACCGGGAATCCAATCTATAGCTTTGCAGATGACAGTACGCTTGTCTCTTCATTCACCTTGAACGCTCGGACATCGGCTGCTCAGGCGAATGTCCGTAGACAGCAGGAGGTCGTTCAACTTAACAAAGATCTGGAAGAAATTCTATCTTGGGGTGACAGTAACCACGTGGAATTTAACGCTACAAAAACCCAAGCGGCAGTTTTTTCTAAAAAAGTTAACGTTGCTGAACCCGACATAGTTATGTCGGGGCACTCCATTCCCCTAGCATCGTCGCTCAATTTGTTGGGCGTTAGTTTAGGAGCAAATATGTCTTGGCATGAACATGTTGCAGGCATAGCAAGGAGAGCTTCTCAAAAATTGGGAATATTATTTAGAACCAGAAAGCTTTACACCCCACAGCAACTGTTAATTCTTTACAAAGCCCAGATTCGACCAACTATGGAATACTGCTCACACGTTTGGGGCTCCGCTCCCAAACATACACTGCATTTGTTGGATTCTGTTCAGAGAAGAGCGGTCCGTCTGATTGGGGACCCGGAATTAACCGGCGGCCTTGATTCGCTGGAACATCGAAGAACGGTTGGCGACTTGAGTCTGTTCTACAAGTATTTTCATGGAAAGTGTTCGAAGGATGTAGCCCGCTTAATTCCTCCCAAAGCGGTGCATGTTAGAAATACACGTCGCGCTGGTGCTTCGCATCCGTATGAGGTTCAGCTTGTTACTCCGCGTACGACGCTTTTCAAGCAATCTTTTATATGGAGAACGTCATCCCTTTGGAATAATTTGCCCAGCGCTGTGTTTCCCACCGAGTACAATTTACAGCGATTCAAGAACAACGTGAATCGCTTTTTCTGCACTCGTGCCGCTCCTGGAGCGCTTTAGGGACTTCCCTGCAGCACGTGTGCTAGACCAATAAAAAAAAAAAAAAAAAAAAAAAAAAAAAATGGGTGTAATGGAAGTCTTCTATATTTTAACCTTGATGTCTGTTCGCATGTGATGATTGGTACATACAACATATCTTAAGCAGCCTAAGATAACTGCTGCTTTATTAATTAATCCTCTAAGGTTTTTGACTGGATCGTGTTAGTTTGATAGGTTCCCACCAAGGTATTCGAACTGGGTTAACTGTTATGTGGATTTATCTTCCGCTAGCTTGAATAAAAACGGACCTAGACACTCTCGTTATCTAATTCCTCCTAAGTTTGGTATATTTCCCGTAGTGTTCTCGCCCGTTTTGATTTTCGTCTTATTGTTCATGTTCAAGTTCTTTATGTCTTTCAAAAAGTTTGCTTGTGTCCTTTTCTGCATCAACGTCTATATTACGTCATTGAGTCTGACTTTGTCGAAGGCTTTAGTTAAGTCTACGAAGCAAACGTACGTTGGCGTCTTGTACTCCATTGCTTTTTTTTAATTTGCTTCATAATGAATATAGCGTTTGTGGTAGATCTATCTTTCCGGAACCTCTGTTGTTCTTCTCTATTTCTTATCGGTGATTCCAGTTTCTCCTTCAACAGGCCTGTACACAGTTTCGTTGTCAATCCAATATAACACAGCAAATTTACTAGTGACACATACGAGATAGAAGATATCACAGAAACCGAGTTATTATTAAGGATCCACAGTACTACTGAGATTCTACTTCACACTGTAAAAAGCCCGCCACAGCAGAAATGTCACAATTTTTTTAAGGTAATCATTCTTTGTTAAGTTTTTAACTAATATAGGCAGCTTATTATAAAACTTGATACTAAAGTAGCTATTACCGGGTTTGTTTGAGTTTAATCTAAAAGATTCAGTTATATAGTCATTTTTGCCATGTATTATGGTTATGGACTGTTGTGGCTTAAGAAAAGTTTATTGTCATATGAAAAAGGTAGACATTTATAGATATTTATAGACATTGAAAGTAATGTTAAAATATCGATTGAGGATGTAGCCCGCTTAATTCCTCCCAGAGCGGTGCATGTTAGAAGTACACGTCGCGCTGATACTTCACATCCGTATGAGGTTTAGCTTGTTACTCCTCGTACAACGCTTTTCAAGCAGTCTTTTATATGGAGAACATCATGCCTTTGGAATGGCTTACCCAGGACTGTGTTTCCCACCGAGTACAATTTACAGCGATTCAAGAACAACGTCAATAGCTTTTTCCGCACACGTGTCGCTCCTGTAGCGCTTTAGGGACTTCCCTGCAGCACGTGTGCTAGACCTCTAAAAAAAAAAAAATCGAGATCAATAGTTTTTGTTTTACGTCTTCGCAGTATCCCAAGCCTGTCATAGCACTTTTGGTTGCAGCCCAAGGATTTTTGAGGCTCCTTGGCTCCAACTTATCAGTACATATAAAGGGTTTTAGTTCAAAACTGGACATATCAATCAATTTTTAAAGGTTTCAAGTCCAAAATTGAGGGAAAAAGAGTTATTAAAAAACCAAAAAGTAATGTTTGTTTCAACAAATATTTATAATTATAAAATGTACATTTTTTTTAAACTAAATGTAAAATTGTTTAAATTACAAAATTTTTCTGTTCAAAACAAGATTTGTCCATTCTTAAATTGTTCAAAATAAGTTATGTACATTACAAAACAATAATATTTTTTAGAACCATTACTACTTTTCTGTGAATTTTAAAAGTAATTAAAAAAACAATTAAAATCAGTAAGTACAAACTATTCGCTCAAATTTTGTAAATGATTTCTGTTTTTGTAAAAATATTGAAAAAAAATAGGTTTTTAATTCTTTTGACTCTTCTGACGTTGCGGGAATTTTGTTAAACATTTTCCTAGCTTTTTCGCTACAAAATTTAGACAAGTAAATAATATCCTTGAATTTTTCTACAGGGATGGGAATTTCTTTGAAATAAGGTTAACAAAGGCAGCTGAAACTCGACTGTCCTGGTATTTGCTACTCTTCTGGAGTTATTAGATTTTCTGGTCTTCGAGGACCTGGACTGCTTGGTTGAGTTGAGTGATTTTTGAGAACGGACTCCATTATAATCATTTCTTTGCTTAGAGCTCCCTTTTTTGCATTGAAAAGGGGCATTTGCCTCTGCATTTTTTTATCTGTCGCTACTGGACATTAATAACCTTGAAGGGACTAGGTGTTGCCCTTGCTGTTTTGACATTCTCCGCTCAATCTTCAAGAGCCTCCATTGTTTTGTTGACATTAATAATTCCCATATTTTTGTCGCACTCCACATAAGGCCACCATGGATAGATATACCCAGTTCTAAACTGTTTTTTTTTTTCTGAACATGTCTTGTTTTGAACCGAACATGCATTTCTTTTAGAAGCTCTATCCTAGAATATTTATTGGTTTGAACAGATATTAATTGTTTGTTCGTTAGTACAAGATAACCGGAATGTCAACAAGACTTAAAAACACATCTGATAAAAAATATATTTTTGAAGATTTCTGAGGCCAGATGCTTCACATCTAAGATACAGGTCAACTTTAGCTCCAGGTATATCCTGTGGAATTTAGCACAATAAACATTACCAATGTCCCCCACGGTTCGCCCGGAAAAGAACATATTCACCGTTTTATTGTGGTTCAGAGGAAGACTGTTTTAGGTAAGCAATTCTTTATGGCAGAGAGCAGTCGGCGAGTTATTCAGAGTAACTTTTATATTGAGGCACGATGTGAGAAGTGTGGTGTCGTTTGCAAATAAGGTCAAGTTGGAATAAAGAACAGCATTAATAAGATCATTACTGTATATAAGAAATAAAGTTGGATCTAGGACAGAGCCCTTGATCACACCATTTTGTATTGGTAAAATTTCGGATTGTTTACCATCGCATAATACGTACTGGAGATGATTGGACAAAAAAGATTTAATAAGTATATCGTCGGACACATAATCAAATCCCTTGGATATATCTCAAAAAGTTGCACAGGTAAAGGCAAACCTCTCCTGACCGTCAGAAAGACTGGAAAGTAGATGATTAAATGGTAGTTTGTTTGTTTGTTTCTGTTGGGCAGAGTAAAATGGTAGTATCAATGAATTTAATGGCTTTAAAACCAATTGGTGAGTATAGAATATATTATGGGTTTCGAGGTGATCATTTAATTGAGTTTTCAAAACAGATTCGATATGATTTATTTAAGGTGATCTCTATCTCCATTAATTCGCTAAATGAGTATTTTGGAATAACATTGAGAGTCGTGGTCACTGCTACTTGAAGATTTTTAATTAATTATATCGTATAATGGGCCTTCCATCGGTAAATGAAGTCAGAGAAAGGGGAAAAGTTACAGGGTGTGCTAGATTAGGGCTTGAGACGAGGTGAGCCAGCATATTTTCACTCCTTCGACTGTTCCTGACCTCTGGATCATAATGATAGAATCACGTTCCAGCCATAGTTACCATTCAATACAAAAAGTTAAATCCTCTTCAAAATGGCTAGAAACAAACTTGAATATTGTGACTCCCAGTCATTTTTATTTGACATTCAGACATTTATAATTTTTTTTGAAATAAAATACAGCATAACTGTTTCAATGAATTTATTCAGACCACTCGGACACGTGTTTCGGTCTCGCGACCATTTTCGTAGAGCTTTACAACAAGACTAAACTTAAATTCTAAAAGACATTGTATTTGGATGGTTAATTGGTACACACCGTCTATTATGGGGGTATTTCCATATTCTATTTAGGTGTTTTTTATTTGCTTTTTTTATGTTAAGAATTTCTAAATATTTCAAATGTTTTCCATTTTGAACACAGTCTAGCAACTTCACCCTTTCTTCTATGCAGTGTTCAGTAAAGCCTGTTAATTTTTGTTTATTTAAAAGAGAGTGCATGTGTTCTTTTAATCTTTGTTGTAGGCTCCGTCCTGTTTGTAACACATAGGCAGCGTCACAGTCATCACAAATAAGTTCGTATATACCCGATTTTCCATATTTGTTAGATCTTTCTTTGTTATTAACTAGGCTATATTGTTTTTATTAACACCTACACAGGGAACTCTTTATTTAAAAATTCTAGGTAATGTTCAGCATTCATATTATTTAAAAAAAAAGAATAGTTCAACTATTATATCTTTAAAAATTCCACACCATACATTGGTTTTAAACGAGTATTGATCTCGAGTTTGGATATTGAAGTTAGAATTAGCATCGCTCCACAGGGACGTAAATGTCGTTTCGTCAGAGAAAAGTATTTCTCTTGTCATAAACCTGTTATCTTCCAACTGTCCTTGAAACCAAGCACAAAATTCAAATCTTCGTTCAAAATCTTCTGCTTTTAAAGTAAGGGTAAATTGAGGTTTTTATGGTTTAAATTTATTTGATCTTAAAATTCTCGCAGTTGTACTCACGTTCAATAAAGCTGATATTTTCCGAAATGAATCTTTTGGCTTTTCTACTACGGACAGCATTACTTAAGTTCGTATACCAGGTGTACAAGTATGAAATGCGGATTTCAGACAGAAGTGTGTGCATAGTGTTGTGTTCAATATGTTGAAATTTATACCGAACAAAGAGCATTCGCGGACAGTATTAATTTTTTGTTTTCGTTTGAAGAAAACTGCTGTGGAATCTTACCGATTACTTCGAGAAGCTTATGGTGAACATGCTCCATCGCAAGATACGTGTGAACGATGGTTTCGGCGTTTCAAAAGTGGTGCCTTAGATGTTGCAGACAAGGAACGTGGAAAACCGCCAAAAAAATACGAAGATGTGGAATTGCAAGCATTGTTGGACGAAGATAATTCGCAGCACAAAAACAAGTCGCCGAGTAATTGGCCGTTAGTCAACAAGCTGTTTCCAATCGGCTACGAGAGATGAGAAAGATTCAGGAGACCGATAGATTGGTACCACATGAATTGAACGACAGGCAAATGGAAAAGCGCAAAAACACGTGTGACATTTTGTTCGCTCGGTACAAAAGGATGTCGTGTTTGCATCGTATAGTTACAGGGGATGAAAAGTGGATTTATTTTGAGAATCCCAAGCGCAAGAAATCATGGGTAGACCCAGGCGCACCAGCCACATCGACCGCAAGACCGAATCGCTTTGGCAGAAAGACGATGCTCTGTGTTTGGCGGGACCAGAGGAGCGTTGTCTATTATGAGCTGTTAAAACCTGGGGAAGCGGTTAATACTAAACATTACCAACAACAATTGACCGATTTGAACCTTTCGCTGTTTGAAAAAAGGCCAGAATACCGAAAGAGGCAACACAAAGTCATTTTTCTTCATGCCATTGCTCCATCACATACGGCAAAACCAGTTCGCGGCACGTTGGAAGCACTCAGCTGGGAAGTTCTACCCCATGCGGCTTACTCACCGGACTTGACGCTTTCCGATTACCACTTGTTTGCATCGATGAATGGTTCGCAGCAAAAGGGGAAGATTTTTACTGGCGTGGTATTGACAAATTGCCCGAAAGATGGGAAAAAAAAAAGTATAACAAGCGATGGAGCATACTTTGAATAAAGCACTTTTTATCATTCTTCCCATTTAACATGTTTTTTTTAGAAAAAAAATCCGCATTTTATACTTGTACACCTGGTATACCCGATTTTGCATATTTGTTAGATCTTTCTTTGTTATTAACTAGATATCTGACTATATTGTTTTTATTAACACCTACACAGTTTATTTCTAACTAATTAAGGCTATTGTTGATTTTGTTACTAATACCCCCGACATATAT
The DNA here is from genome assembly GCA_019049505.1 of Pachyrhynchus sulphureomaculatus. Classification (NCBI taxonomy): domain Eukaryota; kingdom Metazoa; phylum Arthropoda; class Insecta; order Coleoptera; family Curculionidae; genus Pachyrhynchus; species Pachyrhynchus sulphureomaculatus. The sequence continues at coordinate 39,074,068 of CM032449.1, read as the reverse complement.
ACTATATTTTATTTCAAAAGTGTAAAAATTAAGATGTTTCACCTAGAACTGGCCGCAAATTCCATAAATTTTATTTATAAATTCATTTAGCTGATAATTTTGTTATACCCAAATTAAAATGGGCAATGTGAAAAAAATGTTCACATGAAATGCCCTTCTTTATGTTTCAGCACAATCCCTCGATTGTCCAAAATCATTTCATGCACGTCCTCAATATTCTCTCGGGTAGACCCAGACACGTTTCTTGCAGCACGATATTTATAACTGATGTCGATTTCTTGAAATCGGTAAACCCAATTTCCGATACTGGCGTATGAAGGGTACTATTTCTTTAATACATTAAACATGTCGTTGTAAATTTCTTCAGCTAACAGCCAATTTATAAAAAGGTACTTTGACATGCTATTCGATTGTACTTTTAGCGGTCACATCTTCTTCAAAAATTCACTGTAAAGAGCACAATAAAATCTAGACAACTAAACTTTGTGTACATATTTAACAAATATTAAACTATTATCTATAGCAACCGCATTTGTTTTTGACAATCAGTACTCAAGCACTCACTGGTACCACTGAAGGAATCAACATCAACGGCGTTAAGGGGTAACACCACTGCAGAACTCACAAAAAATCGATTTCTTTTATTGGTTTAAAACATACTTTGAACCTTTAAGAATAAAGAAAAAAAGGTTTTACGTTTACACGATTTTGTTGTGTGAAAGTTCGAGCGCTTTTTGAAGCGCACAGAAGTGTTCCGAAACGGCTCCCTATGACGCGCGTTATGTCTGCTTGAATAGTGTAGGACACAACTTACCTTCCGATATCTAACTTCTCTAATACACTAATAGATGTCGTTAGAAGTAGTTTATGTTCAGTTAAAATTTTCTTTGTTCGAAAGTACGTTAGTATAAACCTCGGAGGGAAGGGTAAATTAACTGCCAAATTAATTGATGAATTAACAATTTATTATGACTTAACAATACGGCGGAATCCAAACTCTGTTGAAAACATGCGAAAAGATCTATGGGCCACTTTGTATCAAAGATGTCGACCGACGAAAACTCGAAGCATAAGAAGTGCTCAGAGTCTTGGTGTGACTGGAAGAAGACGCAAGCATCAAATTCCTGAGGCTCCTTCCATCATAAACCACCACTTTCCGATACAGTTTTTCGTGCCATAAAACCTATTTATGAAAAGCTGAGCCGTGACGAGTTGCTTACACGTTGCTTAGGAGGATATACACAAATATCGGTAGTAATTAATTATACAACGTGCTCTCGTACGAATAAGACAGCAAACAAATCGTTAGCGCCCCCTATTGGGCGCCAATAAGGACAAATCTTCAATTGCTCATTATTTCATTTACGATTTGCTTTCTTTGCCTTTTCAGCGCATATTTATACGCTTTTATTTAGGTTTAACAGTTCCGTATCTACGTTTTTAGCTTTTCAAAAATAAACGTGTGTTAGTGGGTTTTTCAATAAATGTAAACTTAAATAAATATACTTACAGTTTACATCTTTTTCTAAATAGTAATCATTTATCACGTAAACTGGCCAGATTTCCATTCGTTTGTTGATTTAGGTAAATGTTTTTCGAATGCCAATAATAATAAAATTATCGGTGAGAAAGAGAGATATAAATATATAAAACGGTATAACTTTAACAGCCGTAAATCGATTAATAACATAATAACTAACTTGAACTAAACATTGATCTTGACTTAAAATATTCGATATCGTTTTCACTGAAATTTTAATTCGTTTTGGCCAATGTGTTTTACTACACCTTGGCAGAATTTTACGGAGGAGTTGTTATTTTATAATATTATGCTCACTAGCCTGTGCCCGTGACTTTACCCGCAATGATATATATATATATATATATATATATATATATATATATATATATATATATATATATATATTTTATATTATTGTCAATAAAAATGTATCATATTTTAATCTAAATTTTAACATCTAAAAACCCAACCAAAGCAAAGCACGGGGACTATGAAACTTTGTGTCAAATAATGGACAAATACACTGGTCAACAAAAAAAAGAAAATTGCTTGTTTCCTGTGATTTTTTTTTTGTTTCTATCTCATATTGACGCGTATTTTTTAAATATGGCAACAATTTTTTCTAACAGATTTTGTTTTTGAGTTATAGCTAACTACCCTCATTTATTATTTTTTACTTAGATTTTCGTTTTTTATTGGACACTAAAATATATTTTGTTGTTTTAGATATGGCTTCGTCAAGAAGATGCTTTTGCTATATTTGTGGTGAATATATATTTGCAAAATATCGAAAACCTATATCGGACTTTGTGAAAACTGCGTATCATCAATATTTTAAAATAAAATTGTGTAATCAGGACAAGCTATGGGTTCCTCATATTGTATGCCAGAAATGTGTGGTATGTCTACGGTTATAGTCCAGTGGAAAAGAGAGATGCAATAATGTTCGTAACACCCATGATTTGGCGAGAACCTCGAAACCATCATGACGATTGCTACTTCTGCGTTGTGAAAATAAACGGAATTAACCCTGGAAATCGAAGTAAGTGGTCATATCCTAACTTATCTTCTACTCAGCGACCTCAATTAAAATCACAAGAGGTACAACCCAGCACATCTAAATCTTCTGATAATCCAAATCTCTGTGAACTCGAACGAAATACATCAAGTGAAGACTTTGATTCAGACTACAAATGTAGCCTTTCAGAACCTCAACCATTTAATCAGAAAGAACTAAATGACTTAGTAAGAGATCTAAACTTACCAAAAGAAGCTTCTAAAATTTGCTTACTCCGGAAACCAACATTACATTTTATCGTACCGAGAAAAAAATCTGTTACCGTATTTTTCTCAAGAGAAGAATTTAGTTTTTTGTAACGATGTTGTTGGTATTTTGCAGCAGATGGAATTAACAGTACCAACCTAGTAATTGGCGTCTTTTCATAGACAGCAGCAAAAGAAGTTTAAAGTGTGTTTTGCTTCATAACGGTAACAAGTACGGATCTATACCTATTGCACATTCGACGACTTTAAAAGAAGAATGCGTAAATGTTTCTAAGGTTATGGAAAAAATTAAGTATCAAGACCACAAATGGTCATTTATGTTGATCTGAAAATGGTTAACTTTCTTTTAGGTCAACAAGGGGGGTACACAAAGTTCCCTTGTTTCATGTGTCTCTGGGATAGTCGTGACAAACAACACCATTGGTCACAAAAAGTTTGGCCAGTAGCGGGAAGAGCTAAAAGTTGGTACAAAAAATGTTATAAACGTGCCTTTAGTTAGCCGAGACCGTATCATACTTCCACCACTTTATATTAAACTCGGCATAATGAAACAGTTTGTGAAGGCGCTTGACAAAAGTGGCAAATGTTTTAATTTTATTTCACGCAAGTTTCCAGGATTAAGTTAAGAAAAATTGAAAGCTGGTATTTTTGATGGACCACAGATTAGGCAACTCGTAGAAGATCCTAATTTTGTCAAATCAATGACTGAAGTCGAATCCAAAGCTTGGAATTCATTTGTTTTGGTTATGAGTAGCTTCCTAGGCAAAAAGAAATCTGACGACCATGTCGAGCTTGTTGAGTGCATGCTATCGAACTTGCAAGAGCTAGGGTGCAACATGAGCATAAAAATCCACTTCCTGCACTCGCATTTAGACCGATTTCCACAAAATCTGGGTGATTTTAGTGAGGAGCAGGGTGAAAGATTTCATCAGGATCTTCGGACAATGGAAGAGCGTTATCAGGGGCGGTGGGACTCACATATGATGGCAGACTACTGCTGGAGTTTGCAACGAGATCTACCTAAAGTCGTTCATTCAAGGAAATCTTATAAAAGATCATTTGCTAATGTTCAAAAGAAATTTTGTTAACATAATGTATTATTTTTTTGTATTTTTTTGGCAAAATAATAAAACTGTATATTTCAAAATGTAAAGCTGTTAGCAATCTCCCAGTATTTTTTTCATAGTCAGGGCCATAGAAATACCCAATAACAGAAAAAAAAAGGAAACAAGACTTGTGTTGACCAGTGATATGCATCGAATTATTACATACTTATTGAGAATTGAAGTATATACAGTGTGTTTTAAGGAGTTTTATACAAATGGAGAAAAAGTTTATCTTTCATATTATAAAAAAAATTTATTTTTGATAAAAAGTTCTACATCAGATGGAAATCCATAATCAAGCATCAAAAGTTTAAAATATTAGATGGTATACAGGGAGAATAAAAAATAACGGTTTATATTGAAAAGTAAATTGTGTTTAAATTCAAATACAGAGCAAAATATTAATTGAAAATGTTAATAAGAACTAAAAAATTATGCTCAAGTTTAAATTTGTGGCCTTCCTAGTTAAAAATTCAAAAAAACTCGAGTAAACACGTCAGTAATTGACGGATTATTTATTGAATAAAGGAAAACGAAATTAATTAAAAACTAGTGCATTGATTTTAATTGTATCATATTTTGGTTAAAAATTTGATAACCTTTTTATCTGCTTTACAACAGTTATATCCATAATAAATTTGTGCTAATATCATTTTATTTTGAAATTGCAACATTATACGAAGACGAAAACAGCGAAGAAGAAGGACAACGATATGTGGTACATGGAACCTACAAGGTCTCTCCAGGAAAGTAAATGAAGTTGTAAATGAATTAGAAAATCTTCGAGTCGAAATTGCAGTACTGACGGAAACAAAGAAGAAAGGAAAAGGCTCCGAAAGTTGGGGGCATTACGATCACTTTTATAGTGGAGTGCCCAAAGAAGGCGTATCCATACTAATACACAGAAAATTGAGGAAATTCATAACCACCTGGGAACCGATTAGTGAAAGAATCATAAAGATGTATCTCGAAATACTAGGTAATAACACAACCTTACTGGGGGTATACGCTGTCAACGACGACGATCTGGCTAATAACAAGGATTCATTTTTTGAAAAACTAAATGAGGAAATACGCAAAATTGGAACATCAAAAGAGATATTACTTTTGGGTGATCTAAATGGAAGAATAGGAAGGAAAGAACACGATAAAGTGGTAGGAAAATATGGCGAAGAAGTTACTAACGACAACGGAAGAAGAATTATAGAGATATGTGAACAAAACAACCTTACAATCTTAAACGGACACTACCAGCATAGGGATATTCATAAATATACGTGGAGACAAACAACAAGAGATTTAAAAAGTATTATCGACTATGCGATAATACGTCAGAGATCTAGATTAAACTTCCTAGATGTAAGAGTCCAAAGAGGGGCTTCATGTGGCAGCGACCACTACCTCGTGAAAGGAAAGATAACCTCACGAACAACACGGGAAAGCAAACTGGAAGATACAAGTACACAGAACACAACAAGTGAAACAACAATAAGATATAATACAGACAGCTTACAAAATGAAAGTATCAGAAATCTATACAAGAGTAGACTGGACCAAAAGATAAAACGGACGGGATTTGTTAATATAGAAGAAGAATATAAGTATATAAAGGAATGCCTACACGCAGCCGCACTGGAAGCATTAGGGTACCAAGAGAAAAGGGAAAAACAGCAAAAACCATATTGGTGGGATGAAGAAATTAAATACGAAATTGAAGAAAAACGGAAAAGCTATCACAAATACTTAAGTTCAAAGAGCACAAACGACAAAGTAAAATACAAAGAATCCCAAGCTAGAGTACGCAAAATGATTAGTAACAAAAAGAACAACCAATGGGAAAAGACATGCTCAAGACTCAACACTTACATAGGAGGAAGAAAAAGCACAGAAAGCTGGAGACTTCTTAAAAATATGAGAACAGAACGGAAAAGAGAAATCTTCTCACCAATAACACCAGAAAAATGGAACCAATATTTTACAAATATGCTAACAGAAGATAGACCAGAGTTCAAAAGTACCCAACATGGAAACCCAAATATAGTTATACGAGGATCCCCAATAAGGATAACAACATCAGAAGTTAAAGAAGTATGTAAAACGCTAAAAAATGGTAGAGCTCCAGGACCAGGAAACATCCCAGGAGAGATAGTAAAATACGGAACTGAAAAGCTATTTAGCGCTTTGAGGAACTTATTCCAAAGATGCATTAACACATCAGAAGTACCTGAGGAATGGAAAATATCATACATATCAACAATTCATAAGAAAGGAGACAAAAATAATTGCGATAACTATAGGGGAATAACGGTTACAGGATCTATTAGCAGAATATACGGAAAAATACTTAAAAATAGAATAGAAACGGAATACGCGGACGTAGAAGCTGAAGAACAGGCAAGCTTTAGAGCAGGAAGATCCACAATAGACCATCTCTTCTCACTGACACAAATCCTAGAAAAGAAAACCGCATTTAATCAGGAAGTCCATGTCTTGTTTGTTGATTTAAAAAAGGCCTACGACAGCGTGCCCCTAATGAGATTGTGGGTAACACTACAATAGAGTAATGTAAGCACCGAAATAATTAAAGCCGTAAAATCCTTATACCAAGACGCAAGAAGTAGTGTGAAAACCAAATAGGGTATAACAACAGGGTTCCCGGTCACAAAGGGTCTCAAACAGGGCTGCTGTATATCCCCAACGCTATTTAAAATCTATTTGGAGAGTGCACTGAAGAACTGGAAAAGGAAATGCAGCAGTATGGGATTACCACTGGATGACGATACTACATTGTACACGCTATCATTCGCAGATGACCAGGTAGTAGTCGCTCAGGACATCGATGATATGGAATACATGACACGAAAACTTATGGAGGAATATAAAAAATGGGGCCTAGAAGTCAATATTAAAAAGACCGAGTACATGTGCGTCGGAGGACAACAGCAGGACTTGAAATTGGCCACAGGACACACCATCAAACACTGTGCCAGTTATAAGTATTTGGAACGAGAATATCTAGGGACGGAACACTGGAAGAAACAATATTCGAGAGGAATATCCAAGGAAGAAAAGCGATTGCAATGCTTAATAGTATACTATGGGACAAAAACATAACCATTGAAAATAAGAAGAGAATTTACAACTCAATAGTGAAAAGTATAATAACTTACAGCTCCCAGGTGTGGCCATTAAAGGAAAGAACAGAAAAAATACTAAAAGCTACAGAAATGGATTTCTGGAGACGAGCAGCCAGAAAATCCAGAAAAGACAGCATACCAAATGACACGATAAGGCGAGCTTTAGAAATAAAGCACGATATAGTGGACGAAATCAGAACCCAACAGTTAGTATGGTACGGACATGTCCAGAGAATGTCACAAGACCGACTACCTAATAAGATTTTAAATTGGAACCCTCATGGAAAAAGAAAGCGAGGAAGACCACGCCAAAGCTGGAGAGCAGGAATCAACAAGGAAGTACTAGAGAGAGATCTGGAGGAGGAGGGATGGAGAAACCGGGAGGAGTGGAAATTAGGCATCGAAACACGGAACCGATTGATATATATATATATATATATATATATATATATATATATATATATATATATATAACCGATTGATATATATATATATATATATATATATATATATATATATATATATATATATATATATAACCGATTGATATATATATATATATATATATATATATATATATATATATATATATATATATATATATAATATATATATATATATATATATATATATATATATATGTATATATTGTTCTTCTAGAAACATCTTTTATTACATCTCTAATTAAGTCAGGAGTTATAGCTTCACTTGTTTCCTTAATGACTCTCTCAAGATGATCATCATCTTGAAATGGCCTTTTAAGATAAATCTCTTCTTTTAAGTAGTCCCATAAAAAAAATGTAGAGGGATGTCCGGAGACCTTGGGGGGCAAATAAACTGCATATCCCTCCCTGTTACTCTACCGTTAAAAATGTCGAGGAGATAATTTAGAACATTTCTCGTACTGAGACATGATGCACCATCATGTTGGTACTATATACTTGTCTTTTAATTATTGGTAGGCGATTAAGAAACTCAGGGAACTCATTATTTAAAAATTCTAGGTAACGTTCAGCATGCATATTATTTCAAAAAAAGAATCGTCCAACTATTCTATCTTTAAAAATTCCACACCATACCTTGGTTTTAAACGAGTATTGAACTCGAATTTGGAAACTGAAGTTAGGATTAACATGGCTCCACCGGCGATAATTTTGAGAACTTACTGTCCCATAAGACGTAAATGTCGCTCCGTCAGAGAAAAGTATTTGTCTTGTCATAAACCTGTTATCTTCCAATCCTCCTTGAAACAATAAAGCTGATGTTTTCCGAAATGAATCTTTTGGCTTTTCTACTACCGACAGCATTACTTGATTTTGATTATCTTCATTTGAAACCCATGCCCGATTTTTCTTTTTAAATTTATTTTCAACACTTTTTTTATTTATTGGATATTCTACAGTTGTGAAGTGTACAGTTTTATCAGGGTATCTATTATTAAAGATATCTGCTGCATCTCTAAAAGTTTTATAATTATCTCCAACAATCTCAATTTTATCTTCAACACTCTATTTTACTGGCATTTCTAATTATTGCAAATACAGACTGACATTAGCTTTGAAGTTTGTTGACAGTTGTTAGATATTTTCAAAGGTATGTTCATTTATTTTCAGCCGAAAATTTGTGGTGGTATCGTTTTATTTTATTTAATAAATAATCCAACAATTACTAACGTGTTCATTGGAGTTTTTTTTTGAATTTATAACCAGAAAGGCCACAAATCTAAACGTGAGCATAATTTTTTAGTTCCTATTAACATTTTCAATCAATATTTAGCTCTGTATTTAAATTTAAATACTCTTCATTAGAAATCATTATTTTTTATTTTCCCTGTATACCATCAAATATTTTAAACTTCTGATGCTTGATTATGTATTTCCATGTGATGCAAAACTTTTAACAATAATACATTTTTTTGTAATATTATGTAAGACAAACTTTTCATAATTTTAAACTATTAGTTAATAACAAATCGAGTCAAAATTGAATGCAAAGAATTGAGTAATAAATATACACAAAACGAGATATATTCTGTGTAAGTGGAGAAAACAACTAAAACTGACCAAAGAACAGAAAAGAAACGTGTACAAAATATAGTTAACTAAGAATAAAAATCACACAAAACTCTTACACAGTGGGAGAAATGCAATAAAATATAGAAGTGTAGGAAAATAATCGGAGCTCTGAATTCACTATCAATCAAAAATTTTTTCGAAAGGAAGAAAAGTATTCTCAAAGGAGAAAAAGAGAACGACGAAAAGCTTTATGATACGGATTTACCCGGTCATCAATTTTTAGTTTACTATATTAGGTGAAGTTTAGAGTTTCTACGCAAAATGATATTTTTTTCCATCAAGAGATGTTACTTCACTTTTCCCACTGGTTGACCTTTAGCGCACACTTTTTATCATACTCATTGACGCTCCGTCTATGAGTAGCGCCACCTTTAGTGTTCTCTTCATTTCCTTAAAAGAGTGCTCCTTGAATCCATGCCCCCCCGCTCCCTGAATCCCTCAACCCAACTATGTCACCGTACAAAAACAGTTACGTAAGCTCTCAGTTAATCGCTTTGCTCCGCGAGTCAGCAGTAAGAAATGAATAGTGCTCACCTGAGGTCCCGGAGTGGATAAGCCCTTTGGGAATTTGGGAAATCTCCAAAACACGTTACGATTTTCTTGTGGGACTAGCGGTTTTATAACTCGTTTGAAGATTTCTTGAACCTTGCTTACTGAATCATATCTTCGTCAAATCTACTACATTTCTTTGGAAAAAAAAACAACACGGTAAACCTGCGGAAAAAACCAATCAACAACCGAAAGAAGAAAAAACCTTAAACTGAAAATCTAACATCTTAGATCTTCCCTAATACGGTAAACTCAAAATTGATTAGCTTAGAGTAGAGATATACATTAAACACTTACACCGACACTATTCGTAGATTCAAGTATAGCTAATTTCTTCAATTGCTGAAAACCTGTAATCTATAACAATGGTCAACAAATAATTTTTTTTTTTTGATTTATCCTCTACTTTTTTTCAGTTTTGGGCTTATTGTTGATGTTGATATTAGTTTTTCCTCTGACAGCTCATGTTTTTAATATTTTCGGTCTACCCTAACGTAGACGAAACCAGCAGTTTTTTAAGATCTACCCGACTAATTATTTTTTTAATTTCAGATATGGCTTCGACACGTAGACGTTGTTTACACAATCAAGATTGTTTTTGCTACATATGTGACGAATACATCTTTGAAAAACATCGGAAACCTATCTAGGACTTCATTAAAACTACGTATTTTAACCACATTCAAATAACAATGTGCAGTCAAGACAAGCAATGGGTACCTCATATTGTGTGCCAAAACTGTATTATGTGTCTACGGCAATGGTCAAATGGACAAAGAAGTGCTATCAAATTTAAAACACCGATGATTTGGCAGGAACTCAAAATCACCATGACGACTGCTATTTTTGCGTCGTAAATATTAACAGCAAAAGTTCTGGAAATCGAAATAAATGGTCATATCCTAACTTACCCAGATCCAGATCCAGATCTTATAAAATTGAAGACAACACAGTGGGCAATACTGATTCGGATTTCACATGTAGTCAGTCATCCTCAACCTTTTAATCAAAAGGAATTCGACTTAGTAAGGGATCTAAATTTGTCAAAAGAAGCTTCTGAAATTTTGGAATCTCGTTTAAAAGAAAAGAATTTACTTGCACCAGAAACTAGAATTACTTTATATTGGGCCCGAGAAAAGAATTTGTGACCATATTTTTCCAGAGAAAATGATTTAGTTTTTTGTCAGAGGTATTTTGGAGAAAATGCGTTCACAACGATACCAACCAAATGATTGGCGCCCTTTTATAGACAGTAGCAAGAGAAGCTTAAAGTGTGTGCTACTTCATAACGGCAGCAAGTATCGTTCTATACCTATTGCGCATTCTACTACTATGAAAGAACATCTTTAAGTCTACACAACTGGCTCATTTGTGTAGACTTAAAGATGGTTAACTTTCCTCTCGGACAACAGGGTGGATACACGAAATAGTCAAAAAAAGTGGCCAGTATGAGAAAGAACTGATGGTTGGTACGAAAAATGTTAGTAAATAGAGATCGCATTATACTGCCACCACTTCATATCAAACTGGGCATTATGAAACAGTTTGTAAAAGCCTTTGACAAAAACAGCGAATGTTTTGCTTTTCTTTCATGTAAGTTTCCAGGATTAAGCACAGAAAAATTGAAAGCGGGTATTTTTGATGGGCCATAAATCAGACAACTTGTGAAAGACCCAAACTTTGTAAATTCAATGAATGAAGTCGAGTCTAAAGCTTGGAAATCGTTTGTTGTGGTGATTAAAAATTTTCTCGGAAACAATAAGTCCGAGATTCTGAGTTAGTTGAATGCATGTTATCCAATTTGAAAGATCTGGGCTGCAACATGAGTATCAAGATTCATTACTTACATTTTCATTTAGATCGATTCCCAGAAAATCTTGGCGATTTCAGAGCAGAGCAGGGCGAAAGATTTCACCAAGATATACGCACAATGGAAGAGCGTTATCAAGGTGGGACAGCCATATGAGGGCCGATTACTGTTGGAGTTTGCAAAGGGATGATCCTCAAACCGTACATTCAAGAAAATCGTTTCATAGTGTGTAATTATATCAAACATAGAAAAAATGTTGTATTTTTGTTTCATTCTTTAAGAAAATTGTAATTTCATATAAATAAAAAAGTAAAGCTGATAGCATTAAACCAGTATTTTTTTCGTAATCAGTGCCTCAAGTATACCCTAAAATACATATAAAATTTTAGGAAAAATTTTAGTGTTAACCAGTGTAATTTTTTTATAAGTAAACATATTTAGTAGATTTTCTAGAGACTTGGTTAGACCGTAATTTTAATAACAATATGACTTAAAAGTAAATTTCACAACTCGCGCATCACAGATCGTTGAACTACTGGTAACTTTATTTGATTTTCTCGTGTAAAGCGTGTTCTAACAGGGATGGACGTTATTAAGATTGACTTAAATTATGTACATTTGATTATTATGTATAATTGATTCAGACAGGAAGGCCATCTGTTATCGTCGGTTTGAAACCACCATTTAAATTAGAACAATGGCAATAAATAGAAGTGTGAGATCTAGAATAAAAAAGTTGTTACAAGGGCTACCTTTTAAGTTTTTACAAAAACAATGAAAGAAATATTTTTTTTTTGGTACAAATCGTTTTATTGTTTCTTAAAATATGCGCTTTTAAGATAGATAGAAGATTAAGATAAGTAGAAGATAACTTTTGCAACACGTTCGAACCAATTCTCGAAACATTTTTTTCCACTCTGAAGTTGGTACCTCAAAAACATGGTTTTGAAAGAATTCAACAGCTTCTTGAGGTGATGATAATCACTGTCCACGCATATTTTGACATTTAGGAACAAAAATAAGTCGTTAGGTGATAAATCAGCTGAATACGGGGAATGAGATATTAATTCTATGTTTTTCTCTGTCAAATAATCAATTACTTGACGTGCTGTGAGAGAGCTGGCATTGTCATGATGAAGAATGATGCGACGTTTTCGGTTGTTTCTACTGTATTCATTGATGACTTCTGGCAAACAAAGTGTTGCATTCAACATTAATTGTTGTTCGATCCTCTAAAGCAATGGTTGTAACATGTCTAGTATTGCTAAAGAAATAAGCGATCATTCTCTTGGAAATGCATCGCGAACAAACCACTTTTGTTGGCTTTGGTTCATCTTGAAACACCCAAACAGTTGATTGTTGCTTAGTTTCCGGCTCGTACGAGTGTATTCAAGTTTCGTCTCCTGTTACGATGTCGTATACAGATTTTGAATGCCCTCTGACAATTTTTTTGAGCATTTCCTTATACCAATTGACACAAGCCTATTTTTGACTTTCGGCCAAATTATGTGAAATCCATCTCCAGTTCCATCCACAGTTCTTTTTCACAACTAAATGTTCATGAAAAATCGAACATACTGCAGTCTTCGATATGCCTAAGGATGCCTTTATCTCATGGTAAGTCACATACCGATCCTCTTCAATCATGTTGTATACAGCATCGATGTTTTTTGGAACAACAACCGATTTTGATCGACCTTCACGAAATGCTTCGTTGTCGGAAGCACGACCTTGACGAAATTCTGCAAACCAATTGTTAACAGTCTTGTCTGATGGTGATTCATTACCAAAAGTTAAACGAAGCCATTCAAGGCATTGTTGTTGAATTAAGCCTTTACGAAAATCGTAAAAAATCATCCAGCGAAAATCTTCACGTGAAATTTCCATTTGTTCGCAAAACTGTTCTTTGATACATACGCTCTTGTGGTATCTCTGAAAAGTTCTGTTTGTGGCTCTCATGTTTCCTCAGAGGTCGTTCCTTGCGAGTGGGGGTCGACGGATTTCTTTCTCACACCTTCACTATCAACGCCGGTGTGCCCCAAGGCTCCATACTGTCTCTTTCTCATTTACATTCACGATCTGCTGGAAAAGACCGGGAATCCAATCTACAGCTTTGCAGATGACAGTATGCTTGTCTCTTCATTCCCTTTGAACGCTCGGAGATCGGCTGCTCAGGCGAATATCCGCAGACAGCAGGAAGTCGTTCAACTTAACAAAGACCTGGAATAAATTCTATCTTGGGGTGACAGTAACCAAGTGGAATTTAACGCTACAAAAACCCAGGCTGCAGTTTTTTCTAAAAAAGTTAACGTTGCAGAACCCGACATAGTTATGTCAGGGCACTCCATTCCCCTAGCATCGTCGCTCAATTTGTTGGACGTTAGTTTGGGAGCAAATATATCCTGGCATGAACATGTTGCAGGCATAGCAAGGAGAGCTTCTCAAAAGTTGGGAATATTATTTTGAACCAGAAAGCTTTACACTCCACAACAACTGTTAATTCTTTACAAAGCTCAAATTCGACCAACTATGGAATACTGCTCCCATGTTTGGGGCTCCGCTCCCAAACATACACTGCATTTGTTGGATTCTGTTCAGAGAAGAGCTGTTCGTCTGATTAGAGACCTTGAACTGACCGGCGGCCTTAATTCGCTGGAACATCGAAGAACGGTTGGCGATTTGAGTCGGTTCTACAAGTATTTTCATGTACAGTGTTCGAAGGATGTAGCCCGCTTAATTCCTCCCAAAGCGGTGCATGTTAGAAATACACGTCGCGCTGGTGCTTCACATCCGTATGAGGTTCAGCTTGTTACTCCGCGTACAACGCTTTTCAAGCAGTCTTTTATATGGAGAACATCATCCCTTTGGAATAATTTGCCCAGCGCTGTTTTCCGACCGAGTACAATTTACAGCGATTCAAGAATAACGTGAATCGCTTTTTCCGCACACATGCCGCTCCTGGAGCGCTTTAGGGACTTCCCTGCAGCACATGTGCTAGACCCATAAAAAAAAATTCACTGTAAAAAAAACTACTCGGTCAGTTTCTGAGCTGGTATTGTTTTAACAATAATACACATTTCAATAGCGCCATCTAGTGATCGTTTCTTTAATATTTCATTATATCCATCCTAATTTTTTATTATTTTTAGTAGTATATATGAGAATGTAACGAAAAAATTCCGTTGTAAAATATTTACAAATATAAACTGATTATTTATGCACAAACACTTGAAAAGATGCATCGCATAGCACAATATTTTAAGTTAGTGTTAATAAATATAATAGTTTAAAAAAATATGTATATTTTTTTAGTTATAATCCACCTTAACTGATTATTTAATTAAAAAATTAAATATAGCCATAAGGAAATGTATGAATAACTCGGTAAAGATGTTTATAATGAAAAGTTGTTAATCTGGCCACTACCTATCAACGCTCTTCACTGTTTCAAAATATTAGATTTTTATTTGAAAATTAATTAGCAAGTTCTGTAACCAAATAATGTTTATTTGAGAAAAATCGAGCTCGCGCCCACGCATGTTTACATTTCAGACCGATTTGTTGAAATGATGGAGTATAATAAATGACAGTGTATGCGAAAATTGTGTTTTGAAGAAGCTGAGAACTGTTTAAATCGGAGGCTCTAATAATGTTTTCAACGGGATATTTTTCTCTGTAGTAAATTTGATAAACAAACGATAAAAATCGGCGAGAAGAGGTTGAAGATGTTTGTATATGCCTTTAGTTTGCGACTGATATTTAGCAGAGGGCCTCAACGGTTGTAAACAGACAAATTCCTTTGCTTTACATCATGTTTATTGCTTCTGTTTAAAGATGTTTAAAAATACTTAATGATGGGCTGATGCTGTTCACGACCCGATGATATAAATCTGGACGATAGATACTGAATATCAAGTTGATCATTATTTTTTATTTTAGAATGTTTTCGTAAAATTGAGAAATTTATCTGTTAAGTACTAAAGTTTTATTAGGTTTTTGGTTGCATATTAAGTATTATAAAGTTCTAAACATTTTCAAATGTAATATAAGGATTCTTCCTACTTTAAGACCTTGTTTTTTATTATTGAAAAAATTTCAAAACGTTCCAGCATTGAGCAACAGCTTGCACAGAATGTTCCATAAATAAGCTCAAATTGTTTATTTATCTTATTGTGCTAATGCAGCTGATGGGAAATGCAAAGTGGGAGCACAGATCGTAACCCTGGTTTTAAGAAATTTAGACACCACGGGGCGTTTTAACAAAAGTGAAGCGTGTCTTTATATATATATATATATATATATATATATATATATATATATATATATATATATATATATATATATTTATATACTATCGTCAGAGAGTATTTGCCCACCTAGTTATTTCAGTCCCAAGACAACAAAAACCCAGATAATATATATTTTTTTAAATTTTAATGAATTATTATTTATTTTCACATTATTTACAGTCTAGAAAATCAGAAAAATATTCATGATATTCCAGGATTTTTCTCATCTTTATGATCTCCTTTGACTTTAATTTCCGCTTTACAGAGTTTCGGCATTCTCTCCAGTAGTTTCTTCAGAGTTTCTTCGGTTATTTTAACCCATTCTATTTGTAAAAATTCTCACGAGTGATTTTCTGATGTTGGATTGAGTTTTCGAACGCACCTGTCCAAATGGTCTCACAGCAATTCGATGGGGTTCAAGTCGGGTGATTGTGAAGGCCAAGTCATCACTTCCAAAACGTCATTGGATTTCCATTGGTCTCTAATTTGTTTAGCAGAATGTTTAGGGTCGTTTTCATGCTGAAAAATAAATTTCCACTGAAAAATATATCTTCCAGAAGGAACCATTTCTTGATACTGTTCTTTTCACATGATTCCTTCTATCTTAAAGATTTTTCCAACTTTACCGTTGCCAAAACAACCACAAACCATTACTGAACCTCCACTATATTTTACTGTAGGCAACTGACAAGCTTCCAGCATCCTCTCTCCAGCTGACCACCGCACGTAAACTCCTCGATTTGAACCGAAAATTTCGAATTTAGATTGGTCGCTCCAAAGAACGGAATTCCATTGTTCTGATGTAAAATTTTCATGTTCTCGGGACCATTCTAATCGTTTACGTTTATTCCCTTGACTAAGAAGTGGTTTCCTCATTGCAACTCTCCCGAGCAGTCCACCTTTTGCCAATCTGTTCTTCACGGTTGTCACGCTGATGGGGATGGGCCGCTCCAGGTTTACTTGAGCCGTCATTTCTGGTACGGTTACGTCTGCTGCCCATTGTTATAGCTCTGTCTTCAGCGGGAGTCGTTTTTCGAGGCCTTCCTGAACGTTTTTGGTTAGAATTTCATGTCCCGCAGAAAATTGTTTTACGATGTAGTCCACCATTCAATTGGCATTCGTATATCACTCGCGATTTGTCGACCCGAGTGGCCAATTTGATGTCTCGCAATTATCAGAGCCCGATTTTCGACGGAAACTTCATCGTTTTTCGCATTTTCACAAAACAATTGAGCCTGTATTAATGACAAAGTATTGTTTGCGAATGGTTAAATCGCCTCAAAACGTTGTGATTTCACCAAAAAGGCTTATCTAAACAATTTTATGATGGACACTTGTTAAAAACCATTAAATTTACCTAATGTAATAAAAGGGTTTAATTAAGTATTGAATTTTGGTAAACTATTCTATGGTACATTAAAACAGCTCGGAGAGAGAAAATAGTATAGCATGCTGAATATAAAAGATAAAGAGGGCAACATAATAACAAATGAAGATAAAATAATGGAACGATAAAGAGAATGTTTTGAAGAGCTGACAGCTATCGATATAGTGAGACATCAAGAAGAAGAAGGGAAGGTAGCGATAGACGAAGAGGAAATGGAGACCATAAGCGAAGAGGAAATGGCGGTAGCAATAAAAATAATAAAACTAGGCAAAGCTCCCGGAAAAGATAATATCACACCGGAAATGATAAAATATATGGGAGGAGAAGGAATAGACAAGCTAGTGGTTTTATGAATGACATTCTGAAGAAAGCAAGAATACCCAAGGACTGGAAAACATACATTATATTACCAATATATAAGAAGGGTGATAAAAGAGACTGTAGCAACTATAGAGGAATAACACTTTCTAGCGTCCTAGAGAAGATATTCGCAAGAATAGTAGAAAAGAAAATAAGGAACAAAATAGAGTCAACGCTAGAAGACAAACAATGCGGATTTAGAAAAAAACAGAAGTACACAGGATCTTATATTTACGATTAGACAAATGAGTGAAAAGATATTAAACAAAAACAGACAAGCACACGTATGCTTTAGAGACATGGAGAAAGCCTTCGATAGAGTGCGAAGAAAGGACGTGTGGCAGACGCTGAGAGTAAGAGCAGTAAACAGAAACATCATAGAAGTATTGAAAGATATGTACAAGGGAAATACGAACATAGTTAGAACAAACAATGAACAATCAAAATAATTCGAAACAAGGGGGTCAAACAAGGATGTGTATTGAGCCCACTTCTATATATAACGGTACTGGATGATGCAATGAAGAAAGCCAAGAAAAAGATGAAAAAGTTGATATTAGGGTACCGACGAATGAGACCCACACAACTGAATGAACTGATATTTGCAGATGACATGGCCTTGATAGCAGATACCGGGAAAAATCTACAATATAACCTCGAAGTAATAAAAGAAAAGCTGGAGAAGATAAACATGATACAAAAAACAGAAACCATGATAATATCAAACACCAGAGAAACACACGAAATAAAGCTGAACGGAAAACTAATAAAGCAAGTAGATCATTTTAAGTACCTGGATGCGATTATAGAAGAGAACGATAAAGTGGACAGGGACATAAACGAAAGAGTGGGAAAAGCAGGAAGAATATTCAATGTAATGAAGACAACATTTCTAGGAAAAAGAGAAGTACCGAAAAATATTAAAACGGAGGTTGTGAAAAAAAGGAGTCAGACCAACACTTATGTACAATAGTAAATCATGGACACTAACTAAAAGACGAGAATCCAGCACCAACGCAGTGGAAATGAGAGTCCTGAGAAAAATCAAAAACAAGAGTAGAAGAGACAAAATGAAAAATGAAACATTCAGATGAAAGTTACAAATCGAACCCATCAACGAGAAAATTAAAGAGCGACAACTCAGATGGTTTGGACTTGTGTGTCGAATGCCAGACGATAGATTTACCAAAACAGTGTTCGAAACGCGAATGCCGGAAAGAAATAGGAAAGAAAGATCAAGAGCAAGATGGATAGACAAAATAAGAGAAGAAATAGAGGGGAGAGGAATGGCATGGAGCGAAATACGAACTTTAACCCAAGACAGACAATAATGGAGACAAAAATGCAAAACTCAGCTCCCCCAGCTTTATACTTAACGGTAGAAAGGCTTTGGACTAAGTAAGTAAGTAAGTATATTAAATTATATTTTTACAAATTGGAATATTTTTTGTAAAGTTATCCTGTAGACTAGGAAATGCCATAGTTTTGATCAGTGGTCCATTTAACCCCATAAAAAAATAATGTTAACATTTAAGACATATTAAAAAAAAAAATCTTATAATTTAAAGTATAATAAATATATATAACGGCCATTCTTTTGTATTATTCACTTAAAAACCTTTAAAATATATTTTTTTATTATGTACATACTTTTAGCAGCGTCCAGGTGTATGTAATCCCTTAACACAGTGTGCATAAAGACCTGAGTGTTCAAGTGATTAAAAATAGGACGCAAAAGTTTGGTTTAACTTTAAGCCAACCTTGGACAGAAGAACAACCAAAGAAGAGAAAGGATGTTAACGAGATATGCATTTATAATACACCAACAATAAATTGCCATAAATCTGCCTAGGAGTGCGTTAATATATAGTCCGTAATTTCCACAAAAAGTGGCATAGCCAAGACTAAGCATATGCTAATAAACAAGGCATTTTTAGATGTCCTGAATTATGTAAATGGTCATTATGAGAGAGGGCTCTTTTTTTCAAAAGATCTCATAGATTCAGTGTTTACTGTATTGAGCAGCCTGTAAGAAAGGCTTTTTTGAGAAAAGAGAACAGGTTATCAATTCACTAGCTCTTCTATAAACGACTTCACTTTTAAAGTTCTCTTTTTTCCATTACAATTGTTTCAACACGTCAGTGTCTTCATCAGACGGAAGATATTCTAAACTAATGATAAATAAATGAAACGTTTTTGATCTAGCTACTTAAAACACAATTTTTTTGTTACAAAATTCGACTGTATTCATCAATATAGTCTCCTTCAAGAGCGAATTAATCAGTCCAATGCTTTTATAACATTTCTATACTTTTCTTGTAGAAGGATTTGTCTTTGCCTTTAAAATAGAGGCCTCAGCTTCGGCGATAACTTCTTCATTGGAGCCAAATATCTTTCCCGTGAGCATTTTTTGAGGTCTGCGTATACATAATAGTCGCTTGGGGCCAAATCTGGAGAATACGGTGGATAAGGACAAAATTCGAACTTCAATTCATGCAACCGATTTGACTCCGGTGTGTAGTGGTAAATCTATTGTCACATATCGCATGAAAAAATCCTTTTTATTGCGCTTAAACAGGCAATAACCAACACGTTCTTTTGATATTTTTAAGCTGTCAGCTATCTCACGCAATTTCACTTTACGGTCATCCAAAACAATTTTGTGAATATTTTTTTTTATGTTTCCCGGTAACCACCGCCTTTGGGCGTCTAGAGCGTTTAGCATCATTTGCATCTGTACTCCCGCGTTTAAATTCAACATACCAATAAACAATCAGTTATTTTCCAGGGGCAGAGTTTCCGTAACACTTTGCTTGAATGATACTTTTTTTCATCAAAAAACGGTGTTTAATCAACATACGAAATTCGATTTTTTCCATTGTTTTGAAAATATCAAAAAAAGCGCCACTAAAAGCAGTGTAACTTGTAAACTAATTGTCGAAATGTCATGAAATTTTGACACATATCGTTTGAAGGTTGGTACTTTCTAAAAATCATATGGATTTTTTGAAAAGAGCGACGTCTATATGTCAGACAAAAAACTTTTCAGCCTACAACTTATATTTGGAGCTACCTATCTATTTTAATTGAGGTGCATTTAATTTACATTACTAAAATTCCAGGTACATTCGATTGGGTTATTCCTGAAAATAAATTAAGGTTCAATAATGGGGAGTTATTAGTTTCTAATTGTTGATCTCCATACTTTCTAGCAAATTTAATTTTTTAGATTTCCTTTCATTACACTGTGCAACATTTTCGAGGTCATCGAATATATACTAAATTCTGACTTCAGTTTCTGGAAGTGCCCACCCAAACTAGCAAAACCCTATTTGGGTTTTGATAGTTTAGTTCAATTTTTTTTTTTGCCATCATCAATTTTTTTGCTCGAGCTTTGGTTTTGCACGGCTATATCTCGTAAATTATTGGGAATTTCTCAATGCAATCTTCAGACGAAATGTTCTTTCTAAAATACACCATTTTTGTGATGTCGAGGCCAGATTTTCACTCTTTCGGGATGTTTTTAGTGCAGGAAGCCCGAAAAAATGCCATTTTTTCACATTTTCGACCATAACTCACAAACCGTGCATATTTTAGCATAACTACATATCTTCGACAAAAATATTCTCTGCATAAACACGAGTAACTTTGCTGAACATTGCAATAACCTACAATCGATCCTTATAGTTCTTTTGGCCGTTGTAAGGAATTTCACACCAAAATTTCAGCTTTTTTTCAGGTTTTACGTTCAAGAAACTGGTTTTTAGCTCACTTTTGAATGTTTACTTACCATTAGCATCTATTTTTGGAAAAGAAATTGAAAAAAAAAATGTTTGTTTGTAAACTGCTATGGTACACACACACACACACACACACCCGCTGGAATTGACATTTGAACAGGGAATCGCTTGTGTGTAGTATGGCATTGACGCGCACTGTGCTAGTATTGGTACAGTACCATATATCTAACACGTGCGCATGTTAAGTATATGGCACTGTACCAAAACTAGCACAGTGCACGCCAATTCCATACTAGTGTTGGTATGGATTGTTGCACAGTAGGAACTTAGTACTTAAACGTTGTCAATTTTTCGTGTGTGTATACGTGTGTTTAAAATTGATTTATTGAATTAAAATAAAGAGAGCACAAAATATGTAATGCTCGTCGTCGCCGAATAAGCGCCTTCGTGATGGCCATATGCCTTACCAATACGAGACGACCACGAGTCCGTCACGCGGCAGCCAAATAGGCGAATCACACACTTGAATAGAAAAATAGCGTGATATGCATAAACATCTTTGTTGTTTGTCAAGCTGTTATTTGTTTGTCATATTAGAAAAATCTGTTTTTACAGTTTCTTTCGACAATTCTAGAACATTCAAATTCTGACAAACACCAACGTTATAAAATTATGTGCGATGCGGCCACAGTTCAGTTCTAATTGTATATTTTGGTGTGAGGAACATTTCGTCTGAAGATTGCATTGAGAAATTCCCAATAATTTACGAGATACAGCCGTGCTAAACCAAAGCTCGAGCAAAAAAATTGATGATGACAAAAAAAAATTCGAACTAAACTGTCAAAACCCAAATAGGGTTTTGCTAGTTTAGGTGGGCACTTCCAGAAACTGAAGTCAGAATTTAGTTTACATTTTATGTGTTGCACTGTGTTATCGAGTATTTTAAAATTGTCATTAAAAACGTCGTGCAAATTTATTGTTAAACGACCGGATTGAAACCCAGAATTTTAATGTATTACACTCCACCATCCGTGAAAACCTCTATTGGAACGTATATATATATATATATATATATATATATATATATATATATATATATATATATATATATATATATATATATATATATATATAAATATATAAATATATAAATATATAAATATATATATATATATATATATATATATATATATATATATATATATATATATATATATATATATATATATATATATATAAATATATAAATATATAAATATATAATATATATATATAATATATATATATATATATATATATATATAATATATAAATATATAAATATATATATATATATATATATATATATATATATATATATATATATATTTAATACATAAATATATAAATATATATATATATATATATATATATATATATATATATATATATATATATATATATATACATATATATATATGTATATATATATATATATATATATATATATATATATATATATATATATATAAATATATAAATATATAAATATATATATATATATATATATATATATATATATATATATATATATAATACATATATATATATATATATATATATATATATATATAAATATATATATAAATATATAAATATATAAATATATATATATATATATATATATATATATATGCACACACGTGCTGCAGGGAAGTCCCTAAAGCGCTCCAGGAGCGACACGAGTGCGGAAAAAGCGATTCACGTTGTTCTTGAATCGCTGTAAATTGTACTCGGTGGGAAACACAGCGCTGGGCAAATTATTCCAAATGGATGACGTTCTCCATATAAAAGACTGCTTGAAAAGCGTTGTACGCGGAGTAACAAGCTGAACCTCATACGGATGTGAAGCACCAGCGCGACGTGTATTTCTAACATGCACCGCTTTGGGAGGAATTAAGCGGGCTACATCCTTCGAACACTTTCCATGAAAATACTTGTAGAACAGACTCAAGTCGCCAACCGTTCTTCGATGTTCCAGCGAATCAAGGCCGCCGGTCAATTCCGGGTCCCCAATCAGACGGACCGCTCTTCTCTGAACAGAATCCAACAAATGCAGTGTATGTTTGGGAGCGGAGCCCCAAACGTGGGAGCAGTATTCCATAGTTGCTCGAATTTGGGCTTTGTAAAGAATTAACAGTTGCTGTGGGGTGTAAAGCTTTCTGGTTCTAAATAATATTCCCAACTTTTAAGAAGCTCTCCTTGCTATGCCTGCAACATGTTCATACCAAGACATATTTGCTCCCAAACTAACGCCCAACAAATTGAGCGACGATGCTAGGGGAATGGAGTGCCCCGACATAACTATGTCGGGTTCAGCAACGTTAACTTTTTTAGAAAAAACTGCCGCTTGGGTTTTTGTAGCGTTAAACTCCACTTGGTTACTGTCACCCCAAGATAGAATTTCTTCCAGGTCCCTGTTAAGTTGAACGACCTCCTGCTGTCTGCGGATATTCGCCTGAGCAGCCGATGTCCGAGCGTTCAAGGTGAATGAAGAGACAAGCGTACTGTCATCTGCAAAGCTATAGATTGGATTCCCGGTCTTTTCCAGCAGATCGTTAATGTAAATGAGAAAGAGAGTAGGAGACAGTATGGAGCCCTGGGGCACACCGGCGTTGATAGTGAGGGTTTTAGAAAGAAATCCGTCGACCGCCACTCGTAAAGAACGCTCTCTGAGAAAACATGAGAGCCACAAACAGAACCTTTCAGACATACCATAAGAGCATAACTTAGCCAACAGTCCATCGTGCCAAACACGGTCGAATGCCTTGGATATGTCAAGAGCAACCGCTCGAGATTCTCCAAAGTGTTCAATTGCGTTGTTCCAAACATGCGTTACATAAGTCAGAAGATCTCCTGTTGATCTATGTTTACGAAAACCATATTGGTGATCGCTAATAATATTGAATCGTTCAAGATATTTTAGAAGATGCTCATTGACATTGTATATATATATATATATATATATATATATATATATATATATATATATATATATATATATATATATATATATATATATATATTATATATATATATATATATATATATATATATATATATATATATATATATATATATATATATATATATATATATATATATATATATATATATATATATATATATATATATATATATATATATACACACATGTATATATATATATATATATATATATATATATATATATATATATATATATATATATATATATATATATATATATATATATATATATATATATATATATATGTATATATATATATATATATATATATATATATATATATATATATTTTAATATATATTATATATATATATATATATATATATATATATATATTTTATATATATATATATATATATATATATATATATATATATATATTATATATATATATATATATATATATATATATATATATATATATATATATATATGCGATTTTTTCCTTTGGGGTGCATTAAAATCGAAAGTTTATCAAGTTTAAATCGACAACATTGAGCAATTGTGGAATAGGATTCGAAATGCTGCTAACGCTTTACGAGTTGAAGAAATTTTAAGAAGACTACATTTAAATTTCCTGCGACGTATTAATTTATGCATTAACGAA
This sequence comes from Pachyrhynchus sulphureomaculatus, assembly GCA_019049505.1. Taxonomy (NCBI): domain Eukaryota; kingdom Metazoa; phylum Arthropoda; class Insecta; order Coleoptera; family Curculionidae; genus Pachyrhynchus; species Pachyrhynchus sulphureomaculatus. The sequence goes on along the minus strand of CM032449.1, from coordinate 39,049,153 downwards.
GGTGGCGGCCATATTGAACATTTATTGTAAAACCAATACCTTCTCAGTTGAACGACTACACTTTTTTCGAATTTATCAATTTGTGAGTAATCTTTTATGCCCTTAGCCAGTTGGTTTTTACATTCTTACTGTTATTGGCCCATTGTCCTTTAAATTTATTATTGTTGTTAGCCTGTTTGTTTTTAAGCATGCTCCAAATTTCAAAGACTATTCTTGTGAATCTGTCCTAAGCCTGGATGAAGTGTGAAGGAACGCATTTGCGAATATGACAATAAAATTAAAAAATGGGAATAAGCATCCCACTATCTCAGAAACTGTTGCTCGGAGCAACATTTACCAAGAGAGCTTTTTTAGACAGGAAAAGGCGAAGAATACGAGTATGTAATTAAAAGTATCATATAGAGTGGTATAAAAAGTTATGACAATTTAAAAGTACACATAGTGTAATAAGTGGCGCTATATATATATATATATATATATATATATATATATATATATATATATATATATATATATATATATGTTTATATATATATGCAATGAATTTCCATCAAGTAACGGCTACCTCAGTAAATAATGAGTTAATATAAATACAAATCTACATATGAACCGAACAACAAATATTCACAAATATTAAATAACTTTATATCTCTGTATGACATTCTTCTTCAACATTTACTTCAATCCAAGGAGACATAAAGAAGAAATACCAAAATAATAAAGGTTAACATATTATCTTCCCTCTATTGTCCTGATGACGGAATGTTGTAAAACTATAAATAACAAGTTTTAAGTTCAGTAATTTGATTGCCATAACAACGGTTGCTATGTTAATAGTTATTCCTACGCAAGTGACATAGTTATAGGGTAAAACGAAAGAATACATCCTACCTAAAGATCAACATTTATTTATCAGACTTAAAAGGGGTTATCAAATAGAAGTTATATATTTTTATTTGGAATAAAAACTAAACGGTATAAGATATCAATGTGATTTTTTTTTATTTTGAACATTGGTTTATAACGTTTTTATTTAAAAATGATTTCATATAAATAGCCGTCTCTGAACTTTATTAAATATTCAATTCTGGAACACGAATTTTTTATCACTTTTCCACATAAATCAGCATTTATTTCACTAATGACACGAATAATGTTGGTTTTAAAATCATTAAGTATTTGTAGTTTATTGGAGTAAACTAAAGATTTAACGTAATCCCAAAGAAAAAAGTCCAATGGTCTTGGTGGCAAACTCGCATAAGCATTTCTTGAGGTTACACGGTCTCTCAATAAGTTGATTATGTCAGGAGATGTATGACACATTGTACCATCTTGTTGAAATTACATCCAGATCAAAAAAATCGACAATCAGGTTTCTGTAGCATTCTCCACTGACAGTTAATTTTTTCAATGCCATTAGTAAACTATGGGGTGCCTGAAAACTTTTCAAGCTAACTATGAAAGAATTTTTTTTTGACGTAAAATATGTTTTATTTTTCAATATAATCAACTTCAATACATTTATTCCAACGTTTTTCCAATAATTCAATACTATCATTAAAGTATGATTCCAGAAGGTCTACAAAATATCTATCTAAGGCTGTAATAGCTTCATCATTTGATGTAAAACGTTTTCCAGCCCGGAGTTTTTTCAGGTTTGGAAACAGATATAATAGTTAGAGGGAGCTAAATCTGGTGAATACGCTGGATATTCAAGCAATTCGTACTTTAATTCTATGAATTTTGTCATCGTCAAAACACTTGTGTGAACACGTGCATTGTCTTGATGAAAAATGATTCTTTTCTTCCTTAAAGCAGGTCTTCTCTGACGAATTTTTGCATCAAACTGATCCAAAACGTTACAACGTTAACAACAGTTAATTGTTTTACCCTTCTGAAGATAATCAATCAACAAAACACTTTGGAATCCCAAAAAACTGTTCCTATAACCTTCTCTGCTGATGGAACCGTCTTTGCCTTCTTCGGTGCACTTCCACCAGCTTCAATCGACTATTCTTTTTTCTCTAGTATATAGTGGTGGATCCAAGTTTCATCAACAGTTATGAAACTACGCTTGAAATCCATTTTATTTTACTTAAAACGATCCAAACACGCTTGGTTAATTGTCAGCAAATACGGCACCCATCTTGCACAAAGCTTTTTCATTTATAATTTCTTTTAAGATGCCTATGGCCTCAACTATTTCACACGCTTTTACGCGTCGATCATCTAACACCATCTCATGAACTTGAATTTGTGGTGTTTTTGGACGACGACCTTCGCGTGAATCACCTTCAAGACTTATACGGCCAGATTTAAAAAGATCGGCCCATTTTTTTACAGTAGAAAATGAAGGTGATGCATCCTTATACACTTTTAACAATTTCAGACGAATTTCTGTTGGTGTTAAACCATCCAAAACAAAGAATTTAATTACTGCACGATATTCAATTTTTTCCATTTTGGAAACATGTCATGTCAATATTAAACACGTGCTACTACTCGAATAAATTGACAGATCGAAATAAAATTTTACATGGGTTTATATAAACGATGGAACTGTCCAATACACTTATGGTTTCACAGTTTCTAACGCCATCTGTGTGTCAGGCCGAGAACTTTTCAGACAGCCTAGGTAAATATCGACAATAGACTACGAAAAGATATTTATGTACTTGGGGGGTTAGCTCCACGATAAATGATGGTTAAATTGAATGTAGAACTGAAATAGCCGGAAATACTTTCTTCAAAATGAAAACAATATTATGCAACCGGGACATAGACTACTCGATGGTGGGCCACCAAATGCTATGTACTGTCTACAATGTTATATGGAATTGAAGATTGGACATTAAAAGCACGAACTATGTCATGTTTGGTTTCATTTAAAATGTGATTCCACCGACGATTATTAAAAATATAATAAAATAATCAGGAACTTTTAACCACATTATAAAGAAGAAAATCAGCTTAATTTGACCATATTTTTAGACACGTTAAATATAGTTTTCAACAATTAATTATAGAGGGAAAAATTGAAGAAAGACGTAAAAAGTTCTCGTAGCTGCAGAATCTGGGCTAGTGGTTTGAAATTAAGGATTCTTGCACATTTATCCTTTTTGCTCATGATAGGGAAGAATTCCAGTTGATGGTCACCAACCTCCACTGAGGAAAAGGCACTTAAAGAAGAAGACCTATCATTTGTATTTCAGTTCATTAGTTTATGATATTACTTACTTGGTCTGGTAGCAAATGGTCTGATAGGTTGTCCGGTATAAATCCCATCGTTACGTGGAGAAATGTATCCATGACTATTTAGAAATGCAGACATGCCTGGTAAAACGTCGGATTGACATCCTCCATTTGGACTTAACCTAAAAATGTTCAACATTAAAATTACTATTAATTATATAATGTGTTCGATAGGAAAGTTTAAATTTAAAAAATTTGTAGTCAAAACTGCCGAGATCTATGAATATATTACTAGTGCATTATAGTAAATAAATAAATAATTTAAATAAATAAATAAATTATTAACGGACCAGTCATTTACAGATAAGGCAAATAAAAATAAAAAGAAAAACATAACATTTACATATTACTAAAAACATAATAAGAGTTTCCTCATCCGAAGCACCATCATAAAACCTATCTAGTCTTATTTTTTGTGGTTTGAATGTTATCACTAAATAATCTATATTGGAGACAATGCTGATGATAAACCGTAATTTGTTCGGTGAAATGAAAGAAATTTGTTATACGTAGTGTTCTTTGAGGTGTATTAAGTCCAATCTTCTCCAGAAGTTCTGGGCAGTCAAGTGTAGAATTTAGAACTTTATGTAGTGTGCAAATATCGGTTATCCTTCTCCCGTCTTCAAAGCTAGGTAAATTTAACAAATTCATCATTTCCTCGTATACAATATTTTCTACTGTTATTCCCATTTTATACCCTACGAATATCAGGAACTTTTTTTTGTACACGCTCAATTAAATCTACATATGCCTTGTAGCAAGGTGACCACACTGGACTAGCATACTCTAGTACTAATCTGACAAATGAACAATATAAAACTTTTAATATTGGTACGAGGACTACCTTTTAAATTTTGACAAAAACAATGAAAGAAAAAAAAAATTTGGTACAAATCGTTTTATTATTTTTCAAAATATCCGCTTTTAAAATTTATATACTTTTGCCTGCCTTCGAACCAATTCTCGAAACATTTTTTCTACTCTGAAGTTAGTACCTCAAAAACATGGTTTTGAAAGGATTCAACGATTCTTTAGGTGATGAAAATCGCTGTCCACGATTTTTTTTGACATTCGGGAACAAAAAGGAGTCGTTAAGCAATAATGTGATAAAGTGAATAGAGGAAATGAGATATTAATTCGATGTTTTTCTCCGTCAAATAATCAGTTGTTTGACATGCTATTTGAGAGCTGGCATTATCGTGATGAAGAATGATGCGATGTTTTCGGTCACCTTCACGTGAAATTTCCAGTTGTTCACAAAATTTTTTTTTTAAAGCTCACTGTAAACAAACTACTTGGCAAATTTCTGAGCTGCAACTGTTTTAACAATAACAAATATCAAATTTGACAACAATGGTAATGTCACATCTCAATAGCGCCATCTAGTAGTCGTTGGTAAAAAATTAAAAGGCGGCCCTCGTATTACAGTTTTTTCATATTTTTTGTTTTTTCTTTAAATTATATAAATAAGGAGCTGTGTGATGACTAAAACAAATATTATATCTACCAGGGAGGGAGCTGGATGAGAACAGAAACTACTCCTTGATTTTTTACAAACTTTGCAAAAAAGTTGATGCCAAAGACATTGCCAGGTCGAGTATTGAAGAGGCGGGGCTTCAGCGTAGGCTGCATATGCCGCCGAAGCGGAGGTGTACACTTTAAGTTCTTCTAAACGTTCTCCAGCCTGCCTCTGAGTGCGATGCTGATGGGAGGGGGCCCCGGGAAATCTTTGAGTCGATTACGGATAAATTTAAGCAAGCGTTGTTTATATAAATTAATAATTGTCAAAACAATAAATTTACTATATAAAAAATGTTAATAATTTTCTTATGAAGTAATATTAAGGCAGCAGTAATATGGGTCCGCAGTGCCGCAGTTCACAACACCATACTCAATAATGGACTGGATGAGCGCCAAGAACACCACCCTCAGTTGGTCTAGGGGTTGAATCAACCTTAACTGAACGAATTTGTAAATTAATTTTCTTATCATGGAACACAAGTAAGAGATGTGGTGTCCCCACTGCAGGTGCCTATCCACCACAATATTCAGGTATTTGGTTGTGACCCCTCCTCTACGATGGTTCACAAAAGCAGGCAGGCAGACCATATCCAGTCTCATGAATTATGGGCACCATCCTCTAGGGGCTGGCCCACAACAGTCAGGGAGGACAGTGCTACGCTCTTGCTAATATTAACACCAAGGAGGACGAGAACAAACCAAGATTTGTTATCCACCATCCCTGAATTTGTCCTTCCGAAAACCTCCTCCCAAGTGCCCCATTGTGGCTCATTAAATGGAGCAAGTCATTTATATATAACAGAAATAAAATTGTTACGAAAAGTTCAGTGCTAACTGTCTCCCCCACTCGAACCACCTGCCACCTACCACTCAAGTATAATCCCAAAAAACAACAACAGATCTAAAACCAATCCTTTCCATTTTTTCCAAAAGCAGATCATAATTGACAGTGTGAAAAGCTTTCTACAAATCAAGAAACACTCCAAGACTTCTCGTGCCACTGTCAAATCACCGTTTTTGTAACTTTAAAGATTGCGTCAGTTGCATTCATACCTGGCCTAAATCCGAACTGATGTTCTGATATAATATTATATTTATCTAAATAATCCAGGAAGAGTCTAAAATTGGACCCTTACTGAGCTCAATGGAGGTTATGATGAGAAATAAATTTTTATTTCTTCAAAAAATGTGGCTTGCCTTGTTTTTTAAAAGAATAAAAGAAAAACATAATACGATAACAGAAAGAGATGATTAAAATCAATCATTCTACGAGGGTTGTATAAGTATCTGGCATTGACAAGAAAAAACCATTTGTATGGGTAAAGTTTATTTTTTTTTAGCTATAGCAACACACTTAAAGTTTATCCATCTTTTGTATCCCATCTAAAAGATACGATTTCTCTAACCCCTTTAAAATAGGCGTTTGTTTGAGCAATCACTTCATCATTTGAACCAAATTTTTTTTCCGACGAACCATTTTTTCATATTAGGAAATAGGAAATAACCGCTGGGTGCTTAATCTGGCATGGTGGATTCAGAAGCAATTCGTATCCTAACTCATGGAATTTTGCCATGGCGATGACACAAGTGTGCACGCGTGCATCGTCTTGATGAAAGATAGTTTTTTCTTCGCCAAATGCTGATGTTTTTCTTTCACAGCATTGTTGAAACAATCCAATAAGTTGACATAATACCCTACATTAATCATCCCAAAACACGGTGGCAATGACTTTGTTAGCCGATAAGATCACCTTGGCCTTCTTTGGCGCCGGTTCACCACGGAAAATCCCCTGTTGGGACCGTTCTTTAGGCTCTGGTGTCCTGTGTTGATTTCATGTTTCGTCAACAGTTATGAATCAACGCCAAAAATCATTCCGATTGTGCTTTTAACATCGCCAAACATTCTTTTGAAGTTGACACACGTGAGTGTTTATTGTCAGTTGTGAGCAATCACGGTACTCATCTTGCGGAAAGCTTTCTCATATCGAAATGAGTTTTTAAAATGTTCTGCACCCGTTCAATTGAGATGCCTAGCAATCTCATGCACTTTCGCTCTCCGATCATTTATCACTATATCGTGGATTTTCTAAAGTGGTGACCTCATTTGACCGCACGTTCTTCATCAAAAATGTTTGTACAGCCGTGTTTTGAATTCAGCTGTCCAATATTTTATGGTCGCTAATGAAGGTGTAAAGTTCCCATAAACTTCACTGAGTTCCGCTTTTATCTCATCATTCATTTTCTTTTTCAAAAACAAACGGTTGTAAAATCACAAAATTTACTATTTAAATGACTGCCACTTACAAATTAAATCACGCAGCGACTTGAAAATTAGTCCGGATTCTTGCGAAAGGTTATGTATAATTTTTTAAGTAGTAGTAGCGCCATCTCTGGCCGAGGCCAGCTACTTATCATAAAACCCTCATAATAAGAGCATAAAATACAGAGAAAAATTCGTGAGATAGATTTACTAAATCAGCTGTGAAAGTAATAAAACGATCACTTCAGAGAAGAGTTTAATTTAAATTTTTTATATTTATAACAAATTTCTCTACGGAATAAAATGTTAATAAGTTGTTGTTCAACTTTGTTTATGTTCCTTTTTAAATTTGTGGATTTTGTTGTCAAAGACAACAAATTTTACTATTTGCATCCATTGGCGATTTTTCATAAAATTTTAGATTATATTAAACTTGATTATGGCTATCTTGTTAAAGCTTTTTAATTCACTCAGAAGCGCGAGTTTCCTATTTCTTGAAACAATTAGAAATTGACGAGAGCTACCTTTTAAGTTTTTACAAAAACAATCAAAGAAAAATTTTTTTTTTGGTATAAATCGTTTTATTGTTTCTCAAAATATTCGCCTTTAAGATTTATATACTTTTGCATGCGTTCGAGCCATTTCTCGAAACATTTTTTCTACTCTGTTGGTACCTCAAAAACATGGTTTTGAAAGAATTCAGTAGCTTCTTGAGGTGATGAAAATCACTGTCCAGGCATTTTTTTAACATTCGGGAACAAAAAGAAGTCGTTAGGCGATAAATCAGATGAATACGGGTAATGCGATATTAGAAGTTTTGCAAAGAAGTGAAACACTACTAAAATTTCCACTAAATTTTTTATTATTAACACCATGACATGTTTCACTGTATGACAGCTTCTTCAAATGGTTTCTTACAAAATGAGGATAAAATTACTATGATAATGGTTGGTTCACAATTTATGGCAGGTAATAAAATAATGCAATTAAAATATGGTAGATTTAGTAATGGTGAATTATTTAAGTCTAATTGTTCATTTATTAAGGAATCTGAATTTTTCAATTTGTTTATTTCTAAAGATTCTAGGTAATTAAGTTTCAGGCCCTTTCAAAGTTTGGGTTGAATTGGTGGGTATTTTCAATTAAATGATTTGAGTAATTTGAGTTATTTTTTCTATTGATGTATGATGAAGCACGTTCTTTTATTCTTTTTGAAAAACTTCTTCCTGTTTGACCTATATATGTTTTTGAGCAATTTCCACAATTTAATTTGTATACTCCGGATATATTGTCTCTATCTGTTTTAGTTTTGTTACTTCTTATAAATTTGCCAAGTGTGTTGGATGTTTTAAATGCTTTGTTAATATTTAATTTTCTCAAGAAACTATTTAATTTAGTGCTGCATCTACCATAGTACGTTATTGACTTTACGTTTTTATAAGGTTCTTTATTGTTCGGAAAAAACTGTACTAATGGCTTTTTTGCAATGTTTTTTCTTGAGAATATTATCTATTATGGATGGTGAATAGTCATTATTTACTGCTAATTGTTTTATAATATTAAGTTCTTTTTGAAAATCGTCTTGGTTTAGAGGAGTATTTATTAATCTGTGAATCATATTATGGAAAACTGCAAGTTTGTGACTTGGTGGATGACATGAGGTATTACGGATAATTATGTAAGTATGTGACGGTTTATGGTAAATAGAAAAACTGTGTTTGTTATTATGTCTTTTTATTGTTAGGTCAAGGAAGTTTAAGCTATTGTTGGTTTTAACTTCACTGGTGAATTTGATATTTTTGTGTATATTATTCAAAAAATTTGGAAATGTGGTAAATTGTCTATCACTTCCTGTAAAACAACATAAGATATCATCAACATATCTATGCCAGTATACAATTTTTTTAAACAGTGGGTGTTTACTTATTTGGTTTTCTATGTTATTCATAAATATTTCCGCCAAAAGGGGACTAAGTGGATTGCCCATTATGAGACCATCTAGGCGGCTGTATAGGTCGTTATTAAATTAAATATAATTTTGTTCTAGGCAAACCTTTAAGTAGTTTAAGGTGTGTGTGTTTTATTACTGGATTGACATTGATTTCAGAAAGAAGTTTTTCAATTAGTAGTATAGTTTCCCTACTTGGTATGCTAGAAAAAAAAATTTCAACATCGAGAGAGATTAATTTTAAATTGTCAGGTAACTTTAAATGTTTGATGTTTTCAACTAGTTGTTGTGAATTTTTTAGTGCAAATTTAGCTTTAAATTTAGTGTTGTCTATGAATATTTGAACAAGACGTTTTGATAGTTTATAAGTTGGGGTCACGAAAGGGTAACCCGTTTTCTGAAGTTTTATTAGTGAAGATAGTTTAGGTGTTTGTGGGTTCATAGGAGTGAGAATTCTAGAATCTTTATCATTAAACAAACTTTTACAATTAGAGATCGTTGGTCTAATAATTTTCTGATAACTTTCAGTTTGGTATAGTAATTTTATCCTCATTTGTAACAAACCATTAGATTGCTTAATAAATGAACAATTAGACTTAAATAATTTACCATTACTAAATCTATTTTAATTAAATTATTTTATTACCTGTCATAAATTGTGAACCAACCATTTATCATAGTAATTTTATCCTCATTTTGTAACAAACCATCTGAAGAAGCTATCGTACAGCGAAACATGTCATGGTGTTAAAAACAAAAAAATTAGTGGAAATTTAAAACGTGTTTTACTTCTTTGCAAAACTAGTTATGGATTTCCACCAAGTATCGGCTGAATCAATTCAATGAGATATTAATTCGATGTTTCTCTCCGTCAAATAATCAACTGTTTGACATGCTGTGCGCATTGTCATGATGCAACGTTTTCGGTTGTTTTTCCTGATTTTATCGATGACTTCTGGCAAACAAATTATTGTATACCATTCAGCATTAACTGTCCTTCGATCCTCTTAAGCAATGGTTGCAACACGTCCAATATAACCAAAGAAACAAGCGATCATTTTCGTGAAAGTGCTTCGCGAATGAACCATTTTTGTTGGATTCGGTTCATCTTGGAACACCCAAACGGTTAATTTACTTAGTTTCTGGCTCGTACGAATATATCCAAGTTTCGTCTCCTGTTACGATGTTGTATACGGATTTTGCCTGTCCACGGTCAATTTTTTTTAACATTTCCTTACAGCAATTGACACAAGCCGGTTTTTGAGTTTCGATCAAATTATGCGGAATCCATTGGGAACAGATCTTTTTCACAGCTAAATGTTCATGAAAAATCTAATTTATAGGGTGAGTCAACGACAGAGTAAAGATAATTATCTCATTTGTTTCGGGAATGACGAAAAAATGTTTTAGGAAATGTTAAGGTGCACAGTTTAAAATTGTTTTTGAGTATACAGGGTACTTCAAAAAAATGTGGCCGATATAACATATGTTTTTTTAAATGGAACATCCTATTTTCTAATTTATTTTTAAATTCTGCGTAAACTTTTATAACTTTTTTATTGATAATGTTATATACCTAAACCTAGTAGTTTTTCCAATATTTCAATTTTTTAAGAAAATTTTTCAGTTTTGTATAAAATTGCCAGTAGCGCCATTGTTTCTGAAGGTGGAATACTCATAATTGATACAAGCGTTCTATATAGATAAAAAAAAAAATAAATATAAAGAAATTTGAGTTAGATGCTACAAGGTATTCAAAATAAATTTAGGCATTTCGACTATTTTAAATTGAAAAATCTCAAATTTTTTAAAATGGTACACCGTGCATATTATTATTTTTTCTGATAGATTTTACAAAAACTCTCCAACTTTTATTAAATATGTCATATACCTATTTCTAACAGTTTTCGATTTATGTTGAATTTTTCAATTTTTAATCTTATTTTTAATACACTTACGCTGTAACATCATAGTTGTCAAGACAAAACAAAAATGTAGGCATTGTCAAATTTTGAGATATCTATTAAGCAAGTAAAAATAGTTTAATTTGTTGTAGTAAGTGACGTATAAAGGTAATAGTTACGGATTTTCCTCAAAATGAATTAATTGATATGGTTTATATACTGGGGAAGTGGTATCGTTGAGTATACAAAACGGAAACTAGTCAACTAGCTGACTTATCTGACACATCTCAATCTACGGCTAAGTGCACCACGAGAAAATACAAGTATCATCCCTTTCATATGTAACTACACCAAGAAATTCAAGACCGTAATTTTGAACGACGAGTAAACGTTTGCACCAACTTGAATGGAGCAATAGAGGCCGATCCAAATTTTTTATCCAAAATAATGTTTTCTGGTGAAGCTACTTTTCGCAGTAATGCGGAATGGGAAGTTCAAAACCAAAACCATTGTTCGCTTAATGTATAGTGTGAAATATTAAATTTTCGAATTATTGATCCATATTTTTTCCGCAAACCGGTTAACGTGCCTAGATATCTAATTTTTTTGCAAAACGAATTACTCCAGCTTCCTAAAGAAGTTGATAACTTTGAAACGAAACAAATGTGGATTCAACAAACGGAGCTCCTGCTTATTACCACCAGGAAGTTCGGGAATTTTTAAACGATAGTTACCAACAAAAATGAATCGGTAGGGATGGATTCATTCAGTGGCCCCCTCGATCATGTGACTTAAGACCTACAGACTTCTTTTTGCGACTAAAGATCGTGTTTATGTGAATCCCTCTACAACACCAGTAGATATGGAAAATAGGATACGGAATGCGTGCAGGACAATAACGCTCTTTATGCTAAGGAAAGTGAAGGAAAATATAGTAAAACGACTAAATATGTGTATTCAAGTAGACGAGCATATTTTTGAACATTTATTAGGTCATAATTAATCATTAAATAGGTTAAATTATATTAAAAATTATTATTAACTATTTGTTTATGTTTTCACACGCGTAAGTGTATTAAAAACAAGGGTAAAAATTGAATAATTCAAAATAAATCGAAAACTATTAGAAATGGGTATATAAAATACTTAATAAAAGTTGGAGGATTTTGTAAAATCTACCAGAAAAAATAATAATATACAGGGTATGCCATTAAAAAATTTGAGATTTTTCAACACCCTGTAGCATGTAACTCAATTTTTTTTACAAATATCTTTTTTCTTATCTCTAACATATAGAACGCTCGTACCAATTATGAGTATTCCACCTTCAGAAACAATGGCGCTACTGACAAAACTGAAAACTAGTATTTTTTTTTTTAAATTTAAATATTAGTAAAATTACTAGGTTTAAGTATATAACATTATTAATAAAAAAAACTTATCAAATTTTACGTAGAATTTAAAAATAAATTAGAAAATAGGATGTTCCATTTAAAAAAACATGTTATATCGGCCATACTTTTTTGAAGTACCCCGTATACTCAAAATAATTTTAAACTATTCACCTTAATATTCCCTAAAACTATTGTATTTAACATTTCTTCGTCATTCCCGAAACAAATGAGAAAATGAACTTTACTCTATGGTTGACTCACCCTGTACTGTAGTCTTCGATATACCTAAGGATGCCTCTGTCTCACAGTAACTCACATGCCAATCCTCTTCACTCATGTTGAGCACGACATCGATGTTTTTTGGGACAACAACCGATTTTGATCGACTTTCACGAAATTCATGGCTGATGAAAGCACGTGACGAAATTTTGCAAACCAGTGGTAAAAAGTTGAGCGAAACGATTCAAGACATTGTTGTTGAGTTACTAGAATCTTAAAAAATCATCAAACGAAAACCTTCACCTGAAATTTTCATTGGTTCACAAAACCATTTTTTTAAACATTCATTGTAAAAAAAACTACTCAACAATGGTAATGTCACGTCTCAATAGCGCCATCTAATGATCGTTTGTAAAAATTGTAAAAACTTAACAGGAGGCTCTCGTAATAATGTATGTATTTTCACCGTAAATGGCGAGATTTCTCCTTATTAAATTGGTCTGAGAGGTCTAGCAATCTAATTCTAGTTGCTTACCTGCAACATCTAAATAATGAAGTTACACAATCGGAACATGGAATCGCTAGTTGTGGTAACGGTTTGGTAATGGTAGGAGCTGTCTTAATGACTTGCCGGTCATGATCTTCCTCGTGTTTTTCAGAATTATCTGTTGATAACAGTCTTTCTATACCAAATTTCAATTTTGTAGATTCTTTTTCCATATTGACTAGATTGGAAGTTGTACATGATTCCATTATATATCTTCTGGAAAATAATAACAACAAAATCTATAATATATATAAAATGCAACGTCTCTCTGTCTGTCGGTCTGTCCGTTACTGCGCTTATCACTGGAGAACCATTTATCCGATTTACGTAATTTTTTTTTTTAAACATGCATATGTTCTCTGGCCAGGTTATAGGCTATATTTTATTACGTTAGGTCACATAAGGAATAAGCAGTGACTATAATATTGAATCAAGTCTCTTGCAATACACTGCCTAAACCACTAAATATGGAACAATATCATGTAGCAAAGAATATCTATAATATATATAAAATACAACGTCTCTCTATCTGTCTTTCCGTTAGTGAACTTATCACTAGAGAACCACTTATCCGATTTATGTGTTTTTTTTAATTCACACATTTGTTCTCTGGTCAGGTTATCTTCTATAATATATATATATATATATATATATATATATATATATATATATATATATATATATATATATATATATATATATATATATATATCCGATTTACGTGTCTTTTTTTAAATTCATACTTATATAATAATAATCTATATCTATAATATATATAAAATGCAACGTCTCTCTGTCCGTCTGTCTGTCTGTTCGTCCGTTAGTGCGCTTATCACTGGAGAACCACTTATCCGATTTACGTGCTTTTTCTTTTAAGAACATACATATGTTCTCTGGCCAGGTTACAGGATATATTTTATTACGTTAGGTAACATAAGGAATAAGCAGTGACGATAATAGTAAATCAAGTCGGAAAAAAGTTTGCCGCTAGCGCATTCTCTTGCAATACACTGCCTAATCCATTAAATATGGAACAATATCATGTAACAAAAAATATAATATATATGAAATGCAACGTCTCTTTGTCTGTCTGTCTGTCCGTTAGTGCGCTTATCACTCGAGAATCACTTATCTGATTTATGTGTTTTTTTTTAATTCATATATTTATTTTCTGGTTAGGTTATCTATAACCTTCTATGATATATATAAAACGCAACGTCTCCCTGTCTAACTGTCGGTTTACCTGTCTGTTTGTGCGCTTATCACTCGAGAACCACTTATCTGATTTACGTACTTTTTCTTTTAAAACATACATCTGTTCTCTGGCCAGGTCATAGGATATATTTTATTACGTTAGGTAACATAAGGAATAAGCAGTGACGATAAGAGTAAATCAAGTCGGAAAAAAGTTTGCCGCTAGCGCGTTCTCTTGCAATACCCTGCTTAAACCATTAAATATGGAACTTTTTTTTTTAATTCATACATTTATTCGTTGGCCAGGTTATCTATAATCTTCTATAATATATATATATATATATATATATATATATATATATATATATATATATATATATATATATATATGGGACGTTCTTTATCAAACGGAACAAGGCTCTGCCCAAAATTTATGTGGATCGATTTTAGTGATCTTGAGCTTAAAATATTCGTTATTGATCCCTCATTATGGGCTAGTGTGGCCTTTTTGGAAAATTTCAAAATGGCGGCACAATATAGTGGATAGAAATCAGAGAAAAATCAAGATTTTGGAGTAAAAAATTAGCAAAAAAAAAAATTTACTGCCGATTTGATTGGTTTTGGGTGCAACTTGTTTGTAATTGACAGCCCTAAAATGTTGGATAGGTAGGTTCGCGAAATCCAACATGGCGAATCCAAGATGGCGGCTGAAACCTCAAAATCGTCGAAAAATTAAAAGAATCAATATTCTGACTAGAGATTTTGACACTTAACCTGATTATATTGGCCTCCAATGTTGAGTGCTAATCACTCATTACTTATACAGGTTATTATCAATCCAAAATTTAAAATGGCGGCTCCGATTAACTTCAAATTGTAAGAGAGAGTTTTGACACTTAACCTGATTTTGTTGGCCTCAAATGTTGAGTTTCAATCATTCATTACATATACAGGTTATTATGAATCCAAAATCCAAAATGGCGGCTCCGATTAACCTTAAAATGTAATAAAATCGGTAAAAAATGGTGAAATTTTAGTGAAAACAGTCCCAAACGAGTATATTGATGGCCACCTAACGGTGAAATAGAGAACTTTTCACTTTCGCGACTACTTATATAGCCCGCTTCGATAAATATGAATACAAAATTTATTGTAATAAAATATTCGATGACGATGAGATTTTCTCTTCTGACTCTTAAAGATACAGAATTCTGAATATTCTCCAAAAACAGTGAATATCATGTAACGGCTCTTTAAAAATAAAATATTCTTCGACTGTTTGCTCTGAAAATACCTTTTCTTTACTTATTATATCGTTTTTTCTTAATTAAAAATGAATTATTGAGACCAAAAATATATGCAGATTTTAAATAGGGTTTTAGAGACTAAAATTCGGTTCAATAGACTTTTAGAGTAAACTTAATAGAGAGGTTAAGACATTTTAGTTTAGTGTTTCGTCTCTTAATTAGCACCATAAAATACTCTTTTTTTTTGTTATTCCGAATGCGGATTCGTATTCAGAATGCACAAAGCCACGAGATAACACGTTTCGCTTAAGAATTTCAAGTAAATGGGTTGTGCGAATTTATCTGACAGTGGGTTTTTTCCTTATATATGGCATTGCTTGACGCCATTTTGACTCCGCCATATTTGATTTATGAAGTTTGACTTCATGATACAAAAAGCAATCATTTGACGATTTATGAACCGTCAATATACTCGCTCGGGACTATTTCCACCTAAATTTCACCGTTTTCTACCGATTTTATTACAATTTGAAGTTAATCGGAGCCGCCATTTTGAATTTTGGATTCATAATAACCTGTATAAGTAATGAGAGATTAACACTCAACATTGGAGGCCAATATAATCAGGTTAAGTGTCAAAAAACTCTAGTCAGAGTCTTGATTTTTTCATTTTTCGACGATTTTGAGATTTCAGCCGTCATCTTGGATTCGCCATGTTGAATTTCGCCAACCTACCTATTCAACTTTTTAGGGCTGTCAATTACAAACAATTTGCACCCAAAACCAATCGAATCGGCAGTAAATTTTTTTTTTGCTAATTTTTTACTCCAAAATATTGATTTTTCTCTGATTTCTGTCCGCCATATTGAGCCGCCATTTAGAAATTTTCCAAAAGGCCACACTAGCCCATAAAGAGGGATCAATAACGAACATTTTAAGCCCAAGATCGCTCAATTTCATCAACATGAATTTTGGGCAGAGCCTTGTTCCGTTTGACAAAGAACGTCCCATATATATATATATATATATATATAGATATATATATATATATATATATATATATATATATATATATATATATATATATATATATATGTATACGAGGCTGGTTTGAAAAGTCCGTGCAAAGTCCGAGAGATGGCACCACCGGCGCGTATCGAGGTCATGTTTAGTTAGTAGCATCTCTTGAATGAACGCACACCAAGTTTCAGCCATATTGGTCTATTTCTTTGTGTTTGGCATTCGTGTGAATCAAGGAAGTCGAGTGATTTTCAAGAAATGGACGAAAAAGAATTTCGTGTGGTGATTAAACATTACTTTATGAAAGGCAAAACGCCTCAGGAGACTAAAGAGAAGCTTGATAAACATTATGGTGACTCTGCACCTTCGATTAGAACAGTTTATAAGTGGTTTCAAAATATGGGCACAAGTGACGCTGAACGTTCTGGACGGCCTGTGGAGGTTACGACTCCAGAAATCATTGATCAAATCCATGATATGGTGATGGATGACAGAAGAGTTAAGGTGCATGAGATTGCTAGTGCTGTGGGCATCTCGACTGAACGGGTACATAATATTTTGCATAAACATTTGGACATGAGGAAGCTATCCGCAAGATGGGTGCCGCGATTGCTCACGCTTGACCAAAAACGGAATCGTGTGAAGTGTTGCAAGGATAGTTTGCAGCTGTTCCAGAAGAATCCGGAGGACTTTAAGCATCGTTTCGTCACTGTGGATGAAACATGGATACATTACTATACTCCTGAGACCAAATAATAATCTAAACAATGGGTTACCAAGGGGGAATCTGCACCAAAAAAGGCGAAGACCGTTCCTTCGGCCGGAAAGGTTATGGCGACTGTCTTTTGGGATTCGCAAGGGATAATCCTCATCGACTATCTGGAAAAGGGTAAAACTATTACAGGTGAATATTATTCATCGTTATTGGACCGTTTGAAAACCGAGCTGCAAGAAAAACGCCCGCGATTGGCCCACAAGAAAGTCCTTTTCCATTACGACAACGCACCAGCACACACCTCAGCAGTTGTGGTCGCAAAATTAATGGAAATAGGATTCCAACTCGTTTCACATCCCCCCTATTCTCCAGACTTGGCTCCCTCGGACTACTATTTGTTCCCCAATTTGAAGAAATGGCTGGCGGGACAAAGATTTTATTCAAACGAGGAGGTGATTGCAGACATTAATGGATATTTTGCAGACTTGGACAAATCCTATTATTCCGAAGGGGTCAATAAACTAGAACATCGTTGGACGAAGTGTATAAGCCTAAAAGGAGACTATGTTGAAAAATAAAAAAGGTTTACCCCAAACACATAAGTAGTTTTTTATTTTTGCACGGACTTTTCAAACCAGCCTCGTATATATATATATATATATATATATATATATATATATATATATATATATATATATATATGCAACGTCTCCCTGTCTATCTGTCTGTTTATCTGTCCGTTGTTGCGCTTATCACTCGAGAACCACTTATCCGACTTACGTGCTTTTTTTTAAACATACCTATATTCTCTCCAGTTTATAGGATATATTTTATTACGTCAGGTAACATAAGGAATAAGCAATGATGATAATAGTGAATCAAGTCGAAAGTTTGCCGCTAGCGCGTTCTCTTGCAATACGCTAAATATGAAACAATATATTGTAACAAAGAATATAATATATATAAAATGCTACGTTTCTCTATCTGCCTGTCTGTCCGTTAGTGCGCTTATTACTCGCGAACTACTTATACGATTTACGTGTTTTTTTTTAATTCACATATATTTTCTGGCCAGGTTATAGGATATATTTTTTACGTTAGGTAATATAACAAATGAGCAGTGACGATAATAGTAAATGAAGTCGACGAGAGCAGAGCCGCAGGCACTGCTAGTTTAATAATATAATGAACGTTTTTTGGTTCTTAAAGTTTTTATGTTTTATTTAAAATAATTAGTTAATTTATATCGACGTTTTCAAGCTTGCTAACCTAAACTAAAGCAGCTTTAATAATAATATACCTATAAACTAAAGATAAACCCACTTTGAGTCAGCTTGAAAGACAGAGTTTACTGAAGCAAGCCAGGTGACTGCATTAAATACTATTCGATTATTGAAATTAAATATTGAAAATGAAAAAGGAAATTTAACTTTGAATATCAAGTCACTTTAATGAAGTAACTTGAAATTATCGAAGTAGTAATAAATATAATTAACAGTGTATCATAATTTTAATAAGCAGTAGATAGTGGCCGCAAAAGGATTCTTAAATCATTAGAGATTATATTACATTCCTGTGTAATTTTTAATACTATAGAAAAATACTTTTTTAACATTAGCGACCAACTTGAACTATCCTTCCCCTGTAAACATATAGCTCTTAAATAAGTATTGAATTTGATTTTCTCTTTTTTTATGGGCGTAGCACACGTGCTGCAGGGAAATTCCTAAAGCGCTTCAGAAACGACGAGTGTGTGGAAACAACGATTCACGATGGTCTTGAATCGCTGTAAGTTGTGCTCCGTGGGAAACACAGTTTTGGAAAAACTATTCCAAAGGTGTATTAATAGCACCACTCTGCGAGGAATTAAGATGACTACATCGATCAAACACATACTTGTAGAATAGACTCAAGTCGCCAACCATTTATCGCTGTTCCAAGATCTCTGGTAAGTTCTGGGTCTCCAATCAGGCGAACAGCTCTCTTCTGAATAGAATTCAACAAATGCACTGTATGATTGTGAGTAGAGTCCCAAACATGGGAGCACTCAGTGTCGTAGCTAGGGTCTTGAGCGCTCAGGGCAAGATTCGAATTTTGCTCCCCTAAAAAAAATTTCGTAAGTAGGTATTTTATAGAACAGAAGACAATAAAAATCACAGAAATAATGGAATTTGGTTAAAAATGTACTTTTTCGCATGAGCTACATTAATTTCTTTTCGCAATTTCTTATTCAGTTGAAATTATAGCGAGATTGTTCAGACGTTCTTGGCCAGTCTTCGATTGCCAATCATTTTTTATTAATTTTAATTTACTGAAAGATCTTTCACAGCGAGCGGATGTTACAGGTAGAGTCAATGCCGGTCAAAGAGTTATGCCTATATTGGGATAACTGGTCACTAAACCATATTCTTCATGAAAATTCAGAAGAGCAATTTAGTCCGCATTTTTTAAATCTGGCAATAAATATGTTATTTGGTGCTTGTAACTTTCAATTTCCAAACACAAGTCATTGGCATCTAAATTTTTTTTGTATTTTAATGCGAAATCTGCTGCTATAGCAATTAAATTTTGAAATCTTCAATACATTTGCTGAATGACTATATCCAGTACATAGCAAAGCTGAATTTTAAACTGTTGAAGTAGAGTTATTGTGGCGGCGTTATCCTTGGTCTCCTAGTCGAATACTGCTTTAACCTTTCATTTGCGTTTTCTATTAGACGCCATTAATTGTTCGTTTGTATAGTATAAACTCTGGTTGTAATTTTGTGTAAGTGCCTTGTTAGTGCACCTCTTTGAGGTCTACGCCCTGGCAGTCGCCTCTGTTGCCAAAATCTAGCTACGACACTGGGAACAGTACTCCATCGTTAATTGAATTTGAGCTTTGTACAGAACTAACAGTTGTTGTCGAGTGTAAAGCTGTCTAGTTCGAAATAGTATTCTCAACTTTTAGAAGCTCTCCTTGCTTTGCATGCAACATGTTTATGCTGAGACAGATTTGCTCTCAAGTTAACGCTCAGCAACTTGAGTGACGATGCTAGAGGAATAGAGTATCCCGACCTAACTATGTCGGCTTCTGCGACGTTAAATTTTTTAGAAAAAATTACCGCCAGCTTTTTCGTAGCGTTGAATTCTACTTGGTTGCTGTGACTTCAAGATCGAATTTCTTCCAAGTCTTTGTTAAGTTGAGCGACTTCCTGCTGTTTGCGAATAGTTGTTTAAGTAGTTGATGTCCGAGCGGTCAAAGCGAATGAAGAAATAAGCGTACTGTTATCTGCAAAGCTTTAAATTGGATTTCGGATCCTTTCCTGCAAATCGTTAATGTAAATGAGAAAAAGAACAGGAGACAATATGGAGCTTTAGGGCACGCCGGCGTTGATCGAGAATATATCAGAAAGAAATCCGTCTACCTTCACTCATAAAGAATGCTCTGTGAGGAAATTCGGGAGCCATAAACAAGACCTTTCATACATACCTTATCCCACCAGTCATACCACACTGTCGAATGCCTTGGATATATCAGGTGCACCCGCTCGAGATTCTCCAAAATGTTCAGTTGCGTGTTTATTTTCTATTTGTGTTACATAAGTTAGAAGATCTCCTGTTGATCTTTGCATACGAGAGCCATATTGGTGATTGCTAATAATGTTAAATCCTTCTAGATATTTTAAAAGATGCTGATTGATAGCATGTTCCATATCTTTCGATATTGTCGAACGCAGTGCGATGGGTAAAAAAAAAATCGAAGGAGGGGTCCCACCTCTCACATTCCACCGCCGGTTCCTGAAGGGAGCTCGATGGCGCCTCTTCTTATTACAATAATTTTAATCGAAGTTTATTTATTTTCGATTCCCCTTTCGATTTTATTTGATTTTAGATTACATATTCATGTATTTATTTGTTAATATGGCGAGGTGCCCTTCCTCAATGTGAGACTCAGTCTACGATGGGTAAGTAGTTTTCGTACTAAAGTATAATTTAACCAAACAATACAAATCAATAGCTACTTTATGGTAAGCTCCTGATCAATCGAGTCGCAGCAGCCAGCGAAATATCTGGATTAACTATAACTATGAATATAAGAAAAACCAAGTGGATGGTAATAACAAAGAAAAATCTACCACCATAATCCCTCGAAATCAGGGATAACACCGTAGAACAGGTCTCCACATTTAAATATTTGGGAACCAATATAAATGACAAATGGGATCCAAGAAAGGAAATATATTCCCAAATTGAACAGGCCAGAGTAACATACATGAATATATTTTTTTTTTTTAAATAAATGCCCTTTATTCGCCCAGACATTCCTTTTCCCATTATAATCTGATCTTAAACATTGATCAATGAATAATTTGATTCTAACTTAAATTGCTACAGGTTGAAATTTAACTAAGGTTCTGATCACTAGATCATCTCAGGTTCTGATAATTAAACTACACTAATTTTAATGTGTAACTACCGCACAAGTACTCTGCTTTCCACTCATTTCACTATAGTAGTTCGACGGGTTTAGTCCTCTTCAATCTTCTTGTCAGGTTGGTGTTGTCGAGGAGTTGGAGTGCCTCATCATTCACGTGTTGGAGAAGTCTTTGTTCGTGACGTCTTGCGATTTTGGGAATGGTTTGATTAACTGTCTCTACTTCAAGGTCCTTATGGAGGTCGCAGTTATAGAAGTACCAAGCTGCATCAACCATGTCTCAGTACTTTGTTTTGTAGTCGTTCAATGATTTGGATATTGCTTTTGCTAGCACAGCCCCAAAGTTGTAGGCCATATGTCCATACTGGTTTAGGAACTTGCTTATAAAGAAGCAGTTTATTGTGAGTGGATAACTTGGAGTTCCTTCCTAGTAACCAATATATTTTTTTATATTTTAGGTTAAACTCTTCTATTTTCTTTTTCACATGGGCTTTCCAGCATAGCCTTGCATCCCAGTATTTCGCCAAATCAGCATGTTGATTCTGATGTGCTGCTTTAATTTATTGGTGAAGTCCACATGTACAGACTTGTTTTCGTTCAGCTTGATACGCCAAGTTCTGGTCTAGGTGTTTATTCTATCCATGGAGGATTGTAGCTTTTTAGCAGCCTCTTCATGATTTTTTCCTATTGCAATAATGGCTGTATCATCCGCAAACATTACAATGGTGTTCTGTTCAAGATCAGAAATGTCACTAGTGTATAGCAAGTAGAGTACTGGACCTAGTACACTACCTTGTGGCACTCCAGCCTGAATTTCTCTTCATTTAGAATAGGCTTCTTCCTGCTTTACTCTAAAATATCTTCCTGAAAGAAATGATTTTAACATTTAAGAGTATTGTCGTGGCAAAATTTTGTCCAATTTATGGAATAAGCCTTCGTGCCAGACTTTATCGAAAGCCTGAGCAACATCTAGGAATATTGTAGAGCAGACTTTCTTTTCCTCTAAAGACTTTTCAATAATATCTGTAATTCTGTGTACCTGATCTATTGCAGAATGGCTTTCCCTGGACCCAAACTGATGCGAATGGATTAGGTTCTTTTCCTGTATTATCGGTTTTAGTTTTTTAAGAAGTAGTTTTTCGAATAGTTTTGAAATTCAATACATGAATATGAATAAATTTTTCCATCGCACAAGTTTCCGTCTCGAATTCCGAATGAGAATGGTGAGAGGGTATGTATTCTTCGTGCTTTTGTATGGATGTGAGTGATGGACTCTCGGCCTTGGCTCAGAGAAACGACCGGAATCTTTTGAAATTTACATTTATAGACGCTTTCTTCGCATCTACTAGGTACAGAAAATAAAAAGCACCGAAGTATGGAAATAATGAACAAAATGAAGGAATTACTAACAACCATAAAAATAAGAAAAACTCAATAATTCGGACATATAATGAGGGGCCCAAAGTACGAATTGCTAAGTCTAATTATTGAAGGTAAAATAAAAGGCAAACGATCGATCGAAACGACAGAATTCTTGGCTGAAGAACATGAGAAGGTGGTTTGGATGTGCTTCGAGTGATATTTTTCGAGCAGCAGTTTCTGAAGTTCGTTGGATCGCCAACCTTCGTGAGGAGACGGCGTCGTAAGAAGAATGCAAGCTTAAGAAAACTAAAGGATTTACACTTGACTTTTCCTCCTGTTAAAGTTGAAAATAGTGAACGCAATTTTCAGATTCCTCGACTCCAAGAACCCTAAAAATGGACGTATAATACGATATACATATTTGGGGGGCCGCTCTCAGTCAGTACACTATAATGGATATATTTCCGATTCCTATACCGTAACCTCGGGCATGCCACAGGGATCTAATCTTGGTCCCCTACTATTTTTGCTATATATTAATGACCTCTGTGATACTCTGAAGTGTGGCAGGCTGCTTTTCGCTGATGATCTCAAGCCGTATGCGCCCGTAACATGTATTCAGGACTGTAAACTGCTTCAAACTGAGCTTTGCGTGCTTGAGGATTGATGTAAGCACAATAAATTAGACTTGAATACTTCTAAATGTAAAATTATGTCGGTGTCGAGAAAAAATCATATAATAACATATGAATATTCACTAAGAACGTCAACTCTCGGGCGCACCAACAGTGAAAGCGACTTAGGAATAGTATTCGATAACAAAATGAATTTTTCTAATCACATTAATAACGTATCGCTGGAAGCCAATCGTCTATATGGCTTTAAAGTGCGCAACCGTAGAAGCTTTAATAGTGAACGATCTTTAATACTGCTATATGAGTCTTACGTGAAATCCAAACTGGAGTATGCCTCTCTTATTTGGGGCCCATATTATTTATGCTACAAAGTAATGCTAGAACGAGTCCAAAGAAGATTTCTAAAATATTTATGTTATAAGGTAGATGGTATCTATCCAATGAGAGGAATAAAGTACTCTTTGTTATTGGAGAAATTTAATCTTCAATAACTTGAGGCTCGCAGAGAGTGTTCGTCTAGAGTTTTCTTGTATAGATTGTTGCACAGAGTCATCGACTGTCCTCAGTTGCTATCGGAGGTGGCTATATTGGTGCCTAGAATTAATTCACGTTTCTTATTGTTGAGAATAAAGCTATTATTATTCTTTTTATTATATTATATACACAAAGTAACTGTCTAAATTCCTGAAGGTAATATCATTAACTCCGAATATGTTCGTCCATAAATAACAGAAGTAAGGGGTCACATAATACAAGTTATGTATGTTTTTTTGGAGCTTCTTTTGTGTAAAAATGTTCACTACCTGATCATCGATTTTTAAATTGAGTTGTAGGATTGTAGAATTCCACTGTAAGTTAGGGTTATTTTTTTACGGTGTTGTGAAGAGTCTAAACAAAGGATTCATTGCTGCCCTCTTTATCACATTTTTTAATACATTGTGCGTCCTTCAGTAACAGGTCTTGCGGTACATTATCAATACACATCTACTCGGTTTTACTCATGTAAACTTCCAGGCTATATTTTTTGTATTTTTCAAGCAGCTTGCTAGTCACCTTCTCTAAGTCATCATGTGTTTGATCTACCACTATCTGATCACATGGAAAGCACAAGGTGTATAGTGCAGTGTAATTTAATGGATTTAAGTGTACATTCTAGGTAAATGTTCAACAGTGTGGCCAGAAGACAGCATCCTCTAAGTGGACAGAGGATCTTCCAACTCTAAAACCTGCTTTTATTATAGCCAGCTTCGTCGGTTCTTCCCTGTTGTTGGTTTGGAAAGGCTATTCTAATCTCTAATAAGCAGTTTCCTCTTTTACGTGTTGCTCCCTTGTATGGACTGAAGTCCTGAATTTTCTGCCTAGTTAAAGTTTCTTTCTGAAATAGGTCTCTTTATTCCCATCATCCAAGTATTTCGGGCCTACCTCTAGGTTTTCTCTATGCTAGTGTTCACTAAATAACTTTCTTTGGCATTCTACTTTCATCCATTCTGAGAGTGTATATTAATTGTTTCTGTTGTGTGTTCTAGAATGGTTTTATCTCTATTCATACGTCATCGTATCTCCCCTTTTTGTATTATTTTTGTCTAGAAACTCTAGCTGCACTTTGAAGATAGTTTAGTTCTGCAGACAAAAGTTTTTAAGCCATACTTTTGTTGATCTGCCTGATTTCACTTCAGTAAGATAAAATGATTTCCACAATGCTGTCATATATTCTTAATTTTATTTTCTTTGAGATATTATTTCCCCATATAATTAAGTTGAGCAAAATAATTATCTTTTTTGGACTAGTTACTTTGGATTGTTTTATAACCAACAACTGTCCTGTGATACATTCACGTTTTATATACTCATCGCATGGTTTTATTGCGCTGCCTGTTTCTATACCTAATTCTCGAGACTCTTCATCAACACATATTCTGTTTTTTGAAGGTTAAATTTTTGACCCCACCTCTGATATTCTTGGTATAGCTTTTATACCATAAATTGTGCTTCTTCGTGATCCTATGCCTATGACAACCTGGTCATCTGCGTAGTGTAATGTGAATCACGTCTCATTGTTAAAGGGTCTTTCCATGAATTTAAAACTGTGTTTCCAATGCTCAAGTACCGTATCTAAATAAACAGATATTGAAGAGCACGGGGACATGCAGCATCCTTATCTTAGACCCTTTGTAATTTTACACATATGACTAAGGTTTTTACCTAACTTTACTTAAGATTCTGTTCCTTTATCTAAATCTTCTATGGGTTTTAGTATAGTGACATTCATGTTTGTTTGCTACAGCATATATATTTATATATATATATATATATATATATATATATATATATATATATATATATATATATATATATATATATATATGTATATATATATATATATATATAGATATATATATATATATATATATATATATATATATATATATATATATATATATATATGCATATAAAAGTAATATGAATAATTTAGGATGTAGGGATAAATTACAATATTTTGTAATTTATGTCATAATGTATCATTTTTTTCTTTAAAACATCGGGTAACACTTGAATGAAGTACCTTTGTCAATCTTTTGTCGTGGACACACTTAGCATGGAAAAAAAAACTTTATATGTTTAGATCATCATGTACAGTTACCGCTACATAATTTGTTTTTATCTTGGAGTTGATTTACTGCAATAATGCTGTAATTGTATTCGGCCAATAAAAATATATTAAAAGTTGTTTTGGTAAGTTTACGTCTAATAAAATAAATTAATATGGCTTACCACTGCTATATATAAACGAACTTTACATTTTTTTATAGAGATAGTAACTATGAAAAGTAATTAAGGGGTCTTCCGCTTACCGAAAACATTGCAGTAATATGGTTAGAATTTTTAGGTTCAAAAATATCATATATCATATTTAACATTTTTAATGATTTTTTCATCAATTTTAAGAAAATATGAATGTTGATAAAGTGACTCATTTTTTTATTATTATTTTTTTAAAAAAGAGCTTCTGAAAACCTGGGAATTCTCTTTCAAATTTGAAAGTTTTACATTCAATAACAACTGTTAATTCTGTACGAAGCTCAAATTCGACCAAAGATGAAATACGGCTCTCATGGTTGGGGCTCTGCTCCCAAACATACACTACATTTGCTGGATTCTATTCAGCCTTATTGGACAGCCAGAAACCTTATTACCTTGAAACATCGAAGAACAGTTGGCGACTTGAGTCTATTCTACAAGTATTTTCATGGAAAGTGTTCGAAGAATGTAGCCCGCTTAATTTCTCTTAGAGCAGCGCATGCTATTAAGACATGTCGCGCTAATACATCACATCCGTATAAGGTGTAGCTTGTTACTCTTAGTACAACACTTTTCAAGTAGTCTTTTATATGGAGAACACCGTCCCTTTGGAGCGAGGTGCCCAGGAGTGTGTTTCCCATAGAGTACAACTTACTGTTAATCGCTTCTTCCGCACACGCGTTACGCCTGTGGCACTTTAGGGATTTCCCTGCAGCAGGTGTGCTATGTCCGTAAAAAAAATATCGTTACCATGGTGCCCTAGTGCGCCAATTATTTTACACACATTTACAAAATTAATGGGATCCATATGTTTAAATGATACTAATTTTGCTTTTTTTTATTTTTAAACTTGAAAAAACACTTACAAATCGAACAATAAACCAAAAAATAATCGTGGAACCACTATTTATTCGTGAAACTGTTAACCCAATTCGAGGTGTAGAGGTTAAACAGTCCTAGCCATTCTTTATTCTTTGAATATAGGCCTCTCATGCGCTTCCATATATCCCTGTTTTGAGCAATTTGATACCAATTTGGTATCAAATTTTTGAACAAAATGGAACAAAATCTGAATTTGAAACCTCATAGTTTAGAATTTTATTTGAAATTTTAATTTTATCATTGATAGCATCCTACACATATCTTTCAGCAACAGTCAAAAATTTACTTACATCCTCTGTAGTGCCTCAAATCACACTTTCTCTAGGATTAGCCTCAGATATTGTTACTCTAAGCATTTATCCAATTAAATTAATTCCAACAACTTAGTTTATGCACTTTTTATCTTGATATTTCAATCTGAAGCGTCGGCGAGAAGTATGGTTTGGACGAAAAGCCGTATACTCTCGACAAAACTCACATAATTTAATTTGGAAACTGTAAAGATGAGTTCCTTTTCTTTTAAGGGACTTAATTAAGCTATTACTACGAGTTAAAACAATTGTCATAAAGCTGTTAATATCATAAGTAAGCACTTACCTCTTTTTAAGCTTATTACTAACTCCACTAAATAATAACTATCAACCCAACTACATAAAAAATAATAAAACATTAAAGTCTAACGTAAAAATAACCGCATAAAAACATCAACAAAGGGACTTGTCAAAAAGGCACACGCGCGTCGTACCACACACATACCATACGCGATCGGTGGTGTCTACTTAATAGGCACTAATTGGGAACTAATATGTTCGTTATAGGTGGTCCAGAGGCAGGAGATGAACTTACTGGCTCCATAGATAAAAAGAATAATTCGAGAGTGTTTTTATCTCTATTCAATACAACTGTATTGAACAAGAAGGTACATATCCTGTTAACATCTTTAAAATGTACGGAATATGAGCTTCAACTTGACTTAATCGGATGCTGGGAGGAGTTTTAGCCACTGTTTCGGATCATCTCATTGGTTTAGATGTAAATATTCTTAAGGCGGTAACCAAGAGTAATGTTGGCGTCGATTGACGCGATGGAGGTTTATGTTAGCTTGTTTCAACGTTCATAAAAAATTATGTTTCACATAAGTTGGTGTAAAGTTTTAATATAAATCAGTCCCGTAATAAATTTTAACAGTTACATGTTTTAATTATCGGTGTAACAATATTTATTTGTTTCTTAATTCCCAAAAGTATGGTTTGACTCATGTTTTTTCTCATCTTGACTCATTAGTTATCTCAAGAAATATTAGACCAAGAGGGGGACTCGAAATTTTGACTTGTCGATTAACCGTCTGCCTAGTTGATTTTGCGGCCCCCGTGCCTTGAAATGTCCAGATAAGGCCCAAAATGCTACATCCACAAATGGACGGTCATTTAACCACTTGAATCAAGTACCATAACATTTGTTGACACTAAAAAAGTCGAGCGCCCCAAGGACAAACGCCACCGAGACCAAACCCAGCTTTATGGCCCAAAAACAGCGATCCAATTAACCATATAAAATCAATAAATTTAGTTTGTTCTTGATTAAATATGAGGGAACCTGCTAAAGGCAGACGCCGCCAATACCGGAGGACGAAGCTGGACCTGCTTTTTCCAGGCAAAAACGGTCATTTTTTAATTCAAAAAAACAAAAAAAAGAACTTAATTTGGCACTGGACTTTTTTAGTGTCAACAAATGTTATGGTACTTGATTCAAGTGGTTGAACGACAGTCCATTTTTGGATGTAGCATTTTGGGCCTTAACCGGGCAATCCAGGGCACGGGGGCCGCAAAATTAACGTTAAAGGCTTTTATTCGACTCGCCCCATAGAATGAACAACTGAGCAGACGGTTAGTCGACAGGTCAAAATTTCAGGTCGCCCCACAGTGCGAAATTTCATGAGTTTACCGGAACTTAATTATTTAAAAACCAGTAAAACAGTTCTATTTGTTGGTTTTTTAAAATTTTTAACAAAAATTAATGTGTTTTATTTAAAGTTTTTCAGTTTATTTGTGTTTTTTATTATAGAACAATTAAAAAAAAATACATTTGGAACAACATTTTGAACATCTATTCAGAACGAGACTCATTGCAATCGTCTGAAGACTCGCAATCATTACATGGGTCTGCAAATCTTTCTAACAACTCTAAAACTTCTGGCGTAACTTCACTATGCTTGGTTTTGGGTGCTTTACGAAGACTAGCGATGTACGGATCCAATGAAATAAGCAGTCGATTAAATAAATCCGTATTTGTGTCAATTCGGGATGTTTTTCTAGTAAAAAGTTAGCGATGTTTTCTGCAGTCTTTGTTTCTTGCCTCCTGAGCTTCTTCAGAAAATTGTCCGATCGGAAGAATGCAAGAGGCTTTTTAGCTATAATATTCTTTCCATGACAAAGGACTTTATGCACACTTACGGGCATTGAGTACCAGAAATATTCTTTCAAATACAATTCCAAAGTTTCTCTTGCATATTCCCCGAACTTTTCTGAATCAATTTTAAGACCACAATTTAGGCACTCTAACAGCACATGAAAACGCTTGATCAAATCTAAAATAACGCCAGTTATTTCGGAAGACTTTTCGGCATTTCTAAAGAATTTCCTCGCGGTATTACCATCGTTTGTGTTTCCGGTCTGCTGTTTTGGCATATCTATAAGCAAGCCAAGCTCCTCTTTGAATTTTTGTTGAATGTATTTTTTCTTCTCTGCAACTTTTTTTTTATTTTCTGCTCCACGAGCTTGCCATGCCTTAATATCCAGTTTGTACGATATAAAGGGTGATTCATTTAGAGGTACTTTTTTTTAAATAAAAAAAAAATGAATAAAAACAATTTTATTTTATAATCTTTATTATCATATAGAAGAACCATTCTTTACAATTATTTCTTAAAGACAATTTCTTTCAAATGTTGTCCGCGACTACGGTTAACAACGTCCATTCTGAAGTTCCAATTTTCAATGACGCGTGTGAGTATTTCGAGTGGTATTTGGCCAATGACTCGAGTAATATTGGCCTCCAATGCCTCAATTGTAGCTGGCTTATCCATGTAGACTTTGGACTTTACATAGCCCCAAAGGAAAAAGTCAAGAGGTGTGATGTCACATGATCTAGCCGGCCAATTCACTGGTCCAAAACGTGAAATGATCTGTTCGCCGAATTGCTCTCGCAGTAAAGCCATGGTTTCTCGGGCTGTATGGCAAGTGGCGCCATCTTGTTGGAACCAAATTTCGTAAAGACCACAGGCTTCAATTTCTGGCATCAAATAGTCTGTTATCATGGCGCGATAACGGTCACCATTCACAGTAACATTCCGGCCGGCCTCTGTTTTGAAGAAATATGGACCGATTATTCCACCGGCCCATAAACCACACCAAACAGTTGTTTTTTCTGGATTTAATGGCAGCTCTTGAACCTCTTCAGGTTGTTCATCACCCCAAATACGGGCATTTTGTTTATTCACGAACCCATTAAGCCAAAAATGGGCCTCATCGGTGAACAAAATTTTTCTCGAAAACAGTGGATCTTCTGCAAGCTTGTCAAGAGCCCAACGACTAAAACGGAAACGATTCGGAAGATCGGTCGGCTTCAGTTGTTGCACTAGTTGAATTTTGTATGCTTTTAAAGAAAGATCCTTACGTAAAATACGCCAAGTTGTTGAATATGACAGGCCAAGCTGTTGAGAACGGCGACGAATCGACACTTCACGGTCTTCGCGTACACTCTCCGCTACCGCCCCTATATTTTCTTCACTACGTGCTGGATGTGGTCTATTCGGTCGAGCATTATCCAATAATGAAAATTGAGTCTCAAACTTATTGATGGTAGAGCGAATTGTGCGTTCGGTAGGCCGATTATGTGGACCATAAGTTGCTCTAAGCGCCCGATACACATTCCTCGTAGAACGCCCATTTTCGTAATAAAGTTGAACAATTTGTAGACGCTGTGCCGGGCTAATTCTTTCCATTATGAATTGTCAAACACTACTGAACAGGAATGCCACTTCAGTTGACACGACGCATGCGCAATCTGCAATTAAATCCCCATCACAAAAAGTACCTCTAAATGAATCACCCTTTATGTAAAATACATTCCAAAAACCTTATCCATGCATGGAGGGGTGATAGTCCAAGGGATAAAAAGGATTCATTTATATTTTTTTGAGGTATATCGCAGATGTTGTTCATTTCACTAGGTTTAGCCCCACATAAGTAGCATGTTTGTGACGATGCACAAGATGATACAGCATTGCATAGTTTACCGTCAATCATACAAAAGATCATATTTGCTGTAACCTGAAATTGCTTGCCATCTACAAGTATAGTGGTTGGAGTAAGTCGAGATATTTGTTCTTTCACTTTGTTTACTTTTGAGGTAATTACACTGACTGTTTCTTTGGCAAAAACGAACTTAATGGGGCGACAGTACCGTGTGGAAGAAGAAGCAGGGTTTTTCCAAATTACTGACCGATTATCACCATTATCATTTACGGAGCACATTTGGATTGGTACCATTGATACACTAAACATACTATCATCAGAGCTATGTTTGTCCATATACTTTTGTCGATAATTAACTTGTTCCGCCCCATCACAACCCCACTTTACGATAATATTTAGTGCTTTAAAGTTTGATAAAGTTCTAAGAATCCCTTCTAGCCCTGTACAAAGTCTTGCTACGGTATGATTTATAAGCGACTGAACTGATACTTCAGCTGAAACTTCAGTTATTATTATGTCCTTTGGATAGCACAACCTCTTTGCCTCTTTTACAACATAATAAGGTGGATACAAAGTGCAACGGTGATTTTTTGCTTGATCTCGAACAATGTTGTACTGATTTGACGATAAGTTTGCATCAATAAGTAGCGCCAGAGCCTGGTCTGGAGTTAATTTTCGTGGGCTGTTTGAAGAAGACAGACGAGCCTTCTTGATTTTGCTACCCCTTTCTGGAGAACCAGATGCCAGTTCCTTGACAATCGCTGCAGAGTTTCGTTTTCCAGATTGGTATAGCTTTGTTGCAGTTGCTTTGGCTAACTCGTCTTGACTACCGGACTTCAAAAGATGATGCACTTTTCTGTTTTGCACTTTAGGATGACAGTCCCTAAATTCTTTTTTAGGTCTGCCTGCATTGGTCCTCGATCCACTAGGCAATGCATCCCTTACAGCATTTGAAAATTTTACATTATTTTCAAGCCCGCTAGCATTTTTATTCAGAAATGATGCTAAATTTCGACTGGATTCCCTCCACCTTTTTTGTATTTTACAAACCAGCGCACGAAGAGTTGCCTTTAAACTGCAAAGAGCGTCAGATGTTAGCATTGGTGAGCCTATTTTTTCCAAAACAAAACCAATGATGACGTCCGATGTCGGTTCTTCCTTCCACTTTTGGAATATGCAGTTATATGAAATTTGCAAAGTCATTCTGGAAAATGTTTAATTTAAAAGATCGCAAAATATCGCAGAAGATCTTTTGTGTTTCCAACAGAGGAAAAAAAACCTTTCAAATTTTGTGCGTTTCAAACTGGTATTATGTAGTATCACTTTTTAAAGTCTCCACTGAAGTTAAAAATGTAAATTTTACTTACTTCTTAAAAATCACTTTTTTCACGAACAAATCACACACGAGTAAGAAAAGATTTTGCAATTATTTAAATGCCAATAATTGACAATTCTCTTATAAAATAAATGAAGAAAAAATCATGGCCTACTGACTTGCCGTTTGTATGTACCACTCTATTAACTTAAACAAATCGAATAGCTTTCTGTAGGCAAAAAGTATGATTGAATAAGTAATGCAATTTTCAGGTGCATTTTGCAGTTGTTTCGCAGGGTTAATCCCCAAACTGAGTATGAGGTTTTAGAGGTGGGATATTACCCTACCAAAATAATGAATAATCTTATGCATTTTACGTATTTCAAAAATTGAATAAAGTTCCGCTAAACTTCCTAAATTTCGCACTGTGCACCCTCTAGGTCTACATTTTTTGATTTTTTTTTTTATGATTTTAGAATAGAGATGGTTAGGACGATTATCAAGTGTTCAAGTACTAGTTAAAGTACTCCAGGATGTATACAGTGCATGAAGCTCAAAGCGAAAGAAATTCTGTGCATATTTTTTAATTTTTTCGCTCCCATTTAGAGTTTGCTTCTTACATCTTTATTAAGGACCAACAAAAATACTTAACTAAAATTTCCCAAATACCCTTCTGCGTATAAAATTTTAATCAAATTGTGATTAAATATCAACCTGTGCACTTAATAGGTGTAGCCTCTATAAAATGGAAATTTGTTGGCATATTCGAATCATTTTGTTGCTATCTTCAGTCACATTATGCAAGCTATCATCTGTCTAATTTCAGTCAGCTGGTTTTTACTGGTTTTAAAATATTTATAATTAAAAAGTCATTCCTAACACCATATATCGTAACACATTTGTTCGTGCCAGGAACAGATGCAAAGAAGTTATCGACGAAACCAAGGAAGTACACAATCAACGAATTAGAAACAAACTTCTCGCTTGTCCCGAAAATTCCAGGTCCTTTTGGTCGGTCGCTAAGGCAGTTAGTCAAAATTTCGCCAAATCCACCATACCACCACTCACACGGCCAGATAATTCTATTGCAACGACACCTGTTGAGAAAGCGAACTTGTTGGCTGAACTCACTTCACATTCTACTGTCGATTTCCAAGGAAAAATACCACCTACTTTTCCCATAGTGCAGTCAAGGATGCCCGATGTTGTCTTCAGACAGCGTATCATAAAGCGTATACTGATGAAGCTAGACACCAAAAAGGCTTCTGGCCCTGACGGCATACGTGCCATAGTTCTTAAAAACTGTGCGAGGAAACTAACACCAGTTTTCTGTAGACTTTTCAACCTATCCTACAGAAGGGGAATAGTTCCTTCCTACTGGAAATGTGCTACAGTTCAGCTGATACCTAAAAAAGGCAAGAAGACCTTCCAAATAACTACCGACCAATCGCACTGCTTTCAATAATATCGAAAGTCATGGAAAAGGCTATCAATCAACATCTTCTAAAATATCTTGAAGGATTCAACATTATTGGCGATCACCAATATGGCTTTCGTAAAAATAGATCAACAGGAGATCTTCTGACTTATGTAACACATGTCTGGAACAACGCAATTGAACACTTTGGAGAATCTCGAGCGGTTGCTCTTGACATATCCAAGGCATTCGACCGTGTCTGGCACGATGGGCTGTGGGCTAAGCTACGTTCTTGTGGTATGTCTGAAAGGTTCTGTTTGTGGCTCTCATGTTTCCTCAAAGGGCGTTCTTTACGAGTGGCAGTCGATGGATTTCTTTCTAACACCTTCACTATCAACGCCGGTGTACCCCAAGGCTCCATACTGTCTCCTACTCTTTTTCTCATTTACATTAATGATCTTCTGGAAAAAACCGAGAATCTAATATACAGCTTTGCAGATGACAGTACACTGATCTCTTCATTCACTTTGAACGCCCAGACATCGGCTACTCAGACGAATATCCGCAGACAGCAGGAAGTCATTCAACTTAACAAAGACCTGGAAGAAATTCTATCTTGGGGTGACAGTAACCAAGTAGAATTTAATGCTACAAAAACCCAGGCGGCAGTTTTCTCTAAAAAAGTTAACGTTGCTGAACCCGACATAGTTATGTCGGGGCACTCCATTCCTCTAACATCGTCACTCAATTTGTTGGGCGTTAATTTGGGAGCAAATATGTCCTGGCATGAACATGTTGCAGGCATAGCAAAGAGAGCTTCTCAAAAGTTGGGAATATTATTTCGAACCAGAAAGCTTTACACTCCACAACAACTGTTAATTCTTTACAAAACTCAAATTCGACCAACTATGGAATACTGCTCCCATGTTTGGAGCTCCGCTCCTAAACATACACTGCATTTGTTGGATTCTATTCAGAGAAAAGCTGTTCGTCTGATTGGAAACCCGGAACTGACCGACGGCCTTGATTCGCTGGAACATCGAAGAACGGTTGGCGACTTGAGCCTATTCTACAAGTACTTTCATGGAAAGTGTTCGAAGGATGTGTCCCGCTTAATTCCTCCCAGAGCGGTGCATGTTAGAAGTACACGTCATTCTTCACATCCGTATGAGGTTCAGCTTGTTACTCCTCGTACAACGCTCTTTCAAGCAGTCTTTTATATGGAGAACATCATCCCTTTGGAATAATTTGCCCAGGACTGTGTTTCCCACCGAGTACAATCTACAGCGATTCAAGAACAACGTGAATCGCTTTCTCCGCACACGTGTCGCTCCTGTAGCGCTTTAGGGACTACCCTGTAGCACGTGTGCTAGACCCATAAAAAAAAAAAATTATTGAGATACTGGTATTTAATTATAACGGGATAAGTACGATACCAAACCAATTTTTTGAAAAGTAGATGTTGATTTCGAAGTATCACTCTAATTATGTTTACAATTAACAAATAAAATCAACGGTTTACATGTTGTTGCCGATATTTCAATAAATACTTTTTACACTACTCGTTTAGGTAGTCTATTTTTTCTCTGACTTATTATTTTCAGTATTTATGGTATGATGCTGTTATTTTTAAAATGTGAAATTTTTAGTTTATTGTAGTGAGTTTTATGTAAAAAATCCATAGTTGGACAGAATTTTAGAGTAGCTTTATAATTTATGGCGGCTCGTGGCTCCGTGGGGTAGTATTTGCTTTCGGTGCAGAAGGTCTCGGGTTCCAATCCCGGCAAGTCGGTATACTTTTATTTAATTATATATGACCCGGCCACATACATAGGTAGTAGTTGTTTGCAGAAATGCAATAACATCTGTGGCGGCACTACCGCATTGTCTATAAGGTGCCTTAAAAAACAAAAATGTATTTTTCGGCACTTGGACAACGTTGACGGGTATTACACCCCCGCCGATATCGTCAGGATATGGAAAAGGATAAAATACCTACTAAGGCGGGTAGGCGAACGATAGAAAAAATAATAATGTAAAACTTCAATCCTTAATTGCTAGTAAGTCGGAAATTATTTTTTACAAAAGTATTTTTATCTTTTAACTACTTAACTTCTAGTAAAGCCACGGGAACAAAGTAAATCCGATTTGTTTTGTTTGTTAGTAGCAGGGTGAAAATGATCTTGTCATTTCATCATTTCCTTAGAGAGGAATTTCTCCTTTATAAAATACAGAGAAGTATTTGTCTTCCATCTCTATTCTATAAGAATCCATCAGATCCAATATATTAAGTGATTTTCATAACATCCTATATACGAGGCTGGTTTGAAAAGTCCGTGCAAAAATAAAAAACTACTTATGTGTTTGGGGAAAAACTTTTTTATTTTTCGACATAATCTCCTTTTAGGCTTATACACTTCGTCCAACGATGTTCTAGTTTGTTGATCCCTTCCGAATAATAGGATTTGTCCAAGTCTGCAAAATATCCATTAGTGTCTGCAATCACCTCCTCGTTTGAATAAAATCTTTGTCCCGCCAGCCATTTCTTCAAATTGGGGAACAAATAGTAGTCCGAGGGAGCCAAGTCTGGAGAATAGGGGGGATGTGAAACGAGTTGGAATCCTATTTCCATTAATTTTGCCACCACAACTGCTGAGGTGTGTGCTGGTGCGTTGTCGTGATGGAAAAGGACTTTCTTGTGGGCCAATCGCGGGCGTTTTTCTTGCAGCTCGGTTTTCAAACGGTCCAATAACGATGAATAATATTCACCTGTAATAGTTTTACCTTTTTCCAGATAGTCGATGAGGATTATCCCTTGCGAATCCCAAAAGACAGTCGCCATAACCTTTCCGGCCGATAGAACGGTCTTCGCCTTTTTTGGTGCAGATTCCCCCTTGGTAACCCATTGTTTAGATTGTTGTTTGGTCTCAGGAGTATAGTAATGTATCCATGTTTCATCCACAGTGACGAAACGACGCTTAAAGTCCTCCGGATTCTTCTGGAACAGCTGCAAACCATCCTTGCAACACTTCACACGATTCCGTTTTTGGTCAAGCGTGAGCAATCGCGGCACCCATCTTGCGGATAGCTTTCTCATGTCCAAATGTTTATGCAAAATATTATGTACCCGTTCAGTCGAGATGCCCACAGCACTAGCAATCTCACGCACCTTAACTCTTCTGTC
Source organism: Pachyrhynchus sulphureomaculatus (assembly GCA_019049505.1). Classification (NCBI taxonomy): domain Eukaryota; kingdom Metazoa; phylum Arthropoda; class Insecta; order Coleoptera; family Curculionidae; genus Pachyrhynchus; species Pachyrhynchus sulphureomaculatus. Next base: position 39,011,665 of record CM032449.1, on the reverse strand, counting down.
ATCCATCACCATATCATGGATTTGATCAATGATTTCTGGAGTCGTAACCTCCACAGGCCGTCCAGAACGTTCAGCGTACCTTGTGCCCATATGGCCAGTCCGAAAATTTTGAAACCACTTATAAACTGTTCTAATCGAAGGTGCAGAGTCACCATAATGTTTATCAAGCTTCTCTTTAGTCTCCTGAGGCGTTTTGCCTTTCATAAAGTAATGTTTAATCACCACACGAAATTCTTTTTCGTCCATTTCTTGAAAATCACTCGACTTCCTTGATTCTCACGAATGCCAAAACACAAAGAAATAGACCAATATGGCTGAAACTTGGTGTGCGTTCATTCAAGAGATGCTACTAACTAAACATGACCTCGATACGCGCCGGTGGTGCCATCTCTCGGACTTTGCACGGACTTTTCAAACCAGCCTCGTATATATTGAAAATTTCTTATGGATGCAAAGGAGAAAATAGTCAGGAATCAAATTGACTTTATTCTGATTAGGCAACGCTTTCGTAATTCAATTATCTCAGCGAGAATATAGCTGATACTTGATCCGACCACAACCCTGTGATTGCCAAGATACGATTAAAGTTCAAAAAGATAGAAATAGTAAATAAAAAACAAATTGACGTACAAAGGTTGAAAGACTCAGAAACGAAGGTTAAGATGGCAGATTGATCAAATCAAGATATTCAGTCTGTCCAAAAAGTTTCCATACACCACCTGCTTTCTATACTATTTTTCTGTTGTGTTTAACTAATTAATTGGAACTATGAGAAAACATGTTTAAATTAATATTTTAAACATAACCAAAGAGGATTAGTATTAAAAACAACTACGGAACATTTTATTTAGAAGTTACATCATTGTTATGAACAAAATTAATATCAAAAAAGTTTCCATACACTCAAGAACTGCATTGAGAAAAACACGTTATAATCAGCCTCATTTTATCAAGCTATCTATCGCTCGCTAAACTGAAAACAAATGAATAATTTTCGGCCATATTTTATAATCTGTCACTTGTTACTAGTAATTTTGCAGTGGGTTTTCAAAGTAGAATTAAAAATGAGCGAAAGAAATTGTGAAATTCCATTTCAAGTTGGAAAGGTCATAATTGATTTGTGGAAAGATGGAAAATCGTACAGAAATATAGAAAAAGTTGTTAAAAAGTCGCATGCTACCGCTCAATACATTGTAAACCAGTATTAATCAACGGCTTCCTATAAAATTCGACCACGCGCCGGTCATCCCAAGAAACTGACTCCACGTGAAGAGGCTAGTATTGTTAGATAAATAATTATAAATCCCAAGAAAAGTGCACCAAAATTAAAATAAGCAGTACGCAGTTTACACAGGGCAGGCTATAAGGGGTGTGCAGCCAAGAAGAAGCCGTTAATTTCGGAAGCTAATCTCCAAAAATGATTTTGCTAGAAAATACGTTACTAAACCTGAATTTTGGGAATCCATATTCTTTAGTGATGAAACTAAAATTAGCCTTTTTGGGTCTGATGGCAGAACTAAAGTTTGGAGAAAGGAGAATACCGCTTTCGATATTAAAAACATTTGTTCCACGGTGAGCCCAGGGGGTGGCAGTGTCCTGCTTTGGGGATGTATGTCCGCTGGAGGGGTTGTAAATTTACATTTTATTAATTGTACCATGGATCAGCATGTTTATCTGAACATTTTGAGAGACAATTTAAGAGAAAGCGTCCAAAAATTAGCACTCGAAAAAACATACATTTTCAAACAGGACAATGATCCGAAACATACCGCAAACTTTGTGGGAGAATGAATGGTCCTTAATGTGCGATTGCAGCTTCATACACCTCCGCAATCAACCGATGTTAACCCTATCAAGCATTTATGGGAGGAACTTAAACGGCGCGTTCGCAAACATAATGTTTCAAATAGAGAAGAATTAAAAAACAGAATATTGAACGAATGGGAGAACATGCCAGCAGAAGTTACTAGAAAGCTGGTTGCAAGCATGACAAAAAGGTTACAGGAGATTATCAAGGCAAATGGCGGTCCCATTAAATATTAGTTTAAACGAAGTTGTTATTTTCCGTTAAACTCCGTCAAACTATTACTGGTAATTGTTAAGTGTATGGAAACTTACAGGAGATTATCAAGGCAAATGGCGGTCCCACTAAATATTAGTTTAAACGAAGTTGTTATTTTCCGTTAAACTCCGTCAAACTATGACTGGTAATTGTTAAGTTTATGGAAACTTACAGGAGATTATCAAGGCAAATGGCGGTCCCACTAAATATTAGTTTAAACGAAGTTGTTATTTTCCGTTAAACTCCGTCAAACTATTACTGGTAATTGTTAAGTGTATGGAAACTTACAGGAGATTATCAAGGCAAATGGCGGTCCCACTAAATATTAGTTTAAACGAAGTTGTTATTTTCCGTCAAACTATTATTGGTAATTGTTAAGTGTATGGAAACTTTTTTGACATTAATTATGTTTACATTTTTATAACAATGATGTAACTTCTAAATAAAATGTTTCGTAGTTGTTTTTAATATTAATCCTCGTTGGTTAAGTTTCAAATATTAATTTAAACATGTTTTCTCATAGTTCCAATTAATTAGTTAAACACGATAAAAAAAATAGTATAGAAAGCAGGTGGTATATGAAGACTTTTGGCACTGACTTTATATACTATGAAACAAGAAAACGAAGACACTAATGATATCAATCTTAAGCAGACAATAATAAAAATAGAGCAAGAACATAAAAAATTGATGACAGAGAAAATATTAACGCTTATGAATGGAAGAAAGGCCAACAAAAACAAAAAAGCTGCGTATAAAATTATAAATAAACTAATAAAAACAATAATAAGGGAAGCAAAACAGAAGTCGTTGACTTAACAGTGTGAGAAAATTGAAAAACTGGACAAAAAATACCACACACTGAACATTCACAGAAAAGTAAAGGAAATACCACGCCCTGATATAATAAGGATGGAATTAGAATATGCGCTAAAGCATGTGAAGAATGGTAAAACAACTGGACCCAGTGTTGAACTCTTAAAACTGATCAATGACGAATCCGTTTCGATTCTCCTAAACTTGTTCAACTTAATATACAAAACCGGAAGTATACCATACGATTGGCTTCAGTCCACTTTCGTTGCAATCCCAAAAATGCCAAACAATTAAGAATGTAATGACCATGGAACTATATCTCTGATGAGTCATACATTAAAATTATTACACATAATCGTATCTACAATAATCTGGAAAGGGGTTACGTACGCGTAAGGCTTTATTTGCATTAGATGTACTGTCACAGAGAGGCATGGACGTGAATCAGGAGTTATACGCATATTTTATAGATTTCGATAAAAAACCGGCATGATCAACTAGAAAAAATCCTTATAAATAAAAATATTGATAATCTACATCGTATGTATGACACCTAGGGTGAAAGTAACAACGGAAGAGACAGAGATCCGTCGGGGAGTGCGCCAGGGCTATATAGTGTTACATCTTCTGTTTAATATCTATGGTGAACATATCTGCCAGGAAGCATTATCTGAAGCAGAAAAAGGCCAAACAATAAACGGTGAAACTCCGAATAATTTAAGATATGCTGTGTACTGTCACCCCTTCTGTTTAATATCTATTGTGAACATATCTGCCAGGAAGCATTATCTGAAGCAGATGAAGGCCTAATAATGAACGATGAAACTCTGAATAATGTAAGATATGCTGATGATATTGTCCTGTTAGCGGAAAGTTTGTTAGACCTACAATACCTTGTCGAACGATTAAATAACAGTTGCGAGAATTGTGGATTAAAGGTAAATCTCAAGAAAACGAAATTTATGGTGATATTAATGTCTCGAAATATTCAGGATGATCAGATCGAGAGGATCAGCCGTTACACATATCGGAAGACATAGGTGATAGACAGCAGGGATCAGACAATGGAAATTAGAGGGCGAATAGAGTTAGCTAGGGCAGTCTTTAATAAAATGAGAAAATTCTTTTGTAAACGAGATCTAAATTTGCGGACTGCGTTTACGTATGTTTTCTCAACACTACTTTACGGCGTGGAAGCGTAGACGCTGAAACAGAATAACATTAAAAATATTGAGGCCCTTGAAATGTGATGCTATCGAAGTATTCTGAAAGTATCATGGACGAACAGAATGACCAATAATGAGATTCTCCAACGACTGAACAAAAACCCAGACCTAATGAACACTATAAAAAAGAGGATGCTCGAATACTTGGGACACATGATGAGGAGTCAAAAGTAACCCGCGTGATTGGTATAAGTGTAGCTTAATTTGAACTGTTTAGATATATATATATATATATATATATATATATATATATATATATATATATATATATATATGTATATATATATATATATATATATATATATATATATATATATATATATATATATAAAATATATATATATATATATATATATATATATATATATATATATATATATATGTATATGTATATATATATATATATATATATATAATCGGAAGTTTAACTTCGCCCTTATAAGAAGAAGAGATGAGCAGTCAAAAGCTCTAATATCTGCTTTTTATTTTTGTTATCAAGCTTTCGCTGCCTAATAGTAGCTTTTTCTAGATTCTAAAAATGCAAACAAGGTACAGAAAAATAAAGTTAAAACATTCGTTTTGAACTGTGATTTTTTAAATAAGTATGAGAAGTTACTTACAAAAATTTAGCAGTTAATTCATCTCTGGTGAAAACAATAAAATTTGAATTTTTGTTGGCCAGGTAGTAGGTATGATCACAAAAAACATGATAAGAGAATTACACAGGTATCAAAAATAAAACGTTGTCAATAACATTATTTAAAAACACTTTTGAGACCGAAAACAACTGTAAGAATTTTAAAATGTTACTCCATTTTAAATTTTTTGACGTCGAATTTAGTAACTTTTTTGGTAATATTTGAGTCTGAACCGGATATTGTTGGTAGTTTATGTCGTCATCAGGTCGACAAAAAATCCAAAAGACACTAAAATTAGAGATGCAGTAAATTTTGGTGAATGCTACTATTAGACAAGTTATTTATTATTAATTATATTTATTCTTTAATTTTATAACAAAAGGACTCATAAAGTAATTTAAAATATTTAAAAGAGAAAGTCATTGTTGGAAGGTTATTTATTATTTATCATATTTAATTTTTATTTTTTAAATTTTATAAGAAAAAGACACAAAAAGTAATTAGGAATATATAAAGAGCAAGAATAACAAAGAAGGAAAGCGTCAACTTTACTGGAAACTAATTTTTTCATAAAAATCGTTCTTTTTCATTGGTTTGGTATGATTTTGTGTTAGTAAATAGGTGTAAATAAAGTTCAATCCTTTTATGTATTTTTTGTGATTGAGATTATTTTTACAAGTTTTTATGTAACACATTTCCAAGAAACTTCTTCTGAAGTAATTAGTCTCAACATCCACAATGAAGCTGTTGTTATATTGTACTCTGTGATCTGTATTATTTACGTGTTAGCTCAAGCTGGTTGCATTAGGCTTATGTTTGCTATCACTTTTGTGTAACGCTAATCTCTTAGAGAGCTTTTATGAAGTTTGTCCTATGTATACCAAACCACATTGACAAGGAATGCCATAGATTATATTAGATCTTTGTAAAGTTTTAGGGCGTTTCCCAGTAGTTAAACTTCCGATTGTTTGTTACCAGTGCCCTGTTACTGTCCTTCCTCTTTCTTATATATATATATATATATATATATATATATATATATATATATATATATATTATATATGTATATATATATATATATATATATATATATATATATATATATATATATGCATATATATATATATATATATATATATATATATATATATATATATATATATATATATATTATATATGTATATATATATATATATATATATATATATATATATATATACATATATAATAATGTGAAAGTAACAATAATAAAAGATGAACACCATGAGCAAGACAATATTGACTGGCAACCTCACGAATACAATTTCTGTTGCATGCATATATCTCTTAATAATTTACGACTCAATAAAAATAACCAATAAAGCAATTTTAAATCATTTACAAATTACCCTCTATTAAAAGTTATGTATGCCTTTTATGACTGGTTGACTGTCATAAAGGTCATGCTGTGCTTAATAGGGGTTACGAACTATTCTCCCTCTTAATATCTCTACATACAGACATTTATTTTATATTTTTGTAATAACCCAGTGAATATTAAATAAAATGTATCATCTTTTACTTCGGTATGAATAGCATACCGTTAAACTTGTTTTAATTTTATTAAAGTTTAAAAGTACCGTAAACCGGGGTTACTTTTACTTAAAGAGTTTCTTTGACAGTTTTTGAGGCTACTTTGACAGAACCTCAAAACCGGTATAAACACGCCACACAGCGGGCCGACATGCATGCAAGCAGGGGGAGAGGGGCACGGGGATATCTACTATCCACTTGGCTCGCTCGCGGTTCGTCTCACTGGCCAGTCCGAGCACAATCACCGTTAGTGTTAGGTGTGTAGTATGTGAGTGCAGCTGGATACGTTCGAAACTTTTGATTTCGGTGAGCACCGATTGCGCATTAATTACCTACGTATTGTTTTTAAATGATAAAAATAACGTAAAACTATCATTAAAGTACTAACAAACACAAATGTTCCTACCTAATTAGGTATTTAGATTTACTTTGGTGACCTAGGTAGTTTAACAACAAAATTAAGATATTTTTTGTTTTGTTTTAGGGTTAATTCCTATCAACCTTGTATTTGTTTGTTTCTGCAAATGAGTCAAAATGATTCGAACATACAAAAGAAAGCTTGATGTTCGAAATTACCGAAATTACATCCAGCAAAACCTTGCAAAAACCGTCGACGAAGGTAGGAGAGGTTTACTTAGCCAGAGCGCAGCTGCCAAGAAGTACAAAATTCAAAGGACCACCATTATAAATAGAATTCATAACAGACATGAAGGAAATCCAGGCCATCCAACTGTTTTAAAACGTCTGAAGAAGAGAACTTGATATCCGAGACATTGGGTGTTGCATCTGACTGGGGGTTTCCTATGACCAAGGCCAACATCCAGACCGTCGTTCAAAAATTTGTGATTAAACATGGTAGAAATGTTCCACAGTGGAAAGACAACTTGCCAGGTTTAGAGGGGACATGTCCAGGTCTCATCTACGCGGCTGGTTTGAAAAGTCCGTGCAAAAATAAAAACTACTTATGTGTTTGGGGTAAACCTTTTTTATTTTTCGACATAGTCTCCTTTTAGGCTTAGACACTTCGTCCAACGATGTTCTAGTTTGTTGATCCCTTCCGAATAATAGGATTTGTCCAAGTCTGCAAAATATCCATTCGTGTCTGCAATCACCTCCTCGTTTGAATAAAATCTTTGTCCCGCCAGCCATTTCTTCAAATTGGGGAACAAATAGTTGTCCGAGGGAGCCAAGTCAGGAGAATAGGGGGGATGTGAAACGAGTTGGAATCCTATTTCCATTAATTTTGCGACCACAACGGCTGAGGTGTGTGCTGGTGCGTTGTCGTGATGGAAAAGGACTTTCTTGTGGGCCAATCGCGGGCGTTTTTCTTGCAGCTCGGTTTTCAAACGGTCCAATAACGATGAATAATAATAATAATAGTTTTACCCTTTTCCAGATAGTCGATGAGGATTATCCCTTGCGAATCTCAAAAGACAGTCGCCATAACCTTTCCGGCCGAAGGAACGGTCTTCGCCTTTTTTGGTACAGATTCCCCTTTGGTAACCCATTGTTTAGATTGTTGTTTGGTCTCAGGAGTATAGTAATGTATCCATGTTTCATCCACAGTGACGAAACGACGCTTAAAGTCCTCCGGATTCTTCTGGAACAGCTGCAAACCATCCTTGCAACACTTCACACGATTCCGTTTTTGGTCAAGCGTGAGCAATCGCGGCACCCATCTTGCGGATAGCTTTCTCATGTCCAAATGTTTATGCAAAATATTATGTACCCGTTCAGTCGAGATGCCCACAGCACTAGCAATCTCACGCACCTTAACTCTTCTGTCATCCATCACCATATCATGGATTTGATCAATGATTTCTGGAGTCGTAACCTCCACAGGCCGTCCAGAACGTTCAGCGTCACTTGTGCCCATATGGCCAGTCCGAAAATTTTGAAACCACTTATAAACTGTTCTAATCGAAGGTACAGAGTCACCATAATGTTTATCAAGCTTCTCTTTAGTCTCCTGAGGCATTTTGCCTTTCATAAAGTAATGTTTAATCACCACACGAAATTCTTTTTCGTCCATTTCTTGAAAATCACTCGACTTCCTTGGTTCACACGAATGCTAAACACAAAGAAATAGACCAATATGGCTGAAACTTGGTGTGCGTTCATTCAAGAGATGCTACTAACTAAACATGACCTCGATACGCGCCGGTGGTGCCATCTCTCGGACTTTGCACGGACTTTTCAAACCAGCCTCGTATAACTCTGATGAAACCAATATAACGGACGATCTAGGTGGGACAAAAGTTCTAGTACCCCGAGGTCGCAAATGCGTCGAAAAAGTTCAAGAGAATTAAAAATCATCAATCAGCGTCATGTGCTGAAGGAGAAATGATCCCTCTGATGATGGTTTACAAGTCAAAATACCTCTACGAAAACTGGACGGAGAGTGGACCTCTTGGAACCGTCTACAGAAACACTTACAGTAGCTGGTTTGATATGAACCTCTATGAAATATGGTTTTTTAAAATGCTATTACCACACATCTAGGAACATAAAGTTGGAGACGAAAAGGTCATTGTAATTGGTGATAATTTAACGTCACGCTTTGCACCTGAAGTTATTTTTTTATTAAGACTGCCGTATCTAATAACATTTACTTCACTACTCTGGCACCAAACTCAACACACATGCTACAACCTCTAGACGTAGGTGTCTATGCTCCAAACAGAGAAAAGTTCTTGACCTATAGAGACAAGAATCGAGGAGAAAAGACACGAATCCAAAAGAACAGTTCCCTATGTTATTAAAGAGATTGATGAATGTCATTGCTCCCAATATAAAGAAAAATCTGCAGAGCTCTTTCAGGTCCACGGGTATTTACCCTTTCGATCATGAAGTTGTTCTGCGGAAGCTTCCAGCAGAAAGCGCAAATGAAAAAGGACGTGTTCTCGATAACAGTCTTCTAGATTTTCTCAAAGAGACACGAGGCTATGACTCACAGAGGATTCAACACAACAGAGAAAAGAAAATTCTTCATATACCAGGAACACAAGTTGATGTCCTAGTCTCTCCAACGGATGTTGAAACTCTACCAGGAACAAGCCAAGAAGAAACTGTGGAGGATGTCCCAGTCTCTCCAATGAATGTTGAAACTCTACCAGGAATAAGCCAAGAAGACACCGTGGAAGTTATTCCAATCTCTCCAACGATTTACTTCCCCAAAATGATGGATCTACACGGAGGAGCTTGTGCAAAGCCAGACAGAGATGAAGTGAAGATGACATTCCCTTAATTGACCTGCTGAGGAAGAGGGACACCAGCAACTTGTGAATCCATCATAAAAAAAAGACTGGATCCGTTGCATCACATGCAAAAATTGAGTGTGCAGAATGTGCAATAAAGGATTCATGAATCCTTTATATGAATGTGAACTATGTGAAGATACCGACTGATTTATTTTTTTAATATTATATTTATAATAATTTCTCATAAAGTTTGAATATTTGTTAGGAATCTTGTCGACTTTAGACCAAATTGTTTTTATTATACGGTTGATTATTCATAAGAATTTTTGTCGACTTCAAGTCGTGACTGATCGATAACTGCCTATTAGAAATACGTAAAAGTACATTTAATTGTTGCATTTGCAAACTGTTTCTTATAAATGTTGATTTTTTGTAAGAACTGTTGTGAACTTTAAGTCCTAAAAGTGCCATTAAAAAATTCGATTAGAATTATAGGTTTCTCAATGAAAAATGTTGATTATTTAACAGTTGTTTCATTTATTTTACCTTTACAATGTAAAAATTAATATATTTTTTACTAAAATTGTGTCAAAGTAACCCGGACAAACTTTTAAGGTATGTGTCAAAGTTACCCCAAACTCCGGGTTACTTTGACACTTTTTTAAAAAAAAAAGGGGGGGTCAGGTCATTGCTCACTTGCGAATTCAATAGCCAAAGGACCAATTGTACTATTGGGATAAAAAAAACGGTTTAACTTAGGGTTTAAACAAAAAGTGTACACCAAAAAAACCTCTAAAAACCTGTCAATGTAACCCCGGTATACGGTAACAATTAAACTAATTTACTTTTAGTGTTCCTGTAGTTTATTCGAGAGCAACTCGACATATATTTCGCCTAGTACATACTGTACTTACTCAGTACAGTATGTAGTCAGTACTTATTCAGTATACTCAATACTCTTGAAATAGCCCTAAAAGTGCAAAATACAGTCTGTCAAGAAAGAACGTAACCGCTCATATTCTTGAAAACATGTGTTTCGAGAATATTTTTTACCATCAATGTATTCTTTGGTGTGCTAACAATGGCATAATTACCTTAGTAAGTTGTTCAATTGCCTCCTGCTTCAATAATCGCCTGGCATCTTCGAAGCATGCTGTCGACGAGATTTTTATTTTTTCGCATATCGCTAGACCACTAAGTCAAAGTTCTCAGACTCTTTCTTCTGAGCTTTCTCATTACAAGGGGCCAAACGTTTTCAATAGGGTTGGCGTCCGGCGATTGTGAGGGCCACTCTAGTATCTTATCGTGGGTCCAAGCCAGCCACTTCGCGACGTAACTTTCGCCCAGCAAAGGATTCTTCAACGTGCTTCGAAATTTGACATCATGGTCAAGAAGATGTTGTCGAGTGGCCTCATAGGACACATTTAAACCCGATTTTCTTAATTTTGCCGCTCCTTGCAGCAGTGTCAATTTCGGGTCCCGTGAAAACGAGGACGTGTTTCGTTTTTTTTCGAATTTTGGAGTGACTTACCCTACCGAGCCACGTTTTGGTAAGTCGTCGATATTTTTTCGTCTCGGTAAAAAATGATTTACCGACTCCTTTACAAACGACACCAACTTTTTAGGCTGCAGAATGTGTCATTTTAGGATGGGAACAAAGAAGACTGCTTCAAACCGATGCACAAAACAAATGACTCATTTTGGATTTTACGTGATTTCAACGAAAGTTCGGAATCGACTGATACTTTTACTAACATGCGTCGTGCCTCTACCGATTTTTTGTTAAATCGCTAGAATCACATCTACCAAAAATGAACTATCGCGGACACGTTCTTACTTGACAGACTGAAGATGTCGAATTACTCTCGAATTAAATAATGAAACATTAAAAAGCAACTAAGTTGAATTTTTACTTTTAAATATTTTATCATTATTTCGTAGGTAGCCATTTGCTGAAACTATTCAAGTTAGTTATTACAGTTGTTTGTCTAGTTCTTGTCTCATATTAACCCCATAACCGCGGTTAACTTTAATAGAACTTTTTTGCCTTATCTTATTGTAAATCACCCTAATATATTGGTCTCTTATAGATTAAAGAGCATATTTCATCGAGTTATCGCTTCCTCGCTTTGTCAAATCCTAAAACGCAGAATTGTGGGTGCGGCAGTATTTCACAAAAAAGCATGTACTTTTCAAGACGTAACTCACAGGTATAGAGTTTAACATTTCATCAATAGTTTTATCGGTTCTCTTCAACTCGCTTTAAAAACTTTCTCTCTCTCGTTTAGAAATTCCAGTGTTCATCTCAGCTAAGCCAATGGCTACGCTTTACTTTACGTGGTCCAGTGATTTAAAAAAAAAATCACTTATACTCAAATTTAATAAAAATAAGTATGATCGAGAAGTCATCCATTTCAAAGTATTAAGTTATTTTTATTACACCCTATATAAGGAATATTTGACAGAAAGTAAGTCTAACACAAAAAAATGAATGGTAAAAAAGCAGCTTTGTTTTTCAATATAATCGCAATGATCTTAAGTAAATATTTAATTTTTCCTCAGAAAAGTTACTTTGTGATTTGCTTGATAAAATGCATTACACTGATCAACACAAGTCTTGTTTCCTTTATTTTCTTTTCTGTTATTGGGTATTTCTATGGCCCTGACTATGAAAAAAATACTGGGAGATTGCTAACAGCTTTACCTTTTGAAATATACAGTTTTATTATTTTGCCAAAATAATACATTATGTTAACAAAATTTCTATTGAACACTAGCAAATGATCTTTTATAAGATTTCCTTGAATGAACGACTTTAGGTAGATCTCGTTGCAAACTCCAGCAGTAGGCTGTCATCATATGTGAGATGTGAGTCCCACCGCCCCTGATAACGCTCTTCCATTGTCCGAAGATCCTGATGAAATCTTTCACCCTGCTCCTCACTAAAATCACCCAGATTTTGTGGAAATCGGTCTAAATGCGAGTGCAGGAAGTGGATTTTTATACTCATGTTGCACCCTAGCTCTTGCAAGTTCGATAGCAAGCTCGACATGGTCGTCAGATTTCTTTTTGCCTAGGAAGCTACTCATAACCAAAACAAATGAATTCAAGCTTTGGATTCGACTTCAGTCATTGATTTGACAAAATTAGGATCTTTAACGAGTTGCCTAATCTGTGGTCCATCAAAAATACCAGCTTTCAATTTTTCTGAACTTAATCCTGGAAACTTGCGTGAAAGAAAATTAAAACATTCGCCACTTCTGTCAAGCGTTTATAACATTTTTTATACCAACTTTTAGCTCTTCCCGCACTGGCCAAACTTTTTGTGACCAATGGTGTTGTTTGTCACGACTATCCCAGAGACACATGAAACAAGGAAACTTTGTGTACCCCCCTTGTTGACCTAAAAAAGTTAACCATTTTCAGATCAACACAAATGACCCATTTGTGGTCTTGATACTTAATTTTTTTCATAACCTTAGAAACATTTACGTATTCTTCTTTTAAAGTCGTCGAATGTGCAATAGGTATAGATCCGTACTTGTTACCGTTATGAAGCAAAACACACTTTAAACTTCTTTTGCTGCTGTCTATGAAAAGAGGCCAATCACTAGGTTGGTAGTGTTTTAATCCTGCTGCAAAATACCACCAACATCGTTACAAAAAACTAAATCCTTCTCTTGAGAAAAATACGGTAACAGATTTTTTTCTCGGGTACGATAAAATGTAATGTTGGTTTCCGGAGTAAGCAAATTTTTTTCTTTTAAACGAGATGCTAAAATTTCAGAAGCTTCTTTTGGTAAGTTCAGATCTCTTACAAAGTCATTTAGTTCTTTCTGATTAAATGGTTGAGGTTCTGAAAGGCTACATTTGTAGTCTGAATCAGAGTCTTCACTTGATGTAATTCGTTCGGGTTCACAGAGATTTGGATCATCAGAAGATTTAGATGTGCTGGGTTGTACCTCTTGTGATTTCAATTGAAGTCGTTGAGCAGAAGATAAGTTAAGATATGACCACTTACTTCGATTTCCAGGGATAATTCCGTTTATTTTCACAACCCAGAAGTAGCAATCGTCATGATGGTTTCGAGGTTCTCGCCAAATCATGGGTGTTACGAACATTATTGCATCTCTTTTTCCACTGGACCATAACCGTAGACATATCACACATTTCTGGCATACAATATGAGGAACCCATGGCTTGTCCTAATTACACAATTTTATTTTAAAGTATTGATGATACGCAGTTTTCACAAAGTCCGATATAGGTTTTCGATATTTTGCAAAAATATATTCACCACAAATATAGCAAAAACAATCGGGATTAAGCACACAACATCTTCTTGACGAAGCCATATCTAAAACAACAACAAAATATATTTTAGTGTCCAATAAAAAACGAAAATCTATGTAAAAATAGTAAATGAGGGTAGTTAGCTATAACTCAAAAACAAAAGCTGTTAGAGAAAAATTGTTGCCATATTTAAAAAATACGCGTCAATTTGAGATAGAAACAAAAAAAAAATCACAGGAAACAAGCAATTTTCTTTTTTTTGTTGACCAGTGTTATTTATAACCCGTCTTTGCTCAAATTTCTAAATACCAGGGTTGCATGATAAGTACCTCTCCTTGACAAGAAGAAAATATTTTTATATGTAAAATTTATCTTATTTTTCAACATAGTCTCCTTTTAGCTCGACATACTTATTCCAACGTTTTTCTATCTTTTGTATCCCATCTAAAAAATACGATTTCTCCAACCCTTCAAAATGGGTGTTTGTTTCAGAAATCACCTCATCGTTTGAGCCAAATTTTTTTTTTCGCCGATCCATCTTTTTTCATATTCGGAAATAGGAAATAATTGCTGGGGGCTAAATCTGGCGAATATGGTGGATGTAAAACAATTCGTAACTTAACTCATGGAATTTTGCCATGGCGATGACACAAGTGTGTATGCGTGCATTGTGCATTGTCTTAATGAAAAAAAATTTTTTTCTTCGGTAAATGCGAACATTTTTCTTTCACGACATGGTTGAAACGATCCACTAAGTTGAGATAATACTTTCCATTAATCGTTTTGCCTTTTTCAAGGTAATCGACCTGGATTATGACGCGTGCATCCCAAAACACTGTGGCTATGACTCTGTTGGCGTTTTTAGCGCCGGTTCACCACGGAAAACCCCACTGTTTGGACTGTTCTTTAGTCTCTGGGGTATCATGGTGAATTCATATTTCGTCAACAATTAGGAATCGACCCCAAAAACCATTCCGATTACGCTTTAACATCGCCAAACATTGTTTTGAAGTTGACACACGTGTGTGTTTATTGTCAATTGTGAGCAATCGCGGCACCCATCTTGCGGAAAGCTTTCTCATATCCAAATGCGTTGTTAATATGTTTTGCACCCGTTCAAGGTACAGATTCCGCATAACCTTCGGTGAGTTCCAGTTTTATTTCATTATTCCTTTTCTTTTTCAAAAACAATTATTCTATCGCTGCTCGATATTCAATTTTTTCCATTGTTGTAAAATCACAAAAGTTGTTCTACGAGGATGGATTGAAAAGTTCACGGCCTAGTCAAGAAAACAAAATAAAATACGAATAAAAATATTTTTAATTTTCGACGTAATCTCCGCCTAGCTGTATGCACTTCTTCCACCTACTTTTCAAAGCTTCCACACCTGTTTGAAAAAAGGTTCCTCAACTTCTTCAAAATACTGGTTAATTACAGCTTCCACTTCTTCATTTGATAACAAATTTCTGGCCACCGAGGTGTTTTTTTTAGGCTTGGAAACAGATGAAAGTCCGAAGGTATCAAATCAGGAGAATAAGCCGGGTGGGGCAGCAATTCGAAACCACAATCACGAATTTGAGCCATAGACATAACAGACGTGTGAACCCGAGCGTTGTCCTGATGGAACAAAACTTTCTTTCTCTGTAATCCTGGGCGTTTTTCTTTAATTTCTTGACGTAAACGACGCAAAAGGGTGCAATAATAAGTCGAGTTTATTGTTTCGCCTTTCGGAAGGTAGTCCACCATAATAATACCTTTAGCATCCCAAAAAACATATCATCACTTTTCCAGCCGACAGAATTGCTTTCGCTTTCTTTGGGGTCGGCTCACCAGATTTTTTCCTCTGCTTGGATTGTTGTTTCGTCCACTGTCACAAACCTGTTAAGAAAATCTTGCGGATCAGCCTCAAACATCTCCAAAAAGTCGCGAGAAATCGTGAGTCGAATTCGTTTTTGTTCGACTGAAAACAATCTGGAGTTCGTTGGCAATGATGTTTTGTCTTTGTTCATACGAGATGCCTATAGTGTCTGCAATCTCCCTGATAGTTAATCTACTGTCTTTCAATATGAGATCACACACTTTGCCGATGTTTTCTTCAGTCGTAGACGTCGTGGGCCGGCTGGAGCGAGGGTCATCTTCGATGCTCTCTTTTTTTTGCAACCCATTTTCACATGGTATATGATGGAGCAAATTCCCCTAGTGTTGTTTTCATATCATCGTGGATCTCCTTTGGTGTTGATATTTTTTTAAACAGGTACTTGATGACCCCACGTTGTTCAGTTTTTTCCATTTTTCCAAAAACGCTGCACTTGGTCTCACTAAACTCGTTCTAACCTAAAAACCACAAATTCTACAGCAACAAAATTTTACACTGTGACAACCAAAGAAAGTATGAACTTATTGAGGGTACTATAATAAAAATATTGTAATTACTTTTTGGTGAGGCCGCGAACTTTTCAATCCATCCTCGTATTTAAATGGCTGCTACTCACAAACTAAATTACACAGCGTGTTGAAAATTTGACGGGATTCTTGTGAAAGGCTATGTTTACGAAAAATCTGATTTTTACCCATGTAACATGTTCATACCAAGACATATTTGCTCCCAAGTTAAGGCCTAATAAGTTAAGTGATGATGAGAGAAAAAAGGCACGAGACTACTAACGATATTAAAAAGAGAGCCGTCAACTGCCACTCGTAAAGAACGCTCTCCGAGGAAACGCGAAAGCCATAAGCACAACCTTTCAGAGATATAATAAGAACTAAGTTTAGTTAATAATCCTTCATGCTAAACGCGCTCGAATGCCTTGGTTAATTTATCTCTCTTTTCTGTCCACTGCACTGATTCTTATTGTAATTCCAGATCATATTGGCAAAGCCAAGTTTCATCAGAAATTATATAGAATGCGATCATAAATTGCATTCCGATTATTCCTGCTTAAGGAAAAAAACCATTTCACACTGCAATTGAGTCAAGCGGTGGCAGCATTTTTGGTATCCACCGTGCACTTAATTTCGAAATATGAAAATGAAATGACACATGAGAAAATATTTACTTTGTTAAACAAGTCCCTACTTTAAAAAAAAACCTGCATAACGGCGGGTTTTGCAGTCGTTGCTACATTTTCAAACTCAATCGCGCGTGACTTCTTTAACAAAGTAAATACGTTTTTCATTTCTAATAATAATGTACTCTCACAAGATAATGGATATATAAAATTTTGTCAATATGTTCTTTAGTTTCATTTCATCTTTTATCTGCCTTATATCAATTCTTGATCGACTAATTGCTTTATTTTTGTCATAATTTCTTCCATTACCTCCAGAGTCTACAGACGTTACCAAAAGACTGACGCCTAAATGCGGGGATCAGGATCAGGAAAAAGAAGGTGTACCTCAGACGACCGCCTCATTGTCAGCACAACTCTAAGAAATCGTCACTTAACCGGCGTTGAAGTCCAGCAGAAGCTCCGACAAGTTTGTGGTCGGGCTGTCAGTCATTGGACAGTCAGAAGAAGACTTAAAGAAGCTAACCTAACTCCAAAGAGACCAGCTAACAGACCCAAATTAACAGCAGCCCATCGACAAGCGCGACTGACATTTGCCCGAGAACATGTCGACTGGCAAGTGACTCTCCGTTTTATTCTCCGACGAGTCCCGAAGGTGCCTACATAGCAACGACAGAAGAAGACGAGTCTATAGGAGGACTGGGGAGCTCTATGCGCTGTGCTACATTACTGAAACCGTCACTTACGGAAGAGGTTCTGTCATGGTGTGGGGAAGCAGCTCACTGGATGGGAAAACCGATTTGGTTCTCGTGACTGATGAGACTCATAGCGGTAGATTAACTGCTCACCAGTACATCGAAGAGATCCTGCAGGAACACGTCGTTTCTTACACTAGGTTTTGTTGGCTGTAGCTTCTTGCTAATGCATGACAATGCGATGCCGCATGCTGCTGCATCGGTACGGCTATACCTGGCGAAAGTGGAAATATCCACATTATACTGGCCTGCGAGGAGTCCTGACCTCAATCCAATCGAGGACATGTGGGATGAGCTCAAAAGAAGGGTTCAAGCCAGAAATCCAGCCCATGCATCGCTGAGAGACTTAAAGGTTGCGATGGTGGAAGAGTGGGGAAAATTGCACAGACAGTGGTGAAAAAGAGAAACCGCTCCATGAATAACCGGCTGGAACCAGTAATAAAGGTTAGGCGGTAATACAAAATATTAATTTTGGTTTCTATCAATAAATTTAATTGATAAACTTAAAATTTGTTTAATTTTTCATTTCTCTTACCTTAATTTTCAACCCTTGTTCTCCTTGTTTCCCCTTTCAGTCATTGTCATCATTAAAGTATGCTATTGAATTTGGCTCACCAGTTTATATATATATATATATATATATCTATATATATATATATATATATATATATATATATATATATATATTGTATGCAAATCTATTAATAGGATAATATTAACATCATTACATATATATATATATATATATATATATATATATATATATATATATATATATATATATATATATATATATTAATATATTACTTACACGATCAGAAAGTACTATTGTATCAACGTCAGTTGAAAAAGTCAACTTCCTAGTTCAACTCTTTGTACATTCTTAAGTCAATTTCCAGGGAAAGAATCTATCTACTATTTCAAAATGCAGTAAAAAACTGTTATTGTCGAGTCATATAATGAATACTAATGAAGATAGACACCAATAAGAGATCTGGCTCTGATAGAATACCAGTCATCATACTTGCAAAATATACTAAAGAACATCAGATTCGTATACAGCAATTTATCTTACAAAACAGGAGCCTTTTCAGTTGGAAATGCGTTCGAGTGTAGCCTATACTTAAAACAAGGCAAGCAAATCATGCCAAGTAACTATCGACCAGTCGCATTGCTTTCAGTAATAACTAAGTTTATAGAAGAGGTCATTGATCAGCACCTTGTAAAATTCTTTAGAGAATTTAATATCATTAGCGACCACCAATATGGCATTTGTAACGACAAATAAATAGGAGATCATGGAATCATCATGGAATAACGCAATTGAACATTACGAAAAGGTCCGAGCGGTTGTACCTGATATTTTTAAGGTATTTGACCGTGCTTGACATGCTGGGCTGTGGGCTAACCTGTGCTTTTATAGTATATTCTGTTTATAGCTCTCGAGTTTCCTCAGTGATCGTCCTTTATCATTGATTGTTAATGGATTTCTTCCAAACGACTTCACTACCAACGCCGGTGTACCAAAAGGCGACGATCTAATGGAAAACACCAAAAATACAATCTATAGCTTTACTAGGGAGAGCTGGTTTTTCTTGGGTTCTTTTAAAAAATTACAATGCTAGTTGTTTATTAACTTTTCGCTTTATTTTTTTTTAAGCATTTTCAAAAATCACAAAAAAAAAATTAAAAATACCTAAAAAAAAAATAAGACGAAGTCAATAAACAACTAGCATTTTAATTTTTCAAAAAAACCTAATTATCCAAGAAAAATCAACCAAGTTTATACACCAGGTGTATGCATAAGTTTTTGCCGGTTTCACTAAGAGATGGCACCAGCGAACAGTACGCAGTGTCTAAATTTGATAGATACGTCAGTTTGTTCGTCTGACATTAACCTAACCAACATATACAAGTTGAGTCCGCCAAACATTAGCGTCTGTATTGTATCGTTCAGTGATCATGTCGACTTTTGTGCCTGAAAAAGAACATTTGCGGCATTGCTTTTCTTATTTAATCAAAAGAAAAATGCTGCGGAAAGTCATCGTTTGCTGACAGAAACATATAATGAACACGCTCCATCGATTAGAACATGTGAGACATGGTTTCGACAATTTAATACATGGTGATTTCAATGTGAAAGGCAGTGCGCGCTCTGGTAGACCACAAAAGTACGAAGACGAGGAATTGCAGGCGTTACTGGATGATGACCCAACTCAAACACAACAGCAATTGGCAAAAGCATTAAATGTTTAATTTAAATCACGCATTGATCGAAAGACGACCGGAATGGGCCAGAAGACATGGCAAAGTGATTTTGTTACATGACAATGCGCCGTATCACATAGCAAAACCAGTGAAAGACACCTTGAAATCGCTTGGATGGGACATCCTTCCGCACCCGCCGTACTCTCCCGACCTGGCGCCATCTGACTATCACCTCTTCGCATCAATAAGGCACGCGCTTGCAGAGCAGCATTTCAGCAATTTCGAGGAAATTGGAAAATGGTTCGACGAATGGGTTGCCGCAAAAGACAAGCAGTTTTTCTGGCATGGTATTCATAATTTACCTGAAAGTGTGTAGAAGCCAATGGCCAATATTTTGAATAAATAAAAAATGAATTTCCCTTGAAAATTACGTGTTTTCTTTACCACAAAAAACCGGCAAAAACTTATGCATACACCTATGTATATATATATATATATATATATATATATATATATATATATATATATATATATATATATATATATTCTTTATTACTCTTATATTATATTTATTACATATTTTGCAGTCTCCAGTTATTAATTAGGCAACGAAAAGAGCAAATAAAATATTTTTAATATACTTCAAAACAGAATCCCCCGTCAAGTCGTACTTAGAATATATTTTCTTATTTTTACAGATGAAATGATTAATTTGGTTCTTTGGTGTTAAGGTGAGTTTGACAGTTTAATGATACTTTCTAATAAATAAAACTAATGTTATTTTATTTCTCTTTGACAAAACATTCGTCTTCACATGATATTCGTTTATTAAACAATTTATGGACTGTTACCTCCATAAAAATGTAAATGTACCACCGAGCTGACTGGATTTTGTGTCTGTCGATATCGTGCTGATTTGACACTAGTTAAAAACGTTATTAAATGAGTTAGCGCTGGGGTACGGATATAAATAAAGGTTTTTTAAACGTTCAGTAATTTTTGATATATTGTTATTAACATTTATAAGGACCACACACAGGTACAGGATTCCTTTCCGATGTAAATATTGAATAAAGGATTAAATCAAGAAGATGCGTACCTGTCAGAGAGTTGCGGGTTTATCCTAATTTATTTGCGACCAATTTGATTCATGCAATTTTTTGCATAATTTATAGTTAGAAAAAATATTTTTCTTTTATGAGTTTTGTCTGAATGGGAATTAAATGTGTAAATACAGAATGTAACAAAGTATTTTTTTATTTGTTTAATGGTTATATTCACACACCTACGGAAAACAACTATTACTTTAAAGCTTCATTATCTCTGTTTATAAACTGGCAAAATTTGTGTCATCATCATCATCATTAGCTTATTCCATAGTCGGATTTAAGCCTCCCCAAGTTGTCTCCACTGAGCTCTGCTGTTTACCTTTTGCATCCAATCGTGTCCCGCTAATCTTTTTATGTCATCCGTCCATCTTGTCTGTGGTCTACCTTTGCATCTTTTCTAAGCCGCCATTCAACCAAACGGCATGTCCATCTGTTATCATTGATCCTTGCAATCTGCCCAGCTCAATTTCACCTTAATATATATATTCATTGTGTTACATCTCTTATTATTTGGGTTGACATATGTTAATTTTTATTTCTTTTATTTTGTATTTACTGCATTGACTACTAATCTTGTTCTGTTTCCTTATTTTTTCTTTCTTTGAATTTGTGTTTATTAATATAATAATAATTTAAGTTAAGCTTGCTTTGTCAACAGATAGGTTGTATTTTAGGACAATAAAGCATATTTCTATTCTATTCTATTCTATTTTTGATCTTCTTCGTATCTAGATGTTAGAAATACGATCTTGGAGATTTTCGAACTTCGAAAAACTGCTCAACTTTATATATAGTTTCGAAGTTCGAAAATCTCAACAGATGGCGCAAGGGTCTGTATCCTGCCCAACGAGTAGTATCTCGTTTATTTAAGGTACCATGAATGCTATAAGCCAGCGAGAGACATTCCAACTTGACTCTCCACGGTACTCGGATCTTCACGATCGATACCGTTGCTTTAAGCCTACCTGATGAAAAGTATAGGCTCAGAAACTATAGTCGTAGGAGGAAATAAAATTTCGGAATACCGATTTAGTCTTTCAGTATTTCTTGTAATTCGTCTTTTGTGTTGGCGATCAGAGTGACATCATCTGCGAATCTTAAGTGAGTTAATCGTTCACTATCTATTAGCATTCCTTTATTTTCCCACTTTAGCGATTTAGACATGTCTTCTAGAGTCAACGTGTGTGTTTTCTTCAAGCATTATTTGTGATGTGACGTTTTTATATATGTGTTCAAGAATAAATGTGTATAATTCGTTGACTCTGCTATTACTTGAGACGTTAAGGACCGCCCAAATTTGATAACTGTGGTTTTAATTGAAACAGCACTTTTCCAAAAACATTGATAAAATTATTTGCCCAATATTTTCCTGAGGAACACACAGGCCTAAAATATCTACTGAATTTTATTTTTTCACATTAAAAATAGCATTTCAACTCGAAAATTTAAATAATAGGTATTTTATGGTGAAATATTCATTTCTCTATAATATTTCCACTAAAATTGGATATATTAAAGAAATAACAACAGAATTAATAGATTCTTTGACTTCAGAAACCTTATAAAGGATATATAACATGATACATTCGAAGCAACCCCCTTCTTACACCCCTCCCTAACCTCTGTACTCTATATAAGTATAACTATAAATACTTATAGTTCAAAAAGAATTCTCATAAAACCATTAAAACCATATAAAGTTGATAGACCCATCTCTTTCACCCTCCTTCTCTGAAGCGATTTCGCTCAAAAACTACATATTCTTTTCCTGCTTTAAGTATTATATGGGTATCAAATTTGAAATTGATATTCTACTTAGTTAAAAAGTTACCGTGTCAAGAGAGAGATAGGCATAAATCGGAAACTATGTTTTTCGTGATCTAGGGAGTCTAAAAAGTAACGAAATATAAAAAGTTTAACTTTCCCAGACTTACAGTACTTCACTCAATAAGAGAAAATAATAGTAATAACTTCTCAGAATATTAGAATAAGAATACCGTTTTACCTCACGATCTGTAACTACAGAACCATCAAAAGTTATAACACTGATTTGAATGGAATTATTTCTTTTAGAAAATACCTTAAATCAACCTTTTCTTGTACCACCTTAAGTAAAAAATATTTGATATATTGTACAGTTCATTTTTTACATTACGTTTATTTTGCATCATGTTTGCCTTCTACTAGATCAGATCTCCAGGGTAATATGTTAAGAGGTCTCTTTCTGTTACATTAAGTATATTTTCTTTTTTGAATTTTCTTTGTATTTTCCACCTTACATAGTAAAACGTGATTCAAATATTCATTCAAAATAGCATAGTAGCGGATTCGGTTTCATTTCATTATTTAATTTCCCACATTGGAGATGCCCCTTTATCATCAATCATTCCAAGTAGCGCCCAATTACGACGTTCAAATTTAACAGGACTGTCTTCTCACTCGGATATGTGTATAATGACATTTAACTCGAATCCCTTGTCCATGGATACATAGTTCTACCGCGTTAAGAGCGTAGTTTCGTAGTAGCTGGCATATAGGAAATGACTAAATATTTTCTTTTGACCTGCATTTATTAAGCCACGCACCCGAGATAACACGTGGTTTACAAGTTAGAAAACTCATCTTTTTGTAAATCTCTGATTTTCTTTTTCCGCTGTTTCGTCCTTTTTGGCGATTTACCTTGGATTTCCAGTAAAGGGGACCGTTCTCTTTTTCTTTACAAGAGACAATGTAATAACAGATAGACAGACACCGAAGTGATTTCATAAGTGTTTCTTTTTCAATTTTGGTACGGAACACTAAAAATATAAATGTTTACATTTTGGCGGTTATCAATGTTAATTTTACATAAAGAAATTTGCATTTACCGTTGAAATTTGATTAAAATCCGTTTAAAAATAAAGAATATAGCCATTTTAGTTATAACATAATATATTTTTAGTGATCCGGGATGGGATCATTACGGTGTCCGTCTGTCTGTCTGTCACTCTCTATTTTCTCAAAAACTATTTGACATAGGAAGTTAAAATTTGGCACAAATATAGGAATTAAAGGCCCAATCAAAGCCGTATAGTGTTGAAAGTTAAATTTTCACCTAAAGGGTTAGTTTTGGAGGATGAAATCAGAAGTGAAAAAAAATTACGAAGTCATCTACAACTTCTGAAAACACGAGTTCAAAAATATATACGATATAATAGTTGCGCATACTTTTGTTTGTATTATTTTTAAATAATGGCCAAAAATCGCTGTCCCCTCCTATCTCGAAAAGTACTGATCAAAAAATTTTGAAAAAATTCTGAGATATTTTTCTTAAAGTGTAGATTGAGCGAAAAATTATCACTGATATAAAAAATAAAACTATGAAAACTAGTACTTGACAATATGGGAGAGCTTCTGTACCGAATCAATTTTACTAGTTTGCTAAATTCTAGATTAAGCTAGATTGATTTATTAACTATTAGGTAGCTAAGATGCCATAACTATTATACATTATTGACTAAGAAAAAACCTGAACATACATATTGGATCTTAAGACATCAGAGCATAATTAATTTAGCTTAGGTCAGAATTTTATTTTATTTAAAAAGCAATCACGGTACGGAACACTGGTTGCGCAAGTCAAACTTGCACCGTTTTTAGTGTTCCGTACGGAACACTTATAAGATGACTTCGGTGTCTGTCAGTCTGTCTGTCTGTCTGTCCGTCTGTCTGTCAGTCACTCTCGATTTTCTCCGAAACTATTTGTCATAGAAAGTTGAAATTTGCTAATAATATAGGAATTGATGGCCTCATCAGAGCCATGTAGTTTTGGAAATTAAATTTTGACTTAAGGGGTTAGTTTTGGGGGGTGAAATCGGAAGTGAAAAAAAATTTTTTACTAGGTCATCGAGTGTGGTGTCAAATGAAAGTTTGTGGAAGCACGAGTAATATATATATATATATATATATATATATATATATATATATATATATATATATATATATATATATAATGTAATACTTGCGCGCACTTTTCTTTGTATTATTTTCAAAAAATCTCGAAAAATCGCTGTCCACCCGCCTTATCTCGAAAAGTACTTATCAAAAAATTTTGGGAATATTCTCCACGGGGTGTAGATTGAACGAAAATTATCACGAGTGCATTACCTCCGTAACAAATTTTTTTTTTTTAAAAGCAATCGACGTACGGAACACTAATTGCGCAAGTTCAACTTGCACTTGACCGGTTTTTATTTTAAAAACAATCAACGTACGAAACACTAATTGTGCAAGTTAAACTTGTACTTGACCGGTTTTTTTTATTTAAATTCAGTTTCATCTACAGTTCAAGTTTGAACAAAATCAGTCAATAAATGAAGGCGACTTACGCATTTTAATTTTGACAGCTGCTAATGCCCAAAACTATTTTTGGTCAATTTATATATTTGCCATACAGTTTTGAAAGAAATCGACAGTAACCAGGGGACGTAAGTAGGGAAAGCGTTTCAATTTTGGCGGCTGTCCATGTTCAAATATGTAGTATATATTCTATGCCAAGTTATAACCGATCTATGCGCAACCTGAACTACCAAGTTGTAGGCAAGATTTAATCCAGAGCCATCAAGACATTCAGACGTGAAAGTCTAACTAACCCGCGAATAAATTTAGACATTTAGATTAAGCTAATGGCTAATAAAATAGAATTGAGATATTTAAGAAACTCTCCATAACATACGAAGTTTTGAATATTTTTCAATGATTTCTGTCTTCGTTTTACACTAAAATGTTAAATACAAATTTGAACATTGCGCAATATTATATCTCTAATTCTTTAATGTATTCTTTAATATATTCTATCTTCAAATTTTAGAAGAGGTTTATTTTTTATTTATTACTTGACTTATAACCATTGTAAGGTATAATCGATATTAATAACAAAGATTAGATCAATCTAGCTAATAGTAGACACTGGGGTAAAAAGGCCAAATAGATGATTTTCTTTCCCGATCACCAGGTTGATTGCGTAGAAGGAACTAATTTTTTCAGCGCTGGCGTCCAGATTAGAGTGCAAAGTATTTCCTTTGTTAACCTGTTTTTTTGTGTGACGCTGAGCTCAAAATCAAATCTTTTCTGTAGTTTTGGATGGAAAATTCATCTTTTAAAGGTGAAACAACCGCATATATACAAGGAAAAAGCTACAAAGTTGATAATGGTTTCATATGGTTTTTCTTTTTTTGGAATATCTGTTTTTTTTATTTGAAATCCTTATCGTTCAATAGGTCTTTTCACCTATTCAACCCAGGTCTTTCTTTCTTTCCACCTGAGAGAATTGTATGTATGTATATACATGAGGGGCAGTTAAATCAAAACATCTGTTGAGCAAGCAAATAAAGGCCAGTAATTTTTTATCGGTTTACGATCACTCTAATTTATAAAGCAAAAATAATATCTTTATTCTACAGTACTAATTTGACTGTAGTTTTGGCTATGGGTGGTGAAATATAATTAGCTTTACAACATTTTTTCTATAAGATAAAGAAAAACAATAAAAATCACCAAATCAGTTAGTAGCCTAGTGAAAATTTTAATTTCAGAGTTAAAGATACCGCTCGGCCTCGGCATCGGACATCAGAATTATTGGTAATTATAACACGTAGGCTGAAAAGTTTTTGGTCTAGCTACTTAAAACACATTTTTTTTTGCAAAATTCGACTTTATTTATCAATATAGTCTCCTTCAAGAGCAATACAATCTTTCTTGTAGAAGGAATTGTCTTTGCCTTCAAAATAGGCCTCAGTTTTGGGGATAACTTCTTCATTGGAACCAAATCTCTTTCCCGCGAGCATTTATTTGAGGTCTGCTAATAGATAATAGTCGCTGGGGAACAAATCTGGCGAATACGGTGGATGAGGAAGCAATTCGAACTTCAGTTCACGCAGTTTTGCTATTGTAACCATTGACTTGTGACATGATGCATTGTCTTTATGAAAGAGCACTTTTTCTTGTTCATTTGGGGCCGTTTCTTTGCAATTTCTGCCTTCAAACGCACCAATAACTTTATATAATATTCACTATTGATGGTTTTTTCCTTCTCAGTATAGTCGATAAAAATTATTCCATGCGCATCCCAAAGTACAGAGACCAAAACCTTTCCAGCCGACTATTGTGTCTTTGGTCGCTTCAGGTTAGTTCAGCGGCTTTCACCGGCTGCTGTCCACTCAGCACTGCCGATTTAATTCTGATGTGTAGTAGTGGATCCATGTTTCATCCATTGTCACATATTGCCTGAAAAAATCTTTTTATTGGCAATATGTCAACAGGTCTAAACAGCGCCCAGAATCATCAACACGTTGTTGTTTTGGTCCACTGTGAACAACGCGGTACCCATTTCGAACAGAGCTTTCTTATGCCCAAATGTTCATGCAAAATATAACTAACACGTTCTTTTGATATCTTTAGAGTGTCAGCTTTCTCACGCAATTTCGCTTTACGGTCATTCAAAACAATTTTGTGGATTTTTTTATGTTTTCCGGTATAACCACCTGATTTGGGCGTATAGAGCGTTCAGCATCATTTGTGTCTATACGCTCGCGTTTAAATTCAGCATAACGGTAAATGGTGAATGATTTTCCAGGGGTAGAGTGCCCGTAACACTTATCAAGCCATTGCTTTGCTTGAACGGTATTTTTTCCCATCAAAAAACAGTGTTTAATCAACACACGAAATTCGATTTTTTTCATTGTTTTGAAAATATCAAAAGTACCGTCACTAAAACCATTGTAACTTGTAAACTAATCGTCGAAATGTCATGAAATTTTAACAAGTATTGTTTGAAGGTTGGTACTTTCTAAAATTCATATGGATTTTTTGAAAAGGGCGACATCTATATGTCAAACCAAAAACCATTCAGCCTACGTGTTAATCTCCCAGAAAAGATTGGCTTCACATACACGGACAATATAGTTCTGTTCTGAGAATGCCGTTAAAAGATTTACAATAGCCTTGTTAGTTAATTGTTGATTCGTTTTAATATATTGTCAAATTGTTAAAAACTAAAATTTGTTATTTTGTGATTTTTATTCATTTTTCCAATCTCTCCCCTATATTTTAAATCCTGTTACCCATGTGAATGTCTCGTGAATGTGCACGTGGTCTCCTGCTACCATAAAACAATTAAATAATATTAAAAAAATATATATTTATTATAGTTTTATCAACAATACTGATTAATAAATATACGAAAAAATGAGATTTATTACTGATAGGACTCGTGCGTCAAAAATTTTTTATTTTTTTCACAAATGATTTATTTCAATAGTGGGTAATTAAGCTACATGAAGAAAAATGTATACAACGTAAAGGTGGATAACTTCTGCTTGCTGTAAACTATGCGATTATGATGCAGCAGAGCTTAGCAAACGTGATTCGATTCCAACTCAGATCATCTCATCAACACACTACTACTAATGATGTAAAAACCGCCTCACTGATATTTAGCTAGATTGGAAAGCTTAATACAGCTGATGCTGGTACTCAGCCGCGATGAAGGAGGATCGTTCATAGGCAGGATTAACCTCCTACCTGAGGTAAAAAAGAAAATACGGCTCAAAAGACTGCCAACTTGCCTAAGAACAGGTTGGATTTATGAACTACAGCCCTAACAGCAGTGAACAGTAATAATATTAAAAGGTTATGCAAAATAGATATTTTATAAACGCAGTCCTGGACGATTCTCTTCAAAAGTATGATGTCCTCCATATAAAAATAACCGGCCAAGGGCAAGTCGGACTTGCGCAATTAGTGTTCCGTGCGTTGTTTGTTTTTAAAATAAAAATATTTGTTACAGAGATATAAAATGATCAATGACAAGTTTTTTATATACCAGATAAATTACTAAAGGTAATGCACTCATAATAATTTTCGTTCAATCTACAGCCTGTGGAGAATATTCCCGAATTTTTTCAAAATTGTTTAATTCGTACTTTTTGAGATAAGGGGAGGGCACAGATATTTTTTGCAATTTTTTTAAAAATAATACAAAGAAAAGTGTGCGCAAGTATTATATTATATATATTTTTGAACTCGTGTTTTTACAAGTTTTCACTTGATACCCCAATCGATGACCTGATAAAACAAAATTTTTTTCACACACACACCGATTTCATCTCCCAAAACCAACCCCATAAGTGAAAATTTTACTTTAAAAACTACACGGCTCTCATGAGGCCATCACTTCTTAACATATATTAGTGCTAAGTTTCTATTTTCTATGGCACATACATAGTTTCGGAGAAAATCGGGTGTGACAGACGGACAGACAGACACCGAAGTGATCTTATAAATGTTCCGTACGTGGTACGAGAAGTGACATAGAGAACCTCTTACAGATGTGATATATTAGCGTGTCGTACATTCCTAGCATGCACTGCTAGGGGAGAAATCAAACTGGCTACATCCCTAATCAGACGAATGGCTCTTTTCTGGGTAGACATTCATAAATGCAAAGTATGTTTGGGAGCAGAGACACAAACATCGAAGTAATATTTAAACTTTATATGGAATCTCAAGCTGTAGTTGGAGTATACAACTTTTTAGTACGAAACAATATGACAAGCTGCTGATGATCAAGAATTCAACGTACATAAAGAAACAAGCGTACTGTCATCGACAAAGCTATAGATTGGATTTTTGGTATTTTCTAATATCTCTTTAATATATGATTTGATTCATCTCATTAATTTGTTATTTAATGTGCACGGGCCAAACTCGATATTTTATTATTTATTATAGTACTAGCCGGGCCCGCGGCTCCGCTCGCGTGGACTCGAGTCACTACTATCGTCACTGTTTATTCCTTATGTTACCAACGTAATAAAATGTCTCCCATTATTTCCCCTTATCTCCCAATATTTCTCCTTATCTCCCATTATCTCTACATAATTTCCATTATCTAGGCTTATCTCTGCTCATCTCCCATTATTTCTCCTTATCTCCCATTATTGCTCCTTATCTCCCATTATTTCACCTTATTTCCCATTATCTAGGCTTATCTCGACTTATCTCGCAATGTTTCTCCTTATCTCCCATTACTTCTCCTTATCTCCCGTTATCTCACCATAACTCCCATTATCTAGACTTATCTCCTATTATCTCAACTTATCTCCCATTATTTGGGCTTATATCGAATTATATAGAACATATGTATAAAATTTATAAAAACAGGTAAATCGGCATAAGTGGTTCTCGAGTGATAAGCGCACTAACGGACAGACAGACAGAGAGACGTTGCATTTTATATATATTATATTCTTTACTACATGATATTGTTGCATATCTAATGCTTTAGGCAGTATATTGCAAGAGAACGCGTTAGCGGCAAACTTTTCTCCGACTTGATTCACTATTATCGTCACTGCTTATTCCTTATGTCACGTAACGTAATAAAAGATATCGTATAACGTGGCCAGAGAACATACGTATGTTAAAAAAAAAAGCACGTAAATCGGATAAGTGGTTCTCCAGTGATAAGCCCTCAAACGGACAAACAGACAGAGAGGACGTTGCATTTTATATATATTATAGATATCCTTTGCTACATGATATTGTTCCATATTTTAGTGGTTTAGGCAGTGTTTCGCAAGAGAACACGTTGGCGGCAAATTGTTTTCCGATTTGATTCACTATTATCGTCACTGCTTATTTCTCATGTTACCTAACGTAATAAAATATAGTCTATAACCTGGTCAGAGAAACATATGTATGTTTTAAAAAAAAAGCACGTAAATCGGATAAGTGGTTCTCCAGTGATAAGCGCACTAACGGACGAACAGACAGACAGACGGACAGAGAGACGTTGCATTTTATATATATTATAGATATAGATTATTATTATTATTTTATAACCTGGCCAAAGAATATAAGTATGAATTTAAAAAAAGACACGTAAATCGGATAAGTGGTTCTCGCGTGATAAACACCACTAATGGACAGATAGACAGACAGAGAGACATTGCATTTTATATATATTATAGATTATAGATATTTTCTGCTACATAATATTGTTCCATATTTAATGGTTTAGATTGTGTATTGCAAGAGAACGCGCTAACGGCAAACTTTTTTCCGACTTCATTCACTATTATCGTCACTGCTCATTCCTTATGCTACCTATCGTACTAAAATATAGCCTATAACCTGGCCGGAGAACATATGTATGTTTTTTTTAAAAAAAAAGTACGAAAATCGGATGATTGGTTCTCCAGTGATAAGCGCACTAACGGACAGACAGACAGACAGAAATACGTTGCATTTTATATATATTATAGATATAGACTATTATTATTCTTATATAACCTGGCCAAAGAATATATGTATGAATTTAAAAAAGACCACGTAAATCGGCTAAGTGGTTCTCGCATGATAAACGCACTAATGGACAGACAGACAGACAGAGAGACATTGCATTATATATATATATATATATATATATATATATATATATATATATATATATATATATATATTGTAGAATTATAGATTATATATATTCTCTGCTACATAATATTGTTCCATAATTAATGGTTTAGGCTGTGTATTGCAAGGGTACGCGCTAGCGGCAAACTTTATTCCGACTTCACTCACTATTTTACGTCACTGCTCATTCCTTATGCTACCTATCGTAATAAAAATATAGCCTATAACCTGGCAGAGAACATATGTATGTTTAAAAAAAAAAGTACGTAAATCGGATAAGTGGTTCTCCAGTGATAAGCGCACTGACGGACAGACAGGCAGACAGACAGACAGAGAGACGTTGCATTTTATATATATTATAGAAGTATGCTTGCCAATTTTTTATAAAATTATCGTGTAGTTGTATCGTGGGGTAAGAAAAAAAAGGTTTTAAATGTATATATGAGGAGTGTTTTTTAAGTAAGTACCGTTGCAGCGATGCAGTTGCTGTTCCGCGCATCTATTGGCTAGCCACAGACGCCATTACGGAAGCATTCGTCCGAGTTGGTGCCTGTTTAAAATACCTCAGGCCATTGAAAATCCCGCGGATTGTGAAATACGCGCGGGAATTCTTTTCTTTAAATGCAAAAGACGACAAAACGATCCTATTCATCGGCAGGCAGATTAGTGAAAATGTATGGCAAAAACGCTATGAGCGATAAAAAAATGGTACGAAGCTGGGTTAGTGGATTAAAAAATCACCCGACAAAGGTGCTCAATAAGGGACGAAGTAGGCGACCGTCCGTCATTAATGATGAGCTGGTATGGAAAATTGATGAATAAGTTCGAGAAAACAGACATTTTACGATTTTATTTATTCCTGCACTTAAAGAAGCACCTTGTCAGCGCTACGACACCGACGACTACGCCAAAACGACCGTGCTGCAGTGGTTAACAAACCGGACGGCAGATTTCTATGAGAATGGAATACAGAAACTGGTATTACGATACGACAAGTACCTTAATATAAGTGGAAATTATGTTGAAAAATAGATTAAAGTCCAGGTTTTCATGTAATAATAAAATTACATATTATTTTATTTCTCTGCATATACAAGGTGACTCAAAAGAAAATATTAATTGTTGCTTAACAGTATTTGCAAGAGCAGTTCTCAAACATTCCCGTAAAAGTTAGTATAAATAAATAAATAATAAGAATAATAATTTTGGAAACGGAAAAAATCATAATTTCGTGCAGAGAAAAACACAATTAATAAGACTCTACTTTTTTCAATCTATTGTTTAATGTTATTTATTGGCCATGAGGTAGCGCACAGCTATCACTATTATACAATGATTGATTAAAAAGTGTGTTTACATATTAGATCTTAAGATTTGTATATGTCAGGGACTTAACCAACTTAGCCTAGGAAAGAATTTTATATAAATGTGTTGAGAGAACTTAAGATATTTCATGAATATAAAACTTAAATTAATTAGGGTTAAGTTAAGCTAAAGGGGGTAGGGGTCTGCTTTTTTCCAGTGTCAATTTATTTCCAAGTCATAATCGAAATTTTATCAAAATCACCTAATTGTTAAACAAAATTATTGGCGAGATAAAATATATTTTTACTTTCCAACAATGTCGTTAGCACGTTCTGGTCCATATTATTTGTAATCTCAAGGCACTTAATTCATAAATCGTATTATTGAGATAAAATAATAAGTTTTAACATTCTAACAATATGATTTTTTATGGACACATTACACACGCTGCTGATCTTTAAATCTCTACGAAAACAGCACGCGAATGAAAATAACTATTTACGTTAGTTTTGAATGGCTGCAGTTTGTTCGAAAAGGATGCAATTCTCCGTATATAAGAGTTCTTTTACAATATGGTGCATTATGGCGACGTATATTCGTAGCACGCACCGCTCTATGAGGAACCAAGGGGATACATCCTTTGAATGCTTCCCATTTTTATAGAATAGACTCAAGTCAACATTTTTTGTTAGATGTTTCTAAGTGCTATAAATTTGGAATTTCTTTTAAGGCGAACTTATTTCTTAGCCGTCCATTAAAAATCAATAAGAAATTAAACAACCACTTATTAAAGGTGTACTAATTTACGACACCGTTCCCTTTTTTAAAAACTTTTCCCTATTTTTGTAATTTTTCGTGTTCATTGTGCTGACTCGTCCCCTTCCATTTCACTGTCATTTGATCATTGATACTCTTCTTCTTCAAATTCTGTTTAATTATTCGTAATACCATGAACAATAATTTAGGCTTCCTATTCTTTTGTGTGTGTGTATTAGTTGTTAGTGAAGTACGATGACCCAGAACGGGAAGGACCGATATTGGTAACTACAACTATTCTGGTAACGATGATCCAAACCACTACAACGGTGTGGCATAGTTATATTAAATAAAGTAAGCAGTAGGAAAGTACTCAACTTTGTGCCCCTGTCTGACCGGGTCATGCACCTCCAAATGAGAGCTCATCCACAAAATATAAATGTAATACAGGTTTATGTTCCTACTTCAGATAAAAGTGAAGTGGAAGTTCAATAATTTTATGCCCAGTTAAAACAAGTTTTAAATGTTACTAAAAAAACACGAAGTAAATATTATCATGGGCGACTTCAATGCAAAAGTAGGAACAGGAGCTGTGGGGAATGTCATGGGGGAATATGGGCTAGGCGAAAGAAATGCGCGGGATAAAAGCCTTATCGAGTTTTGTCAACAAGAGAGTTGAATGCATGGTTCACGCTGCCTAAGAGAAGACTGTATACATGGATATCCCCCAGAGACCATAACGGTAATGTAGTTCGGAACCAAATCGATTAATATTGGTAAATAAGCGCTATGGGGTTCGGAGAGTTAAAACATATCCTGGCGCCGACATCGAGTCTGATCTTGTCCTTCTGACCGGCATAATTAACATCAAACTGAAGCATATTCAAACTGCAAAAAATGTAAGGCCCAACTTTCGACTGCTGAGGAACCCAGAAATTCGATCGCAAGTAACCGAAATACTCAACCAAGAAATAAGTCAAACAATTTCAGTAGGCCACTTGCTAACAGTCGAAGCCACATTGGAGTCATTTAAAAATATCTGTGTCAGAGTTAAAAACGAAAAATTTAATATGTCAACAAAGACAGCGAAAAGAGAACGGATGACCCAGGAATTATTGGGACTTATGGATGAAAGAAGACGGTATAAAAACGATAACAAAATTAAATATAAAGAGATCAGTAAACAGATTCGGAAGCTTATAAGAAAGGCTAAAGAAAGGGAATGGAAGAACAATGTCAGGAACTGAAAGAATTACAGCTAAAGCATTTTTTTTTTTTTTTTTTTTTTTTATGGGTCTAGCACACGTGCTACAGGGAAGTCCCTAAAGCGCTACAGGAGCTACACGTGTGCGGAGAAAGCGATTCACGTTGTTCTTGAATCGCTGTAGATTGTACTCGATGGGAAACACAGTCCTGGGCAAACTATTCCAAAGGTATGATGTTCTCCATATAAAAGACTGCTTGAAAAGTGTTGTACGAGGAGTAATAAGCTGAACCTCATACGGATGTGAAGTATTAGCGCGACGTGTACTCCTAACATGCACCGCTCTGGGAGGAATTAAGCGGGCCACATCCTTCGAACACTTTCCATGAAAAGTACTTGTAGAATAGGCTCAAGTCGCCAACCGTTCTTCGATGTTCCAGCGAATCTAGGCCGTCGGTCAGTTCCGGGTCTCCAATCAGACGAACAGCTCTTCTCTGGATAGAATCCAATAAATGCAGTGTATGTATGGGAGCAGTATTCCATAGTTGGTCGAATTTGAGCTTTGTAAAGAATTAACAGTTGTTGTGGAGTGTAAAGCTTTCTGGTTCGAAACAAGATTCCCAACTTTTGAGAAGCTCTCCTTGCTATGCCTGCAACATGTTCATGCCAGGACAAATTTGCTCCCAAATTAACGCCTAACAGATTGAGTGACGATGTTAGAGGGATGGAGTGCCCCGACATAACTATGTCGGGTTCTGCAACGTTAACTTTTTTAGAAAAAACTGCAGCCTGGGTTTTTGTAGCGATAAATTCCACTTGGTTTACTGTCACCCCAAGATAGAATTTCCTCCAGGTCTTTGTTAAGTTGAATGACTTCCTGCTGTCTGCGGATATTCGTCTGAGTAGTCGATGTTCGAGCATTCAAAGTGAATGAAGAGATAAGTGTACTGTCCATCTGCAAAGCTGTAGATTGGATTCTCGGTCTTTTCCAACAGATCGTTAATATAAATGAGGAAGAGAGTAGGAGACAGTATGGAACCTTGGGGCACACCGGCGTTGACAGTGAAGG
>CM032449.1:38848593-38975891 GCA_019049505.1 Pachyrhynchus sulphureomaculatus | reverse complement strand
TAAGATTTTGGTGGCCTTTGTGGATTACGAGAAAGCGTTTGACTCCCTTCAAATTTGGGCAACATTAAATAGTCCAAGTAACTGTAGAATAGACAGCAAATACTCGCAGATTATTCAAAATCTATAATATATATAAAAATGCAACGTCTCTGTGTCTGTCTGTCTATCTGTCTGTCCGTTAGTGCGCTTATCACTGGAGAACCACTTATCCGATTTATGTACTTTTTTTTAAAAAAAAACATACATATGTTCTCTGGCCAGGTTATAGGCTATATTTTACTACGTTAGGTAACATAAGAAATAAGCAGTTTGCCGCTAGAGCGTTTTCTTGCAATACACTGCCTAAACTATTAAATATGGAACAATATCATGTAGCAAAGAATATCTATATCTATAACATTTAAAATGCAACGTCTCTCTGTCTGTCTGTGTGTCCATTAATACGTTTATCACTCGAAAAGCACTTATCCGATTTACGTGTTTTTTTTTTTTTTAAATTCATACATTTGTTCTCCGGCCAGGTTATCCATAATCTTTTATATCTATAATATATATAAAATGCAAACGTCTCTCTGTTGGTCTGTCTATATCTCTGTCCGTTAGTGCGCTTATCACTGGAGAACCTCTTATCCAATTTACGTGCTTTTTTTTTTAAAAAAAGTACATATGTTCTCTGGCCGGGTTATAGGCTATATTTTATTACGTTAGGTCACATAAGGAATAAGCAGTGACGATAATAGTGAATCAAGTCGGAAAAAAGTTTGACGCTAGCGCGTTCTCTTGCAATACACTGCCTAAACCATTAAATATGGAACAATATCGTGTAACAAAGAATATCTATATCTACAATATATATAAATATATTAATGCGCTTATTACTCGAGAAGCACTTGTCCGATTTGCGTGTTTTTTTTTTTTAAATTTTGCCGCTAGCACGTTCTCTTGTAATACACTGCCTAAACCATTAAATATGGAACAATATCATGTAGCAAAGAACATAATATATGCAACATCTCTCTGTTTGTCTCTCTGTCCGTTAGTGCGCTTATGACTTGAGAACCACTTATCCGACTTACATGTTTTTTTTTAATTCATACATTTGTTCTCTGGCCAGGTTATCTATAATCTTTTATAATATATATATATATATATATATATATATATATATATATATATATATATATATATATATATATATATATCCTTGGATCCAAGGATGCTCTACATCCCCAACACTATTCAAAATATACCTCGAACAAACATTAAAAAAATGGAAGCAAAAATGTAGTGGAATGGGAGTCCCAATACGAGAAGATTACTTATATACTCTAAGTTTCGCAGACGACCAAGTAATCATAGCGCAAGATGAGGAAGACCTCAGTTATATGGTAAGAAAACTGAAAGAAGAATAACACTAAAGCAGGATTGTAGCAATAAACTTTGATAAAAGGGGTCGGAATATCTAACAACAAAGGAGGGAAAAAAATTTATACGTGGAGAATCCGATCTAGAAGTCGATAACGAAATTTGGAATAAAACAATAAGGCGGTTTAGAATTAGAGGTCGGTTACCCTTCATCAGGTCGGTATTAAGGTCATTTGGAAGTCAAATCATTGGATAGCCGCCAAAATAAACCGTTGCACGTGTTTTGTTGGAATTCTGAATCGGAATGTTTGTCTTCTTCTCACTCGTGTCTCCAAGAATACACCGGAAGTTATGTCTACTTTAATACTTTGTAAGATTCTGGAACTTCATCGGAAAGTTCTGACAATATTCTCATTTTGATTGGTGCCAGTAAGGTCCTCCACATTTCCCGTTATGTGCATCTGTACTTGAAGAGGGAGTGACTTTATAGCATCTACTACTATATAAAAACAACAAAACGGAATTGTTTAAAAATCCAAGAGTCACCCCTATTTTCAACAAAGGTAAAAATATCACACTGTAAAGACAGTGAAATCGTTTTTTTCTTGTGAAATATTAAAATATTATTCTGATCATCCAAGAATTTTCTCTCTTCTTCGCTTCACCCTTCTGATCGCTCCGTTGACCAATCCTCCATCTCAAGTTTTAAGTTTATGGAGAATTGTAAAAAACGTTGCCAATTAAATTTACAAGAGCCCTAGCGTGTTCCCAGAATTCTTAGAATTTGCTGACTTATAATTCGTTTAAATGCTCACACACACGCACACGCACGCACACGTACGCACACACACACACACACACATACACAGTAACACACACACACACACACACTCATACACACGAAATAAAACACACAGACATACACAGTAATACACACGCACACTCATACACACGAAATAAAACACACAGAGATACACAGTAATACACACACACACACTCATACACACGAAATAAAACACACAGACATACACACATAATCACACACAGTGATCCACACACGCACAGGCACAGACACACGCACACAAAGACACACACATCCACACGAACTCAACAATACACACAGGCACACCCATATAAATAAAAACATACACACACAAACTCTGTGACACACACACAGTAATATATACACAGACACATACAAACACAGAGTAATACATACGGAGTCGCACAAATACAGTAATACGCACACACACACACACACACGCACACACCATAAGACACAGTAATACACACAGAAGCACAACAGTTACGTACCCACGTAGGCACACACAT
This sequence comes from Pachyrhynchus sulphureomaculatus, assembly GCA_019049505.1. Classification (NCBI taxonomy): domain Eukaryota; kingdom Metazoa; phylum Arthropoda; class Insecta; order Coleoptera; family Curculionidae; genus Pachyrhynchus; species Pachyrhynchus sulphureomaculatus. The sequence continues at coordinate 38,973,194 of CM032449.1, read as the reverse complement.
CAATACACAAACATACGCACACAGACACCCACATATAAATTGAGTAATTCACACCCATACACACGCAGGCACTCATGGATTCATTTGTGAAGAGGGATTCACTTTTGGAGGGTCATTAACTTTCGGAGGGGCTACTGTCAGCGGCGGCGGCGGCGACGACAAAAATGATTTTAATTTATAGTCAGAAATTAAAAATTTACATAAAAAAATTAATGTCCTAATCTTTGATATAACTAAATATACTAAGCTAATCATCAATTCGAGCACGTTTGCATTGGGATTCAAATGACCTCCGAATTGATTTTCTTTTATGGTTTACATTTGTGTTTCTTTTAAGGCTCCAACAGTAGTCAGCTAACATATTCGTACCCCAAACTCCTTGATATCTTTGTTCAAATACTTTCAGATCTTGATACATACGTTCTCCTTACTCTTCACTGAAGTCTTCTAGGTTCTCGGGAAAGTAATCAATGTGAGAATCTAGGAAATGAACCTTGAGATTCATCAGACATCCTAGTTCCCTGAAGTTATTTACCATTTTCGCAACGATTTCTTTATAATTTGGATCTTTATTGTTTCCCAAAAACTTTTTCGTCACTTCTTTGAAACTTCTCCAAGCTGCCTTTTCTTTGTCAGTCATCTTTCTTTCGAATTCTACATTTTTGAAAAGTTCTCTTATATCAGGTCCGGTAAAGACACCTTCATTTATTTTCGCCTCCGAAAGTTTTGGCAATACTGGTTTCTACTCATTACTTTAACAATTTATTTTGCCCGACCTAACTTTATGTGCAATGGTGGTAATATAACTTTATGAGGAGGTACCAAACTTTCTGCTAAAACATTTTTCTCACCTGGGATTAGATTTTTTCTTGGTGGCCAAACTTTTACTACATAATATTTATCTCTAGCACGACTGTTTCATTCACAAAGGAAGCATGGATATGATACAAACCCTGATTGCAACCCGAGCATGATCGTTATGATTTTTAAATCACCGCAAAGTTCCCATTTATGAGAATCATATTTCAGTTTTTCTAGTACGAGTTCTAAATTGAAATATTCTTCTTTTAAAATGACCGAATGAGCAAGAGGCAAAGGGGCATACGTATTCCCATTGAAGAGCAAGATTGCTTTCAAACTTCTTTTCGATGAATCGATAAAAAGGCGCCAATGACTAGCTGTATATTCGATACCATATTCTTTGACTAATCCACTAACATCATTGCAATAAATTAAATTACCAGATTTTGTAAAATACTTTTTTGAATGGTTTTTCTCTTGAACGGTAATATGTTACTTTTGTCCCTGGTGCTAAACAATTTTTTCCTTTTAATCTCGATGCTAAAAGTTCAGAACCTTCTTTTGAAAGTCCTAAGTCTCTACAGAGATCACTCAGGTCACCTTGGTTAAAATGTGTTTGTTCTGACATACCTTCATCTTCCGAGCCTGAAGATACATTGTAGGCTTCACTTTCACCATCTTGCGATGTATCTAATGATTCATCATGCATTTCTATATTATCAGAAACTTCAAAATGCTCTGCATTGTTATGCCTGCTGTCATCATTATCAGGTGCAGTTTCTATATATATGGGCAATGTTACAGATTCTACGCACGGATAAGTTACAGAGTTTTTGTTATTACGATTATATCCTTTGAAATTCGTTAAGCAGAAATAACAATTAGACGTATGGGTCTGATGGATTTCTCCATTTCAATGGTACAGAAAATATTTGTGCCCTTGTCCCAAACAAAATATTGCGGCATTTACTACCTATGACATTCGGAGTATAAGAGTTGTTCAAGGAACTCGTGTCGATATTAAACAAACTTTTATATTTTGTTTTCAAAGTCTCAGAAAATTTAAAATTTATTTTTGGGAGTATACAGCCCACAAACGATACAAAAACAGTTCACATTATTCTTACAAAATCCTTGACTTGTAGCATTAAACTCTTCAAAAGCTAAGTTTCCCACGTTGAAGAGCTACGGTCGCTGGATGACGACGGCTGCGGGCCCGCTTTCCCACCCTGACCAACCGCCGATTCTGGGGTTCCGAGCCCCTGTCTCGTAGAAGTTTTATTTGTAGTTGCCATAACGGCATGGAAGCCATAACCCAGGGACTTCGCCGGATAGTGGAACAACTCCGTTGCCCACCGTCACCGCGTGGAGGTGCCCTGGGTGCAACTACAAGTATTAGTTCATTAGCCCACATTTATTAAATATGCATATCAAATAACTTTATGGAAATGTTTTAGTGGAGTTTTAAGATTGAGACAAAAACTTTCTGTATAAAATAAACCGACTTCGAAGCAAGTATAAATGCTGAAATATACTAGTAGCACTTGATCATAACCTTTTCCTCTACCCATGTTCTTGTATTCCTGCTTGAAACGATCTATGGAAGAAATGGTAGGGAAGAAAAGAACACAGATTAGGAATTAGTGACCCAAAAAAAGGTGGATATCGTTTTTTTTTTAGATTTTTCAGCCGCTATCAATTAAATTGACCTTCAAATGACTTTGAACCAGATTTGATGGATGTTAACCGACCTCTAATTCTGAACCAGAGACCTAAAAAACGTATACACCATTTTTTTTAGATTTTTTGGCCTGCTCATAACTGTTTTATTCCAAATAACCTCAGAATGACCTTGAAGTAAACCTCTAGTGACCTTCAGGAGACCTTATATGAAAAAATAACACCGGACTCGGATTCAGTAAACCAAAAAACATACGTGTGAATTTTTTCAGATTTTTTGGCTGCATTGGCTCAATTTGACCTTCAAATGACCTTGAACCTGACCTGATGAAGGTTAACCGACCCCTTCATCGTGATCAGCGACCCAATCAAAGGAACCGATAGATTTAAATATTTAGGAACCATCATTTCAAAAAACGCAACATCAGAAGAAGAAATTAAAGCTAGATTAGGACACACGCGGACATGCATAAGACAATTAAATTCGATCCTGTGGGACAAACACATTACAAAGAGAAACAAAACACGCATATACAAATCCATAATACAAAGCATAATGACATAAGGGTCAGAAACATGGACGATCAACAAAAGAAATAAATCTAAAATTAACGCGGTAGAGATGGAGTATTGGAGAAGATGTTGTGGAGTGACACGTATGGAGCGATACCAAATGAAGAATTAAGAAGCAGAACAAACATCAAAGAAAACGCAATAAACACCACTGAAGAAAAACAATTAAAATGGTATGGACATATAAGACGGAGCAAAGATAATAGGTGGAAAAAAGAAAATAACGGAGTGGAGCCCTATAGGGAGAAGAAAAAGAGGAAGACCCAGACGATCGTGGAGAGACGATTTGGACGAGGCTATGGAGGACAGGGGTCTATGGAGACTGGGAAGATAGAAACGGATGGAATCAAAGGCTGAGAGAAGGAAGACAACGTCAGCTGTAGAAAATCCTTGATATATATATATATATATATATATATATATATATATATATATATATATATATATATATATATATATATATATATATATATATTTTTTTTCTGTCTGACTGTCTATTTGCCGGTTAGTACGCTTATTAATCGAGAACCACTTATCCGATTTACGTATTTATTTTTAATTGACACATATGTTCTCTAGCCAAGTTATATAATAATAATAATGATCTATATATGTGATATATATAAAAACGCAACGTCTCTCTGTCTGTCTGTCCGTTAGTGTGCTTATCATTCGAGAACCACTTATCCGATTTACGTGTTTTTTTTAATCCTTAACTTAATATTTATCAAAAAAAAACTGTAATATATAAAACGCAACGTCTCTCTGTCTGTTTCTCCATTAGTGCGCTTAGCACTCAAAAACCACTTATTCGATTTACGTGTTTTTTTTATAATATACATGTGTTCTCTGACCAGGTTATGGGATATATTTTATTACGTTAGGCAACATAAGGAATAAGCAGTGACGATAATAGCGAATCAAGTCCACGCAAGCGGAGCCGCGGGTACGGCCAGTATATATATAAAAATGCAACATTTCAGATAGTTTGAAAGAAAACACCAATAAGATAGAAATGAAAAGAGCGGTAAGCCAAGGAGACCGCAGCTCGCCTAATTTATTCACGTTGGCGCTAGAGGAACTTTATGGACGAGTAAGGGTATAAATATAGGAGGAGAGCAAATCAATTATTTGCAATTCGCGGATGATATTATGCTTATATCTAACAACAAAGAAGAATTGGAAGAAATGCTGAACAAACTTAACAAGTCCATAGAGATTGGTCTGAAGATAAACATTGCCAAAACCATATTCATCACAAATGACGACTGTGATAAAGAAGCAGTGCTGAACATTGAAAACGCGAAAATCACAAGAACGGATTCATACGTATATCTTGGACAAAAAATAGTAATATCCAAAAAAAACTTAAAAGCGGATTTATAAAGAAAAATATCATTGGCTTTGTCGGTGTTTGGCAGATTTGCGGAACATCTTCCTTTCCAATGTCCCAAATACACTAAAAGCGAACATATTTGATCAATGCGTGCTCCCTGTATTGACATACGGAACGGAATCAAGAAATTATAAATCGCCTACAAGTAGCTCAACCAGCGATGGAAAGGAGGATGTTGGGGAATATCGTCGAGGGACAGGCGACTAATGAAGAAATTCGAGGAAGGTCCAAGATAACTGATGTAGCTGAGAGGATAAGCAGATTGAAGTGGAGTTGAGCCGGTCAAGACTCTCTGATAATCGATGGACCCATAACGTAATCAACTGGAGGCCCTGGAACGAAAAAAGAAGTAGAGGACGCCTGAAATCCGATGGTCTGACTACATCAAAAGACTAGTGGGACTAGATAAAAAGGCTTAAAACCGAAGGAGATGGATATACTTAGGGGAGTCTTATGTCCGACGATGGACTGCATAGCTGATTATAATGATGCTGATGATGATGAGAACTCAGTAGAGATCGTTATTTGTGTTAATAACTGTCCCCAAATAACAATACCTTCCTACTCTCTCATTGGGGCATATGTATGCTACCATTATCTCGTGTCGTCTTAAATATCAATATACATTGACATTGAGAGTCAACCTAAAGTCATCACTTGCCCTTGTTATTTAGTTGACAAGGATTTAAACAACATTAAGACTACCCTCTAGAAATAGTATCTGGTTTATGGGTCTGCCATTTACCTTAATACCCAAAAATATAAAATAATTACGAGATTTAAATTATTAAATTTATTGTCCTGCAAATCTTTTTAGTCCCTTTATTGCCTATAATATTAGAAAGGTATTGGATTAAAGTGATTAAACTAAATTGTTCTAAAAAATAATAATGAAACAATATTATTAGTACTCACTGATAGGCTGATAAGAAACAATCTATTGCTATAAAATGAAAACAATTCAGAAGCCAATTAAGCAGTTGAGCAATCAAAATGAACTGCCTCATACCAATCGTATTGTGCATCTTCGGGTTTGGCTACTCTGGAGTAGCTAGTCCTTTAGAATCAAGAGACGGCACATTGCTCTTGGTCCATGCCGTAAGTATATTTTATTTACTTAAGAAGGCTAGGAGGTCTTTAAAAATGATTTTTCTTACATAAATGTTCATATTTCCTTTGTAATATTTTGACATATTTCGTAACAGAGCATAAAGAAATGTATATGAGCATTTCCGTAAATTCTTGGTATGATAGCAGTTCAAAAAGGAGAAAAATTTTATTTTCAAGTGACTCTCATTAGATTCGATTTAAATCGTTCCTTGGACCTCTAGACACAATTATTTACGGCTAAACACGACTTTTTAAAGAACCTTTTTATAATATATTAATCTTACAACTAATGTACATGTATGTAAGACGTAGGCTGAAAAGTCTTCGGTCTAGCTACTTAAAATACATTTTTTTGCAAAATTCGACTTTATTCATTAATATAGTCTCCTTCAAGAGCGATACAATCAATTCAATACTTTTCTAACATTTCTATAACTTTCTTGTAGAAGCATTTGTCTTTGCCTTCAAAATAGGCCTCAGTTTCGGCGATAACTTCTTCATTGGAGCCAAATCTCTTTCCTGCGAGCATTTTTTGAAGTCTGTAATTAGATAATAGTCTCTGGGGGCCAAGTCTGGAGAATACGGTGGATGAGGAAGCAATTCGAATTTCAATCCGTGCAACTCTGTTATCGTAACCATTGACTTGTGACACGGTGCATTGCAGAACACTTTTTTCTTGTTCATTTGAGGCCGTTTCTTGGCGATTTCTGCCTTCAAACGCACCAATAACTTTATATAATATTTGCTATTGATTATTTTTCCTTTCTCAGCATAGTCGATGAAAATTATTCTATGCGGATCCCAAAATACAATGGCCAAAACCTTCCAGCCGACTGTTGTGTCTTTGGTCGCTTCGGGTGGCTTTCACCGGCTGCTGTCCACTCAGCCGATTTGATTCCGGTGTGTAGTGGTGGATCCATGTTTCATCCATTTTCACATGTCGCATGAAAAAATCCTTTTTATTGAGCTTAAACAGGTCCAAACAGCGCTCAGAATCATCAACACGTTGTTGTTTTTGTTCCACTGTCAGCTAACGCGGTACCCATTTCGAACAGAGCTTTCTTATGCCCAAATGTTCATGCAAAATATAACTAACACGTTCTTTTGATATCTTTAGGGTGTCATCTATCTCAAGTAAATTCACTTTTCGGATCATCCAAAGCAATTTTGTGGATTTTTTATGTTTTCCGGTATAAAAACCGCATTTGAGCGTTCAGTGTCATTTGTATCTGTATGACCACGTTTAAATCCAGCATACCAGTGAATGAAGACTGATTTTCCAGGGTTAGAGTCCCCGTAACCCTCATCAAGCCATTGCTTTCCTTAAACGTTATTTTTTTTCCACCATGTGTGTTTAATCAACACACGAAATTCGATTTTTTCCATTATTTTGAAAATATCAAAAGTAACGTCACTAAAACCACTGTAACTTGTAAACCAATCGTCGAAATGTCATGAAATTTTGACACGTATAGTTTGAAGGTTGGTACTTCCTAAAAATCATATGGATTTTTTGAACAGGGCGATATCTATGGGTCAGACCAAAAACTTTTCACCCTACATGTTACATCAACGTAAATAAATGGCTGTAAAATTAATATCTTTAAACACATCATTTTTAATTTACGCCCATTTCTGACCAAAAAGTGGCTAAAATCTATCCATACTGAAAACAATACCCTAATATCAACAAGGTACATAAAAATTCGAATTCAGCAGGTCAAAGAACATAACTTATTGGTTCTCTGCTCAGTGTTTAGAGGTTGCTCAAATTTGTAGTTTTTTATTATTACTATTTTTATTTTTTTTTAATTTGGAGATTGTTAAAACATTTTAATTTTATTTGAATTGTATATGTTCTTCTTTTATATGTAGCTCATTAGTATAAACGTTATTCCTGTAATTGGGCCCTGGCCTGTTGGAATTGAATGTATAAATAAATAAATAAATAAATAAGAAAAGTGTACCTGGACGTTACTTTAACTAAAAGATATAAAATGGGGAAAAAAAAAATGGGTAAAAGTGGCCATTATATAAAAGGGGGAAATGTTATCAGGATTCAAGATGAATAATTTCAGTAAATCGCATGGATAAACTTATAATACGGTACATTATATGTTATATTAATTTTTGACGCTTTTTACGGCAATTTAGTGAGTTTTTCCATTTTATCCGAAAAAATTTTCATATTGAGCTGTAAAAAAAAGGAACTTAAAAAATTCGCCATGAATAATTATTTCTAGAGGTCCAAGGAACAATTTAAATCGAATCTAATAAGTGTCACTTTCAAAAAAAAATTCTCTCTTTTTTGAACCGCTAACATACCATACGGAAATGCTCATATGTGAATAGTTCTTTATATAACAGTCATCGTTTCAACATTAATTTAAACTCTTATTAAGGTTATAATAATTACACAATTAACAACTATAAAGTTAGCTTTCTATTTTGCAGTCTTACTCTTTGAGTAGCTATAACACCATTTTATTGTTTTATTTTGAACAGAAGAACAAGAAATGAAAACCTTTTTGTCACGTGAACTATTATATATTATTATAAAAATTTACTAGTTTCGGTTTAAATAAATCGTCAGGTCTATAAATGTAAATCGCAATATGTGTAATAAACGTACAGCCAAAATATGAAAAATAACCAAGATAAACAAACAAGGTACATTCATCTTTGACGTATTTATTAACATTCTCTTTTATTTCTAATTTTAAACTAACATTAACATGGGGCGAAAAGTCAAGAGACATTCTGAGAGTTGACAGCACAAGCAAATGACCCATGTGATTTTCAGTTAGTGTCAACTCTCGGAAGATTCATGCGAAAGGTTCATGGTATTTTGTCTGTTAGTTTGTGAGTTACAGGTATTTGAGCGACGCTACTTTTGATTTTTGCGAAACGAGGGAGTAAAAAGGATGTCGTGTGTTGATTAAACCACTATGGAATACTGCTCCCAAGTTTGGAGCTCCGCTCCCAAACATACACTGCATTTGTTGGATTCTATTCAGAGAAGAGCTGTTCGTCTGATTGGACCCCCGGAACTGACAGGCGGCCTTGATTCGCTGGAACACCGAAGAACGGTTGGCGATTTGAGCCTATTCTACAAGTACTTTCATGGAAAGTGTTCGAAGGATGTGGCCCGCTTAATTCCTCCCATAGCGGTGCATCTTAGAAGTACACGTCGCGCTAATACTTCACATCCGTATGAGGTTCAGCTTGTTACTCCTCCTACAACGCTTTTCAAGCAGTCTTTTATATGGAGAACATCATCCCTTTGGAATAATTTGCCCATGACTGTGTTTCCCACCGAGTACAATCTACAGGGATTCAAGGACAACGTGAATCGCTTTCTCCGCACACATGTCGCTCCTGTAGCGCTTTAGGGACTTCCCGGTAGCACATGTGCTAGACCCATAAAAAAAAAAACATCGCTTTTTGATGGGAAAAATTACAGCCAGAATCTAAGAATGGCTCGAAAACTATTATGACGTGTCGGCTCCGTCGAATTATATGTCGATATTTTAGTGAACTTAAATGCAGTCGTACATGCGCCACGTTCCGGACGTCCCAATGAGGCAATCACTCTAAAAAACACAGAAAATAATCCACCATATTGTTCTAAATGGCCGCAAAGTGAAAGTGAGAGAGACAGCTGACATTGTGAAGATATCAATCTATGTGCCCGATGGGTGCCACGCACTCTCAAACTGAGACAAATTGTCTCCTTACTTATTGAATGACGATTTTTGATGAAAACATTGGTTTTTCTCCAAAAGTCTCTGGACATATTAAACCAACAATAAATTAGTTATTTTTAACTGGTGTTGAAATTAACTTGTTTAATTCAAAATTTCTTTGATGAACCAATGACTATGGGACAAACTATGTTGTTTTTTCGGCAAACAGGTATTTGACCTACCTATGTTATTTTCCACATAAAAAGAATAGTTTGAAATAATGATGTAACTCACAAAAAGGGAATTGCTATTAAAATTGTCTTGACTTTTAAATCGTTCTATATATTTCGTATGGTGGTTAGCGTTATTTTGAAATGGTCTTGCAGATTGGTCTACAGGTCACAAAAGTTGCCAGTAGTGGATATTTTTGTAACAGTTGAATTCTATTTTTCAAGTGAACCAACCTTTTTTAATAAAAAATAAAAAACTGATTATTCCCTCAGTGTATACAAGAGTCTATTATTTGACTAATTTTATTAGTGTTCCATACCGAACACTTATAAGATCACTTCGGTGTCTGTCTGTCCGCCTGTCTGTCTGTCCGTCTGTCTGACCAAATATTTCAATTTTAGTGTTCCGTACGGAACACTTCTAAGATGACTTCGGTGTCTGTCCGTCTGTCACACTCGATTTTCTCCGAAACTAATTGACATAGAAACTTGAAATTTGGCACTAATATAGGAATTGATGGCCTGATTAGAGCCGTGTAGTTTTGAAAGTTAAATTTTGAATTAAGGAGTTTGTTTTGGGGGGTGAAATCAGAAATGAAATTTTTTTTTTACCAGATCATCGAGTGCGGTGTCAAATAAAAGCTTGTGAAAACACAAGTTCAAAAATATATATAATGTAGCACTAGTGTTATTTTTAAAAAATTTGCGAAAAATCGCTGTCCCCCCCTTATCTCAAAAAGTACTGATCAAAAAATTTTGAAAAAAATCTGGATTATTCTCCACAAGGTGTAGATTGAACGAAAATTATCACGAGACCATTACCTAATTTATCTGGTATACAAAAAAAAAAAAAAAAAATTTCAAGGTCATCAGTTTTCAGTAAAAACCGGAAAAAAAACTTTGTTGAAAACCCATTTGGGGTGTACTTTGTGAAGTCAAGTAACAAAATTTTTATTTTGAAAGCAATCAACGTACGGAACACTAATTGTACAAATCCGACTACTTGCACTTGGCCGGTTATTTTTTTTCAATACCTTCAGTCTAGAGTCCATGACAGATAATTCCATAGATATCAGTGTTATTTAAACTTAATAGATGTTGCAAATTAGTGATTTAATTTGTCTGAGACATTTCACATTACAATTTGATTTCAATCTTAAATGCAATGTTGCATATCTCCAGTTGCACAACAATCAAAATTTGTACAATCCTGTAAGCCTATTTAATATACCGGGTACAATGCATGATTATATCGTATTCTACTTACTACTTGTATAAGGTTTCTATTATATTGGTTACAGAACCAAGATTTTTTTGTTTATGTGAGGGTATTGCCTTGAAGAAGACCAATTGTCGATTCCACAGTCTTTTTTTCCAGTCTTCACATTTCACATTTCATTTATTGGCAACTAGCTAGTCTATAACCATAACTATTATACAATGATATTATAGAACATGATTAATAATTTAGATCTTAAGATATATACATGGCAGGGACCTAAACTTAGTGGTGCTTCAAATGAAGATCTTATTCACTTCGAAAGATCTGAGTCTGCAACTGAAAGTCCGAATGTTGCGCTACTATGTCTTCTCTATTCTACTTTACGGAATCGAATAGTGGAAGATGAACGAAGCAGTAATGAGGAGAATAAATGCCTTCGAAATGTGGCTATACCGACGTATCCTGAAAATTTCCTGGACACAACATGTAACTAATAACAAGGTGGTTAGGAGAATGGCAAAGGGTTTGGAACTAACCTGCACGCTAAAAAGGCGCAAATACCTTGGACATGTCATGAAGCACGACTGGTATAGAGTATTACAACTTATACTTCAGGGCAAGCTTAAAGCAAAAAGAGGGCCAGGTAGAAGTCGTCACTCCTGGATAAAAAAAGCTTCGACACGGTCTCACTTCGATACAGCTTTTTCATATTGCTGCTAGTAAAGTTAGAATAGCTCTGTTAATCGCTATTGTCCGGAAGGGATGAAGCACTGTTGGAAGAAGATAAACTTAAAGTTAAACTTAATATTAATTAAGGTTAAGTTAGGCTAATCCTTAGGTAGGAGGTCGCTAGGTCTTAGCAGACGGCGGCGGATATGCCGTGTAGGGGGCGGTAGGCGGTCTTGACTGTGGGTTTGGGGTGGTGGGCACCTTTGTCGAGAAATTTTGTCTGGACGTTGCTGATGAATTCACAGATTGTGGGCATATGGAGATCTCGGCGGAGTTGGAACTTTGTCGATAATGCGGAGGGTCTTGTTTTGGATGGTTTGGAGAGTGGATCTGCCGGTGCGTGACTTTTGACACCATGCTAGACTAGAGTAGATCAGTCCGGCTCGGATGATCATATTGTAGATTGTCAAATTGTTGCGAGCTGAACTTAAGTAGATGGTAGAACTTGCCGAAGAGTTGGTTGGCTTTCTTGGTAGAGGAGGTAGCCAGGTCCTTCCATACTAGCCAAGTCTATATCGATTTTAACTTGCACATAGTAATTGATCCACTTTTTCATTTTCGACATTTTAAATGAAATTTCTACTTTTTAAAATATATTAAGTTTTATTTAAAATGTCCAAATATTTGTTTTGTTTATTGCTACTTTTTAAAGTATTTATATATTATTTATAAATAAAAACCCCTCAAGTGTAAGTTGGACTTACGCATCAATGACTTCACAAAACACACTCTAAATAAGTTTTTGATAAAAGAATTGAGAGCCCAGATTACAAACATGTCTAGTCATACTGGCTCAGCAGTCCAATGAGACCAACCAGAATAAAATAAAAACTTCCTGACATGTATAAATATTAAGATCCAATCTGTATTTTCACGTTTTTTTTCAATAATGTATAACACGTAGGCACACGTATTTCTAACATTTCTATACCTTTCTTGTAGAAGGATTTGTCTTTGTCTTCAAAATAGGCCTCAGTGTCGGCGATAACTTCTTCATTGGAGCCAAATCTCTTTCCTGCGAGCATTTTTTTGAGGTCTGCGAATAGATAATAGTCGCTGGGGGCCAAATCTGGAAAATACGGTGGATGAGGAAGCAATTCGAACTTCAATTCATGCAATTTGCAATTGACTTGTGACACGGTGCATTGTCTTGATGAAAGAGCACTTTTTTCTTGTTCATTTTGGGCCGTTTCTTTGTGATTTATGCCTTTAAACGCACCAATAACTTTATATAATATTCGCTATATGCACATCCCAAGATACAGAGGCCAAAACCTTCCCAGCCGACTGTTGTGTCTTTTGTCGCTTCGAGCGGCTTTCACCGGCTGCTGTCCATTCAGCTGGCTACCGATTTGATTCCGATGTGTAGTGGTTAATCCATGTTTAAACCATTATCACATATCGCATGAAAAAAAATCCTTTTTACTGCGCTTAAACAGGTCCAAACAGCGCTAAGATTTCTCAACAGGTTGTTGTTTTTGATCCAATGTGAGCAAACGCGGTACCCGTTTCAAATAGAGCTTTATCATGCCCAAATGTTCATGCAAAATATGACCAACATCTTATTTTGATATCTTTAGGGTGTCAGCTATCTCACGTAATTTCACTTTACGGTCATCCAAAAGAATTTTGTGGATTTTTTTTTATCTTTTCCGGTGTAACCACCTCATTTGAGCGTCCAGAGCGTTCAGCATGATTTGTATCTGTACGACTGCGTTTAAATTCAGCATACCAATAAATGATGAGTGATTTTCCGAGGGCAGAGCTCCTGTAACACTTATCAAGCCATTGCATTGCTGGAACGGTATTTTTTCTCATCAAAAAACAGTGTTTAATCAACACACGAAATTCGATTTTTTCCATTATTTTGAAAATATCAAAATTAGCTTCACTAAAACGACTGTAACTTGTAAACTAATCTTCGAAATGTCATGACACGTATCTTTTGAAGGATGGTACTTCCTAAAAATCATAAGGATTTTTTGAAAAGGGTGACATCTATGTGTCAGACCAAAAACTTTTCAGCCAACGTGTTACTAGTTATAGCTACCTAATAGCCAATAAATCAATCTAACTCAATGTAGGATCTAGTGGTAAAAGTTTAAAACAAATATTTATTACCTAAACATTTGTTTAATTATAAACAAATAAAATAAAATTATTTTCATTTGGTACCTAATGCTTAAAGTAATACTTATCCCTCCCGGTTCGATTCGCAACTTTCGACGAAATACATCTTCACTATTTTGGCGGGCAACTAGTTTTTTTTACACCAGATAAATTATCAGACGTAGTACACTCGTGATAATTTTAGCTGAACGTACACATTATGAAGACTCTTCCAGAATTTCTAGATTGGGTCGGTGGATAGGGATCTTTGGCAATTCTTTTAAAAATACTACAAAGAAAAGTATGCGCAAGTATAACATCATATATATTTTTGAACTCGTGTTTTCACAAACTTTCATTTGACACTCCCCTCGATGATCTGGTTAATTTTTTTTACTTCCGATTCCACCCCGTAAAACTAACCCCTTAAGTTAAAATTTAACTTTCAAATCTCCACAGCTCTGATTGGACCATCAATTCCTATATTTGTGCCAGATTTCAACTTTCTATGTCAAATAGTTTCGAAGAAAATCGTATGTGACAGACAGACGGACACAGAAGTAATCCCGTAAGTGTTCCATATGGAACACTCAAAAGCTTTGTAGTAACAAGACAGCTACATTAAACTGGTTTTGAAAAATGATATAAACATATTCAAACTATTTACAATTATTCCACTTAATTCAAATTATTATTGGTAGTTTAGTACTTCTAATTAACATACAATTTTTTACCTAATTTAATTTATTTTTAGCTCTTCCGTCATGGAAACCGTACCCCTGATTACGGTGGTTACTCAAGTAATCCCTACAAAGATGAAAGTAACTACCCGGAAGGTTTTGGACAATTGACTAACGTAAGTTAAGAATTGCCATTTTTAAGTATATTTTAATAAATAATATTTCCAATTTCAAAGTATATGTGTTAGTGTAAAGTAATTTTAATCGCTTATTATAGTGTGACTCTCAGTTCTAACTATTTTTCGTACTAACGGAAGTCTGATTCTATAGTAACTTTTTAAACAAAAATAACACTGGTCAACACAAGTCTTGTTTCCTTTATTTTTTTTCTTTTATTGGGTATTTCTATGGCCTGACTATTAAAAAAATACTGGGAGATTGCTAACAGCTTTACCTTTTGAAATATACAGTTTTATTATTTTGCCAAAAAAATACAAAAAAATAATACATTATGCTAACAAAATTTCTATTGAACACTAGCAAATGATCTTTTATAAGATTTCCTTGAATGAACGACTTTAGGTAGATGTCGTTGCAAACTCCAGCAGTAGTCTGCCATCATATGTGAGTCCCACTGCCCCTGATAACGCTCTTCCATTGTCCGAAGATCCTGATGAAATCTTTCACCCTGCTCCTCACTAAAATGACCCAGATTTTGTGGAAATCGGTCTAAATGCGAGTGCAGGAAGTGGATTTTTATGCTCATGTTGCACCCTAGCTCTTGCAAGTTCGATAGCATGCACTCAACAAGCTCGACATGGTCGTCAGATTTCTTTTTGCCTAGGAAGCTACTCATAACCAAAACAAATGAATTCCAAGCTTTGGATTCGACTTCAGTCATTGATTTGACCAAATTAGGATCTTTCACGAATTGCCTAATCTGTGGCTCATCAAAAATACCAGCTTTCAGTTTTTCTGAACTTAATCCTGGAAACTTGCGTGAAAGAAAATTAAAACATTCGCCACTTTTGTCAAGCGCCTTCACAAACTGTTTCATTATGCCGAGTTTAATATGAAGTGGTGGATGTATGATGCGGTCTCGGCTAACTAAAGGCACGTTTATAACATTTTTTGTACCAACTTTTAGCTCTTCCCGCACTGGCCAAACTTTTTGTGACCAATGGTGTTGTTTGTCACGACTATCCCAGAGACACATGAAACAAGGGAACTTTGTGTACCCCCTTGTTGACCTAAAAGAAAGTTAAGCATTTTCAGATCGACACAAATGACCCATTTGTGATCTTGATACTTAATTTTTTCCATAACCTTAGAAACATTTACGTATTCTTCTTTTAAAGTCGTCGAATGTGCAATAGGTATAGATCCGTACTTGTTACCGTTATGAAGCAAAACACACTTTAAACTTCTTTTGCTGCTGTCTGTGAAAAGACGCCAATCACTAGGTTGGTACTGTTTTAATCCCATCTGCTGCAAAATACCACCAACATCGTTACGGAAAACTAAATCCTCCTCTTGAGAAAAATACGGTAACAGATTTTTTTCTCGGGTACAATAAAATGTAATGTTGGTTTCCGGAGTAAGCAAATTTTTTTCTTTTAAACGAGATGCTAAAATTTCAGAAGCTTCTTTTGGTAAGTTCAGATCTCTTACTAAGTCATTTAATTCTTTCTGATTAAATGGTTGAGGTTCTGAAAGGCTACATTTGTAGTCTAAATCAGAGTCTTCATTTGATGTATTTCGTTCGGGTTCACAGAGATTTTTGGATCATCAGAAGATTTAGATGTGCTGGGTTGTACCTCTTGTGATTTTAATTGAGGTCGTTGAGCATAAGATAAGTTAGGATATGACCACTTACTTTGATTTCCAGGGTTAATTCCGTTTATTTTCACAACGCAGAAGTAGCAATCGTCATGATGGTTTCGAGGTTCTCGCCAAATCATGGGTGTTACGAACATTATTGCATCTCTTTTTCCACTGGACCATACCGTAGACATACCACACATTTCTGGCATACAATATGAGGAAACCATGGCTTGTCCTGATTACACAATTTTATTTTAAAGTATTGATGATACGCAGTTTTCACAAAGTCCGATATAGGTTTTCGATATTTTGCAAATATATATTCACCACAAATATAGCAAAAACAATCGGGATTAAGCACACAACATCTTCTTGACGAAGCCATATCTAAAACAACAACAAAATATATTTTAGTGTCCAATAAAAAACGAAAATCTAAGTAAAAATAGTACATAAGGGTAGTAAGCTATAACTCAAAAACAAAAGCTGTTAGAGAAAAATTGTTGCAATATTTAAAAAATACCCGTCAATTTGAGATAGAAACAAAAAAAAATCACAGGAAACAAGCAATTTTCTTTTTTTTGTTGACCAGTGTAATAAATAAATTAGACATAAAATTTGGAGTATAAGGCAATAGTTTTGGACAGTGATCTAACTGATCATTTTCCTATTTACCTGGACATCTACTGGAATAATACAACCATAGAATGTAACAAACTCTATGAAAAATGAGTATTATTAAATTTGTTGAAGTCATGTTTGCAGAGAATATAAAACATGTAAATTGGAAAACAGTATTGAGCCTGGACAATCCTGTGGTGGCCTACAATAAATTTATTGAAATATTTGATTCCCTCAAAAAAGCTTGTACTACTGAAAAAATAGTGACAATGAAGAAGCAAAAAAAATTAAGCCTCGGATTACAGAAGGAATCATAACTTCAATTAAACACAGGGACCAACTTAAAAGACGTGCTATAAAACAAAAAAAAATTGAAGGCTTATGGAATATACATATATAAAGCATATAGAAATGTTCTAAATAAGACGATAGAAAGGGCAAAACAAGCACACTATGGTAATGAGATGGAAAAAAATAGTGGAGACTTAAGAAAACTTTATAAAAGAATAAATGATGCAGCAAATGAAGCCACAGTTAAAAGTAGCAGTAATTGGTACATAGTCAATGGAAGGGACACACCAATTGAAACTGATGCAGAGATTGCCAATTACTGTCATAATTATTACATAAATGTTAGACTAAATAGGGCAACGAAGATAAAAAAAAAAACAAAGTTTGATATCTGCATGGACTATGTTGAACTTGTAAATTTAATGATTTTGACTCCGATTACATCAAATGAACTCATAAGCCATATCAATAGCCTAAAAAACTCATGTGCTTCTGGCTTGGATGGTATCATGGGCAGATTGGTGAAAAGTGTTCATCAGTCGGTTCTGCTGCCCCTGATCCACATCTACAATCTGTTCCTCACCACGGCAAGAATTCCACCATAGTTTAAATATACAATAATAACTCCTATATATAAGAAGGGAAGCATTTCCAATTACCGTCCAATTAATGTAATATCAGCCTATGGTAAACTATTTGAAAAATGCCTTAAAAAATCTTATTATGATTATCTAACGTCCAAAAATATCATAAACAAAAAGTAGTTTAGTTTCATGCAGGGGGTTAGCACTAGCGATGCAATGTCTGAACTGATCAGCCATATTAAGACCTCTCTAGATGATGATGAAAAGTGTATTGCAGTTTTCTTGGACCTAGCCAAAGCTTTTGACACCGTACTTCACTCTGGCCTTCTTGATGTTTTGGAGCGTTGTGGTATAAGAGGCTCTGTTTTAAACATATTTAAAGATTACTTAGAGGAAAGAAAACAAGTTGTGAAGATCGGAAAAGTACTGAGTAAACCACTAACTATACAGATTGAAGTATCACAAGGTACTGCCCTGGGCCCCCTTCTCTTTATCTGCTATAAAAACTCTTTACTAAGCCTGAAGATAGAAGGAGTTTCAATATCATATGCTGATGATACAGTTCTTGTTTTCAGGGACAAGACATGGGATACTGTGAAAATGGCAGTTAGTAGGGGCGTAAGCATTGTCGGGGCCTGGCTTGATTTGATGAAATTAACCTTAAATCTTCCTAAGATGGTATACATTGCTTTCTCTCTGACTGTATACAGGTAACCGATATGAACATGGTCATGAAAGAAATCTCACATACAAAATATCTTGGAATTACAATTGATAAACATCTCAGATGGACTGAACATGTCCAAGATTTGACCAATAAACTGAGAAGACTCATATATAAGTCTTACCTAATAAGAAAAATACTACCCTCAAACTACGGGTTACTGTCTATAAGGCATTGGTCGAGTCACTGTTGAGATATAGCATCGTTGTGTGGGACGGACTTTACAATAATGCAGTGAGTCAACTGAGTTTGATACAAAACTGTATTGTTAGAGTAATTTTCTTTCGTGATAGACTTTTTCCAACCAAGAGATTATATAATGAAAATATAACGAATATAGGAAATTTATATTTTTTAAACATTTCTCTATTTTGCTACAGAAATGAAAAAAAAATTGTGAATCATCAATATAGAACTAGAAACAGAGAAAATGCGATACTAGCTGTACCCTTTAGAAAATATGACCAAAACCAGAGGTCTTTGTCAGTTTTGGGACCTAAAGTTTTCAATAGAAAAGAAAATATCAGAAATATAAATAATTATAAACTGTTTGTAAAAAATGTAAACTGTTCATTATAGAAAATTCTGAACTATTATGTGGATTGTTATAATTCTTAACTGCGATTCTATGCATGGTTATATGTATGTTTTTTCTTTTTTTTTAAATTTTCTTGTGTATTAATTATTACCTTTACCTTCTACAAATCTTAGCATAATTGAAATTGTATTTTAGCCCTGTGCATACAGGTGTTTCTATACACCTAGGCGCTCCTTGTATACTATTAGCTTGGTTCTAGGTTAAAATATATGATGTACTGGAAATATTACTATTGTACTATGAAATGAATGAATAAATAAATAAATAAATACTTACAATCTCACTACGCTAAACATTTAACGGATGAAAATTATACCCTTAATGAAAATTTCAAAATCTTGCCCAATAAAAAGAAAGGGAAATTACTGAATTATTTAGAGCAGGTAGAGATCAACCAGAAAAAATCCTCAGGTTTATTACTCAATGATCAATTGGATGGCGGTGGGTCTCCTTTATTGAACATATTTTAGGTATTATGATCAATATTGTTAATTAATTTAGCCCTTATAACCAAGCAACTCACATATTTTTACATACAGACTTTGCAGTTATTTTGCTTGCTACAGAAGAACACAGTGTGTCGAAACAATACAATAAATATATGTGGTGATCTTAAACAGGTGTTTCAATTTTTGTTCATAGTTATTACGGATCTCCAACAAGTAACGGCTAAGTCAGTGCAGTAAATAAATTTACAAGTCCAAACGAGAAACCCACTTAATCTGTTTTATATGTGGAAGCGGTAATGATTATTTCCACAAATAAAGTTCTTTATTTTTTGGATACTATAATTATTCTTCTCTAAAATCATAAGCGAATTATTTGTTTATTGATTTATTTATTTGAAGGAGGGAAAAAGGACCGAATATAGAATTGGAACCACTTTGCGACAACGTTACAATCGCTTCTTAGGCAATACATGGAACATCAACTATATCGATACTAGAACTACAAACACAAACAGAACTAAAATGTCGCTACAGCTCATGTTGGGAGGCATCTGGCCTCCAACTGGCAAACAAAGGTTTCAACTTGGATTGAACTGGCAACCCATACCATACAACTACTTGTCCAGTGACAAGGTGAGTCAAGTTATTCTAGTAAAATTGTAAAACGGGGCCATTATTTCCAACTAGAAATATTGACAGTAATTTTATTGACTATCCAAGTAAATAATTAGTTGTAAAAGGAATACAAAATAATTAGAGAAATTTATAAATAGTAAGTAATAATTGTTAAGGTATTTCTTACGAGAGAGAGCATTATGTTAAAGAAAGACGCGAAATAATTTGGTTTTTCAGGACATAATGAATGTGGCAACGTAGCTTTTCGCTTGCTTCCCGTCGCACGCAATCACGTATTATTTGTAATAACCTTGATACTGTTACATGATATACAATAACAATTATGTATAATTAATTAAAATGATACTTTGGATTATTTATTAAAAATATGTGAATTATTAAGTACGGATAACTGAATAAATGCGCGTACGAGGCACACGTTTATTCTAGTATGTTTTAAAAGAAAGTCCGATCAGTGCAACGTGATTCAAAATTTGAAAGAACGCCTGCGTCCGCGCGCTCAATCTTCTTCAAGCTACGTTGCCTCCGCCAAAAATTCACTTCAATAAAAACAACTGCCTTCATATTTTAACAAACGAAAGCAAAGTAATTTTTTTATGTATTTTTTTTGTAACTTTACTTTTTAATGCCCATACGACAACAAAAATTAAAAAAAATGCATTCTTTTGATCGAAGAAAAAGTATGGATTAATATCTTTTGCATGTTAAATATCTGAAACTTTTACAATTAATTCTGGCAATACGGCGTGGTAAACCATCTTTATATTGAAGCAGTAAATCCATGATGCTAAAACCTATTATTTCTCAAAATTTGAAGCAAAACTACTTTTAACAAATACTCTGAATTTGAGTTTTTCACGTTAAAGAATATCTTAATCCAAGCGACACAAGCAAAAAATTTTCCAATCGATTTATATTAAAGCTCGAGCAATCATCTAACATACACTCAAAATGGGTTGATTGCACCGACTAGTAACAAACAGATTAAATTTGTAGTGCTGCCGGACTTTCAAATATTTCTTGGTCCTCCGATTATCACAATATCATTAAAAGTACTCTATCGAAGTACATAATTTTAGCTAATAGAGAAGAAAGTAAATAATATTATATTACTAATTAAGAGGTGAAAAATTTTTAAATTTATGTTTTAATAATTTATATATGATATAAATGACCTATAAACTATTTTCGGAATGTGGAAACTTTGGTACAATGACCCTACTCAGTATATATCGCCAATACACCAAACACTTTATTTTTGCGCTCGACGTGCGTTTCGCTAACCATGTTAGCTTCATCAGGAGCGATGATTGACTGTCACTGTGACTGTCATTCATCGCTCCTGATGAAGCTATCATGGTTAGCGAAACGCACGTCGAGTGCAAAAATAAAGTCTTTGATGTAGTGGTGATATATACTGAGTAGTACCTATAAACTATTAAATTTTTAAATCTTAGTAAAAACACCGTTACAGTATTTAAAGCGGTTTGTATTAAAGAACTACATGTGGTCATTCAGTTGCAAGAAATGCAACGTTGCTTGCAAATGTAGTGAAATAATTTTTTGCATATCACAAACTGTTCAAGATCGGACCGGGTTGCAATTTAGGCCACTGTGTCTACTTATCCTCATCATATTCATCAATATTTTAAATCGATATTTAATTTGGTTGGAAACGAATTTTATAGATGACATGGTTTGCCTTTCAGAAAGTCTATGAATATAACTTAATAAGTTACATTATTTTTATAGTCATAGTACACGTGCTGCAGGGAAATCCCTAAAGTTCTATATGTGCGAAGCGTGTACGGAAAAAGCGATTCACGTTGGTCTTAAATCGCTGTAAATTGTACTCGGTGAAAAACACAGTCCTGGACAAATCATTCCAATTGCATACGGTTCTCCATATAAAAGACTACCTCAAAAGAGCTGCACGAGTGTTGACAAACTGAACGTTTTACGGATATGTATTAGCGCGTCGTGTATTCCTAGCATGCACCGCTCTGGGAGGAGTTAAGCGAGCTACATCCATCGAACGCTTTCTATGAAAATACTTGTGGAAAAGACTTAACCGTTCTTCGATGCACCAAGGAAACAAGGTTGCTTTTGGTTTCTGGGTCTCCAATCAGGAGAACAGCTCTCTTCTGAATAGCATCCAACAATTGCAGTGTATGTTTGGGAG
The DNA here is from genome assembly GCA_019049505.1 of Pachyrhynchus sulphureomaculatus. Lineage (NCBI taxonomy): Eukaryota > Metazoa > Arthropoda > Insecta > Coleoptera > Curculionidae > Pachyrhynchus > Pachyrhynchus sulphureomaculatus. The sequence goes on along the minus strand of CM032449.1, from coordinate 38,951,069 downwards.
CAGAGACCCAAACATGGGAGCAGTATTCTATCGTTGGTCGAATTTAAGCATTGTACAGAATTAACAGTTGTTATAGAGTGTAAAGTTTTCTAGTTCGAAATAATATTCCTAGCTTTTGAGAAGCTCTCCTGACTACGATTAGAACATATTCATGCCAAGACACATTTACTCTCAAATTAACGCCCCATAAATTGAGCCACGGAAAGAGGAATGGAGTGACTATGACACAACTATGTCGGGCGCAGCAACATTAACTTTAGACTCGTTCGAAGCTAACTTCGAGCGGCAGTAGCAGCAGGATCACAGTATCGAGAAGCAGCAGCAGCAAGAGCACTTGAAAATGAAAAATAAGATTTTGGCGAAATGTCGTGCAAATTCATTGTTAGACCAACGGGCTGAAACCCGGAATTTTAATGTATTTACATTCCACGATCTGTAAAAACCTCTATTGTAACATATATATATATATATATATATATATATATATATATATATATATATATATATATATATATATATATATATATATATATATATATATATATATATATATATATATATATATATATATATATATATATATATATATATATATATGTAATGAAAAATGTCGTTTTGTAAGTAACTTCCAAATTCTTGGAATTATTTAAAAATTTCAACTACAGTCATTGCAAATATTTTTATATTTCAATAAATTGAGACGTTACTAAGGAACAATTATCTCGACTCAATTATAGGATGATAAATAAAATAAACATTTATTTATCAAAATAAAAACATATTATGTAGAATCCCATGTAAAATTTTTGAAGAAAATTCAGGAATGCTTCCTGGTCTTAGTTTGTTTCTATCTGAATATATTACATAGCGAAACAGAAGCAAATTTTTTCAGTATATCTCGACTCATTTATAGGATGATAAACAAAGTAAACATTTATTTATCAAAATAAAAACATATTATGTGGAATCTCATGTAAAATTTTTGAAGAAAATTCAGGAATGCTTCCTGGTCTTAGTTTGTGTCTATCTGAATATAATGCCAAGTAGTAGAAAATATATATATATATATATATATATATATATATATATATATATATATATATATATATATATATATATATATATATATATATATATATATATATATATATATATATATATATATATATATAAAAATATATATATATATATATATATATATATATATATATATATATATATATATATATAAATATATAAAATATATATATATATATATATATATATATATTATATATATATATATATATATATATAAATATATATATATATATATATATATATATATATATATATATATATATATATATATATATATATATATATATATATATATATATATATATATACATATATATATATATATATATATATATATATATATATATATATATATGTATGTATATATATACCAGGTGTATAAGTATGAAATGCGGATTTTTTTTCTAAAAAAAACATGTTAAATTCGGAAGAATGATAAAAAGTGCTTTATTTAAAATATGCTCCATCGCTTGTTATACATTTTTCCCATCCTTCGGGCAATTTCTGAATACCACGCCAGTAAAAATCTTCCCCTTTTGCTGCGAATCATTCATCGAGCCATTTTTTCACATCTTCGTACGAACCAAAGCGCTGCTCAGCAAGTGCGTGACCCATCGGCGCAAACAAGTGGTAATCGGAAGGAGCCAAGTTTGGTGAGTAAGCCGCATGGGGTAGTACTTTCCAGCTGAGTGCTTCCAACGTGTCGCAAACTGGTTTTGCCGTATGTGATGGAGCATTGTCATGAAGAAAAATGACTTTGTATTGCCTCTTTCAGTATTCTAGCCTTTTTTCAAGCCGCGAACGGTTCAAATCGGTCAATTGTTGTTGGTAACGTTTAGTATTAACCGTTTCCCCAGGTTTTAACAGCTTATAATAGACCACGCCCCTCTGGTCGATTCGGTCTTTCGGTCTACCCATGATTTTTTGCGCTTGGGATTCTCAAAATAAATCCACTTTTCATCCCCTGTAACTATACGATGCAAAAAAACGACTTCCTTTTGTACCGAGCGAGCAAAATGCCACACAGATTTTTTGCGCTTTTCCATTTGCCTGTCGTTTAACTCATGTGGTACCCATCTACCGGTCTTCTGAATCTTTCCCATCTCTCGTAGCCGATTGGAAGCAGCTTGTTGACTAAAGCCCAATTGCTCGGCGAGTTGTTTTTGTGTTTGCGAATTATCTTCGTCCAACAATGCTTGCAATTCCACATCTTCGTATTTTTTTGGCGGTTTTCCACGTTCCTTGTCTGCAACATCGAAGTCACCACTTTTGAAACGCTGAAACCATCGTTCCCACGTATCTTGCGATGAAGCATGTTCACCATTAGCTTCCCGAAGCAACAGCATTTTTTTTTAAATGAAAACAAAAAATTAATGCTGTCCGCGAATGCAACAACACAACACTCTGCACACACTTTTCCAATTTATCACTCGTGCGCGTCTGACCTTTGTTGATGACACAACAAAATGGCTCAGTGTCAATCTTTATAGCACAAACTGCATTGGTGCACCATCTGTTGTCTGAAATCCGCATTTCATACTTGTGTATATATAAAAATATATATATATATATATATATATATATATATATATATATATATATATATATATATATATATATATATATATATATATATATATATATATATATATATATGTATATCGTAGCACTAACCTCAAAAACACGAAATTTTACAATAACTGCTAAATTTGACGTTCCTACACTAAAACAAAGTAACTTACTCTATTCAATACAACTCACTAGTTTAAATGATAGATATTTTATGGTGAGGTTATAATCACAAAGAAGTTGAGTAGAGGAAGTGACTCAAAGATATTTACAACTGAAACCTAACATTTTTCTTTATATCTATTAACATAATATGTCGATTCCTCGTCTTCCGTAACTCTGAAATGAACATATAGTATAGTACATACTCCCTTTTAATCCTTTGTATGCTTTACTATAACTAGCTATCTTTAAAATTTGTTTAACGTTGCGACCAAAAAACAGGAGAAGTTCTTTTATCGCTCCTCACCCTTTCCACTCTCTTTTCTAATACGATTTCGGTCAAAATCTATAAATTTTTTTCCTACTTTAAGAGTCACATATGCACTAAATTCGAAATCGATATCTCGTTTTATGTAAGAATTATCCTACCGAAAGGTAAGCAGTCAGACAGACCGACCGACGCCAATTGTAAATTATGTTTTTCCTGATCAAGCTCAAGCTTCCCTGTAATATGGGAATTAAAACATAAAGGTAGGATACAACGAATTGTACTATTCTACCGTCGTGGCCCTTAACTTCTCGGATAAGTATCCGTAAATTCTGTTCTCGAATAAGAGAACAGTGTGTAAACTACTGAAAAATGTGCCTTGTTCGTTTTCAGTTATTTTACATTAACCACAATTACATAACAGACAGACAGACCGACCGAAATCAGAAATAGTGTTGTTCATCATCAAAGTACTTTAAAAATGAAGAAATACAAATATTTCTACTGATTATTTTTCCACGAATATATTACAATACTAGACAATACATGAAGACTAATTGTTTTCTTGGGATTAGGGATTCCGACTTCATTTTCCGATAAAAGGAAAGCAATATAAGAACTATAGAAAAGGTTTAAGTGACAGTGCCCACGATCCTTAATAGTATCCTTATAATTGATATAAAAATTGCTTGCCTAAATTTAATTTTTTTAACCTCTGGTATATAGGCACGGTATTATAAAATAACCGGCCAAGTGCAAGTCGGACTTGCGCAATTACTTTTTCGTGCGTTGATTCCTTTTGAGATAAAAATTTTTGTTGTGGAGGTTTAAGATGATCAGTAACTTCACAAAACACACCCCAAATGAGTTTTCAACAAAGTTTTTTTCCGATCTTTACTAAAAACCTTGAAATTTTTGTTTTTTTTATATACCAGACAAATTATTAAAGGTATATGTGGTGATAATTTTCGTGGAGAATATTTCAGAATTTTTTCAAAATTTTTTGATCAGTACCTTTCGAGATAAGGGACGGGAAAGCAATATTTCGCAATTTTTTAAAAATAATACAAAGAAAAGTGTACGCAAGTATTACATTATATATATTTTTGAACTCGTGTCTTTACAAGCTTTCATTTGACACCCCACTTGATGACCTGGTAAAAATTTCCGACTTCACCCCCAAAACTAACCCCTTAAGTTAAAATTTAACTTTCAAAACTACACGGCTTTGATGAGGCCATCAATTCCTAAATTAGTGCCAAATTTCAACTTTTTATGTCAAATAGTTTCGGAAAAAATGGGATGTGACAAACAGACAGACACCGAAGTGATCTTATAAGTGTTCCGTATGAAACACTAAAAAACACTTTCACATATGAAATACACGGTTACACAATTTAATGTATTTAATTTTAGGAACTATCAAGTACCGGTATTTGTACTAACTATAACACCTTAAACAATGAGGTATACAACTCGGATGAGATTCAAGAAGCTCTCTCCGTATATCAAGAATATTTTGATTACATTTCCAACAGTACTGGTCAAGATTTTAGCACTGTCAGCTCCATTTTTAATTTGTACTTCTGTTTAGTCACTCAGGTAAGATTGCAAAAGCAAACACTTTGCTTCAATTAGAATTGAAAAAATATATAATTAATACTAATTATAATTGCGAGATCCCTTTTCGAAAATTGAAACTCTCAGTATGAGAATAATCTAAGCGACAAATTGGTTATTGTTACTAATTACCTTAGTTCCCCCTATATTATGCAAAATCATTTTTTTAAATATAAAACGAGTAAAATACAATTATGTCATATAATGTACAGTGTGTCAAGTAAGAACGTGTCTGCGATAATTAATTTTTGGTATATGCGACTCTAGCGATTCAACAAAAACTCGGTAGAGGGAACTTTTGTCTACGACGCATTTTTAGTAAAAATATCAGTCGATTCCAAACTTTCGTCGAAATCATGTAAAATCCAAAATGAGTCACTTGTTTGCGCGTCGGTTCGAGGCAGTCTTTCTTTATTTCCATTCAAACGCACCTAAAATGGCACAGTCTGCGGCAGCTAACTATTAAAAAGTCGGTGTCGTTTGTGAAGAAGTGGGTAAATCATTTTAACGGGACGAAAAATATCGACGACTTGCCAAAACGCAGCTCGGTAGTCAAAGTCACTCCGAAAGTTGAAAAACGAATCATGTCTTTGTTTTCACGGGATCCGAAATAGACGCTGCGTTAAGAAGCGACAAAATTAAAAAAAAAAACGGGTTTCGACAACATCTTCGGGTTCATGATGTCAAATTCTAAAGGACGTTGGAGAAACCTTTGCTGGGCGCAAATCACGTCGCGTAGCGGCTCACTTGGGTCCACGGTAAGATACTAGAGTGGACCTCACAATCGCCGGACGCAAACCCTATTGAAAACGTTTGGTATCTTGTAAAGAGAAAGCTCAGAGGAAAAACTCTGATGAGTTTGATTCGGTTGTCTCGCGAGATTCGAAAAATTTGGAGATCTTTGCAGAAAATCTCGTCGACAGCATACCTCGAAGATGCGAGGTGATAATTATTGATGCAGGAGGCGATTGAACAACTTAATAAGGTAATTGCGCCGTTGTTAGCACACCAAAGGATACATTGAGGGCAAAAAATGTTCTTGAAACTCATTTTTTAAAGGATACGAGTGGTCACGCTCTTACTTGACAGACTGTATTGCTGGCCTTGACACAGGCATATGCCGACGATGTAATAATCCTCAGTATGGGTGGCAGGCTCAATCTCTGAAGGCGCCAAATGCAAAGGGCCGTAAACATTGTGAGTAGAAGACGTCAAAATAAGGGACTAGCTGAACCCGAATAAAACTTACCTGATGTTGTTATAAGAAAAAAGAATCTGGGAATATTGCCGACCCATAAGCTTCTGTAGTATACAGAATCGGTAATATCCAAAAATATATGTAGTTAAGTAACTGGCTTGGAAAGAACATGTAGAAAACAAAGCATAGAAGGCGTATATCTTGTGCCACGAATGTCAGAAAAATAAGAGTTTACCTCAATCCTGGAGAGCCCAACATTTAAGCAGCCTCGGTATCGCGGAGGCTATAAAAACAATGGTTACAAAGGCAATGGAGGCTTTACATCTATGTATAGAATTTCTAGCGCCTCGGGCGGCATTCTGAGTGCTTGCCTGAGGTCCCAGAATATTCCAATATATGAGCCATAACAGTGGAGTACCGACCTCTACTACAGATAAGAACAGAGAAACCTGAAAGGACCCTCAACACTAATCCCCTAAAGAATCTGATATCATAGAAGAAAGGCTAGGCCAATGGAACCCTCTTCTCAAAGAAAGAACTCATCTGGCATACAAATTGACCCAAACAAAAAGAGGGCATAAAGGCAAGTTTATAATGCTCATACCAGAGCAAAATTATTAGTATCCCTGTATAGCTATGCATCTTTTTTTTTCACGCGGAAGTCTATACCAACCTCATAGGTGGTTAGGAAATGGTGAAAAGAAAGTTAACATGAACGACCACTTATACTTACTCGGTCAGTAGAGCTATCATAATGTCTGCTGTCTTTTTGAATGATATTCTTCTTCCAGAACCCTAGAATAAGTTAAGTGTAGAACAGGTCGTTAATAAGCTGGCTATCAATTTTCTATATATCTATCTCTCATATTATTTAAGTTCCTTTTATTTTAGTCGCAACTTATAATAAAATAATAATTTTAGTATTATATTTTTATCCCTATTCCTTGCAGCAAGAATATGGATATCCACTTGAAGAATGGACAAAGCCAGTATTCCCACAGGTATTTGAAAAAATTGCTAAAGATTCCTACTACATTGGAACAAATACAACGGCTCTGAAAAAAATTGCTGGAGGTAAATCCTATATACAAACAAAGAGCGGTAATTCATTTACAGTAATTGGTACTACTCTTTGTAACTAAATTTTTTTAACGTAATTATGTTTTTAACGGGTATAATCTAATAAGTTTTCCAACAATTACTTGGGCAGTAATTGAATCACCAGGCTGGACCTAGTTCTTATATAGATTACCGGTAATTGGTAATTATAATTGAACTGTTTCATTAAAGTAATTGAGAATATCTGTGTACACCTATAGCCAAGATTTATGATATCCTCGACCTTGGTTCGTAGACGTCTTTCCTCGTTACGCAAGGGGTCTCTAAGCGTTACTCGCAGCATAATTCGTTCTATAGCTCTCTGGGTAACTTTGGTTTTCAGATTGATCGGAATATCAGGACTCTTTAAGACATGACCCAGTTTTCCAGTGGATGCCCATGTCATTCTAATTCTCCTACTCAATTCGACTTTTTGCTTATCTTTATCAAGTTTTATCTTATGACCTAGGTAAACATATTTTTCTTTCGTCTGGAGTCAGGATTTTAGATTTTGTTAAATTCATAGTCAGCTCAACTTTTTCTGAAGTTGCCTTCAGAACTTGGACCATCTGCTGTAACTCTTGTAAGTCGTTGCTGATCAAAACTACATCGTCAGTAAAACGGAGCTGGCCCAAGTATCCTCCATCAACATTTATTCCTCTTTCCTCACAATCCAGTTGTCTAAAGACGTCCGCCAAAACCAGTGTAAAAAGTTTCGGCGAGATAATGTGGCCTTGTCTTATTCCGCGTTGTATTTATTATATTATTCAATAAATGCCTCCTGGAAGCAATAACTCCATCGGAATGGAATAATACAACTATCGTCATCATACATAAAAAAAAAAATACTTCAGACCTTACAAACTATCGACCCATTAGCCTCCTGAGCCATGTATACAAGTTATTCACGAAAATACTTACCAAACGTCTAGCAAATAAATTGGAGTTTTTCCGTTCAAACAAATAGGCAGGTTTCCGCTCGGGGTATGGAACAAACGATCATCTGCTTACAGTTAAAATTCTCATTGAAAAATGTTTAGGATTTAATAAGCCTCTTGGGCTCATATTTGTGGACTTCAAAAAGACTTTTATTCTGTAAATCAGCAGAGACTTTTGGAAGCGCATACTTCAGGAAGCTTCAGGAATGGTTGGTCTAAAAATCAATCTATCCAAGATCCAATTTAAGACAAATCTTGTATTAAGCGCCACTATAAAACTGAATAACGTAGAGATCGAGCAAATGCACCAATATAAATACCTGGGACAGGAGAATAGGTCTCTCCTGGGCTGCAGATTTCAAACTAGTCTATGTATTCAAATCTAACCTTCCTATGTATTTAAAAAGAAAAGTATGCATGCAGATGCTTACTCCCCGTTCTTAGGTACGGAGCCGATACTCTCACAATGACAAAGAAAAACATCAATAAAATATATGTCATTCAAGGAAAAATGGAGAGGTCAATGTTGGGCGTTACCCTTAGAGATCACATCCCAAATTACATTATCAGGAAGAGGACAGGGGCACAAGACGCAGTCAAATTCATTCTACACCTGAAATGGAACTGGGCTGGGCATGATGCTAGGTTTGAGGATAGACGATGGACAAAGAGAATGAGTGAGAGTGGCGACCAAGATCCTATCGGAGTAGAGGTAAACCATCAAGTCGGTGGACTGATGATTTGAAAAGAGTGTATGAAAATTGAGTACAAGCGGCCCAGAACAGAAAAAGGTGGCAAGACTTGAGGGAGGCTTTCGTCTAGCTGTGGACAGTATAAGCTGATGATGATGATAATGATGATATTATATTTTATCTATATCTGTAAATGGATAATCCTAAAAGTCTGATTCTTATAAAATTTTTAAAAAATTGTTATTATTTTAAGGTAAGGGCACTACACCAAAGAGTCTACTATTCATAGTTGTAAAGTAGTGATAGCTGATTACTGGAAAGTGTTGCTGCCACTAAAAAGGCTCTTTTTAGATATACGTCTTTATATTATCATTTTTTTTTCCTTAACAGGGTTCCTCTTGAGAAAAATCATAAACGACTCCAAAGCAAAGATTGATGGACTCCTAACACCAACATCGAGAAAAATGTTCGTCTACTCGGCACATGAAAGTAACGTTGCCAAATTTTTGTTAACACTCGGTGTTTTCGATGACAAAATTCCTTCCTATGGATCCCATGTTCTAGTTGAACTTCATTTAATTAGAGGAGTTTACGGTTTTAAGGTAAATATTTTTTTTTCTTTATGTACAGGGACATTTTTTTAAGCGTTTCAAATTATTCACCATTTTCCTATTCTCCATACCAAAAAAATTCCTTCAGTATCTTATTAGGAAGTCAAATATGATAACAAAAAAGTTGCACTTGTCAAATTTGACAGATTACAAAGCTAACTAAATTTTTATCTGGTGTGTACCGCAGTGAGGAGGATGCTGATCACAACAAGTTCGCAGAAATCATTCTCGTTGTGCAGTAGGGAGATAGGCTGCTCAGAGAGAGAAAGGAAAGTGACAGAGAGAACGATTTATCGGTCAGTCTGTTATACTTATAGTACAAGCCTATTCCTCTAATAGTAAAGGATATCAAACAAGAGCGACTCTATATATATATATATATATATATATATATATATATATATATATATATATATATATATATATACATAGATAGTGACACTCATTAGACTCGCTTTAAATCGTTGTTTGGACCTCCAGAAACAATTATTCGAGGCTGAACACGACTTTTTAAGAACCTTTTTTTTACAGCTCAATACGAAAATTTTTGCGGGAAAAATGGTAAAACTCTTAACGTTTTCCTCTTTTATATAATAGCCATTTTTGCCCATTTTTTACCCATTTTATATCTTTTAGTAAAATTAACGTCCAGGTACACTTTGTCTTATGTTCCTTCCATTGACTGTAGAATTAATATTTTTAAATACACAATTTTTAAACTATGGCCATTTCTGACCAAAAAATGGCTAAAATCTGACGATAACTTTAAAACGATAACTTAATATCAACAAGGTACATAAAATTTCGAAGTCAGCAGGTCAACGAACATAAGAAAAGTGTACTTGGACGTCAATTTGACTAGATGATAGAAAATGGGCAAAAATGGCCATTATATAAAGGAGGAAAACGTTATCAGGATTTAAGATGAATAATTTCAATAAATCGCATAATAACTCTTAGAAATATACTTACTTACTTAATCCTTTCTACCCCTTTTTTAGGAGTGTAAAGCCCATGGAGTTGAGTTATTGTATATTTGTCTTTTCCATATTCTCTTCTATATCTTTCTATCCTGTTTAAATTGCCGATTGCCTCTTTTGTTTCTTCTGTATTAGTTTCTTGTGTTTGTGTGAGTTCTGTATCTTGTTCCGGTATTTGTCTTCTTCTTTTATGACATTTCCTTCTAATATTTTGCATCCATTTCCTTTCCTTTCTATTTCTGTGATTCCTACATAGTACATTTGTTGTTCTTCTGTCAGTTCATCCTCTTTTCCGTTTATACTCCTATTATTCCGTGTTCTTAATCTAATAACTCGATAATTATTTCCCATTTCTTTCTTGCTACCTGTTTCTTTGATTATCTTCTTATTTGTTTTTCTGTCATTAGTCCTCTCTTCCGTATCCTTTATCTTTGCCAGGGTCGTCGTGAATCTACCTATCTCTCTCCTTTTTCTCACATTTTTGACTTGACGGTCGTAGTATTCTTTGTTTGTTCTTTCAGTTTTTCTTCCTCAATGGCCCATTTATATTGTCTTCCTTCGATTATGATTTTTTGATATCCTATTTTCACTCTTCTTCCATTCTTTCTGTCGTTCTCTGCTACATGCTTCAATTTCTCGTTTATCTTTTGTTAAATCATTGTTTATGTAAACTCTCTCTCTTAGATTTCTCAGTTTGTTTCCAAGTACTATCTTGTATATAGTCGCTCCTATTTTTATTACATCTTTAATCTGTACTTTTGTATCCATACTCCTCTCCATAAAATGTTCTACACCCATTTTCAGATCTGGCTGGCTCATTCGCTTCAAATCTCATTCCCGATATTACAATATTATTCCTTACGCTGTGTTTTTCCAGCCTACTCATCTTCAAATCCATACTTCTCATGTTTTCTCTAATTATCTTATTTTCCTCTTTCAATACTTCATTCTCCTTTCTTAGTTCCTTCAACTCTTGTTGGTGTCTCTTCTGATCTTGTTTTATTTCCTTTATATCTGACATTAGCTCTCTGATCATTGCTATCCTACTCTTCAGTTTTTCTCCTTCTGTGGTGTTTTTATCAACTTTTTACTCTCTTTGAATAATTCCATGAGCTCTTCTTTTTCTTCGACTCTGTTATAAAAACTTTGCATGTGCTCCTCGTATATTCCATTTTCAAACGCGGGAGAAAAAGAAAAAAAACTGTTTATAATTCTTATCACCGGTCTCCGGTGGTTCGCTTACCTTATACGCATTAAAACGATAAAGGTCGTCGCTTATCGTTTCGTTATCTTCATAAAATTTCACAGAATTATTCTCATAAACCTCTAAATTGTTTACTTATTGTCTTAATTCTACCCACTCTACACTCTTTATTTCTAGTCCCTCTCGTTTGCAATCGACAAAATAATTAAATAGATCGAAACACTATCGTAATAATGCTCGTTGAACGAGTTGACTATTGCCGGGCGTTTGATTCACATGCACACACTTCACGATCCTAAATTCAACTCGAACTTTTAGAAGTATAGAGAATAAAAACCTGTAAAAATTCGAAAATTCGAGGTGTATATAACTCCTTAAATTAAAGCATGTCCTTTTTCTCTTTCAATTTCAATGTTTAATACATTGCACATAAAAAAAATTTATCGATCAGTATATTTCCGTCTTTTTTATTTTTCATTTCTTTTTTAGGTTCTCTATCAAGATTGGAGTACTAGAAGTCCCAGACTGTTAACAATTCCTGGATGTAAAGCATTCTGTCCCTATGACGATTTTGTATCCCTTCTGGAAGAAGTTATTCCTGATGATGATTTCTGCGAATCTTAAAGGTTTTGATATCCCTGTAATAGAATAAGAGGGTTAAATACTAAATATATCGAAAATAGTAGATGCAATAGGTCTTCTACACTACATCCTTGCTATATTCATACTATTTTTATGTTATAAAATAGGTCAAAAAAATAAATAATAAAAATAAAGCTTTGCAATACAATTATTTCATCCTTATATTGTTTATGTAACCAAACTTTAGCTACTAAACTAATTAAATTCCCCTTTACAGTTTCCCAACAATATTTACCCAAACAAAAAATTTACTATTGAAATTGAAAATGGCAATAAAATAATTTTTCTAGTTTAAGATTAAAAGACAGTCGACACGTCAACACCAGCATGGAACAGGGGGCCAGATCCTCTCTGATAAATCAAAGATCCTTGCAATAGATTCCTTTTGTTATACTAAGAAAAAATACTAAGAATCCATTGAAACATACCCATAACCTTAACCCTTCTGTCAATAACCGGATACTCAGGTACCTTTTCTGAGTTTTCAATCAACATAAAAAAATTTTTTTAGCTAGATCGTCGTTTCTTAACCTTTTTGAGCAAACTAATACGTTTTTAGTGTTCCGTACGGAACACTTATAAGATCACTTCGGTGTCTGTCTGTCTGTCTGTCTGTCTGTCTGTCACACCCCGATTTTCTCCGAAACTATTTGACATAGAAAGGCGAAATTTGGTAATAATATATGAATTGATGGCCTCATCAGAGCCATGTAGTTTTGAGAATTAAATTTTGACTTAAGGGGTTAGTTTTGGGGGGTGAAGTCGGAAGTGAAAAAAAAAAAATTTTTTTACTAGGTCATCGAGTGTGGTGTCAAAAGAAAGCTTGTGAAAACACGAGTAAAAAATATATATATAATATTATACTTGCGCGCACTTTTCTTTGTATTATTTTTAAAAATTCGCGAAAAATCGCTGTCCCGGGCCTTATCTCGAAAAGTACTTATCAAAAAATTTCGAAAAAATTCTGGAATATTCTCCACGGGTGTAGATTGAACGAAAATTATCACGAGTGCATTACCTTTAATAATTTACATGGTATATAAAAAAAACAAAAATTTCAAGGTCATCAGATTTCAGTAAAGATTGGAAACAAACTTTGTTGAAAATTCATTTGGGGTGTGTTTCGTGAAGTCACTGATCATTTTATACCACCGTAACATAAATTTTGACTTAAGGGGTTCGTTTTGAGGGGTGAAATTGGAAGTGAAAAAAAATTTTTTTTTACTAGGTCATCGAGTCAAATGAAAGCTTGTGAAAACACGAGTAAAAAATATATATATATAATGTAATACTTGCGCGCATTTTTCTTCGTATTACTTTTAAAAAATCGCTGTCCCCTACCTTATCTCGAAAAGTACTGATTAAAACATTTTGAAAAAATTCTGGAATATTCTCTACGGGGTATAGATTGAACGAAAATTATCACGAGTGCATTACCTTTAATAATTTATTTGGTATATATAAAAAAAAATAAAAAAAATTTCAAGGTCACCAGTTTTCAGTAAAGATTGGAAACAAACTTTGTTGAAACCTCATTTGGGGTGTGTTTTGTGAAGTCACTGATCATTTTATACCACCCTTAAAAAACAATCAACGTACGGAACACTAATTGTGCAAGTTCAACTTGCACTTGACCGGTTTTTTAAAATTAATTTTAGCAATATTTACGTATTAAAATTTAAGTTAAAGTTATTCGGTAGTCTTGTTAATAACCTGGGTACCCGGGTGCCCATATGCTTTACTATCTTATTCTGTAGTATAATAATTAAGCAATGTTGAAATTATTAAATTAATTTATTACTAATTATATTATAAATAAATTAAGAGATGTATAGTTAAAAAAAAAACTATTTATTAACCAAAATTGAGCTTAATTTTAACATTAAATACATCAGGTAGTTGTTTTCGCATGTTCGTCACAAATAGGCTTATTACATTCTCCAGATAATTTTCGAGTCTCGCGACGTTTTCTAAAATGCCCATTGTAACAAATGTAGCATCAGCCTACAATAGTTTTCGTCCAATCGAATCCCCAGGTACTTGAGAAGTTCAAGGTATAGAACTCTGGAATTAAATTTGCAATAGGCTTTCTCATAAGACTCTCAATTGCGATTCGTGTAGCGAAATGTGTTGTTACCTCATTATTGGAGTAAGATCTTAAATATTTAATAAACATAACTGTTCACCAAGCTGACGTAAAAATAATCTTCGTTGATTAGTTTTTTCTGGATAATTTTGTTATTCTCAAAATATAAAATACCATATATGACGCAAGAGCAGCAACGTCTAAGATGTTATAAAAAAAAAATGCTAGCGGCCATCTTCTTGTTGATCTCTGTGTTGTGTATCTCCCTAGAATTTGATCCATCGTGTCAACACCAATTTTTATTTTATTGCAATATTCAATTATTTCTGTTTTCTTTTTCTTATCTGTCATATCTGAGTGCATAGTTGACAACAGTATTACTGTTTTATTTATTTATTTTTTTTTTGGAACATACGAGCATCATTACTTAATCATGAAACCCAAATAAAGTAAGAGCACCCTTGTCGACTTTTACTGGCTTTCATTTTTTCGGGAATATATCTTTATTTTTTTTAGAGTACCAGTCAAATTTCACGACAATAAATGTTTAGCTAAAGGTAATGTAGTAAAAAAATTATTCATTAATATATTTCGGCTAGATACTCGATACAATGCAGTTAAATATTTCACAGCTCTTTTATCTTGATTCATCTTACGACCAGGTCACTTTTTCCAGTGTATATTTGTCCAAGTAGAGAATAAGCATTTTCGGAATCACAAATCCACCATATCCTTATTCCATATTTCTCAAGTTTTGATGGAATATGCTCCGTAAATCCTGAATAATAGCACAGACTAACCAAAGGTAAACGAGTAAACGGTAACAATGGATTTTACCTACTGTGGGTACCCGGGTACCCCGGTTATTGAACGACGTTGAAAATTCCGGTTCTTGACAGAAATGTTAATCGTGACACTGTTCTTCACTTTTCATCAGTCTGGAAACAGATCATCTATGAAACCCCACTTTCCCCTGACCCAAATCTGGTAATATACAAGACGTTTGCAAACAGAATTATATCAGTTTCGTGCTACATTTTGAGAAATCAGTTCTCGGAACAAGCTCTGAAGAAGCCAGCAGGATAATCAATGAAACTTCAGCATTAGTTATTCAATATCTATAATATTGTTAATTAGCTAAATCAGAAACCAAGAAATATTCTTATAATGATAAGGGAAACAAAAAAAATACCCTCTACAACTTCCACATTATTCCCGGTATCTCCCAAAAGTTTAAGAGACTGACGGAAATAAGGGACTATATTTTTCGAGAACCAGGGACCCTGAAACGCATGCATTCTGTGGCTTAATTTTTTACAAGCACAATACCAATGCAAAAATAAAATGAGTGTAGTTTTACCATAGTAAATGGCAATATTTTTATAAATTACGTACCTATGAAATTATACTAAAAGTATTGCAAAAAAACCCGCCAAATGCAAGTCGGACTTACACAATTAGTGTTCCGTACGGTATTTACTTATAATATAAAAAAATATTTGTTACTCTAAATAAGTTTTCAACAAAGTTGAGAATATGAATAACCGGTCAAGTGCAAGTTGAACTTGCGCAATTAGTGTTCCGTACGTTGATGGCTTTTAAAATAAAAAATCTTGTAACGGAAGTATAAAATGATCAGTGACTTCACAAAACACACCCAAATGAGTTTTCAACAAAGTTTATTTCCAATCTTTACTGAAAAATGATGACCTTGAAATTTCTGTTTTTTTATATACCAGAGAAATTATTACAGGTAATGCACTCGTGATAATTTTCGTTCAATCTACACCCTATGGAGAATATTCCAGAATTTTTTCAAAATTTTTTGATAAGTACTTTTCGAGATAAGGCGGCTGGACAGCGATTTTTCGCGATTTTTTAAAAATAATACAAAGAAAAGTGCGCGCAAGTATTACATTATATATATATTTTTTACTCGTGTTTTCACAAGCTTTCATTTGACACCACACTCGATTACCTAGTAAAAAATTTTTTTTTCACTTCCGATTTCACCCCCCAAAACTAACCCCTTAAGTCCAAATTTAACTTTCAAAACTACATGGCTCTGATGAGGCCATCAATTCCTATATTATTACCAAATTTCAACTTTCTATGACAAATAGTTTCGGAGAAAATCGGGTGTGACAGACGGACAGACGGAGAGACAGACGGACAGACACCGAAGTGATCTTATAAGTGTTCCGTACGGAACACTAAAAAATGTTAATTACAATAGTTTTAAGGAAGGTTAAGGCACAGTTTAAAATTATTTTTAAGAATACAATATATCAGAAAAGTGTGGCCGATATAACATATATTTTTATAAATGGAACATCCTGTTTTCTAATTTATTTTTAAATTCTGCGTAAAATTTTATAACTTTTTTATTAATAGTGTTGTCTTGGCAACTATGATGTTATAGCGTAAGTGTATTAAAAACAAGGATAAAAATTGAAAAATTCAAAATAAATCGAAAACTATTAGAAATAGGTATATGACATACTAAATAAAAGTTGGAGGGTTTTATAAGATCTATCAGAAAAAATAATAATATACAGATTATGCCATTTAAAAAATTTGAGATTTTTCAATTTAAAATAGTCGAAATGTATAAATTTATTTTGAACACCCTGTAGCATCTAACTCAAATTTCTTTATATATGTATATATATATATATATATATATATATATATATATATATATATATATATATATATATATATCTTTTTTTTCATCTCTATAGAACGGTCGTCCCAATAAGTATCCCACCTTTAGAAACAATGGCGCTACTGGCAATTATTTACAAAACTGAAAAGTAGTATTTAAAAAAAAAAAATTGAAATATTAGAAAAAACTACTAGGTTTAGGTATATAACATTATTAATAAAAAAGTTTACGCAGAATTTAAAAATAAATTAGAAAATAGGATGTTCCATTTAAAAAAACATATGTTATATCAGCCACACTGTTTTGAAGTACCCTGTATACTCAAAAATAATTTTAAACTGTGCACCTTAACATTCCCTAGAACTATTCTATTTCACATTTTTTCGTCATTCCCATCACTCTTCGAACCCATAAAACTATTTTTGCTTTTTTCGACGCGCTTTTACCTTCTTCAACCCACTGTTTTGACTGCCGTCTTCTCCGGGGCGTAATAATCTATCGATGTTCTCTCTACAGCAGGGGTGCTCAAACGGTCGATCGCGATCGACAAGTCGATCGCGTGTGTTTTTTGAGTCGATCTCGAGAAAAAAATTCCGATATAGAACTATTCACAGATTTTGTTTTAGGTAACCAAAACAAAATGTAATGAATAAACTACTAAAATTTATTCGATCCACAATTAGGCCAGAATAACCCCCTCATAACTTTCTTTTATCGTAATAACCCCCTGCTAGCGGCAAAAGGCGGCTTTATCAAAGGAACGCGCGGTACTTGTCAAAGAAAAGCCGCGTTTTTGATTCCCGCTGATTTTTCTAGAAACTTCGGGCGGCGTGTTTGACGGGAACATTCGAGACTTCGTTCGCGCCGATATAAATGTTGCGCCTGCAGGAATAGGAGTCAGTCTGAGTTGTAACTTGAAGGCGATACATCGATACAAAGTTTATTAACAAATAGTCCAAAATGAGTGCGGCGAAGAAAAGTAAAACTTATCATTTTAATAACGATTGGGAGGAAGAATTTTTCTTTTGTATGGTAAAGATAAGTGCATTTGTCTCATTTTCCGTGCCTCAGTTGCAATACCTAAGCGTGGGAACTTAGAGAGGCATCATAAAACGGTTCATAAAAACTATGAAAAGGATTTTCCGTCACAGAGTGAATTAAGAAAACGAAAAGTGCGTGATTTGATAACTTGTTTGAAAAAAGAACAAACCATGTTCACAAGACCAGCCAAACAATCAAAAGCTGCGTTTTATATCTGAAGATAAATATCCGAATCTAAGGCAAATCGCTCTTCAACTGAAGGCAATGTTTGGGTCAACTTAGTTGTGCGAGTCTGCATTTTCTGAAATGAAGATAATTAAGTCAAAATATCGCAATCGACCAACTGACGAACATATGTCATCATGCTTGCGATTAGCACTCGGTAATTACGTACCATCTTATGAAAAGTATGCTGAGGACATGCAGTGCCACGCTTTAACATCCAAAGTCACTCTTTAGTTAAGTTTAGACACTAGAACTCGTTTGTTTTGTAAGAACCAATAAACTCGCAATTTTGAATAATTATGAGTTTTTTAATTCACATTTTAGAGCAGACGTACACTTACCTTGACTAAAAAAATGCATATTGTGCGGAAAACTAATATCTATGCCACGATACACCCTACCTAGACGACAATCCCGCATCACACTTACTTGCAGCCTCTCAGAGTCGATCGATCGTAGTCTAACAATATTGAGGTAGATCGCCAGCAGTTCAAGTTTGAGCACCCCTGCTCTACAGTCACTTAAGAACGCAGAAGTCCTTCCGCATATACTGAAGCTTCTCCAAACACAATTTTGAAATGTCCTTCCTCGTACGTTTTTGGTCTGAAATCAATAAACGCGGCACCCATCGCACTTTTTAGAACTTCATGCAGAGTATTATGTACCCGTTCATATGAGATGCCTACCATCGCAGCAATCTCGTGAAGCTGAATGTGACGATCCTTCAACACGATACCATCAATTCTATAGACTTTTGCGAAAGAAGTCCCAATGTGGCGCCCTAAACGTGCAGAATCTGCAGTGCTTTCGACGAAACATGTAACACCAATCACTTACAATAGCTGCCAACAAACAACTGTGAGTTGATCTGTTTGAAACTTTGAACAAAACCATTACAAAAGTCACGCTTACCGACAGTCAAGCTGCTTAACAAAATTTCCCGCTATTTCGTAAACATTTACTAGACTTGTCAATACACCCTCATACATTTATTCATTATATACTCAATACCTTATAACTTGTAAATAGTCAACAAAGATAATTCAAGTCATGAACAAAATAATGAAAAAATTCTTCCCGTAAACTATTACCACAGTAAACCCAATGCAGTAGCGCAAGTCAGGGGTAACCGTATAGGAAAATCACGTCTCAGTTTTCAAGAGGTCCAGGGAACGAGCGGGACATTTTAAATAGAAATAACGTTGCTCTGCAAAGTTTTATCATTCAGAATCACAGATATTGTACAAATGTTTGAAAATTTTTCATTCAATAAAATGTCAAGTTATTGCAGCGTGAGTAATATAAATAACCGGTCAAGTGCAAGTTGATCTTTCGCAATTAGTGTTCCGTACGTTGATTGCTTTTAAAATAAAAAATATTGTTACCGAGATATAAAATGATCAGTGACTTCACAAAACACACCCCAAATGAATTTTCACCAAAGTTTGTTTCCAATATTTACTGAAATTTTTTTTTATATACCAGATAAATTATTAAAGATAATGTTGTTGTGATCATTTTCGTTCAACCCACACCCCGTGGAGAATATTTCAAAATTTTTTTCAAAATTTTTTGATCAGTATTTTTCGAGATAGAAGGAGGACAGCGATTTTTCGCAATTTTTTAAGAATAATATAAAGAAAAGTGTCTGCAAGTATTACACTATACATTTTTGAAGCTTTCATTTGACTCGATGACCTAGTAAATTTTTTTCCCTTCAGATTTCACCCTCCAGAACTAACCCATTAATTCAAAACCGAAATGACCTTGTAAGTGTTCCGTGGGGAACACTAAAAAAACAAAAAGAATGGAGCGCTTTGTCAGAAAAGAAATGAATACAAGTGAAAAACTTGACAGGAAGGAATTTTTAGAAAAAATGTTTTAGACGAAAGTTTTAGCATTTTCTCCAGGAAATTAAATAGGCACATTAAATTTTGGGCCCAACGCTTTGTTGAGACCCTATAAGGCTCAAAATTGAAAACTGAAACTGGAACCCCAATTTTTAAATACATATTAGAATTCAGCAAGGAATTTTATGTCCTAATACAAATTTAGTGTTTCTGGGACTGATTGGACCTCATTTTAACTATATTAAAATCCTACTCTTATAAGGATCTTTTACCCGTATTATTACGAGGGCTACCTTTTAAGTTTTTACAAAAACAATGAAAGAAAAAAAATTTTTGGTACAAATTGTTTTATCGTTTCTCAAAATATTCACCTTTAAGATTTACACACTTTTGCATACGTTAGACAAATTCTCGAAACAGTTTTTCCACTCTAAAGTTGGTATCTCAAAAATATTATTTTAGAAGGATTCAATAGTTTCTTGAGGTGATGAAAATAGCTGTCTGTCCATGCATTTTTTTGACATTCGTAAACAAAAAAAAGTCGTTAGGCGAAAAATCAGATGAATACGGACAATGAGACATTAATTCGATTTTTTTCTCCGTCAAATTGTTTTACATGCTGTGTGAGAGCTGGCATTGTCATGATGAAGAATGATGCGATGTTTCCGGTTGTTTTTTCTGATTTCATCAATGACTTCTGGCAAATAAATTGTTGTATACCATTAACTGTTCTTCGATCCTCTAATCAATGGTTGCAACATGTCCAGTATAACCAAAGAAACAAGCGACCATTTTTTCGGAAGTTCTTCGCGAACGGACCACTTTTGTTGGATTCGGTTCATCTCCGAACACCCAAATAATTGAATGTTGCTTAGTTTCTGGCATATACGAATTTATCGAAGTTTCGTATCCTGTTACGGTGTTGTATACGGATTTTGCATGTCCTCAGTAGACTTTTTTGAGCATTTTTTTTTACACTAATTGACACGAGCTTTTTCAGAGCTAAATGTTCAAGCAAAATCGAATGTAGTGCAGTCTTCGATATGCCAAAGGATGCCTCTATCTCACGTCTCACATGCTGATCGTCTTCAATGATGTTGTGCACAGCAGCGAAATTCATCGCTAACGAAAGCACGACCATGACGAAATTCTGCTAACCAATTGTAAACAGTCTTTTCTGATGGTGATTCATTACCAAAAGTTGAACGAAGTGATTCGAGGCATTGTTGTGCAGTTAGGTTTACTAAAATCGTAAAAAATCATTCAACGAAAACCTTCACGTAAAATTTCAATTTGTTCAAAAAATTGTTTTTTTAAACGCTCATTGTAAACAAACTACTCGGCCAGTTTCTGTGCTGCCACTGTTTTAACAATAACAAATGTTAAATTTTACAACAACAGTAATGTCACATCTCAATAGCATCATCTAGTGGTCGTTTGTAAAAACTTAAAAGACGGCCCTCATATTTCAATTAGACAATTGATGTTTGGCATATCAAATCTTTGCTCTATAACAAAAAAAATGTCATAAGAGAAATAGCTTCTCTACATTATTCAATTTACCCTAGTACGATTTCTTACGCAATTGACATTCTTTAATTAAATCACTTACCTTTCAACATCTTTAGGTAAGGAGAAGAAGAAACTCACTCCCTGCGTACCTTTTGAATTATTTTTACAATTGTCAACGGCACAACAATGACCTTTCCCCAGGATTACATAAATTGTTTGTCAACCTTTTCGATTCTCTTCACTTAACCAACGTTTCTAATTCTCTTTTTATACAAACTCTCTCTTCCTTCTGTCTTTAAATTCATACAAACTGCAGTCATATCAAGAAACGATCGACAATACATCAATACATTTCAAAAGGCACATTCCGAGATCAGATGTCAACACTGAGCGGCCACTTTGAAAGAGGGACCCGTCGACGCACGCGCCGGCAAAATCTCGTCACCAACTTGGAGCTCACTTTCGCTACTGTATTGGATTTACTGTGCTATTACACTTGTCGAAACTTAAACAATCCCCCCTTGATTGATATTATTATAGTAAAACTGTATCCATATTCCAAATAAAATTTATTTGTCGGTACATAGTAATAAAATGCATTTAAATGTAATCATTTACAATCCTTTATTATTCATTCGTACCGTTAAATTTTCATTTTAAATCGTATTCACAGTTGTGGCAACATAAATTTATTAGTGGATATATCTTTTGCATATCCATAAATCAATAATAACCGATGCAAGAAATTTTGGTGTTGGTCGCTCGTACACGCACAACCCATCGTTGCACGTAGTGAAAGGTAGCGGCTTCGACGGTGCTGGGCTGATTAATATCCGCACATAACAGTCACATGCTAATGCGATCATGTTATTAGTATGTAATAAAGTATATAGTTATTCATTCGGGCAGTAATTCTCACCGCGGGATACCTCCGATCGCCCGCTGCTAAACCTCACCTTTAATGGTAATATTTATGCTGTGTTCGGGGTCGCTCAGTCAGATACCCATATATTGTTGTCTTCTGCTCATATGGGGAACTTATGGAGACGCAGCCATTCGCCACGATGAAAACATTTATTTTTTTTATTTTTCACATCTTCGACCGTCGTTTAACTTGTCATGTACCTCCATATGTTGTTAATTGATTTTACCAACCCTTAATAAAATAACCAATAAAATAAATTAAAGAAATATTTCTTTGATAGTTTGGTTAGCATGATGCAGCTTGAGGCAACTGAATTTAAACAGACGTAAAGAAAATGTCATTGGCATTCTGCACATCTATTCAAAAATTACAAACGTCTCAGTTGATATTCCCTTAATTTTATGCGTTGTTATTGTCTGTGAAATATTTTAAAGATAAATAAATGTATCAGAATATCAACGATTTGAACCGGAAATAACCAAATAAAAGAATATGAAAAGTCTTTGAAATCGGATTCATATTCTCGTGGATCTGTTTAACATTGTTTATAAAACAGGAGTTATGCCCAATAAATGGCTCAATTTACGAGGGTGGATTGAAAAGTCTTGTAAAAACTAAAATAAGTAAATATTATTTTTTTGCAAAGACATTTATTTCTCAACATAATCTCCATCGAGCTCAATACATTTGGTCCACCGAGATTCTCATTTCTTTATTCCTTCAGAAACACAAGCTTTTTCCAGTTGTACCTAATATTCGTTTAGAGCACCGATAACCTCTTCATTCGACGAAAATTTCTCCCCCTAAGCCAATTTTTAAGGTTTTTCTTCTCCTCCTCATGCCTTCTCCTAATGGAGGTTGGCAACCACTTCTCTAAATTAAGTTGGGAATGTGGAATCTTTGGCACCACTCAGTATATAACCACTACACCAAACACTTTTTGCACTCGACGTGCGACAAAAAGTATGTTGGGCAAACTAGAAGGTCAATTAAAACACGATTTAAAGAACATTTAGCACACTTAAAATACAGTAGAATAGAAAATCTATCGTTGCCGAACATGCCCTTGAAACTGATCATACTGTAATATTAGATAATCTAAGATTAATTAAAAACGTCTGATAGGAGATTGTTGAACACATACGAAAGTATAGAATTTATAAAATGTAAAAGTAGTTTAAATAAAGACAGAGGGCCTATTCCTTATACCCCCTCTATTGGTTACTTGACCGGCACTGATGGCCTCGAATATGCCATTAGTTCCGCCTGAGTAATTCAAGGGTGAGGCTAAGTATAAATAAGGGAGATCTGTAGTTTAGCTTTAGTCAGTCATCGCTCCTCCTGAAGCTAACATAGTTAGCGAAAGCTCAATCGCACTACCTGAACGTGCAGAATCTACAGTACTCGTACTGCCACGTTTAAATTCATTTGCGCAGCAATAAATGGTCTTGAGTACTGATGCAAAGTCCTCAGGAACTTCCTTCAATTCGGTTACTGTCTAGGCCGTAGTCGACTTTTTTTAAATAAGTTCAATACTTACCTACCTCATGCTCCGGAAAAATCCTCCAACCTTACTAATCAAATGCTACATCTGTGTACCATTACCCTATGAAAAAAGACCTAAAATCAAGTTTCTCAATAGAATAAAGGCAAGGAAGGTGACTGAAGTTATTCTAGGTAGGTAATATAACCAACAAGCTATTGGTGCAAAGAGCAACTACTGAAAGATATCGGGAAGTATCATACCCAGACCACATATTGCCTAGGTCCTAGATACAATATTCTCATTGGTAAAATCGAAGAAAAAAGAAGACCATATAAAAAATAGCACTCATAACCCGGGATTCGTAGAACATGACTGATGCTATCACGCGAATTAGAAGGGAAGGAGAAGGCACAATTCGCATTGTCCATTGAACATGTGAACTCCTATACATAAAAAGAAGACTATTAGTGTTTTTTTGCCTTCCCCTTAAAATATGCCAAATCTGTGCGTACACATCCTGTACACTCCCTGACAACGGTTCTATCGTTTCCATGTAATTAATGCTTATTTCTGTTGAAGACGACCATTTAAATAGTACAAAATGCGAATCAGGTTTACGTTCGAAGACCAGAAGTCAAGAAAATAAAAAATAATCGATCGCATAAAGTACAATAACAATTTCCATAAACTGTAATCATAATATTAATAACCATCATAACGACTATAATAAAGTGTAAAGTGATATTTTCAAACAATTTACGAGGAATATCTATTACGACATTCCACTGGATAGTCGCATACATTCACAGTGGTTCACAAAGAGTGTCTCATATTTCTGATTCTCATGCAGATAACAATTGCTGAAGAATAAATAGATGGTATATTAGAATTTGAGAATTTGACAGTTACTTCAAGAAATGATTACTTCAAAAAATTTCTTGAGCTTTCCATGTTAACTAAATTCTATTGCAGGATTATATAATAATAACATGCATAATGTAAAATTCGAAAAACAATCAGGTTCTGACAAACCCTTAAGACTTGGGTAAAAACATAGTTAGAATATATCAACATAAAACTGAAGGTTTCACGATTTTGGAAATGCGGTGTTTGCTCCAAACATGAGAGCATTATTTTATCGTTGGTCAAATTTGAGCTTTGTACAGAATTAATAGTTATTGTGGAGTGTAAAACTTGTAGTTCGAAATAATATACCCAGCTCTTGAGAAAGTCTCTTTGCTATGCATGCAACATGTTCATGCCAAGACATATTTGCTCCTAAATTAACGTCCAGCAAATTTAGTGACGATCCTAGATGAATGGAGTGTCTGGACATAACTATGCAGGGTTCGGCAACGCTAACTTTTTTAGAAAAAACTGTCACTTGAATTTTTGTAGCGACAAATTCCAATTGGTTTACTGTTACCCCAAGATCGAATTTCTTCTAGGTCTTTGTTAAGTTGAAACACTTTCTGAGTGAGTAACCGATGTTAGAGCATACAAAGTGAATGAAGAAATAAGAGTACCGTCATCTGCAAAATTGTAGATAGGAGTTCTGATCCTTTCTAGCAGATCGTTAATATAAATGGGAAAGAGAGTAGGATACGGTATGGAGCCTTGGGTACACCGGTGCACAATCGAAAATAAGTGGAAAAATCTTTAAATTTCAAAACACTTTTAAAAAATATTATTGTTAATGTTTATTGTAGTTTAAATCCCAAATTTTCTTATTTTAACAAACTTTTGTCCAGTCGCGTTCACAGATGATTTTTGTGTGGAAATTGCTTATAACGTATTTCAACGGTTTTTATTCTTTAAGGAACTCGTGAAAATTAAGCACTCATACAGTGAACATGACTACATTACTGTATATATTTTATTACCGATTTTTTACTTCTATGAAAATGGAAGTATAGTGACCCTTGTGTTTTAAAGACTAGCCTCTAAAGAACCTTTTGTTTGCTCAGTTAATAGACGGTATGAGGTTCGATTTCGGGAAAAGAACGCCACTAAATATCACCGAATGCGATTTCCTTTGATGGTCCAGTAAACAGGGGACAAAAAGTGGTCATTTTAGGAAAATAATATACAAGTTTTTTCTCATCTGTTTTTTATATTTTTTGGGGTGCTGAATCCAAATTTCAACTTTGCCATCTCGTCAATCTTG
This sequence comes from Pachyrhynchus sulphureomaculatus, assembly GCA_019049505.1. Classification (NCBI taxonomy): domain Eukaryota; kingdom Metazoa; phylum Arthropoda; class Insecta; order Coleoptera; family Curculionidae; genus Pachyrhynchus; species Pachyrhynchus sulphureomaculatus. The sequence goes on along the minus strand of CM032449.1, from coordinate 38,925,047 downwards.
TGAGAATTGAGTAAAATGCAAAAAACGGCGACAAAATGCTTTTTTTCAATTTCTCGCTTATAATTTGAAAACTAAGTACATTTCGATAAAAGAATTCCCATACAAAAATAAACTAAAATTTCCAACAAATTATGTACTATACGTTTTTTTGTCAACGGTTGAACGAAGAGCGGTTTGACAGCGCCGAGCCAGAAATGAGGGAGTTGACATAACTAAAAAAAAAAAGCGAAAATTTTCAAACAACAAAAACTATCAGTTTCTCCAATGGATCACCACTTATGTTTATTATATTATTGCTAATACGACGTTGAAGAAATTTCGACCGACACTTATGTCATCTTAGTGACACTTCAGCACTGGACTTAGCACTTGAGATGTAAATTAACTAACAAAGTATGTTATAGAATAGAATATATATTTACCTAGTTACAAGTACTAAATTAATTAACAATATGTACCTTAATACTTAAAACCAGTTCAATAAAGGACACCCACCCCCATCTAATTGATCGTTGAGTAATAAACCTGAGGATTTTTTCTGGTTAATTTCTACTTGTTCTAAAAAAATTCAGTAATTTTCCTTTCTTTTCATTATGCAAAATTCTGACATCTTCATTGAAAGTATGATTTTCATCTGTTAAATGTTTAGCGTAGTGAGATATGTTATTTTTCATTCTATAACTTTGTTTATGTTCCTTTATTCTTCTAAAAAGATCTGCCTGTTTGTCCTATATAGGTTTTATTGCAAGTGCCACAACATAATTCGTAAACTCCTGTTTTAATTTCTTTTTCTGTTTTACTTTTATTATTTTTAATATGTCCAGCTAATGTGTTATTGGTACGGAAGACAATGTTTATATGATTTTTATGGAAAAAAATATTTAATTTAATTAGTCAATTTACTGGTATAAGTGAGTGTATGAAACTTATCTTTGTTTAGTTGTTTATGTGCGTACATAAGTCTTATTGCTTTTTTAAACTGTTTTTTTATTAAAATATTATCTACAAAGACACTCCTGTACCCATTGTTTATACTAATTTGTTTTATAATATTTAATTCTTTCATAAAATTTTCTTTCGTTAATGGTGCATTTATTAGTCTGTGGATGAAACTATCATAAGCCGAGATTTTATGTGTGAACGGATGATTAGAATTAGCGTGTATAGTTATGTCTGAGTATGTTGATTTACGGAAGATTTCAAAATCATGTTGATTCATTTTGTTTGATATTTTTAAATCTAGGAAATTAATCGATTTTTTTTGTTTCTATTTCTGTTGTCAAAGTAATGTTATTATAAAGTTGGTTAAAATAATCTGTAAATAGTTTTAATTGTCGATTTGTACCGGTAAAGCATGTCAATATGTTATCTACATACCGGTGCCAATAAAAGAAATTTTTAAAAAGGTGAGAATTACTGATTTGTTCTTCTAAATGGTCCATGAAAATTTCAGATAAAATTGGACTAAGAGGATTTCCTACCTATATAAATCTTATCGTTAAATTCGAAACAATTTTAATCTAAACACAATGTTAAGATGTATAATATTTAATAAAATTATAGCGTCTGATGGTGATATACTAGGAAAAAGATTTTGTACGTCAAATGATATAAATTTGGAGTTACTTGGTATAACTAACGGATGAATTTTTGCTATCAATTCATTACAAAACAGGAGTTTACGAATTATGCTGTGGCGCTTGCAATAAAACCTATATAGGACAAACAGGCAGATCTGTTTATAAAAGAATAAAGGGACATAAACAAAGTTGTAGAATGAAAAATAAGATATCTCACTACGCTAAATATTTAACAGGTGAAAATCATAGTTTCAATGAAGATTTCAAAATTTTGCTTAACGAAAAGAAAGGGAAATTACTGAATTGTTTAGAACAGATAGAAATAAACCAGAAAAAATCCTCACGTTTATTATTCAACGATCAATTAGATGAGGGTGGGTCAGGTCAATATTGGTAATTAATTTAGTGCTTGTAACTAAGTAAATTATATATTCTATAACATACTTTGTTAGTTAATTTACATCTTGCTCCAGAAGAAGACACAATGTGTCGAAACAAATGTCAGCAATAATATAATAAACATAAGTGGTGATCTTAAACAATTGTTTATATTTTCGTTTCTAGCTAAAATCGTTGGATTAAATGAAAATATATTAAATATTGCACTAATGTTGAAATTATTCGGAAAAAAACACTTTTTATGGGTACTAACATTGAATTAATTGGCAAAGCATGCAGCCAGTTAATCCTACTAACTTGAAAAATATTCTGTTCGATTCAGCACGGAAAAATACATTAAAATTGGCACCCAAATCTCCCAAAGTACTTTGAGAGGTTTTTCCCATTTTTCAGGCGTTTTGCCCTACCGTGCGGCGCGGCGTTAATAGTAAAGGTATTTGAAAGAAATCCGTCGACTGCCACTCGCAAAGAACGCGTAGCTTAGCCACATTCCGTCATGCCAAACACGGTCGAATGCATTGTGCAAGTGCCAACCGCTCAAGATTCTTTAATATTCAATTGCGTTATTTCAAACATGTATTACATAAGTTAGAAGATCTCCTGTTAATTTTTGCTTACCAAACCCATATTGATAGTCGCTAATATTATTGAACTAGATATTTTAGAAGATGCTGATTGATATCCGTTTCCATAATTTTCGATATTATTGAAAGCAGTGCGACTGGTCGGTAGTTGTTTGGCAAAATCTTCTTCCCTCTTTTGGATATCGGTTGAACTGTAACGCATTTCTAGGAGGAAGAAAATATTCTGTTCTGTACGATAGGTTGAAAAGTCTACTGAAAACTAAGGTTAGCTGGCTCGAGCATTTTTTGAGTACTATACCAGATATTTCATCAGCGCCAGAAGCTTTTTCGGTTTCTAGCTTCATTAAAATATGTTTTATGATACGCTGACAATATTTTTAATATGTTTTTCCTTAGAGATGGACAGTAGAATGTGAAACAAAGAATTCAGCTAACAAATTCTTGTTGTTACAATAGTATTATCTGGCCCTGTGAGTGATGGTATAGTGGATTTACTAAAATTTTGACCAGTGACCTTAGCGACTGACCAGAAAGACCGTAATTGTTGGGGAAGGTAAGAAATTTGTTAATAATTTTTTTATTGTGTCTCTCCTTGGCTTCGTCGATAATTTGTTTGCATCTTTTGTATTAATGTTGTTAGAATATTCGTAAATTTCAAGTGATACAAATTGAACACAAAAACTAAAACTTTAAGTTCTCTTACAGATGGTATAACCTGTACAGTATTGATGTTCAGTTACAACTGATTGTACAGTTTGTTTCTTTGTGACTCGTATTCCATGTTCCTTAATTCTAGTTGATACTAGTCTTCCAGTTTCTGCTATATACACTGTACTATATGAGTATGGTATTTTATAGACCCCTTCTACTTGTAAACGAATTGCTTCTTTTGATACTCTCAACTATGCCAGTTTTCTATGTTGAAGAGTGTGCGAATGTTAGATCTTCTACGTAATTTGGTTATTTTGTTTTTTTAGACCCTGTATATCTGGTAAAACTACACTATTTGGAGGATCCCTTTTTTATTATCTTGACTTTTAATATATAGGCTATAAGTTTCATCTTTTTTATAGTTTGTGTACTTAAAATTTTGATTGATTCCCTAATATTTTCTTTAAAGAAATTAATGATTAAAGAACGAACTTTGATTTCATTTAGTTTGATAGTTCAGCGATTAACTAGAAACCGGTAAGTAATCATTATCCATTACCTTCAAATATTAAGGGGGTCACTACCGAGGTCAATTTACATTGAAAAGTAAAACCCATTTTCTCAGCAACCGTTCATCCTATTTCAACGAAACTTTGCACACTTATTATTTATTATTATATAATTTAATGGGACTAAGGGTTTAAAGAAATAATTTAAATTACATTTTCTAGAAATTTTGAAAGTTCATGAATTTTATTTGTATGTTTGAATTGACGCGGTAAATTACCAGCTGTTTCGTTTGACATTTCCTTAGTCCGAACTGTAGACAGTGTTGCCATGGATATTTAAAAAAAAAAAAATAGCTCAATAACTTTTATAGTTTTGAAGATAATGGGGCAAATGTACAAAAAAGTCAATTTTTCAGGAGAGCCGAAAAACTAAAAAGTTGTAGTTTTGACTGCTTTTTTTGTTATAATCAACTTTTTTAAATTTATTTCTAGAGTGTTTGTCTTCTTTTTTTTGCAAAAACAAGTTTGGCAACACTGATTGTTTACAACAAAATATGTTTTTTTTCCAAATTTTTTTTTTTTAGTTTTGTTTTGTTTGGTTATATTTTACGTGAGAGATTGTTTTTGTTTACATAGTTACAAATTTTTTTCCTGTTTTCTGTTACTATTGCTGTTTTAAATTTTATTATATTGTTATTTTATTATAGTTTTTTATTATTGTTTTGTGAAGAAAAATGACTAAGCCAAAGACTAGCTTCAAGAGCAAGAAAAGGAATAAACCTTTTAGTGGGACACATATTTCTGTTGCTCGTAAATTGGTCATGTCCTTACCATCTGTTGAATCAACACCATCAACCTCATCTGAAAATCGTACACCTTCTTCTTCAAAAAAAAAACTAGGTAATCAAAATAAATTTGAGTCATTCATGAGCAACCATGCGTATGATTTGGTGGATGTTGGAGAGCTGAGTAAAGCACTGAACTCAACAGTGGACTGCAAAAAATGTGGTGGTGAAATCACCCTAAGTGTTTGTTGGAGAAACGGTTTGGCATCCACTATAAAGATTGTTTGTCAGAATTGTCAAGTCCTAAATAAACTAAGGAACTCCAAGAAACTGGATTATGAACTCGAAGGTAAATCTGTGAAATTAGATACAATAAATATTAGATTTACTTATGCACTTAGGTGTACTGGTAAAGGATTTGCTGGAGCTAAACTTCTTTGTGCTATGATGAACATTCCTCCCCCACAAAGCAAGCACTTTTTGCACCAAAATGTTATTCGTTCAGCTCTTGAAGTAGTTGGAAAAGATATAATGGTGGCTGCCGTAGAGGAAGCCTGTATTTCAAATAGTGGCAACAGGGATTTGGCCATCTCACTAGATGGCAGTTGGCAAAAAAGGGGCCATACTTCTTTGAATGGCGTGGTCTCTGCTGCGAGTACTGACAGGCAAAATAGTGGATATTGTGGTACTCTCCAAACACTGTCGTTGTCCACTAAAATTTCAGAATACACATAATGAAAATTGCATAGCCAATCATAGTGGTACCAGTGGGGCTATGGAAGCAGCTGGTGCAGAGCAAATTTTCCTGAGGTCAATGGACAAATACAATGTGAGATATTCTCACTACTTAGGTGATGGAGACTCAAAGGGTTTCTTGAAGGTTGTAGAACAAAACCCTTCTGGAGATAGTCTCTTAGTTCAGAAGTTAGAATGTATAGGACATGTACAAAAAAGGATGGGATCTAGACTCAGAAAGCTAAAAACTTCCTACACGTCCAAAAAACTGCAAGATGGAAAGCCGATAGGAGGAAAGGGCAGACTCACTGATGTGGCAATAAACGACATTCAAAAGTTTTATGGCTTAGCCATACGAAGAAACGTTGGCAGCTTGGCTGAGATGAAAAAAGCAGTATGGGCAGAATTTTTTCATCTCGGCTCAAACGACCAGAATCCAGCACACAATTTATGCAGCTTGGACTGCTGTAAGTTCCTCAAGGCCCAGGCAGAAAAAAAATTATATGAGCACTCAAAGCATTTTCATCTACCAAAAGTAGTAATGGAAATTTTGAAACCTGTCTTCAGGGACCTGGCGAATCCAGCCCTGTTAGAAAAATGTGTAAGACACAAAACACACAAACGAAAGCTATAATAATGCATTGTGGGTTAGATGCCCAAAAAATATTTTTGTAGTGAAAAGCACACTAGAATTAGGTGCATATGATGCACTATGTTGCTTCAATGAAGGTAATATTTCCCGCTGCCGAGTACTTGAAAAACTTTTCATTGACCCTGGAAAATTTACAATTGCTGGGCTGATGAAGGAAGATGAACTGAGAATAGTGAAAGCCGAGAAAGACTTACAACAAGCATCGAAATGCGTTAAGTAAAATAATTTTACTTCCTTTTATACCAGGAGAGCGACCCGAAATTTTGACCTGCCGACTCATCGTCTCACAGTAGTCCGAAAACCCGAAGAGCTGGCCATAATGTAAGAAACAAAAGGTTCTATTGAGGGTTTTTACCTATTGGATTACTTCTATCAATTCGTCTACTATGGTGCATCTTCCGCTTGCACCTGTGTCATAGCTGTAATTTTATTTCCAAGCGTCGAGTACCACGCAGCATCTCTCGTAAAATGATAAAATTAGTTAAAAAATACGGGAAAATGTTGCAACATGTAGCAAATTGTTTACAACTCCGGGAATTATTCCTAAAATTGGAAAATACAATGTAGAAAATTGTTTAAATATTTTGAAAGTTGTTGCAAAATGGTAAAAATTTTTTAAAAATGTGAAAGAAAAATTGCTTTAAAAATTTAGTACATTGTTGCAAATTTTTCCAGTTTTATTTAACTATTTACAGCAATTACTCGAAATTAATGGAAAATATTCAGCTAAAATGTATGCATTTTTTTTTTATTTTTACAGAAAATGCAAAATGGAATTTTTTTACAAGAAAAGATCTTTTCCTGCTTGTCAAACACCAATTACATGGTAACATAAATGTAATTATTGTCACTATTGAACCGGAAGTGATAAAAAACACTTCACATACATAGTAGTCCTAATGTCACCTAGATCTAAAAGTTTCTACCAAAAGGCATAGGCAGCTCACCCTGACCTCTTGTAGATCTTTGGGTTCACAGAATAGTTGACCCCACTATCTGTATCTTTTAATCGTTAGTGCAGGACATTCGCACAAAATGTGAACGCTGTCCTCGCTTTCTCCCTCGCACAGCCGACATGTTTTCCGCTCAGCCAGTTTTGAGGATATATAAATGGGCTTGTAATGCCACATGTCCCGTAAGGAGTCCTATACTCGTAGCCTTTGTTTCGACATCGACAGGAGTTTCTTTGTTCTGCCTGTTGTAGCTTGTTTCATAAGGAGTTTGGCTTGACGACACCCCGCTCCTGCAGTCCAAGAGCGTTGGTGTTCCTTGTCCAACCATCGACGACAGCCGGTGACTACAACGAGACGGCACCGACATGTGCTTAAGTGTGAAACCGCACCCATTTATTTAAATATTATTTCGAGTCCACCGGCATCGTCGTTTCTGCTGCGTCGGTGTCGTGTCGGCAGATGTTAAAACGCCCTATGTAAACTAGTGGTGGGCGTTGAATGAACGAACAGTTTTTTTAGACTGTTTATTTCGCATTAACTGATAAACTAGTTTATAGTCTACCGATAAACTAGTTCACTCGTGAACGACATTTATGCACGGTTACAACCCGACCGTCGACGAGATAAACTGTATGGCCCTATGGTCTACTACAGACGAGTCGACGCGAACGGACGACGACGACGGTCCGAGTAAACACGAACAGTTCATTCATGGACGTTGTTCTGTCGAAACAAGTCGAAAATTAAACTGTTTTATAAACTAATTTGTCATCGACGATAAACTGGTCTCGTTTCGTTGACTGTAAAAGCGTCAACGACCCACTTCTAATGTAAACTACCATCCGTACAATAAAAAATAGTTGAGGCGCAGTGCGCTCTTTCCCCCTGTCCCACATGCGCAGAAATACAAAAATAATCCTACTGCGTCCTTTTTAGGATTTGGCAACGTTACATTCTTAATCTGATCGAGACACGAGTTGTTTATGTTGGGTTTTAAATTCTTGGAGTATTTTTCGAGGTTACGTTTATATTGGAGATTTTTAATAGTGCATAAATAATGACTGCGCGCTAAAGAATGACAGATTTGTTAAAAAAAACTGCTGAAAAAATAAATATAACGTTAGCAAGTATCTCTGATGCAAAAAAAACAGGAAATTCAAACAACGATCAATGAAATAGTTCAATCTAAAATTCCTGATGAGAATAGTATAAATTTCTAAATGAAATGAAACAAATTACTTTGTTATTTGTCACTTATTTTTTTATTTATCTGCTACTGCGGTTTCGTATGTTTTCTACATTATTAAGCTTAATACTAGTAGTATTACGCTTGATAATGTAGAAAAGATACAAAACTGCAGTAGCAGATAAATAAAAACAATAAGTGACAAATAACAAAATAATTCGTTTCATTTCATTTAGAAATTTATAATGTATTGTCACGAAGTAACGGACACCTCAATTATACAATTGATAATAGTATAGTTTCATTGAGAGAGTTAGCCAGAAATCTGCACCGGCTGCAGAAGTCTTTTAGATATGGAAATTCAAAAGGGAAGGCTTCATTCAAAGTTCAAAATAAAATGTGACGACTGTACTAAATGTAATTTAGTAAATACTGGAGTGACAAGAAATCAAGTCTCTGATATTAATTAATGTACTACTTATTTATGTTGAATCCTAATAAATATTTGATTTGTTATAAATATTGACTTTTTATTTACGATAATGCATATTTTTTCTACATCTGTGAGCTACACGCATTTATTAAAATCAGCTGTGCGTTGACGATATTTCAAACTTCCTGCGCAATGCGACGTTGCCAAGTTGGAAACTTTTATTTACCTATTTACTTAGTTATGTGAGGAAAACTGAAAAAGATCAAAAGTAGGTCACTTTCAACATTTTTTATAAAAACCGCTTTCCATAATTTTCTTTACAGAAAAATATTTGTTATATTTTTAATTAATGATTTCAAAACAATCGTAAGAAAATTACCGTTGTTATATAATAAAACATCCGTTTCAACATAGGTCGGGGTAGGGTTCGTCTGTTAAAAATGCAACTTTTAACAGCCAATATTTACAAATTTAATTCCGTAAGGAGTATTGAAATGTTTTCTACTTATAAAGGACAAAACTTATTTTCTTGGGAAAGTCCTTAATATCGATTAAATAAATTAGTTATATACCTATGAGATACCCACCATGAAGTAAAAGTTCAGTATAGATATGTATATATATATATATATATATATATATATATATATATATATATATATATATATATATATATATATATATATATATTCATATACAGAAAGAACATACTATGAATGTCTAATGGATATTATTATGTATCTGGAAAGTTAATTAAGTATGACTATCACCACATATTAGGTTGAGATATATTATTTATTAAAGCAGTTCTACAAACAAGTAATATAATTTTTTATTTGTTTAGTTAATGACTTTACAATTCATCATAAAAACAGTAATGATGTTTTCCCTCGCATTTGTCACTCTGTTCCTGTAATTTATCAAGCGTAGGAAGATAATAGGTAAATACTGATTTTCCACTTATTCTGTCCCCCTTCGAGCTAGTATTTTTTTGATATTCTTCCGTAAAAACTTTCTGCATACCCCAAACAAAGGGAGCTGTTTTACAGATTAATAATTGAATGCACCCAGTTTCCTCTTCCATTGATCTCTCTTGAATATATTCTATTATTTGATCTGGTAAATTTTCGTGACTTGCTTGTAAAATAATATCTATAATTTTTGTATTTTCAAGCATCCATGAAAGTGGATTTTCCAGGTGAATATTCTTCATTTCTCTGGCTTTTAGAAGTCTTGAAGGTGCTTTAATGGATAAAGATGTACCCAACTAAAAGCAAACAGGCAAAATATCATCGTTATCGTTTGAAATAAGGTTTAAATAATATAACATCAAGGGATATTTATATATTTATACGTATAAAATATAGCAGATTATAATTTAAAAGATAGGGCCACGCCAAAAAAATAGTTAAACTTGTGACTAGAGTTCGTCGAATCAGAAACCAAAGCATTAAAATCCTTTACATTCTTCTCAAGTTATGATGTGGGCAGCAATATCGACAAGTGGAATAGTTGACTCATAATTCTTTCAGGATGACGTAGGCTGCACAACAACGGATAATTTGGAGCGATATTTGAAGACGATTGAGAACTTCTTCACATCTACTTTACGTTCTAATGGTTATAATCTGGCAAGAGCAAAGCAATCACGAAAATATATCCACTGGTTGCTTAGAAGAGTGCCAAAATCCTAATGATTCACATTTAAGTGATTTTATTTTTAGAAATATTTTTTTTCGAACTGTATGTACAACAAAAGTTGTTTATTTATTGTATAAACATCAAGAGAGGCAGAAGACAACATTATGAATCGCGCGTTTGATAACAGACTCTCATGTTTCAATAAAGAGCGTTCTTTACGAAAGGCGTCGACGGATTTCTTTTGATACATTCACTGTCAACGCCGGTGGGCCCCAGGACTCCATATTGTCTTCTAAATTCTTTCTTTCATTTAAATTAACGATCTGTAACGTACAACCCTTTTCAAGGAGTCTTTTATATGAAGAATCTCATCCCTTTGGAACGACTTGCCCAGGACTGTGTTTCCCACCGAGTACAATTTACAGCTGTGAAGCGCTTTTTCCGCACACTCGTCGCTCCTATGGAGCTTTAAGGATATCCCTGCAGCACGTGTACTATGCCCATAAAAAAGTTACTATGGCAACGGTTATCACGCAAGGTACCCTATATATGAATCTCCATGGATTCGGCAGTCATGCCATTATCCTAGCAATGGAAATGATGGACATGAAGGAAGAAGACAATAAGATCGAGCGATAATAGGAAAGATACAAGATTGTTGGACTAAACACATCAGGAATTCTGTTATATATGTTAGTTGTCAGGGAAATTTATGACAATATTATTTTAAAAAATGAATATTAACAACAAAAATTCGACAAAGTCCATATCTCAGCACTTATTTACTGTTCTCCTATCTATCGCACAATCTCGGGACGCATTTCGTCCTATCATGACTCACCAGCCCAGTTAAGATAACAGGCGAAAGACCAAGACATAAATGACTTATCGCTGTACGAGCACAATAATAAATAAGATTGTAATTTGTATCTTATAGTACCTTTACTGATATTTTGCGCTAGTACTGCGATCAGTATGTTGTATTTTATGCTCTCTCTGTCGATCCTAGCTCCAATATGACCATGTGCGATCCGAGGTGTTTGAAGAGCGGAGAGAACAGTAAATAACTCTTGAAGTATGGTTCAAGTTTGGTATTCGATGTTGTTTTTATATACGGGGACACAACCCTAATAATTGCGCCACCTAACAGTGATTGTTCCCAACGGTGATAGTGTCCTTTCTATAAATTCCTCTGTCGGCCTATGGTTTAAACGCTTAAAAGGCAGGTGAGCATTCCTTATTGAGTTTACAGTAGCCAGAGTTACAAATTGCTGTATGTTGCTAATTTTATCTTATATTAGATTTTTGTCGTAAAATGTTAACTACTAATTAATATATTATATATGTTATTAGGACGTTTACGCATGTTTCATCGTTTACGAAAAAGCCTTTGATCTAGTAAAACATCTACAATTGATACAAATGGTTCAAATTATGGAACTTGAGAAAATGACACCAGATTCATTACTCTCTTATATTGGGGATAGGTAACAACGATACGAGTGAATAGCTGACAAACGGAAAAATGAGATATTCGTCAATTTTATGTTCTCTTCCCACTCCTTTTTCATCTATATTCTCTTCCAGAAGGCCTTAGAGAATACTTCAGATGGTATCAAAGTTAAAGGCAAAATCATTAACAGCCTGATGTATGCTGATAACACCGTTATTATAGCAGACACAGCAGATAAACTTCAGCGTCTTGTGAACAATTTATATAAGAAAGGCGACGTTTTGGGAATGAAAGTAAACGTTAATAAAACAAAAGTAATGATTATCTCACGAATACCTGGCTTGCAAACAAATATTCGCATTTACAATCAATTAATAGAGCAGGTAACTCAATTTAAATACCTGCGATGCTGAATACTGTGGAAATATGAGTTCGCATTGAAATAGACAGAACGGCTTTTCTCAAAATGAGACACTTCACAGGCCCCACTCTTTCTTTGGATACTCTTTATCAGTTTGTAAAAGTCTAGCTTGGTCTGCTGCTGGGAAGCTTACAAACTACATTTAAATCAGACATACCAAATACAATAAAAGCCAGAGTATTACATCAATATGTACTGCCAGTATTAACATATGGCACTCTAACGTGGGCTTTTAATAGAAGTATAATAAATAAATTCCAGGTAACCCAAAAAGAAAAGAAAAATGATAAATATTAGACCCCAAGATTATATTCCTAACATCGAGATACGGAGAAGATCAAAAGTGGCAGATGTAATACAACGAATGTGCATATTAAGGTGGAATTGGGCGGGGCATGTTGCAAGGATGAATGATAACACAGGGGAACCGCTGTTTTGGTGTCGAGGTTTTTTGAGCTGATTCTATATCAATTTGATGTCCTGAATTCAAATAACGTATCCATTTGTACCTAGGAGCTCAAATTTTTAAGATATACAATTTTAGAGAAATATAAGTTACATTATTGTAACTCAAATCCGTAAGTGTAGTAAACAAAAGTAGATACGAAATTTTTATTTTAGTTATACAAAATACAATATTATGTCGTACTTACAAACAAAAAAAAACATTGAAGAAATGAAATAGTCACTCAACACTTGGAAAGCTTCTTTTCCGCGACATTCTTGAATGTTTTTTTAAACAGTCCCTTTTTAAACTCCAGCAGTAATCTGCCATCATGTGCATGTCCCATCTTCCTTGGTAGCGGTCCTCCATAACTTTAATATCTTGGTGAAATCTTTCACCTTGTTCCTCACTCATGTCTCCTAAATTTTCTGGAAAACGGTCTAAGTGGCTGTGCAAATAGTGTATTTTAATACTCATATTGCACCCTAAGGATTTGAAACTATTAAGCATCTTGTTAACCATTTCAACATAGTTTTGAGCTTTATGTTTGCCTAGAAAATTTTCTACAACTGCAACAAATGATGTCCAAGCTTCTCGTTCAACTTGATTCATTGAATTTATGAAGGCAGGATCCTTAATTAATTGTCTTATTTGTGGGCCGTCAAATATCCCTGCTTTGAGTTTTTCTGTGCTCAACTGATGCATTTTTACCCCTATATATGCAAAACAAGACCCATTCTTATCAAGAGCCTTTACAAATTGCTTCATTAAGCCCAACTTTATATGTAACGGAGGAAGTATGATTTTTTCTCTTTCAACCAAAGCGTCGTTAATGACATTCTTTTCCCCAACGTCCATGTTTTCTCTCTGAGGCCAATCTTTTCTAACCCAGTGGTGTGTTTTGTCCCTACTATCCCAGAGGCACAAGAAACACGGATATTTCGTGTAACCACTTTGCTGCCCAAGAAGAAAGTTTACCATTTTTAAGTCTACACAAATCATCCATTGATGTTCGTAATACTTTATCTTCTGCAAGACCAAAGCTATGGTATTATATTCTTCTTTCAGTTTCGTTGAGTGAGCTAGTGGTATTGAACCATATTTATTCCCATTATGTAGAAGGACACATTTTAAACTTCGCTTTGAACTGTCAATAAATAGGCGCCAATCATCTGGAATATATTCAGAAAGTCCCATTTCTTTCATGAGTCCCCTAATTTCGTGACAAAATACAAGATTGTCTTCTTGAGAAAAGAATGGTAGCAGATCTTTTTCTCTTGTACGGTAAAAGGTAATTTTGGTTCCTTGTTCCAGTAAATTTTTGTCATTCAACCTAGAAGCCAGTACTTCAGAAGCTTTTTTCGATAAATTGAGATCCCTGGTGAGATCATTTAATTCATTTTGATTGAAGCGTTGAGGAACTGATGACGTCCCCTCATAGTCACTGTTAGTTTCATTAGCATCAGAACTTTTATTAGCATCAGAAGAGCGATCAGAGGGAAAAAATATTCGTCATCAGAGATATGTGGTAGCTGATGAAATGTTGGAATCGGTATTTCATCTGAGTGCGGGATAGGGCGTATTGCCGAGTCTAAATTGGGATAAGTCCACTTACTGCGGTTATTTCGATTGATTCCATTAGTATTTACTAAACAGAAATAACAATCATTGAAGTGGTTTTTTGGTTCTCTCCAAACCATTGGTACGCCGAATTTTAGACATTTTCTTTTCCAAGTAGTCTACTGCCGTAAATGCTCTGTACAAGTTTTACATACGAGATGCGGGGCCCACGTTTTGTCCTGATCACCAAGCTTAACTCCAAAGTATCCAAGATACGCTCGCTTTACAAAGTCAGTAATAGTTTGTCTGTTTTGTTGAAACATGTATTCTCCGCATATATAGCAAAACACATCAGGTTGATTTACACAACTTCTTCTTGAACTGGAACCTGAACTCATTTTAATTATCTTCAATATCACAAAAACACTCTTTTCTTAACATAAAATAATACGCCGAATTCGATCTACTCTCATTAGTAAGAACGCACAAACTGACGAGACTTACCCGAGTTAGGTGATTAAAAGGGTCAGTTCAGGTACCTGATAGGCAATGGTTCCACTATTTATAGATTTACCTGGAATTTACTCAATTACAGACTGACAATAAAACCATTGTACCTACATTAATGAATATATAATAATTTTAGAACTCTCATAAATGAATATACTGAATAAAAACCACATTGGTAGATAAGTTGATGTATCTAAAAAAGTAGAGCTGATAGAGAAAAACGGATTGCATGTATAGATTTAGCGTCCCAAATATAGTTAAAATCAGCTCTAAAATCCCAGGCACCAAAACAAAAATATTTTTTTGTTGCCCTGTGTAATAGGTAGATACGCCGTATAGTCGAATGGAGGCCTAGAGATGAAGAAGTAGACCACAGACAAGATGGACGGATGACATAAGAAGATTAGCAGGACACGATTGGATGCAAAAAGCAAACAACAAAGCTCATTACAGACCACTTGAGGAGACTTACATCCGACTGTGGATGGAATAAGCTAATAATGATTATATATATATATATATATATATATATATATATATATATATATATATATATATATATATATATATATATATATATATATATATATATATATATATATATATATATATATATATATATATATATATATATATATATATATATATATATATATATATATATATATATATATATATATATATATATATATATATATATATATATCCACTACTTTTGTATAGAGTTGAGGCCTGGACCTTGGAATACACTCAATGAATCGTTTAGAGTCTTTGAAAATGTGGGTCATGCTCAAAATATTGAAGGTCTCCTGGACAGAACACGTCAAGAGTGAAGATATATTATGGCGAATGGGTAGAGACAGAGAGACAGTAAACATAAAACACCGTAGCGAGAGTCCAACTAGACACCTTTGATCTCAAGGGGTTCGAGTCTGTAATGATCACATCACCTGTCGCCATTTTGCTGGTGCCCGCGAGTTTTTTAAAATATTCATATTCCTTCTTTCAAGAAAAATCCTATTCCGTGGAACAACAATCAATTTTTCTGATTAAAAAGAAAAAAACGAGAAAAGTTTTTTTTAGAAACATTTTTTTATCAAGTTCTTATTAAAACAGATATACAAAAAACCGGCAGAAAGGCAAAAAATGCAAGGCAAATTTGGCTTCACCACTTTTTGCACGTTATTAATTTAAATATCTCATTGTTGAATTTATATTGCTCAATTATTAGAGATACTCTCCGGAGGGAAAACATGCTCATTTTTAGAATATATCTCTGCACACCTTTAGCTTCGCGCCTTTAAGGTCAACAATCATGCTCCTTATATTTCAGCAAATCTCAGTAATCTGGAGAGACTGAAAATAATTATAATTATCATAGTAAGATGAGATCATCTTTCTTCTGAACTTAAAAATGAAGTGTTTTGTCCCATATTATCATTAGTTAAATCTAATACAATAAATTTCGTACATCTACTTTTCGTGTCTATATACTGCTTATATAAAAAAAATTATATCGATGCACTGATTTATTCAAAATTTTCTCATTCGTGATGTAGAATTACTCCTTTTGCATGCCCAGATTGAGTTTTGAAAGTTTGGTTAGCGAATTTTAACAGATAATATAACTTAACTCTAACAAACATTCTGCCCTGAATTCAGAAAAAAAAGTACAAGTGCAATATCATAAACCAATACTTAACAATAATAAAGCATTAACTGTTTTACAAATAAAATGTATCTCTAATATGAAACCGCCGTGTAGTTTTAAAAGCTAAAATTCGACTTAAGGGGTTAGTTTTAGGGGATGAAATCTGAAGTGAAAAAAAAAAGTTTTACCAGGTCATCAATGAGGTGTCAAATAAAAGCTTGTAAAAACACGAGTTCAAAAATATATGTAATGTAATACTTGCGCACACTTTCCTTTATATTATTTTTACAAAATTGCGAAAAATCGTCGTCACTTATCTCGAAAAGTATTGATCAAAAAATTTTGAAAAAATTCTGGAATATAAAAAAAACAACAAAATTTCAGTAAAGATCGAAAAAAACTTTGTTGAAAACTTGTGACGTGTTTTGTGAAGTTACTGATCATTTTATATCTCCGTAACAAAACTTTTTATTTTAAATAATATTAACCTAGGGAACACTATTTGGGCATGTCCAACTTGCACTTGACCGGTTATTTATTTATACGGAAATTGTGTTAATTTTAATGTACAGGTTTTAAATGGTAAATTATTTATAATATAGAATTATATGTATCTGTTATATGCAACCGCGCTGGCAGCCATGTTATTGGTATGATAGGGGACACATGCGTGATAAAAAACTAGACATAAAAATTTTTTTTAGCATCGCTACTGTGTTTTATGTTTAGTGTGGAATTACTGTCATTTGTTAAAGGACAGAAAACTCGTTACCTGGGACATATCTAAAGGAGTATAATACACTCGCTTCTCGGGTTATTTATAGAGGGCAAGACTGAAGGAAAAAGAGATCCAGGACCCCGAAAATATTCCTAGTTGAAAAATATACGATACTGGACAGGTCTCGGCACTCATACTTTATTAAGAATTACATAGCATAAAGAAGAATTCGCCGTGATTACTGCTCAACTTCAGTAATGGAGATGGCCCTATAAGAAGATATTATATATTAAAAAAATATTATATATTAAGAAAATATTATATATTAATAAAATATTATATATTAATAAAATATTATATATTAATAAAAAAACATAACTTACCATCTGAGCTAACAAAATCAAACCATTGATAGCAATCGCTCCAATTTTCTTTGCATTAAATCCAAGTACTTTAAAGAATCCAGTAATAACAGTGCTACTATCAGAAATATCTTTATATTTTGTAATTGTTATATTTTTAAAGCTCTCAGATACCAATCTTGCAACTCCGCTAGCTTTATCTAACTTTAACCAAAATTCTGCGAATTTCAAACTTGATTTAACTTTATCAAGAACTGTAAAAGAACTTTGAGTATTTAAGGGAATTATTATTGTACTACTTATTATAATATTTAGTAAGAATAAATTAGACATACTTGTAGTATATTTTATATTAGCAAGACTCAAATAATAACATGAAAAATCATATGCATTCATCGGCACATTGTTACGGAAGTAATTTCGGAGTAAATAATAACAGTTTTCTTGGTTCGTAGAGTGTGAAGAATTAGTAAATTGTAGCTCATGAGACACTTACTGAATATCATAATGAGTAATAGCATAGCGGTAAATAAACATCTCTCTAATGAGTAGATTGTTTGCACCAACATAACAATACTTCCGTAAAACAAGGAAAATGTTTCAAGTTTTATCGCACACTAAAGTGCAAAATTGGAGAATGTCTGAAACGATGCTGATAGTGACTTTTAATTTCTTATCTGTGGAAAATCGCAAATCAAAGAATCAGGGTTGATATGGTGAATTCACAGCTTTTGAGCTTGAACTGTGAAAACCTGTGGAACTTTGTCATGTAATAGCAAAGGTTGCTATGCTTCCCATAAATTTTTCTATAATGGTTTACTTGTTTTGGATCGTCCTTTCGTAAACCTCACGATTAATTGTGGACTGTTTTTCCATATATTCCAATAAGCAAAATTCTTTCGCAGACAAAAAAAAACTGCCGTCATCAACTTTCCAAAAGAAAACTGAAGTTTTTCCCTTCTTTGACGATGAAAATTACTTATAATCCTAATACATCGACTTCTGCTTCGTTAGAGGATTCTAATAAAACGTCTGTGACAATAAATAAACAAGAGGCGAAAAAATAAAGGAAGCGAACCAAGAAGACCACAAAAAAAGAGGTATCGCGGCCGAATTCAGTATTTCCAAAGTACATTGCCAACAATTTTGAAAAATTAAGACTCGACCCTAACTAAAGACAACAGTATTATTCTTCATAGAACACAAAATCAACAATCGAGTTTCCTGACATTGAAGAATGTTTTTATAAAGTGATTCAAGCAGTGCTGGCTCAATAACGTGAGTATGGGGTACTGATAATACAAGGAAAAACAGTGAGTGTCTTGGGAAATCTTTAAAGACACCGTAAAATATGTGACAAGAGCGCGAGAACTTGTGATCTTGCTTCTGAAGAAACAAGAACACAGTTTAAAAAAATAATTATTGAAAACTCTGACTCCAGACATATTTTCAATGTAAATGAAATAGAGATTTTTTAAACGTTTACCCATGGCATATTTCAAAGATGAAAAATGTCACGGGAAAAATACCTTAAAAAAAATTGCTTTTCTTCTTGTCATTGGAAAGTCAACTAAACCTAGAAGTTTTGCAAATGTATAGTCATTGTCAGTAGAATATACAACAAACAAGAAAATCATATAATTTTATAAGATATCCTGGATATCTTATAAAATTATATCACTTGACCCTGTGATAGTAAAATTTCTGCTCCCCAATAGTACGTCTAAACTTCCATTACTACCGCATAATTAAAAATTTCAAGTCGTTTTGTAGAAGAAAACCTAATATTAACCAGACTTCAATTTCAAATTATTTCAAGTTCTGCGACTTTTTCAAAAGCTCTCAAGCTGGAATATCATCTTGTGTAGAAAATATGTCAAGAGATACTAACTTTATTCCACCTAAAAGCCAGTGGAATATAATTTCGCAAAAGCTTGGTACAAACGGCTTATTTCAAAATTTCATGGAATATGAAGAAACAATTAATAAACATTTAACATAAGAGTCCGTTAAAGAGGAGGAAAGCAGTAATTTATATAAAATGGAACGGCGATTTCAAGTAAAAAGGCGGATATTATGAAGAAATGATTTTTCTCATCTAAAGATGACACTGATAGTACGTTTTCTTCTTTAAAAATTCTTGAAAATAATATTAGTTTTACATATATAGAGCACTGAATCACACAAAAATAACGTTATATTTCAAGGTTTTCTTTTTCACTTAACTTACATAATTGAATTATGGGTTAATACAAAGTTGCGGTAAGGGTCGGTGAAAGGCAATAAAAAGTTCCGAGGTACAGACCTTTTTCGAACCCAAAATTGACGGCCTAGTTACGGTCCGTCACAGGCAGGTATAGAGCTATAAGTATGCAAATTATGTGTGAAAATTAAAGCAAAACACATATTTCCGTAATTACTATATTTGTGAGACATGCATTTGACAAACGTTACAGCATCAATTTCTTTATGTACATATTGAATTATCTTATTTTTTAAAAATGCTGAATTGTACCTATTAGTAGAACACTTTGGTGCACTGGTTTGAACAGCGTTGATTTTCCCGTATGTTTCAGTCTGGAAACCCTTGATGACCTCTAAAAATTCATGAAAATTTGGATGAGGCGAACGACTATCCTTTGCAAATTTTGAATGAAAAGCCTGAATCCCATTATTAGTTCTCCAAACGCTGACGTCGACCGTGGCCCAAAGGGTTGTAGAGAAAGGAGCACTATGCATCGATGTAATTTTTCAACTAAGTAATCCGCAAATAATGTTACTTGTGGATGGACTAGCTGATTTTCTAATAATTGGACGAAAACATCTCCCATGTGATCGGCAGGGAGAAAAGTTAGCCCGAACATGTGGTGAAGCCATTTTCCAATGGGAGAATTTTTATCTTTGTATTCTCTAGTTAATCTTAGATTCTGAATTTTTCTCCACCAGTGTTGTCCTAAATGAAATCTGCATCCCACAAGCGCTGTCAATGGAAATTCGATTGAAACCGCACCGTGAATAACGAGTTCAAAATCTGACACGACCTTTATAGGCGAGAAGACACATTCTAATTGCTGGCATTTGGACTTTACCGCAGAGAATACCAAAAGTTTCTTTCTTGTCGTGCAATAGACTGAACAGCAAGGAAATATAGCGGCCATTGGTATATGCCAGAATAGTAAATATTTGTAGAAAAAACTTCGCACAAAATTCAAATGCACCGTCCACCATCACAATTCTAAATTACTTTTACAGGAAAATATCACACCAACCTGGACATCATTAAACATCAGGAAATCTTCCTACCTGGCGGTTTTTACCGAGATTGAACTGCACTGCAGTCTAGCTCGGTTCAAATTCTTCCCTATTCTTGTCGGTGAAAGTGTTCAGCACATTCGGATCTGCCGCCACCTCCCGCCGAATCATCTTTCGTGGTAATGTTGCTCGTTGGCTATCTTCTTCACTGCGTTGTTAATTTTTTGGCGATTCAGTACTTGTTCATTATCGCGTTGATGTTGATGATTGCCAGTTTGTCTTGAAAATATGTCCTCTGGTCCAATGGTATAAACTTTAGCAGTGCAGTTCTTGTTCGCGAAGACCCAGCACATCTCTTCTGTTAATTTTAAACGGCGATCGAAATTTGTAATTTTCCAATAGGATCAAAGTTTTGCCTTTCTCGCTCAATATTCTCTTTAATAAGACATGTTGACTAGAAAAAGTTTAGACGTAAACTAGTACCCTTATATTTTATACTTTTATCTAATTTAGGTTAACCCTAATTTAAGGTAATAATATTTAAGAATTAATAATATTTGATAAATAATTTAACCCTACCTACTTGCCGATTACCACAACTCGGATGAAAGGCAGGTCAAAATATTTACAACCTTCTGAAGGCCATTAGGCAGACCGCAACTAGCAATCGAAGACTCAAATCGATTTTTTTGTTATCAACGACATATGGAATATTTTCAAAACCTACGAGTATTGCAACTACTACCTACTTTTAATTTAATCTTATATTAGCGCATTGGTGCAAATGCCATACACCCTGTTCTAACAGAATTTCCATATGATGTCCCATAGTAATTACTATCCAAGCATTGCCTTTCTGTTTTCCGTCAGACCAAAAAATGTTTAGTACAATTGTTTGTGAATCTATTTTGTTGATTCTTACCGTAAGAAGTCAAGATCTTACATCTTTGATTAATGTTGATTCATTAAGCGAGTTACCCCTCGAATCACTTTTAAATGTTAAAAGACATATTTCGGACTTTGAAGAAAATGTTACAGAGGTATTGGCGAAAGAAAACGGTTCTACAACATATGGTATGATTTTTATAACTTACATACTCCATGATTCTAAATCTCACATTTTATCGATTGTAGTAATGATTGCTATTAATATAAATAATAATATGGTCGCATACCTTCCGGAAGAGATTGAGACCTTATTCTTCTTCTATGTAACTCTACAATCCCAAATGGTTATTGGGTGAGTGTACTATATTCCTTCGGTTTTCTATTATATTCGGGTCCTTCTTCTTCTTACGACGCCGTCTCCTCACGAAGGTTAACGATCTATACAGCTAAACGAACTTTAGAAACTTCTGCTCGAAAAATATCACTCGAAGCACATCCAAATTACCTTCTCATGTCCTTCAGCCAAGGACTCTGCCTTCTTCCGATTGATCATTTGCCCTTTCTTTTGCCATCAATAATTAGAGTACAGTTCAAGAGCGTTGTCCAACCATTCCCTGATCTTGTTTTTGCAGAAAGCGAATGGAACTCCTATAACCTGTTCAGGCAGGTCCTCTAAGGTGCCTCTTTTGGCGAGTTCGTCCGCTATTTCATTTCCAGATATGCCTTGGTGGCCTAGTACCCACATTAGGGTAACCTTGTTGTTACCTCCTAACATGTTTAATTCTTGCACGCATTCCTGATCAGCAAGCTGTCCGTGGTGTATTTGGCAAGAACTTGTATAGCTGCCTTAATGTCGCAGCAGATATCCGAAGTATTAAGTTTTTATTATTTTTATGGTTGTCAGTAATTCTTTCATTTTATTCATTCTTTGCAGTACTTCTGTGTTTTTTATTTTCTGTGCCCAGAAGATGCGAAAAAGGCGTCCAGTTATTTATCTGAGCGAGAGTCAAGGGTCCAGCACTTACATCCTCACAATAGCACGGAGAATATATACGCTTTCACCATTCTCATTCGGAGTTCGAAACAGACTTGTGCGTTGGAAAAATTTATTCATATTCATGTATGTTAATCGGGCCTGTTCAATTAGAGAATATATTTCCTTTCTTGAGTCCCACTTGTCATTTATATTGGTTCCCAAATAATTAAATGTGGAGACCTGTTCTACGTTGTCCCTGATTTCGAGGAATTCTGGTGGTAGATTTTTCGTTGTTATTACCATCTACTTGCTTTTTCTTATATTCATAATTAATCCAAATCTTTCGTTGGCTGTTACGACTCAACTGATCAGTTGCTGGAGATCTCCGAAATTATTTGCTAGTAGAACAGTATCATCAGCATACCGTATATTGTTCCCATTAACTGTTATTCCTTCAATGGTTTAATAAAAATGGACTCATTCAGTTCAGAATAAAAACTGAACAAAACTGCCGAGAGAATGCATTCTTGTCTTACACCTTGGGTTATTTTTATGCTTTCGGACTTTCCCAGCACAATTTTAACTTCCACTGATTGATTCCAGTAATATTTAAATCTCTTTTCTCTATATTTATTGTTTCTAGAATTTTTATTCTTTTCTCGTGCATCACACAATCAAAAGCTTTATTGCAATCTATAAAACATGCATATACATCAACATTCATATATTTACAAAGCTGGACAAGTACATTTAATGAGAATAAAGCTTCTCATGTACCCATGCATGCGGAATCCGAACTATGTGTTATCTATTTCTGATTCACATTTTCTATATATTCTGGTATTCATGATTCTCAGGAATATCTTGAGAACTTGAGACATTAATCTTAATAAGCGATAATCGACACATTTCATTGATTTTGACTTTTTAGGAATTGGGATGAAAGTTGACTGTAGCCAGTCTAGAGGGATTTGTCCAGTTTCATAGATCTTGTTAAATAAGATTACCAGTCGATTAACAAATGGACTTTCATCCGAAAATATTTTGAGAATTTCTCCCTTTTTCTCATCTGGACCAACTGCTTTTCCATACTTCTGTAGTTGTAGCATGAATAACTTCTCTTCTTGTTATTTCTAGCCCTATCTCATTTTCTCTGTTTAACTGTAAGTTTTATGATCTACGTCCGTTGGAAAGTTGTTCTATGTATTGTTCCCATGTCTTTATTTTGTCCTTAATATTCAGTATAATTTCATTACTCCCATTTCTCAGAATTATTTCTTATTTTCTCTTGTTTTTTTTCCTCCCAATTCTTTCACCTTCTTATGTTGATTGAATGTGTCATATTTCTCTTACATTTCCTCTATTTCGTGTCCAGGTGGATATTAGATCTTTAGGGATCCGCTCGGACGTTGTCTTTCCATCTTAAGCCTGGGGTGGCATTTTTCCCGACAGTATCTGCTCCCGTATCAGCCTCGCCAATCTGTCATCATGCACCCTGTGAATATATCTTTACCATCTTAAGCGCTGTAATTTTATTTCCTTAACAATGTCGCCTTTGCCATATAGCTAGTAAATCTCGGCGTAGATCCTAATACGATATTGGTTGGTATTGACATCATTATGGGGTCCGAAAACTTTTCATAATATTGTTGTTTTGAAACGTCTGAGCTTTTCTTCAGTGGATTTGATCATTGTTAATGTCTCGCATCTATAAGTGACTATTGGTTTCTTAAGGATTTTGAGATTCTAGATATGCTTTTCGACTTCAGAAAGTTGCTTAATGAGAAGAGACTTTGAATTTCAGATTAAATTGTGCCCTTTATTTCCTCTGTAATGCCATTATCAGTAATAATTCTAGCTCCTAAGTATTTGAGTCGTTCCAGTCTTTCAAAATTATGTAAATTTATTATTACGTTTCCATCTATTCTATCTGCAACATCTCCTGTTTATGCATATATATTTAGTCTTTTCCTCATTGAGCTTAAATCATAGTTATTTTTGGCCTGTTATGTTATTAAAAATGCCTCTTAGTATCCGTGTGGAGTTTCCTAAGTGCTAACAATAATTTTGGGCCCCGTGTAGAAAGGAGTTTTGTTTGAATTTCCGCTGATCTTGTGACTTTTTATAGAACGATATTAAAGAGCAGAGATGACAAGGCATCACCCTATTTTAGCTCACTGCGTATTTGGAAGTTATCCGGGAGATTATGGCCTATTCGCACTTTGGATCTGCCCTCCTCCATACACGTCTTAGTCATTTAAATAAGTTTTCTTGGATTTGAGGATTCAGCCGTTGTATTACAGACATAATTTTTTCGATACTATCGTACTCTTGACGCAAATTTATAAATAGATGGTTCCGTGGAACTCCCAGCCTTTCTAAACAGTTGTTTAAGCGAAAAGATCGAGTTAGTATAGAAAATAATAAGTGGATATTTACTGGAATGTTTCTTTTGCAACCAAAAAACACGTTGGGGAAAAGCAACTTGATACATGTGTAGTAATTCGCGATAAGACAACGAAAATCTTTTTGTAAATGGTACCTGTTAAGACAAACGTGGCAAATAAAAATGAGAAAAAAACGTTCTAGATAAGTTAAAGCATCTTAATTGATAACTTATTACCAGCAAAAAATTGTCAAATAATCAATACATTATTAAACGTATGTTATCACTAGCCGGGCCCGCGGCTCCACTCGCGTGGACTTGATTCACTACTATTGTCACTGCTTATTCCTTATGTTACCCAACGTAATAAAATATCTCCCATTATTTCCCCTTATCTCCCAATATTTCTCCTTATTTCCCATTATCTCTACATAATTTCCATTATCTAGCCTTATCTCTGCTCATCTCCCATTATTTCTACTTATCTCCCATTATTTCTCCTTATCTCCCATTATCTCACCTTATTTATTTCTCCTTATTTCCCATTATCTCTACATAATTTCCATTATCTGGGCTTATCTCTGCTCATCTCCCATTATTTCTCCTTATCTCCCATTATTTCTCCTTATCTCCCATTATCTTATTATTTCCCATTATCTAGGCTTATCTCGACTTATCTCCCATTATTTCTCCTTATCTCCCATTATTTTCCCTTATCTCCCATTATCTCACCATAACTCCCATTATCTAGACATATCTCTGCTTATCTCCCATTATCTCTCCTTATCTCCCATTATTTATACTTATCTCCCATTATCTCACCTTATCTCCCATTATCGAGGCTTATCTCGACTTATTTCCCATTATTTCTCTCCTTATCTCCCATTATCTCACCTTATCTCTCATTATCTAGGCTTATATCGAATTATATAGAACATATGTATAAATTTATAAAAACACGTAAATCGGATAAGTGGATCTCGAGTGATAAGCGCACTAACAGACAGACAGACAGACGTTGCATTTTATATATATTGTATTCTTTGCCACATGATATTGTTCCATATTTAATGCTTTAGGGAGTGTATTGCAAGAGAACGCGCTAGCGGCAAACTTTTCTCCGACTTAATTCACTATTATCGTCACTGCTTATTCCTTATGTCACCTAATAAAATATATCCTATAACCTGGCCAGAGAACATACGTATGGTTAAAAAAAAAAGCACGTAAATCGGATAAGTAGTTCTCCAGTGATAAGCACACTAACGGACGGACAGACAGACAGACAGACAGATGGACAGAGAGACGTTGCATTTTATATATATTATAGATATTTTCTGCTACATAATATTGTTCCATATTTAATGGTTTGGACTGTGTATTGCAAGAGAACGCGCTAGCGGTAAACTTTGTCCGACTTCATTTACTATTATTGTCACTGCTCATTCCTTATGCTATATATCCTAATAAAATATAGCCTATAACCTGGCCGGAGAACATATGTATGTTTTTAAAAAAAAAAAGTACGAAAATCGGATAAGTGCTTCTCCAGTGATAAGCGCACTAACGGACAGACAGACAGACAGAATACGTTGCATTTTATGTATATTATAGATGTAATAAAATATATACCTATAACCTGGTCAGAGAACATATGTATGAATTTAAAAAATCACGTAAATCGGATAAGTGGTTCTCGGGGGATAAGCGCATTAACGGACAGACAGACAGACAGACAAACATTGCATTTTATATATATTATAGATATAGATTATTATTATTATTATATAACCTGGCCAAGGAATATATGCATGAATTTAAAAAAAGACAGGTAAATCGGATAAGTGGTTCCCGCGTGATAAACGCACTAATGGACAGACAGACAGACAGAGAGACATTGCATTTTGTATATATTATAGATTATATATTACAGATATTCTTTGCTACATAATATTGTTCCATATTTAATGGTTTAGGCTGTGTATTGCAAAGGCACGCGCTAGCGGCAAACTTATTTCCGACATCATTCACTATTTTACGTCACTGCTCATTCCTTACGCTACCTATCGTAATAAAATATAGCCTATAACCTGGCCAGAGAACATATGTATGTTTTAAAAAAAAAAGTACGTAAATCGGATAAGTGGTTTTTCAGTGATAGGCGCACTAACGGACAGACAGACAGAGAGACGTTGCATTTTATATATATTATAGATGATGTAAAATTCACGAATCGCTTCTCCATTTTGGTCTTTTCAAACACACAGCTTTACATAAATGTATCCTAATACCAATATTAGACCCTTTTTATTGAGTTTCTAGAAGAAATTCATGTTGCACAACACCATTGCAATCGATGAAAATATTAAGCATAAATTTCTTTTTTGACTAAAATCACAGTCGCTTTTTTGGATTTATCTCACCTGCTACTTACTTGAGTGATGTTTATGTGTCATGCTCATATAACCACGTCTCCTCTCCACTAATTATGTTTTAGATGTATCCCCTTATCGGACACCTCTCTCTATTCCAAATCTTTCTGATTCCCTATGGAGCTTCCCCAATGCTGTGGCGCGTTGTTTCAGTATATTTTTATATCTGGAATTTCCACGGCATTCAGCGTAGTAGTATAACAATCAATGGTTTGTTATACTGGATACATTTCTCTATAAGTAGTTTGATTGTAACGAGTGGGTAGTTATTTAGGAAATATCTTTAAAACCATGATTTGTGATATGTTTATAAGGCTGTTTTTTTTTTTTTTATTTTTTCCTCGATAAAGTTCTCTATAAAATGTTTCCGCAATGTGAATTATTTTTATCTTTATTTGTTGTCACAGGTCCTATCTTATTCTTTAATTTATCTATGGTTTTTGTTTCAAATAATATTTCTTTTCTTAAAACTTTTACACTTTTGTTTTTTCTACTTCTTTACCTTTTATTATTATATTTTTTGATTCGATAACAAATATTTCATCAGCCATCAACCAACCGAATTTGTTTGCAATTTATGTTTTCCAACTTCTTCTTCTTAAGGTGCCGTACAGGTTCCTGTGTAGGCGTCTGTACCAAACTCCTCTCATCAGATGAGTCTGTTTAAAGCTGCAGTTTGGAGAGACCAAAAATAACTTATTCCTGTCCAGTGACGAATATAGCGCAACCATGATAGTCTTTTTCGTCTCATTTTCCTTTTGCCTTGAATTTTACCCTGCATTATCAGGCATTGAAAGCTATAACCGTTTCCCACGAATAATATGACCGAAGTATGAAGTCTTTCTCCTTTTTATGTTTTCGAATAATTCGCGATCTTCTAAGTTTACTCTCTCAATCACCTCCTCATTCCTCACTCTTATCAACCCAAGATACTCTCAGCATTCTTCACATTTCAAATGCCTCCAGGTTATTAACAGATGACACTTTCAATGTCCATGTTTCAACACCGTACAGCAAAACGGACCAAACATAGCACTCAATCATCCAGTACCTGAGTTGTAGGTTAAGATTTTTATTACGAACTTGATGAAAGTTGCTCTTGCCTGCCCAACTCTGAGTTTAATTTCCATGTCCGGATTCCATTTGTCATTCAGAAGGCATCCCAGATATTTGAACTTGTTAACCCCTGTCGGACGTCTTAAATTGGATTTCTACTCATGAATTTTGTTTTGTTTATGTTAACGCTTAATCCAATGTTTTCTCCTGCTTTGTGTATAGCCTTCAATAATGCTTAAAGAGCATCTGCGCAATCTGCCAGAATAGCATCATTCTCCGACACTACCTCAACGAAAGCTCTTTCCACATATAAATTAAATAGCATGGGTAACAAAACACAACTCTGTCTAACTCCCTTTCTTATTTCAAAATCTTCCGTTGTATAACCATTCTGAAGTCTTACGTCTGCTGATTGATTCCAATATAAGTTGGCATTGATTTTTATATCTTTAGAATCTAGCCCTAGTTCTTGTAGATATTTCATGAGGAGGTCGTGTTTAATGTTGTTGATTGCCTTCTGATAGTCTATGAAGCACACGAATACATCCTGTCTCTGATCCAGACAATTCTGAAGCATTTGGAAACTAAAGATGGCTAATCTCGTCCCAAAACCCCCTTTAAATCCCAACTGATTATCTCCACTAACTTCTTCGCATTTCTTGTATAGTCTCACATGAATGATGCGCAAGAAGATTTTGAGAAAATGGCTCATGAGACTAATTAAGCGATAGTCCCTACACTGTTTAGAGCTGGATGTTTTTGGCAGGGTAATAAATATAGAACACAGCCAATCCTTCTGTATTTTCCCAGTATCATAAATAATGTTAAAGAATGTCACAAGCTTTGTTAAATTATCATTACTGAGTTTACAGAATGTCTATGAGAACATGTTATTTGGACCAGAGGCTTTATAATTTTTCATTAGTGAAATAGCATGAACAAGCACTCTTCAATATTTCAGGGCTAGACGAATTGTCCGTTAAGAGATCTGGTAAACATGATCTATTATCATTAAACAAATTTGAGGTGTAACTTTTCCATGTATTAAGCTGTTCTTCTGGGTCCAGGATTGGTTCATTCGCCTCATTTCGGATATGAAAGGAGGGATTCTTCTTACATGTTCCAGCTATTTTTTTTGTTTTCTAATGAAGGTGTAAGATGTCACAACACAAATTGCAAATAAAAACTGTTTTTTTTTATCTGGTTTTTCTAAATTTAGTTAGTTATTCTTTAAATTACTTAAAAGAGTAATAGCAATACTCTTACTTACTCACATATTTATGTTTTAAAATTTTGAAATAACATACATTTCGTTTAGTCGCCTAATTTTTTAAGAGATTATATTTCATTATTTTAGATAAGTTGCCTGAAGCATTGCCCTTACTTGGAACACAAAAGATAAGAAAGAAAGAAGGTTACGTCCCATATGGTGATGACGATTACAAAAGAGACGATAAAAAGAAGAGCATAACCACAATCTTCCAACTATCCGTTACGACTTTAGCCTTTTTAGCTTTTGGCGGTTACTTACTTTACTTGGTAACAGTAGCCATCAAGGGCAAAAACTACAATTATTTATATGATCCAAATGCCACTCAAGTAATGCAAGCCATGATTAATGCTCAGTTGAATAGAAGAAAAAAGATAAGAAGAAGAAGACCGATTCGAGGAGGTGGAAACCTTGGAAATCTTGGATTTAATAATAATTATAATAAGAAAACTCATAAAAAGTTAAGAGTTAAAAGAGCAGAGAATTTAGATTATAGTTTAAAATCAGACACAATGTATTATGCACTTGCAGATTTATGCGAAGGGTATGCCAAATTTTATGAAATTGATTATGCTACTAATTTATCGTCTTGCCATTTAGGTAATACCTGTTCGAAAATAAATTAAAATGGAATAAAATTTAAAATAGTTTCATGAAATAGGCATCCTATTAATAACATACGTTAGCCAGTAAGGCAGGAAAGCATTTTTAAATTTGAATATTTAAGTGTGAAAAATACTGTAGAATTTATTGACATATCATGCTTTGTAGAATATGATATGAATAAATTGAAATAAGCCCCTGGAGGTGTTTTATGTATTTTAGAGACTATAACTTTACCTTTACTTGGCTATAAGGTAAGTGATTTCTTACTGCTTTATTTTAATTTCTGTGGCGAAATTGAACCATAACAAGTACCATGGCTCTCTAAGAGAGTTCGAGATACATTTACAAGGTAAGATGCTTTCTTATTAATTTTTTATTCTTACCTTTTTTTATTTAGGAACGCTATTTATTTTTTTAAGTTGCTTTTTGTATAGGGTTTATCTCTTTTAAAATTTGTTAATACATCTGTAAATGTCTTTCACCGGTTCTGCGTTTCCTTCTACTAATGTGTCATGAACTAAAGCATTACCAGTATTTCTCGTGGAAATCAATATTTTTTAGACAGCGCATAGCGACCTCCGGATTTTCAGGTAATAAGCGAAAGAAGATAAATGACAGATGGAAAATAAAACTTCTGCAGGCTGAGTAGTTGTCCAAGTGCTGTCCAATTAAGAGTAAAACTACCTTCAGTTAATCTTTATTTCTTATTTTTAAGAATTTTCTGATTGCATCTCTTTCTCAGCATGGTTAAAGACTTTAACCTTAATCATTATCATTATCACAAATAAACAATATTAAATTAATTAAATAATGATTTTAAAACAAACAAACGGCTAGCGTGCTATATATATATATATATATATATATATATATATATATATATATATATATATATATATATATATATATATATATACACGAGGCTGGTTTGCAAAGTCCGTGCAAAGTCCGAGAGATGGCACCACCGGCGCGTATCGAGGTCATGTTTAGTTAGTAGCATCTCTTGAATGAACGCACACCAAGTTCAGCCATATTGGTCTATTTCTTTGTGTTTGGCATTCGTGTGAATCAAGGAAGTCGAGTGATTTTCAAGAAATGGACGCAAAAGAATTTCGTGTGGTGATTAAACATTACTTTATGAAAGGCAAAACGCCTCAGGAGATTAAAGAGAAGCTTGATAAACATTATGGTGACTCTGCACCTTCGATTAGAACAGTTTATAAGTGGTTTCAAAATTTTCGGACTGGCCATATGGGCACAAGTGACGCTGAACGTTCTGGACAGCCTGTGGAGGTTACGACTCCAGAAATCATTGATCAAATCCATGATATGGTGATGGATGACAGAAGAGTTAAGGTGCGTGAGATTGCTAGTGCTGTGGGCATCTCGACTGAACGGGTACATAATATTTTGCATAAACATTTGGACATGAGAAAGCTATCCGCAAGATGGGTGCCGCGATTGCTCACGCTTGACCAAAAACGGAATCGTGTGAAGTGTTGCAAGGATGGTTTGCAGCTGTTCCAGAAGAATCCGGAGGACTTTAAGCGTCGTTTCGTCGCTGTGGTTGAAACATGGATACATTACTATACTCCTGAGACCAAACAACAATCTAAACAATGGGTTACCAAGGGGGAATCTGCACCAAAAAAGGCGAAGACCGTTCCTTCGGCCGAAAAGGTTATGGAAAAGGGTAAAACTATTACAGGTGAATATTATTCATCGATATTGGACCGTTTGAAAACCGAGCTGCAAGAAAAACGCCCGCGATTGGCCCACAAGAAAGTCCTTTTCCATCACGAAATCGCACCAGCACACACCTCAGCAGTTGTGGTCGCAAAATTAATGGAAATAGGATTCCAACTCGTTTCACATCCCCCCTATTCTCCAGACTTGGCTCCCTCGGACTACTATTTGTTCCCCAATTTGAAGAAATGGCTGGCGGGACAAAGATTTTATTCAAACGAGGAGGTGATTGCAGACACTAATGGATATTTTGCAGACTTGGACAAATCCTATTATTCGGAAGGGATCAACAAACTAGAACATCGTTGGACGAAGTGTATAAGCCTAAAAGGAGACTATGTCGAAAAATAAAAAAGGTTTACCCCAAACACATAAGTAGTTTTTATTTTTTGCACGGACTTTTCAAACCAGCCTCGTATATATAAATATGGTTCAAAAAAGAGAGAAGTTTTTTTTAAAGTAACACTTATTACACTCAATTTAAATCGTTCCTCCAGAAACAATTATTCACGGCTGAACACGACTTTTTTAAGAAACTTTTTTTAAAAAAAGCGTCTAAAATCAATATATAATATTCCGTATTATAAGTTTATGCAGGCGATTTATTGAAATTATTCATCATGAATTCTGATAACGTTTTCCTCTTTATTGCTCATTTTTTGCCCATTTTACACGTATCTCTTGTAGTCAAATTAACGTCCAGGTACACTTTTCTTATGTTCTTTGACTTTCTGATTTCGAATTTTTATGTACCTGGTATGGTCAGAAATGGCTGTAAATTAAAAATGGTGCAATATGAAAGAAATCGTAGTATTGTGTAAAATTTATTGTCTCAAAGTCGAGAACAAGAAGATATAAAATTTATAACTAAATTAATTAAATAAGTTCATTTTATTTATGAAGATTTATTATTTCATATTGTTCTCTGCTAAAAATATAATAATGTAGTTTATGATAACATTTTTTAAAAAATACTTTAAAAATTAGAAAATAATACAAACAAACAAAAAACATGTTTTATTTTACTTATAATAAATAAGTTTAATTTTTAGTGTGTAGTAGTAGTAGTGCTTCATAAATACGACCACTTCTGACCAAAAAGTGGCTAAAATCTGACCATAACGATATCCGCAGATCAAAAAACAAAACAAAAAGTATACCTGAATATATGAAAATTTGACTAAAAAATATAAAATAGGCAAAAAATGGGCACAAATGGCCATTAAATAAAAGAGGAAAACGTTATTAGGATTCACGATGAATAATTTAAATAAATCGCATGAATAAACTTATAATACCCCGTGGGGGAGCGGGGTAGAATATCTCCCCCGGTATGTTCTGCCTGTCGTAGGAGGCGACTTAAAGAACAACTAGATGGTAGATGCCCAGATCCCACCAGCATCGCCCGGTGTGATACCATCGCATCGGCTTAGGCTGCGTGAAGTTGCTTAACGTTTCGTGGCTGTGCCGATGTCCCGGACTGTGGGACCAGATAGCATGATGAGGCACCTGGATACAAAAAATTCCGAAGGTAAAATAGCCCCCCGTTCGGATCTCCGGGTGGGGGCTGGTTCAGGGGCGTCCACATGCAGAGATCAGAATTTCAAAATGGATTTTTGCAACATACGAGGTTTAAACACGAACATAAATTCAGTGCACCAACACCTGCAATCAAATAAACCTCATGTACTCGCTCTCTGTGAAACTAAGGTCAGTTCATCGACCAGCACAGTAAACTATCTTTATCCTGGGTACGACTTCTATTCCCGATTTAGGCGTAACTTTGGAATCTGTCTTTATGTCAGAAGCGACCTCTCTTGCCAACGAGAAGAGACTCTGGAGCCCCCAAACTTTGATGTTATGTGGTTAAAAATAACGACTCAACCAACCACAAGGTTCATCTGTATCCTCTATCGACCACCAAGTGATACTAACTTTAGAACACTTTTCGCTTCCCTTGCAGACACCATCGATCATTTACAAATTAACTATCCAAATGCCGAAATTGCCATCCTGGGCGACTTTAATGTCCACAACATCAACTGGCTTAAATATTCAAATACTACCGATGAACAAGGTCGTGAAGCCGAATCATTTTCAATCAGTTGTGGCTTAACTCAGCTTATTTACGAACCAACACGGATCCCTGATCGAGACGGAGAGTTTGCCAGTCTTCTTGATCTCTTTTTAACCACCAATCCGGAGATTTACACAGTCAGCGTAAATCCGCCGTTAGGTTCTTCTGACCATAAACTACTTTCGACATCGAGTATTCTACCAATCAATGACAGAGAGGCGCCTAAACCGCCCAAGATTTGGCACTACAAGTCTGCTAAATGGGAAGATCTCATGGAATATTTTCGAACTTTCCCTTGGTTGGACGTTTGTTTTCGATCCGACGACCCATCTGACTGCGCCAGGGAGGTTTCCGATGTTATTTTGGCTGGTATGGAGGCTTACATCCCTTTTTCGAAGAAATGCCCTTCCAACGGCAAGCCTTGGTTTGACCGAAAATGCAAAGAAGCTGTTGCTTCTAAACATCTTGCATACCGACAATGGCGCGAAAAT
Source organism: Pachyrhynchus sulphureomaculatus (assembly GCA_019049505.1). Lineage (NCBI taxonomy): Eukaryota > Metazoa > Arthropoda > Insecta > Coleoptera > Curculionidae > Pachyrhynchus > Pachyrhynchus sulphureomaculatus. The sequence continues at coordinate 38,890,639 of CM032449.1, read as the reverse complement.
CCTAACACCATAAATCGTAACACATTTGTTCGTGCCAGGAACAGATGCAAAGAAATTATCGACGAAACCAAGGAGGTACACAATCAACGGATTAGAAACAAACTTCTCGCCTGTCCCGGCAATTCAAGGTCCTTTTGGTCGGTCGCTAAGGCAGTTAGTCAAAATTTCACCAAATCCACCATACCACCACTCACACGGCCAGATAATTCTATTGCAACGACACCTGTTGAGAGAGCGAACTTGTTGGCTGAACCTTTTGCTTCACATTCTACTGTCGATTTCCAAGGAAAAACACCACCTACTATTCCCATAGTGCAGTCAAGGATGCCCGATGTTGTCTTCAGACAGCGTATTATAAAGCGTATTCTGATGAAGCTAGACACCAAAAAGGCTTCTGGCGCTGACGGAATACCTGCCATAGTTCTTAAAATCTGTGCGAGGGAACTAACACCAGTTTTCTGTAGACTTTTCAACCTATCCTACAGAAAGGGAATATTTCCTTCCTGCTGGAAATGCGCTACAGTTCAGCCGATACCTAAAAAAGGCAAGAAGACCTTGCCAAATAACTACCGACCAATCGCACTGCTTTCAATAATATCGAAAGTCATGGAAAAAGTATCTTCTAAAATATCTTGAAGGATTCAACATTATTAGCGATCACCAATATGGCTTTCGTAAAAATAGATCAACAGGAGATCTTCTGACTTATGTAACACATGTTTGGAGCAATGCAATTGAACACTTTGGAGAATCTCGAGCGGTTGCTCTGGACATATCCAAGGCATTCGACCGTGTTTGGCACGATGGGCTGTTGGCTAAGCTACGTTCTTATGGTATGTCGGAAAAGTTCTGTTTGTGGCTCTCATGTTTCCTCAGAGAGCGTTCTTTACGAGTGGCAGTCGACGGATTTCTTTCTAACACCTTCACTAACAACGCCGGTGTACCTCAAGGCTCCATACTATCTCCTACTCTATTTCTCATTTACATTAACGATCTGCTGGAAAAGACCGAGAATCCAATCTACAGCTTTGCAGATGACAGTACACTTATCTCTTCATTCACTTTGAACGCTCGGACATCGGCTACTCAGACGAATATCCGCAGACAGCAGGAAGTCGTTCAACTTAACAAAGACCTGGAAGAAATTCTATCTTGGGGTGACAGTAACCAAGTGGAATTTAACGCTACAAAAACCCAGGCGGCAGTTTTTTCTAAAAAAGTTAACGTTGCTGAACCCGACATAGTTATGTCGGGGCACTCCATTCCTCTAACATCGTCACTCAATTTGTTGGGCGTTAATTTGGGAGCAAATATGTCCTGGCATGAACATGTTGCAGGCATAGCAAGGAGAGCTTCTCAAAAGTTAGGAATATTATTTCGAACCAGAAAGCTTTACACTCCACAACAACTGTTAATTCTTTACAAAGCTCAAATTCGACCAACTATGGAATACTGCTCCCATGTTTGGAGCTCCGCTCCCAAACATACACTGCATTTGTTGGATTCTATTCAGAGAAGAGCTGTTCGTTGATTGGAGACCCGGGACTGACCGTCGGCCTTGATTCGCTGGAACATCGAAGAACGGTTGGCGACTTGAGCCTATTCTACAAGTACTTTCATGGAAAGTGTTCGAAGGATGTGGCCCGCTTAATTCCTCCCAGAGCGGTGCATGTTAGAAGTACACGTCGCGCTAATTCTTCACATCCGTATGAGGTTCAGCTTGTTACTCCCCGTACAACACTTTTCAAGCAATCTTTTATATGGAGAACATCATCCCTTTGGAATAATTTGCCCAGGACTGTGTTTCCCACCGAGTACAATCTACAGCGATTCAAGAACAACGTGAATCGCCTTCTCCGCACACGTGTCGCTCCTGTAGCGCTTTAGGGACTTCCCTGTAGCACGTGTGCTAGACCCATAACAAAAAAAAAAAAAATACAGTAATTATAAATTAATTTTTGACGCTTTTTACGGCAATTTTTCTATTTTTCCCGCAACAATTTGCATATTGAACTGTAAAAAAAGGTTCTTAAAAAAATTGTGTTCAGCCGCGAATAATTCTTTCTGGAAATCCAAGGAACAATTTAAATCGAGTCTAGTGAGTGCCGCTTTCAAAAAGAAAAATTCTCTTTTTGGAACCGCTAACATACCAACGAAAGGTTCTTAAAAAAATCGTGTTCAGCCGCGAATAATTGTTTCTGGAAATCCAAGGAACGATTTAAATCGAGTCTAATGAGTGCCACTCTCAAAAAAAAAAATTCTCTTTTTGGAACCGCTAACATACCAACAATTTACGGGCATGCTCATATATATATATATATATATATATATATATATATATATATATATATATATATATATATATATATATACAGAGTTGATCTCAAAAGAAGGTTGCGCTACCTCTATAACCGCATACGATAACTTTATTTCATATTTTCTACAGTTTTATTTAAGAGGATTACATTGAGAAATGTGATACTACTTTCTCTTAATCATTTTTGAAAGTTCTCCCTACGCCCAGTAAGGAATAATAAAAATTGTACAGTTTTGTCTAAAACATTTAATCACAGCCTATTGATATTCGTGCCTAAATATATTATACATAACATACACTACCTTCTTCTACACATCATTCGAAGTTTTTTTTTTATAGCCCAACGCCAATAGCAGGTTTATCCCAATCGAAATTCGCTTTCCTTCCATCAGAGAGGAAGATGTTCCATAGATAACTTAAAATTTGTTTAGTTTACTGCGCAAACAAAATAAGCGCGAAGAGCAAGCTGGAGACACAGAGCGTAACCCAAATCCTTAAAAATTTAATTTTTCTAGAACGGACTGCCCCCTTTGAATGCGAGAGTTTTACAAAAACAATAATTTTTCAAATATTGGGCAGCGAAAATTTCACGTTCCATGCCATTTCCACTGATTAAAAAATGCGTGCAGAAGTTTAAAGAATCTAGGACAAATTCCTCTCAATATGCAAACATTTAACACATAGTGAGTCCAGAATTTCATTATAACATTTGCGCTCATACAAGCTATAACTGGACCAAGAATTAAAGCCAATAAATACCACCCCGAGGCTCCATACCTAATAAATTAATCTCCAGGACAGGTGACATAAGTTGGTTTGACGCCGATGGATTTTTCTTGTAAGGATATCTCAAAACCGAAGTTTACAGTAAGAATCCTTGATCTCGGTAACAATTAAAATAAGATATCTGGAAACAACATGCCGAGCAGCCACCGATAATTTTACCGTTCGTTCAGAAGGGTGGTTCACATTTAGAGAGTAATTTTCCAAGTATTTTAATAGGATATTAAAAGTTTTTGATTGTATAACTTATTGTATTAATGAAATGCCAGTAAAAAATGACCAAACTTAGAAATTTAACGTTCCTGAAGGTTTTAAAATATATAGATAGTTTTTCTATTTGCGTTAGGCTATATGAGGTTCTAAAATTTTATAAATACCTATTAATTCTATTAAATAAATACATTTTTCATAATTTCGAGTCTTCGAATTCTTCCCCGGAGTAAAAACGAAACTCTCCGATCGGACTGTACACCTGGCAGTCCGAATCAACGTCAAGTTCATCTTGTTTCTTCGCGTTACGCTTGACGCAGACATAAATACTGAGCGAGAAAATAATTGAAAGTGAGGTAATTATTATGAACCAACTTGGATGTGTTTGTAGTTCTGTGAGAATGGGTTCAAACTTTTCCATATCTGAAAAAAAATACAGAGTTAATTGAGAATAATAAAAAAATATTAGCATGATCGCTGGCAATAATTCTTTAATCCTGAAAATCGTTATTATGTTGGGATTTTGGAATCTTGGGCGCAATAACACTACACAGCAGTTGTCACCACTACACCAAACATTTTATTATAGCGTGTCGCTAACCATAGAAATATTATCAGAAGCTATATATTAATAATCGGCCAAGTGCAAGTCGGACTTGCGCAATTAGTGTTCCGTACGTTGATTGTTTTTAAAATAAACATTTTTCTTACGGAGGTATAAAATGTTCAATGACTTCACAAAACACACCCCAAATCAGTTTTCAACAAATTTTGTTTCCGATCTTGGTTGGAAACTGATGACCTTGAAATTTTTTTTTTTTTTGTATATACCAGATAAATTATTAAACTCGTGATAATTTTTGTTTAATTTATACCCTGTGGAAAATATTACAACATTTTTTGATCATTACTTTTCGAAATAAGAGGGGAGAAAGCGGTTTTTGGCATTTTTAAAAAAATAATCCAAAGAAAAGTGTGCGCAAGTATTACATTATATATATTTTTTAACTCCTCGTGTTTCACCACACTCGATGACCTGGTAAAATTTTTTTTCACTTCCAATTTCGCCCCCCCCCCCCAAAACTAACCCTTTAAGTCAAAATTTAAGTTCAAAACTACACGGCTCTAATGGGACCATCAGTTCCTATATTAGTACCAAATTTCAACTTTCTATGTCAAATAGTTTCGGAGAAAATCAGGTGTGACAGATGGGCAGACACCAAGGTATTCCGTATAGAACACTAAAAATTAGAGTATTTATATTAACATTGTGATCTACTGGAACGGAACCGACCAATCAAAAACGGGGTTTTAGCTTCGATCGAGTAACGTATCAATAATTTATCAGATACATTTCATATATATATATATATATATATATATATATATATATATATATATATATATATATATATATATATATATATATATATATATATATATATATATATATATATATATATATATATATATATATATATATATATAGAGGATGTCTCAGTATTCCGTGTACATAGAGTTACTGTGGATTTCTGAGATGAAAATATGACCATTTAACTCAACTTACCTTAGTCCAAAAATTCGTAATTTTTGAGATGCAGGGTGTCAAGATTATACTTTTATTTTAGTTCTTCTTAAGTAGCTTTCTTAATAATTGTACTCTTCGTACAAGATTCGGTGCTAAGGGGTGTTCTGTAGGGGGCGCCACTTATTGCACTGTGTATACTTTATATACCACTTTATATGATATTTTTATTTAAATATTCGTATTCTCCGCCTTCTCCCGTCTAAAAAAGCTTTCTTGGTAAATGCTGCTTCAAGCAACAGTTTCTGAGATAGTGGGTTATTTTTCGAATTTATCAATTTGTGGGTAATCTTTTATGCCCTTAGCCAGTTGGTTTTTACATTCTTACTGTTGTTGGCCCGTTGGTCTTTATATTTATTATTGTTGTTAGCCTGTTTGCCTTTAAGCATGCTCCAAAATTCAAAGACTATTCTTTGGACCTGTAAAAAATGGAAACAAACATCCCATTATCTCAGAAACTGTTGTTCGGAGCAACATTTACCAAGAGATTCAAGAACAACGTGTATCGCTTTTTTCGCACACATGCCGCTCCTGGAGCGCTTTAGGGACTTCCCTGTAGCACGTGCGCTAGACCCATAAAAAAAGAGAGCTTTTTTAGACAGGGGAAGGCGGAAAATACAAGTATTTTATCAAAAATATCATACAAAGTGGTATAAAAAAGATAACAATTTAAAAGTATACACAGTATAGTATGTGGCGCCCCCTATAATTTACAACAAAACTGTGAGCAATTACGGAAAACTGTGAGCTGATTACGGAAAATATATATGGGACACCCTAGATATATATATATATGTATATATATATATATATATGTATATATATATATATATATATATATATATATATATATATATATATATATATATATATATATATATATATATTTTTTAAGATAACCTAATGCTTCAAATGTAATAGTTACAACGATAGCTCTAAATTATGTCAGCATTTTGAAATATCCCCTTCGTACTATAGGTCAGTCAATAGGTTTTGAAGCGGAAATAAAACAAGCTAAATTAATGAATCGAAATACATTTATTCTTCCGTATAATCTAGTTTAATATCAATACATTTCCAACCATTTTCCAATTCATTTACCCAATCTCTGAAGTGGTTTTCCCGACGATCTTCAAAATTACCTCATCACTTATTGAAAATCGCTTCCCACGTAGAAATCTTTTGAGATTTGGGAACAGATGGAAGTCAAACGGAGCCGACCAGTTTTGCCGTTGTCAAAGCACCTCCGTGAGTAGGTGCATGGTCATGATGAAAGATGATTTTTTCTTCTGAAAACCGGGCGTATTCTCATCCAGCTAGTCCAAAAGGTTGCAATAATATTCTCCTGTGATTGTTCTGTCGGTTTGAAGGTAATCAATTAACAAAATTCCTTTTGCACTTCAGATAACGAAAGACATCATTTTTTTGGGCGACTTTGGCCACTTTGAAGCACTGTGCGGTTTGTTGTCACAATTCAAGATCATACTGATAAAACCATATTTCATCCGTAGTTAATAATTGACGCACAAAATCAGTTTTGTTCTTTTTTAAACAAACCAAACGTTATTTAGAATGTTTCTCTCGAGTGCGATTTTGTTCCGATGTTAGCAAATGCGGCACCCATCTTGTGAATAGCTTTCTCATACCCAAAACATTAATTAAGATCTCATATACCGACCCATGCGAGATACCTATAGCCTCAGCTAAATCATTCACGGTTAATCGACGGTCTTGCATTACTATTTCGTGGTCTTGCACCACAGTTTCTTCAGTTGTTGCAGTTTTTAGACGTTCTGAACCTTGATCATCATTGACGCTTGTACAACCACGTTGAAACTCTAGAGTCCATCAATAAACAGTTGGAAATGAAGGAACAGACTCCTTTAACACTTTCGATAACTTCACATGAATTTCAGTTGCCGGTAAACCTTCCAAAATAAAGAATTTTAACACTGCACGTTATTCGATTTTTCTATTTTTAAAAAATACTCAAACACGTCTACTTTAACCAGCTGATAAACAATGAACGACTTCACAGATCGACTTGAAATTTAGGATATGTTCATATGACAGACGAAGCTTTAAAATGATGTTCAATATTTGGTTCAAGTGATGCTTCATAGGTGTCGCTTTCAAAACTTATTGACTAACCGATAAATATCATCTAGTCAAGGAGTGCAAAGTTAATAATTCTACTCAGTATAAATGTAGTAACTGTATGTTAGTTAATCAAAAACAAAACAGCAAAATTGACACAAATCATGCTGCTTTGAATTACAATTCCTGTCACCCCTATAAGCAAGCATTAGGAAAGTTTAAATTTGAAATACGAGATCTGCAATAGCAATTAAAGAGGGCCTGACCACTGATTTAATTTTATGAGCAATACTTAAAGTGCGGCTCCCCTTTACAATTCTGATACTTTAGAAAACCTGTCTGTGTACTATCAAAATATCCACGATACAAATATCAAAATTAAGGAGATTTGCAATCTGTCAAGTAAGAACGTGATCGCTCGTATTCTTGAAAAAATGTGTTTCGAGAACTTTTTTTGCCATCAATGTATTCTCTGGCGTGCTAACAACGGCGCAATTACCTTAGTAAATTGTCCAATCGCCTCCTGCATCAATAATCGCCTGCATCTTCGAGGCATGCTGTCGACGAAATTTTCTGCAATGATCTCCAAATTTTTCGAATCTTGCGAGACAACTGAGTCAAAGTCCTCTGAGCTTTCTCTTTACAAGGGTCCAAACGTTTTCAATAGGGTGGCTGTCCGGCGATTCTGAGGACCACTCCAGAACCTTATCGTGGGCGCAAGCGAGCCGCTTCGCGACGTAATTTTCGCCCAGCAAAGGTTTCTTCAACGAACCTCGAAATTTGACATCGAAGCACAAAGATGTTGTCGAATGATCTCAGGAGACACATTCAAACCCGACTTTCTTAATTTTACCGCTTCTTGGCGCAGCATCAATTTCAGGTCCCGTGAAAACCAAGACACGATTCGTTTAGCGACTTTCGGAGTGACTTTGCTTACCAAGCCACATTTTGGCAAGTCGTCGACATTTTTCGTCGCGTTAAAATGATTTACCCACTTCTTCATAAACGACACCGCCTTTTTAATATATTTAGCGGCCGCAGAATGTGTCATTTTAGGCCCCTTTAGATGAAAATAAAGAAAGATGGCCTCGAACCGACGTGCAAACAAGTGACTCATTTTGGATTTTACGTGATTTCAACTGATACTTTTACTAAAATGAGTCGTAGACAAAGAGAGAGAGGGAGCCTCTACCGCTAAAATCGTATCTACCAAAAATGAATTATCGCGGACACGTTCTTACTTGACAGACTGTACAGCGCTGCTTGCAATTGCAATTATGAAATTGTTGCCCTTACAAAAACTTGACTGAATGACTATAATTATTTCTGAAAATTTTCCACCAAATCTTTTAATATTCAGAAGTGACCGAAGGTTCGCCTTGATCGGCATGTAGAGAAGGGTGATGGTGTTATTCTAGCTTTCAGATCTGGAATTTCGGTATTTCCATTGGATAAGCCTATGCTTGATTGTTGGCGTTAAAGTTTTTTTTTTAAATAACGCAACTCTGTATATTTTTATAATATATATTCCTCCGAGTGAATCAGTCAAGACATGAAACACTATTTGGGACCTTTTCATCTTAACCTTTCATTTTAGATAACAGAACCCTAATTATTGGCGAGTTTAATATATCCGATTTTATTTCACTGGAAGAACATTATGTAAAACCAATAAAACAATAACTGAAAATTTTTTAAACTTTTCCAACCTTTCTCAAATTAATTTTGTAAAATATGCACTTCTTGACCTTGTGTTTACAGATAATCATGGTAGAATTGAGAGAACTATGGACATCTTGACAGCAGAAGATAATCACCATCCTGCTTTAGTTACACTGTGAATCGAAAAAACATTGACCTAAGAATATTCTATCAAATAATTTACAGTTCTTTAGTATTCTGTACGGAACACCTTTAAATCACTTCGGAGTCTGTCCGTTTATCTATATGCCCATCTGTGTGTCTGTCCGTATGTCCGTCTGTCTGTCACACCCGAGTTTGCCCGAAACTATTTTACATAAAAAGTTAAAATTTGGTGATAATATAGGAACTGATGGTCTCATCAGAGCCGTGTAATTTTGAAGGTTAAATTTTGACTTAAGGAGTTACTTGTGGAGGGCAAAATCGAGAGTGAAATTTTTTTTTACCAGGTCATTGAGTAGAGTGTCAAATGAAAGCTTGTAAAAACACGAGTTCAAAAATAAATGTAATTTAATACTTGCGCACACTTTTCTTTGTATTACTTTTTAAAAATTGCGAAAAATCGCCGCCCTCCCCTTATCTCAAAAAGTACTGATCAAACAATTTTGAAAAAATTCTGGAACAATATCCACAGGGTGTAGATTGAACGAAAATTATCACTAATGCATTACCTTCGGATCGGAAAAAACTTTGTTGAGAAATTATTTGGGTGTGTTTTGTGAAGTCATCGACCATTTTATACCTCTATAACAAAAATGTTTATTTTAAAAGCAATCAACGTACGGAACGCTAATTATGCAAGTCCGACTTGCACTTGGCCCGTTATTTTTTTGGGCATAGCTTACGTGCCGCAAAGAAATCCATAAAACGCTACGGAAGCAACACGTGTGCGGAGAAAGCGATTCACGTTGGTCTTGAATCGCTTCAGATTCTAGAACAGCTTCTCATCATTCATTAAACCTTTACTATGGTTTTGAATGAATTTTTTTAAACTGATACAAACTGTGGTTTTACAACACAACAGATGCAGTCATTTTATATTTAATGAATTCTTTTAACTGATTTTCTTCACTTTAGTCATTTAGTTTACTATTATATATTTTCCAAGAAATTAATTCAAGAGCCTTAATTTTCTATAACTGGAATGTAAAAACGCAATATTATATAACAGTGTTTATGTGGATTCTGTTTTGGAATTTAATTTTTTCAATATAAAGAGATCGGACTCTGAGTATGAGAATCATTTAATTATCTATCTATATTCCGCTTTATAGAGTCTTACGTCTTCTAGTTGTCTATCATCACCCTTTTCTGTCTTCCCAATCTCCCGGTCGTAAACGTCTTTCATACATGGCTCTCTGGATGCCACCAATCCATGTTGTTTTCTGTCTTCCTCTATTCCATTTAACTGTGGGCCTCCGTTTTAAAACCAGCTTTAGAATTCATTTTTTCTATCATTCTTTCTACGTATCCATACCAGACCAGCAGTCTTCATTGAATATCGTCCATTATTGTTCTTTCTACCTTCATGGCTTCTGTTATTCTTTCGTTTCTGATTTTAGTCCTTCTTGATATTCCAGCTGACCTTCGCCAGTAATCTTCAAAGCTAGAAGTTTCTGTTCTAAGTTCTTGTTAGATTGTCAAAGTTCCCAGCGGGATAGAATGATGCTTTTAAATGTTGCATTATAAATATAGTACTTCTTTTCAATTGACTTTTTTTACCAAAAGTCAGAATTAAGGTGTTGTATGACGGCTTCTCCTTTGTTTATTCTGTCCTCTACTTCTTTTTCTATTGCACCGCTTATATCTACTTCTCTTTTTAAATAGATGTAATCATTACAGGAGTGTGACAGCCGCACTGTGGGCCAGGAATCTGATTTTTCGTTCAAAATTATCTAGAGCCCTCAATTAGTAACTAAATCAGACAATTTTTGTTTAAATACTCATAGGCAAATTCCAGACAAACATAAAGAAACCAATTTGCAAAATATAACCTCAAAATTTTTTTAAATTGCAAAACGGACCCGGACACGGACCCGGGAGATAGAATTTCGAAGTTCACGTGATTTCAAGTTTATGCGTTCAAAACTGGTTCATCTGGGGTTTCTGGAGTCGCTGAATCATTTTGGGGGCCATTTTTATCATATGCGCCCTTTTGAGGTGTGAAAATAGAGGTTGGTGGGGGAGAAATTACAATATTCTCCTGAATTAGAGTTTCACGATCAAAACTGGTTCCTCGGGGGTTTCAGGGGTCGCTGAATCTATTTTTGGGGTCATTTCGATCATATGCATCCTTTTGAGGGGTGAAAATGAGGGTTGAAAAATAGATTCAGCGACCCCCAAGAAACCAGTTTTAAACGCGAAATTCTGATTCAGGAGAATATCGTAAATTCTACCCTCCAACCCCCATTTTCACTACTCAAAAGGGTGCATATGATCAAAATGACCCTGAAAATAGAGTCAGCTACCCCAAAACCCCCCGGGGAACCAGTTTTGAACGCGAAACTCTCTTTCAAGTGAATATTGTAATTTCTTTCCCTCCAACGCCCATTTTCACCCCTTAAAAGGGTGCATATGATCAAAATGAACCAGTTGTGAACGCGTACACTTGAAATCACGCGAACTTCGAAATTTCCCCTCCCTGTTCCGTGCTGAGGTTATATTTAGCAAATCGGCCTCCTTACGTTTATCCGGAATTCACTTACGAGTATTTAAAAAAAAATTATCTGATTTCGTTAATAATTGAGGGCTCTAGATACGAGTAATTTAGAACGAAAAATCAGATTCCTGGTCCACTGTGCGCCGCACCGTTTGAGATAAATTTTTCAGATACTCCTCCAATACACAGAAATTTAGTTTTTTTTGTTGTTTACTATCAGTTCCCCACATGTTGTAGATCTTCCTGACTTGGGCAATCACTACTTGATCGTCCGCAAAATAAAGAATATATATCGTTGTTTTATCGTTCAATTCTATTTCCATTCTGCTGTATTTTTTTCTCCATCTTTTTAAAAATTCACTCAGGTACATTTCGAACAAGGTGGGCGATAAACAGCAACCTTGTCCTTTTGTTACTGGGAATGTATTCGATAATGCGTTTCCTAGTTTTATTCTAGAACAGGGGTCGGCAACCTATGGCACGCGTGCCATCTCTGGCACGCCAAGCAATTTTGAATGGCACGCGTACCTATTCAAAGTTTACACAATAATTCTGTAATCTGTGACATGTTTCGAAATTAAGTAAATAATCGAAGACAGTATTACTTTAACGATACAAACAAAAACGATATATTATATAGGTCACTAGGTATTATTACCAAAAACTACAAAATATATATTTTGTAATTTATAATTTTACTGAATGCATTGGTTTGGCTTTAATTTCGGCAAGTATTAAAGACGGCAAGCCTCAAAATCACATAAGCCTAGGCAAAAACACAAATAAACGTCCTCAACTCTTTTTATATTGCCGAACTTTAGTTTTTGTTAGATATAACTTCTAGGCGGCCCTTTGATTGCAATGGGCGCGTTGTAGATAATAATTTTTGTTCTAAGAAATTTAATAAACGTAATTATTGGAATTTTCTGGAAACATTATTTTTCTATATATAGCAAGCGGCTACACGTTTGGATCATTTAGTATAGAAGTAACATCCGTTCCAGTCAATAGTCGTCGAAAAGTTTAAAAATTACGTTGCGTTATGGCCGCGAAGAAACAGAAGGTAGACGTTCGATCATTTCAAACTTCATGGACAACAGATTACGGTTCTGTACAGCAAAACGATCGAGCCATTTGTGTCCTATGTCGGGAAAGCGTAGTTTTCCGGACATCTAGTGTTCAACGACATTTCCAGATAAAACATGAATCGTCATTTAAAGATAACGCTGATAAAAGGGAGGCAATACAAAGAGCAAGTAAACAATACAAGAAACAGTCAACATTCTTTAGCAAAGTTTTCCAAGGAAAAATTCAGGTAACTGAATGCAGTTTCAAAATTGCACAATCGTTGGCACAAAAGGGTAGGCCGTTCACTAACGAAGAATTTATGAAGCAAATGTTTTTGAGTACTGGCGAGATTTTATTCGACGACTTGCCCAATAAGGATACAATATTGGCCAGGATTAGGGATATACCGGCATCAGCGCGGCCCATTGAGAGACGAATTATCGAAATGACACAAAATGCCCAAAAACAGCAGAGAGACGCTATCAAACGGAGTTTTGTATTTAGTGTAGCATTGGATGAAAGTGTCGATATTAATGACATTGCCCGTCTGGCAATCGTTGCGCGATACTTCGATGATGGCAGTGTGTATGAAGAGCTGATTTGTCTGCTCCCATTGCAGGGAACTACAAGAGGAGAGGATATATTTTCAGAATTTGTTAAACATTTTGAAAAGCGGAACATTGATTTACATAAAATTTTTTGCGTAGCGACAGATGGCGCTCCTGCTATGATTGGGAGACATAAAGGATTTGTTTCCCTTCTTATTGAACGCATGGGTCGATCAGTTTTAAATTTTCATTGCATAATTCACCAAGAGAGTTTGTGCGCTAAAATCTCCGCTGGAAGTTTAAAATCCGTGATGGATAGGGTGGTTAAAATAGTTAACTACATTGTCGGTCGTTCTTCACTGATCCATAGACAATTTAAGGCGTTTCTGCAGGAATTAGGAAGTGCATATTCAGATATACCATTGCACAATAATGTGCGCTGACTCAGCCGTGGTAAAGTGCTCTCTAGATTTGTGCAATGTCTGGGCGAAATTAAATCGTTCTTGTTGGAAAAAAATCAAGTGGATGCTTATCCTGAACTAGAAGATAAGAACTGGATCTGTATGTTAATGTTTCTTACTGATATTCCAAACCATCTCAGTGAACTCAACTTAAAGTTACAAGGTGCAGGCAAAACAGTTCTGGATTTATACGAATCCTGGAAATCATTAAAATTAAAAATAGATTTATTTATCAGCGATATTACTACAAACACATATAAATATTTTCCAAATTAAAAAACTTATATATCCAGTGTCGACGATGGTGCACTAATAGACGAAATTCTTAAATATATGACTAATTTAAAAGAGGAGTTTATCGAGAGGTGTCAGGATTTTGATAAACATGGTCCTATGTTCGCTTTTTTAATCAAACCAGATTTAATGGATTTTTCCAGCAGGTGCTTTGACATATCTCTTTTCTCACGGATGGACATTAATGATTTTGATCTTCAATACATTGAATTTAAAAGCTCCGAGTTATGGAACACGAAATTTGTAGAATTAAGAAGGGTATTAGAAGGTGACTGCCAGAACCATTCAAACGAGATACTCTGTTGTTGGATGAGTTTACCAGAGAAATGTATTTGTCTTAAGAAAGTAGCGTTTGCCATGCTTACAGCTTTCGGATCATCCTATATCTGTGAACAACTTTTTTCCCATATGAGAGTGATTTTAAACCCGTACCGAGGCAGGCTGACAACAGACAACTCGGAAGCATGTGTGACACTGAAAATAACTAGACATGAACCGGATATAAGAAAACTCTCTAAAGAACTTCAAGCACAGGGTTCACACTAGGTCCTAGGACTAGTATAATAAAATTATTTGTTAAATGTTAAAATTTTTTGGTAATTAAACCTTCTAAAAGCAATATTTTAAGTTAATTTAAGTTAATTTTTGTTAATTTTAGTTGTAGTAAGTACCTATGTCGGCACGCAAAATGTATGGATGAAAACTGGCACCCCTTAGTTAAAAGGTTGCCGACCCCTGTTCTAGAGTATGACTGATCATACAATTGTCTTATTGCAGTGATTGCAATATTATTTACTGGTGATACTTTCAGAGTTTGCTAGAATTTTTAATTGAAATAGTATCATAAACGTATACTTTTTCTTAAAATGAAAAACTGGATCCAGTTTAAGTTCAAAACTGAAATAAAAAAACAACTAGACGATTTAAAACACAACTTATAAACATTTGGGAATTTAAAAATATTGAAACAGCTAAACTTTTCAACAAGTACGTAAATAAAAACAAAACATAACGGAGTATATAAAAGCATATACCCGTACCTTGATTTTTGGCCGGTAAGGGGAAGCGGAGACCGTTTCGTCCTCCCCTCTCTTTAAATCCACTACTACTATTTAGTTAGCTAAATCACTAATATATGAGCTTTTAAATAAATAATGAAGCAATAACCTCATTTCTATTACTGTCAGTAAACTGAAAATAATATAATAAGTACTGCAATTCTAGCTTACCTGCTTAAATAAACAATCATGTATTCAATCATAAAATACGTTAACTTGTTGAACCGTACCACAACACCGTATGCTGTTTATTTTAATTCAAAATACTTGAACCAATTCAAAGTTGTTGTTACAAAGATCATCACTGAAATTATACTGTTAGATATTTCGTTTGAACTTTTTATGTATTAATAATTATTTCGCCGCAATATAATAGTTAAAAATAAATAGTGTTATCGTTATAAATATCACAGAAAAATCGAGTACCAGTACACCTACTTTAATGGGTGTCGATTACATATATAATATAATTAATATATTGCTAATACCATGCTACGATTTTGACAGAGAATGGAGATAATTACTGTTTAAATTCGATCTTTACCTACTCTAATAACAATAGGTTAACGATAAATCCAAAGAAGTCGGCAGTAATGTGTTTTGGAACAAACAGAGATTAGGCTTCGACTAATCATAACTTAATTATGGCTAAGGAGAAAATTCCCTTTGTTATTGAATATAAAAATTTGAGATTATTATTTGATAGTAGGCACATGTTTAGAAAGCCGGTTTCTTTAGTAGCTTAAAGGGCGTATTATTCAGTACGTAATTTGTATAAGAATCGGCATATCCTCAATTTAACCCTAAAAAAATATTTGTGCGAGATTCTTGTCCTTTGTCACTCTAATTATTGTAATTTTATTTGTGGTCCGTATCTGGACCTTATATTGAGGAACAAGCTACAAAAAATTCAAAACTCCTGTGTATGTTTCATTTTTGGATGCAGAGGGAAGGATTATGTGAGGAGTGGCAAGCTGAAGGAGTTGAAATGGATGCTTATTAAAAATAGAGAAAGGATGGGTTGCTTTCTGTATAGACTGTTGAAGACCAGAGTGACGGAGTATCTGTGTGAAAAGCTGCATTATCAAAGCTCGGTATATCAGCATAATACCAGGTACAACGCCAGTTATCAAATACCTAGGAATTCTACAAGTATGTTTAAAAAGTCTTTCAACTATACGTCTGCTGAACGAGATTCCTGGGGGTTTGCTTGCTCTGTTGTTTTAATTCAGAGTTTTTGATTGTTATTATTATGCATTTTTATAGGGTAAGGTGGGAATCACGGTTTCTCTGTTTTTGGGTATTAATATCAATTCAAGAGGAATTACAACGTATTTTTTTCTTCTCCTATTTTAGAATAAGTAGAGTTAAGTAATAATTGTGACTTTTTGAATTCTATTTGAGTTGTATTTGTTTTCTTTCTGTTTTTTTGTGTATTGTATTTTTTTTTGGAACCTCGATTAACTATAGCACTGCTGCATTTCGCCGAGTATAGAATGAAGACGTTTATTATTAGTATTATTATAAAGAGCCCACCATCCCTTGCGCGAGGGATAGTAATGAGGAAGACGGGAACTTCTACCATTTTTAACTAGTTAAAAACCTCCCCCTCCCGGGGATTTCACCTTGCAATTGCATACATCGCGAAACTTAAATGGAACTGGGTGGGACATATAGCCCAAATGTCGGATGGGAGATAGACTAAGAGGCGGCTTGAGAGGAAACCTAGGAGCGACAGGCGTAGCGGGGGTAGACCTCCCACATGCTGGACTGACGATATTAAGAGACTATGTAGTAACTGGATGCGGAGACCCCAGGAGAGGAGAGAGTGGACTGAGATGGGGAAGGCCTATATTCAGCAGTGGATGCAAAGGGCTGATTGATTCTTGCAACATGATTCGAAGTTCCTCTGCTGTTTCGCTAAAAATGACAATGTCATCTACGAACCTTAAGTGGTTAAGAATTTTAAAAACTGATTTGGAATGTCTTTTCTGTAGTCACTGGTCATTTTATATCTAAGTAATAAAAATTTTTATTTCAAAAGCAATCACGGTACAAAGCACTAATTGCGCAAATCCAACTTACACTTGGCCGGTTTTCTTCTTTTATATCAACATGCCTTAAGATTATTTAAAGTGTCCATTATCCCAAATTTGCCAAATAGTTGATAAAATATTATTTTCTGTTACTTTCTCACGCTGTGTCCTACGTAGACGATGACTGCCAGCGATCCAACTAAAGTACAGTTAAAACAACACAACAATGTATTTTTTTCGCTATAAACGGTTTTAGCAAAAATACATCTCGACGTATTATTTTAACTGTAACAATTATGTTAGTAATATTAAATGGAGAGTTGATTACTAACTGTAATGCTTTTTTTTACTAAAACAATGATACTATATACACAATATATGCAACGAGTAAGGAAACTGGTTCCACAAAACACGATTTATTAAAAAAAAATTGACCCACACTTAATATTCTTCGAAGTAGCACCTTTGTGCACTAATACATTTGTGTCCAACGCTGTTGCAATTCCTCAACGCCAGAGTAGAAGTCCTGGTTGTTTAAATAACGTGTGACAGTGGCTGGCACATTCCCGATACTCCCGAAATGCCGCACTTTTAAGCTGAATTTTAGGCGTGGGAAAAGAAATAACCCATGTGGCGAAAGTTTCAGACTGTAGGGGGGATTTGACACCGTTCGCATATTTTTCTGTACTAAGAGCTCCTTCAGTAGCAACGAAGAACGACGTTATCGTGATGAAGAACCCGTGCCGAAATCACGATAGTCAAGAGAAACAACCGACTGATGCTGGATGGCGTCCAACGTTTAATATAATGTGAAATTGTTGCTCGATATAGTGTTTTGAAATTTCGAACTAACAAAGTTGTTGAAAATGGTGTCATTTTCTAATTCTCAAATTCCTCCATATCTGGCCCCCAGAGATTATTACCTCTTTGTAAATTTGAAAAGGTGACTCCAGGGAAAAAGATTTGGGTCAAATGAAGAGACTGAATGGAAAACTGAAGCTTATTTTAAAGAGCTCGACAGCTCTTGAAGGAAACTACGTTGAAGAATAAAATCGGTTTGTGACAAATACATTGTTTTTCCTTCAAAAGTCTCGGGACTTTTCACATTATGTGATTCAAGTCGAGCATGTTTCACTCTCTACAGAATTTCATTTGTGTAGTAAATAACCGGCCAAGCGAAAATCGTTATGGAGGTATAAAATGATCAGTGACTTACCAAAACACATCCTAAATGAGTTTTCAACAAAGGTTTTTCCGATCTTTACTGAAAACTAATGACCTTGAAATTGCCTTCTATGCCTTCGAGCAGTAAGCTCGAGAAAGGTGCGTTTCTGCAATAAGTGCCAGCCGTGCTGTACCGCTCTGCTTGAATAGACTTAGTAAGTCGCTGACAGAGTGCAGTATAAGCATCTATTTGTTATAGTTTTCCGTTAGTTACCTTGAAATTTTTTTTTTTTTTATATACCAGATAAATTATTAAAGGTAATGCACTCGTGATAATTTTCGTTCAATCTGCACCCTGTGGAGAATATTCCAGAATTTTTTAGTCAGTACTTTTCGAGATAAGGAGAGGGGACAGCGATTTTTCGCAATTTTTTAAAAGTAATACACAGAAAAGTATATTATATGTATGTTTTTATAAGTTTTCATTTGACAGCACACTCGATGACCTGGTAAAAAAAAAATTTTCCACTTCCGATTTCACCCCTCCCCAAAAAAAAAACTAACTCCTTAAATCAAAACTTGGCTTTCATAACTACACGGCTCTGATGAGGCAATCAATTTCTATATTAGTGCCAAATTTAAATTCGTTTCAAATAGTTTCGGAGAAAATCGGGTATGACAGACGGACAGACATCGAAGTGATCTTATATGCCTTGGGTCTAACATGCTGCTTGATAGTTATTCTGTGACATAGCGAATCGTTTACACAGTACATAGTGATTATATATAGACTGAACAGATAATTTTTATCTTTTGTATGTTTGCAATTTATGCATTATATTTAAATTATTATTCCGAATAAAAGATGAAATAAGTCTGGCGAAAGCATACCATAAACGATGACTATATCCGGTAATATTTCGGATAAATCAACACATGTTTAATGTGAGAACTAACATGCATTTATTGTTTATATAAGCTGTAAAGTGGTGAATGGGATTATTTTTTCCAATGAATAGTATTTATCACTTTCACTGTTAATTTATTATTACTCGTATATTCATGTCGACTTATTTACTAAGGTGTCTTTTTACGTTATCTGCCTAGGCACAAAAATAACGTCATACGACAACATTGCTTGGCTGAAAAATAACTATCGCTGTTTTAAGTACTTCTTTCTTCCGAAAAACGAATTAAAATAACTCGGAGCAGGAAAATGAACCAAAATTTAATCAATCACGAAAGAATGTGCCAAGAGTCCGGCAATAGCAGCCCATCTTATTTTCAAGTAAAATTTTGGTCTGAACAGTTTCGATGGTGCCGATACTCAACTAAGGATAATTCCAGATCACGAGGACCGGTTGGGATAAAAATTAAAGAATACCCATCAGGTTGTTAAGAATCTGCTGCTTTCAGATTGACGAATGGAGGTCCCTTCTTCTTAAAGTCCTTCTCCTATCAGAGGTTAGAAATCATCATCTCTATTCGGACTCTGCTCGCAGCCGCTCGGAACAACTTGATGCTGCTGTAACCAAACCAATCTCGCAGCTTTCTCAACTATGACATCCCATTTCGGTGAACACCTCGTTTCTCCTTTACCCCAGCATTATCAGTCGTAGCAGAATACTACTCAGTATATATCACCACTACACCAAACACTTTTTTTTGTGTTCGACGCGCGTTTCGCAACCATGTTAGCTTCATTAGAAGCGATGATTGACTAAAGCTAAACTATAGATCTACCCTATTTATACTTAGCCTAACCCTTGAATTACTCAGGCAAAACTAATGGCATAGGCAAGGCCATCAGTTCCGGTCAAGTAACCAGTAAATGGGACTATAAGGAATAGGCCCTCTGTCTTTATTTAAACTAGTTTTACATTTTATAATTTCCTTACTCTCGTATGCGTTCAACAATCTCCTATCAGATACATTTTTAATTAATCTTAGATTATCTAATGTTATAATATGATCAGCTTCAAGGGCATGTTCGGCAATGCTAGACTTTTCTGCTCTACTGTATTTTAAGTGTGCTAAATGTTCTTTAAATCGTGTTTCAATTGACCTTTTAGTTGGCCCAACATACTTTTGTCACAATCATTACAACTAATTTCATAAATTCCACTTTTCTCACAATTAGGAATCTTATCTTTGGGATTTCCTAAGATATTCCTCAGATTGTCTGATGACTTATAGACTAAGGTGAAGCCTACCTTATTAAATACCTTATTGAGTCCCCTGCTATATTTCGGAGATAACAGAGGTTAAAAATTCTTTAAAGAAATGTAAGAACTTTATCTCCGATTCGCTAAAATTTAAATTAAATGTGAGTAGTCCGACCATACCAAAGTTGTATTGCTTACCCAAAATTCACAAACCTGGAAAAGGAATTCGACCCATTATTTGATTGGTTGGATCACCCACATATTTAATATAGAAATGGTTATCAAAAGAACTTGAGAATTTACCATTAAATTCTTTAGAATTCATTAATAAAACAAAAAATCTAGTTCTTAATGAAGGTGAAATCTTAATTTCTTTTGATGTCAGTTCTTTGTTCTCAAGTGTGCCACAACCACAAATTTTACAATATCTCGAGGAACTATTTAGGATGAATGACTTTGAGGACGAAATTATTCATGAATACTTAACATTATCTAAACTTTGTATGGAACAAAATTATTTTCAATATAGTCCCCTCTACTGGTTACTTGACCGGAATTGATGGCCTTGCCTATGCCATTAGTTCCGCCTGAGTAATTCAAGGGTTAGGCTAAGTATAAATAGGGTAGATTTGTACTTTAGCTCATCGCTCCTGATGAAGCTAACATGGTTAGCGAAACGCGCGTCGAATGCAAGAATAAAGTGTTTGGTGTAGTGGCGATATATACTGAGTAGTGTCATTGTACCAAAGATTCCACATTCCCAACTTACTCGTAGCAGAGCATATTTAGATCCTCTCATTACGTGGCCAAAGTACTCCAGTTTTGACCTTTTTATAAGGTTGACTATCTCATATTCTTTGTTTGTCGTTGCAAGGACTTCATAGTTTGTCATTTTATCGGTCCACATTCTACGTTAACACCACATCTTAAAAGCTTGCATTTTATCCAATTCAGTTGGATAAATGGGGGTTCCAGTGCTTACTAAAAAAGCTGTAGTGTCCGAAACTACAGTTTTCAAGAATATGCACAAAAATTTAGGGATTAAAAAATATCTGCAGGAGGAATCCACAAACTGCTTATACTAGAGCAGAAACTGATAGTTATTTTTCACGAATTGTCACAGACGACGAGACTTGGGTATTCTGTTAGGATTCCCCCACAAAGCAGGAGTTCATGCAATGGGTACATAAGAGCTCTCCATCTCTAAAGAAGGGAAAAACTCAGTGGTCTTCTATAAAGTTGATAGTGACCCTTTTTATTTTCATTTCTAAAGAAAGGTATATTATTTATGAAAATCACTCTTCTTAACGTTTTAGGAGTTCTACATCTCGAAAAACATATTCACTCATTTTTCGTCGATCTGTTGGCATGATAACTCTCGAACGAAATGAAATATTAATTTCAAACTACGTACATAGATAACATCTAACAAGGAGTTTTTGAACGATATTGCTTCAAGTCGGATGAAAGACGTGGGGGTCGATAAAAAGGGCTTTAATAGTAATATGAAAGTTTTTCCTGTTTTTTTGTTAAACAGTGAACAGATTTTATGCATAAATATTTATAGTAAAACATATAAGGAGCTAGAAGGGTGGGGAAGAAGATTAAGAGGGTGCTTCCTATATATCGTCTTATCTCCTTTTCTGGGTTTTTAAAGTCTAGGAATTCAAAAATTAAGTTACTTTTTCATTGCTTTCAACTTTAACCCTGAAAGGGGTTGAAGGGGGCGGAGAACGTTTAATATTGTATAATTTCAATAATAACATTTTGAGATCTTTATAAATTTTTTGGTTGATGATCTGGGCAAATTTTAAGCATATTATTTACGATGAAATATATAAAGAGTTAAAGGGTGAGGTAGGGAGTTAATGGGGTTGCTTCCTATATATGGTGTTATAAGTTATTTTTTGAGGTTTATAGGCGTTTTCACATCTATCGGCAACAACACCGACACGACACCGACACGACGCCGGCCCCGACACGACACCGGGGGAACGTTTTCACACTTGCACGACATCGCCCCGACACGGCACCGACAAAGTCATATAAAACCGAGAAAAACATTTTTTACTATGTCCGTTGAGAGCCATGGCAGCTATTAACAAGTTATATTTGAGTTATTTGGTCTTCTTCTTCTTCTTCCCGTAGTGTAGGCCTGAAGTTTCCAACTCATCAGTTTTGTTGAGATGTTGATGTCCATAATTCGAGCAATCTCTTTGGAGGTCTTCCCAGGGGTCGTCGTGTCCGTGGTTTACCATCTCACGCGATTCTCGCTAGTCTCTCCTCGGTCATTCTCTCCACGTGATCTCTCCAAGCTCTTCTACGTTTACGTCCCCATCTGATTATGTCTTCCACTTCGCATTCATGTCTTATATCTGTGTTTCTTTTCCTATATCTTAGTGTATATCCTGAAATGTTTCTAAGTATTTTCATCTCTGTTGTTCGAAGAATGCTTTTTGTTCTTTTATTGTCTGCTCTTGTTTCCATAGTGTATGTTAGTGTAGGTCTGACACATGTTTTGTATATCCTTACTTTTGCCTTTTTATTCATGAAGGCATTGTTCCAAATGATGTCCCGAAGGCGCCTGATATTCGGCTGGCTTTGTTTGCTTGGTCCTTCACTTCATTTGTTCTATTTTGGCATGAGGTGATTTGTATGCCTAGGTAGTTAAATGACATGACTTGTTCTATTGTTTTGTTTTCCAGAGCAAGTTTGCATCTTATTGGCTCTTTAGATATGTAGAGAGATTTTTGGTTTTTGTGTCGGATACCTGCATGTTGAGGGCTTTAGCTTTTGTGTAGAATAAGTGCAGAAGCCGCTGTAAGTCGTCTTCTCTGCCACGATCACAACGTCGTCTGCATAACAGATAATGTTGATTTTAACCGTTGTAAGTGAATATCCTTTCTCCATGTCTCTGATATGGGTTATTATCTCGTCCATTATTAAGTTGAACAGTTGCGGGTTTAAAGAGTCCCCCTGTTGAATTCCGGCTGGCGTTTGCATTTCCTCTGTTAGTCTTTGATTAACTAAGATGTGAGTGCCTGTATCACACAGATCCAACAATCAGCCTCGGAGTTATTTGGTATCACATAAAAGGCTAAAATGTAGTCAAAGCCAACTTTTTTCTCGCAGAATTTTATTTTTATTATTTTCGTTGGTTTTATCCCAAAGACGAGGTTTAATTTCAATAAGTTCAATTAACGTGATAATATGAAACTTGAAGGCCATGGTATCAGCTTCGAGAGCACTTAGCACCTCAATTAAATTTATAAAAATCGGGACGACACGAGTGGTGAGACTGGGTTACAGGTATTATTCAAAGTTCTCTGCGTAAAGGGAATGAAACATTACAGTATTTTTCTAATATATGTAATAATAACAGGAGTAGAGGGTGAAAAAGGGGAGAATGACCAAATATTTTTTAGTAGTGTTTTAAAAAAAGGTCAATATTATGATTTTATCCTCTCTGGGGTATCACTAAGAGTACAGTCCTGCTTTTTGGACCTCGAAAGACTTATGTTCTTTTGTTTATAAACAATTTAAGTTTTCAAAACGCGTTTTTTGAGCTTAAAATATGAATAACTCCGGTTATATAAGTCGGATCAAGACAAAAAAAAACTCTTTGTAACGAAATTTTTAACAAATTCTCATTGGTTTTAAGTCGCTCAAGTGTATGCTGAAAAAATAGGCAAAAAAACTGTTTTTTTTTTTTTATTTTATTGTACTGGGTGAGTCAACGATAGAATCCTCTGATGACTGGGCTATATAGCCAACGTCATGTCCCAAATAATTGAAATGGCCTACTTATTCCACAGTTTGGTTGTCCAGTACAATTTTTATTCGGATCGAATCTGGGCTCTGGAAGGTATTAGTTTTAGTAACTGATATTTTCATATATATTATTTGACTTAATTTTTAAGATAGATCTTTGCAACCCTCTTCATTGTCTTAAATAATTAGCAACTCTTCAGCAAATAAAATCATGTTTATTTACGTGTCTTCACTAATTTTGATACTAGGGTTTAATATTTCTATCCATTTCCGTTCGAGAACTTTTTGTATTCGATAAATGCTGGACTAACGGTTTTAGTGTATACGGTTGTTATGTAGAAAAATATATATTCTTTAAGCTCTGCTAGTTTTCCTGCATAGGTAGATAACTTTAAAAACACTCCCATAGGTATTTATTTCTCTTTGAGCTACATATACCAGGTGTACAAGTATGAAATGTGGATTTCAGACAACAGATGGTGCACCAATGCAGTTTGTGCTATAAAGATTTGACACTGCTCCATTTTGTTATGTCATCAACAACTGTCAGACGCGCACGAGTGATAAATTGGAAAAGTGTATGCATAGTGTTGTGTTGTTGTATTCAATATGTCGAAATTTATACCGAACAAAGAGCATTTGCCGACAGTATTAATTTTTTGTTTTCATTTGAAGAAAACTGCTGTTGACTCATATCGATTACTTCGAGAAGCTTATGGTGAACATGCTCCATAGCAAGATACGTGTGAACGATGGTTTCGGCGACTCAAAAGTGGTGACTTCGATTTTGCACACAAGGAACGTGGAAAACCACCAAAAAATACGAAGATGTGGAATTGCAAGCATTGTTGGACGAAGATGATTCGCAAACACAAAAACAACTCGCCGAGCAATTGGTCGTTAGTTAACAAGCTGTTTCCAATCGGCTACAAGAGATGGGAAAGATTCAGAAGACCGGTAGATGAGTACCACATGAGTTGAACGACCGGCAAATGGAAAAGCGCAAAAACACGTGTGACATTTTGCTCGCTCGGTACAAAAGGAAGTCGTTTTTGCATCGTATAGTTATAGGGGATGAAAAGTGGATTTATTTTGAGAATCCCAAGCGCAAAAAATTATGGGTAGACCCAGGCGCACCATCCACATGGACCGCAAGACCGAATCGCTTTGGCAGAAAGACGATGCTCTGTGTTTGGTGGGACCGGAGGAACGTGGTCTATTATGAGCTGTTAAAACCTGGGAAAACGGTTAATACTAAACGTTACCAACAACAATTGACCGATTTGAACAGTTCGCTGTTTGAAAAAAGGCCAGAATTCCGAAAGAGGCAACGCAAAGTCATTTTTCTTCGTGGCAATGCTCCATCACATACGGCAAAACCAGTTCGCGACACATTGGAAGCACTCTGCTGGGAAGTTCTACCCCATGCGGCTTACTCACTAGACTTGGCTCCTTCCGATTACCACTTGTTTGCATCGATGGGTTCCGCACTTGCTGAGCAGCGCTTTGGTTCGTACGAAGATGTAAAAAAATGGCTCGTTGAATGGTTCGCAGAAAAAGGGGAAGATTTTTACTGGCGTGATATTGACAAATTGCCCGAAAGATGGGAAAAATATAAAACAAGCGATGGACCATACTTGAATAAAGCACTTTTTATCATTCTTCCGAATTTAACATGTTTTTTTAGAAAAAAAAATCCGCATTTCATACTTGTACACCTGGTAAAATTCCTATTAAATGAAGTTGAAAAAAAGCATTCACAGTACATTCTTAGTAAATACAAAACTGTCACTAAAAAGAGACAAACAATGTCTTCACTGTCAATTGAAGTCCGTTGAAGCTATAGTATACCAAAACATGTGCCACAACATATAGTAGCAACACTAGAATGGCAAAGAATGAGCTAATGATAAGGAAAGAAGCTATTGGTTTTTAAAAAAAAGCACATCAATTTAGGAAAAACAAACAATTTATTTAGTTCTATACACAATACTGACAAGATTCTTATGTTTTAAAAGCTCCCTCAAATTCATGACAAAGCTGATGCCTGCTTTGAGATTTAGCTGATTTAAGATCACACAAAGTTAGCATTTTACACTTCGTATCACAATAGGGCATAGTTGGTGAGTCCCGAAAATAGTTCCTAAAATAAAACATTCTATTAAATATAAAAAGTAGAGCACGTAATTAAAACAATGATTTTTAGTAACAAAAAATCTTTATACAAAGTTGGGTGAATTTAACCATATGAACTTTCCACATTACAAATGTAGCTCATACCTGTAACTATATGGCTGTCTAAAAAGTTCCCTGCCTAACAATGAAAGAAATTTTTTTTTAGGTGAAATATGTTTTATTTTTCAAGATAATCTCCTGAAACTTCATTACATTTATTCCAACGAAAGATCTGCAAAATATCCATCCATGGCTGCAATAGCTTCGTCATTTGATATAAAACGCTCTCTAGCCAGGAATTTTTCAGGTTTGAAAACAGGTAATAGTCAGAGGGAGCCAAATCTGGTGAATACGCTGAATATTCAAGCAATTCGTACTTCAATTCATTGAATTTTGCCATTGTCAAAACACTTGTGTGAACACGTGCATTGTCTTGATGAAAGATAATTCTTTTCTTCTTTAAAGCAGCATCCAACTGATTCAAGAGGTTACAATAATACTCAGAGTTAATTGTTTTACCTTTCTGAAAACAGTCGACCAACAAAACACCTTTGTAATCCCAAAAAACAATTGCCATAACCCTCCCTGCTGATGGAATCGTCTTTGCCTTCTTTGGTGCACTTCCATCGGCTTCAGTCCATTATTTCGACTGTTCTTTTCGCTCTGACGTATAAAGGTGGATCCAAGTTTCATCGACAATTACGAAACGACACCAAGATGTAGCCTGGTTGATTCCACCCAAAGCGGTGCATGCTATAAATACACGTTGCGCTAAAACATCACATCCGTACGCCACCTTTCTCCAGAACTCTTATACGTAGCTCCCTTTGAAATAACCTGTCCAGAACTACGTTTCCCACAGAGACCTGCATCTATCGCTGTTGTTCGCATGTTGGTAATTTATTTTAATGATATTTTAATTGTCTTACTATTACTTATATTTAAGTAGGATATTTTTATTCGAACATAAAGTATAGTTTATCAACTTACCTATAAAATTTAAGGAAGAGTTTATCATTCTTACTCATGGAATCAATCAATTTATCCCATTCCTTGGGCCTTAAACTTTCCATTTGATACTCTTCCTTGGCAGAGTAAAGCTTGTACCAATTCGGCTCATTATCCTCGTTATTAGCCTGACCTAAATTAAAAGTCCATGTTTCATGGTCTATTACTTCCTAAAAACAAAAACAGCTGTAATTTTTGAAATTAGCAATTGGTTAGTGAAAATGGAAAATTCTTTTGCTAGAGTTCAGGTATCCTAATATTTAATCCCTTATCAACTCATTTAACATCAATTTTGTATTGTACGAGTATTCGTGAAAAAATCACAATCCGAGATTTTTTCCCTTTTTTTTTTTTTTTTCACGTTTTAAGGTTTAAAGTTCCTAGATCACGAAAAATATAGTTACTCATTTCCGTCGGTCTATCGGCCGTTGGCACGATATTTCTCGAACGAAATGTCAATCAATTATATATATATATATATATATATATATATATATATATATATATAAAATAGCATCAATCCCTCTTATGACGTGATAATCGCAGGGGACCTAAATGCGCGAGTTAAAAGCCAAACAAATAACGTAACAGTAGGAAACTACGCAGAAGACGTAGAAAAATGATAATGGAGAGAGGGTCCTAGAACTGTGTAATCAATTTGATCTAAAATTAACAAACACTTTCTTCCCCCGCAAGGGTATTCATCGCTTTACTTGGGAGAGACCATCATTAAATCAGAAATCCATAATAGATTATATTACAACTAAAGTTCAATCCACATTCAAGATATACGACACCAGAGTTAAGAGAGGAGCCACCTGTGACACAGATCACCATCTATTGACTACTAAAATAGTGTACCCTTTTTTATCAAAAAACAATAAAAATGTACAAACTTATCCCACAGACGAAGACAAGATAGAAATAAAAATGAAAAGATACAAAAATTTATCTATTTCAACACGAAAGTATTAAAGAGCTTTATCAAAGAAGATTACACAATGAATTACTTACACTGGAACCAACCGAAGATATAGAGCAAGAATGTGAACGCATTAAAAAAGTGATCCATAAGGTGGCACAAGAAACTTTAGGAGAGTATAAGTGGGAAGAAAAAAAAACATGCAGATATTACATAACAGAAGAATTAAAAAAACTAATAGAGGAAAAAAATAGATTACACCAAAAATATTTAACATACAAGTCAGAAACTACCCGGGCAGAATACAAAGAAAAAAATAGAGAGGTACGTAAGAAAACAAAAAAAAGAAAAAAAAAAATACTGGGAACGAAAATGTGCACAGATTAACACGTATATTGGAGGAGCATAATCGACAGAAGTGTGGCAAACCATCAAAAATATGAAAACGAACAACAGGGAGAGGGCCGTAAATTTAATACCCCTGGAAGAATGGAAAAATTATTACGAAATATTACTAACTGAAAACAGACAAGAATTCCTTAGTATAGAGGACAATGATTCAGAAGACACAGAGGGAAAGGACTGGGATAAAATAACCATGGAGGAAGTACAAGCAAATCCAAAAACGATGAAGAATGGAAGAGCGGCCGGACCAGGTGATATCTCTGCAAAAATGAATAAAAATAGAGGTATAATCACGTAAAGAACAATAACTAGCTTAATTAATAATTGTATATCACAAGGAAGAACACCTACCGAATGGAAAAAAAGTTACATTTCATAAATCTATAAGAAAGGAAATAGAAAAGACCCTAATAGTTATTGAGATATATGCGTTACAAGCACTATGAACAGACTGTACGGTAAAATATTGCAGAATAGAATAAGAGAAACAATTAAAGAAAAGATATCCGAAAACCAAAGCGGATTTACTCCGGGCCGGTCGTGTATAGACAACTTGTTTACTTTACAACAATTGATAGAAATGTCTTGAGAACAGTAGGGATAAAAGAAGAGATGATAACAACAATAAAAAAGTTATATAATGAAAATATAGGATATGTGAAACAAGAACGCTATCTCTCGGAAGCTATCCACATTACAAAAGATCTAAGACCAGGGTGTTGCCTTTCACCAATCTTATTTAATATATTTGTAAACAACGCTCTAAAGAAATGGAACCGCACTTGCCAAAGCATGGGCATCCCCATTAGTGATAAACGCCTATTATCGTTAAACTTTGCAGACGACCAAGTAATTATAACACAAGATATGAAATATGTATTGAAGAGATTATACACAGACTACAAGGAATGGGGACTAGAGGTGAGCCTTGGAAAGAGTATATGGTTACGAACTCGGAAATAGAATTTGATGTCTTAATTAACAACGATACACATGTCAAACAAGTCAAGGAATTTAAATATCTAGGAGTACTGATTGACAACAAAAATGGTACAGGTAAAAAGGAAATACAGAATAAAATACAAAAAGCCAGGAGTATCATAGGAGCTCTTAACTCAATATGGTGGGATCAAAACATAACTACACAAAACAAAAAGAGAATTGGAAGAACAATGGCAGAATCGGTTTTAAAGTTATGGTAGTGAACTGTGGGTAATGAAAGAAGAGGATAAAAGAAAAATAACGACGATAGAGATGGATTACCTGAGAAGTAGCGCCGGAGTGTCCAAATTCCAACACATAACAAACCAAGAAATACGCAATAGAACAGCAGCAACAGAAACAATTATACAAAGAATAGAAAATAGAAGATTAAAATGGTTTGGACACCTACTCAAAATGAACGATACAAGATGGCCCAAAAGGCTCTGGACATGGAAACCACCGGGAAGAAATAAAAAAGGACGACCACATAGGTCCTGGAATGGAAAGCCAGAAGGCCACGAGGAATGGACGAGGAGATGGCGGACGATAGAGAGGTCCCCGAGTTGTCTGCAATGAGCTTTTTGCATCCGGTCGTGTCCCGCTAATCTTTTTATGTCATCCGTCCATCTTGTCTGTGATCTACCTGTGCATCTTTTATGTTCTCTAGTCCTCCACCCAAGTATACGGGGTGTCCATTTGTTATCATTCATCCTTGACATATGCCCCTCCCAATTTTACTCTAATGTACATATTCGTATTACATCTGTCACTTTTGATATTCTTCGTATCTCGATATTAGAAATACGATCTTGGAGTCTAATATTTAGCATTCTTCTCTCTACTGCTCTTTGGGTTACCTGGATTTTATTTATTATACTTTTATCTAAAGTCTACGTTTCAGTGCCATGTGTTAATTCCGTGTTACATGCATATTGATCGAATACTCTGGCTTTTATTGTATTTTGGGATGTCCAATTTAGAAGTAAATTGTAACCTTCCCAACGCAGACCAACCTAACGAGACTCTTCTATCCAAGTCAGCCTTTAAATTATTTTTTGATATTTCGATTTTTTGTCGTAAATATATGATTGTTTGTACCTTTCCTATTCTTTCTTCTTTTATTAATAGTTCCTGGCTGTTACCTTCACTTTCGTTGTTCAAATATTCAAATTATCTGCGAACCCACTTTAACGATTTGAACACGTCTTCTAGAGTCAACGCAACAGCTTTGGGGATATCGAGTCGCCTTGTCTAATTCCTTTTTTAATTTTAATTTTATATGTTTTTTCTTCAAGCATTATTTATGATGTGGCATTTTTATATATGTATTGAAGAAGAGTTACGTATCTTTTGTCGACTCTTCCGTTACTTAAGGCGTTAAGGACTGCCCGTATATCTACCGAATCAAATGCTTTATTGTAGTCAACCATTTCTATCCACAACGTGACCTTATATTCATGTGCTTTTTTATGAAAAAGTTCTTTTTATTATGGCATGGGATGGAAATCGATGGGTTTCTTTCTAACACCTTCACTATCAACGCCGATGTTCCTCAGAGCTTTATACTGTCTCCTTCTCTCTTTCTCATTTACATTAACGATCTGCCGGAAAAGACCGAGAATCCAATCTACAGCTTTTCAGATAACAATACACTTATCTCTTCAGTCACGTTGAACGCTCAGATATCGGCTACTCAGACGAATATCCGCAGACAGCAGGAAGTCATTCAACTTAACAGAGACCTGGAAGAAATTTTATCTTGAGGTGACAGTAACCAAGTGGAATTTAACGCTACAAAAACCCAGGCCAACGTTGCTGAACCCGACATACTTATGTCGGGGCACAATTTGCTGGGCGTTAGGAACAAATATGTCTTGGCATGAACATGTTGCAAGCACAGCAAAAAGAGCTTCTCAAAAGCTGGGAATATCATTTTGAACTAGACAGCTTTACATTTCACAAAAACTGTTAATTCTGTACAAAGCTCAAATTCGACCAAAGATAGAGTACTGCACTCATGTTTTGGGTATTTGTTGGATTCTATTCAGAAGAGAGCTGTTCGCCTCATTGGGGACCGAAAACTGGCCAGCAACCTTGATGCTTTCTTTTATGGGTCTAGCATACGTGCTGCAGGGAAGTCCCTAAAGCGCCCCAGGAGCGGCATGTGTGCGGAAAAAGCGATTCACGTTGTTCTTGAATCGCTGTAAGTTGTCCTCGGTGGGAACACACAGCGCTGGGCAAATTA
Source organism: Pachyrhynchus sulphureomaculatus (assembly GCA_019049505.1). Lineage (NCBI taxonomy): Eukaryota > Metazoa > Arthropoda > Insecta > Coleoptera > Curculionidae > Pachyrhynchus > Pachyrhynchus sulphureomaculatus. The sequence continues at coordinate 38,858,983 of CM032449.1, read as the reverse complement.
TTCCAAAGGGATGATGTTCTCCATATAAAAGACTGCTTGAAAAGCGTTGTACGCGGAGTAACAAGCTGAACCTCATACGGATGTGAAGCACCAGCGCGACGTGTATTTCTAACATGCACCGCTATGGGAAGAATTAAGCGGGTTACATCCTTCGAGCATTTCCCATGAAAATACCTGTAGAACAGACTCAAGTCGCCAACCGTTCTTCGATGTTTCAGCAAATCAAGGCCGCCGGTCAGTTCCGGGTCTCCAATCAGACGAACAGCTCTTCTCTGAACAGAATCCAACAAATGCAGTGTATATTTGGGAGCGGAGCCCCAAACATGGGAGCAGTATTCCATAGTTGGTCGAATTTGAGCTTTGTAAAGAAGTAACAGTTGTTGTGAAGTGTAAAGCTTTCTGGTTCGAAATAATATTCCCAACTTTTGAGAAGCTCTCCTTGCTATGCCTGCAATTCGTTGGAACATCGAAGAAAGGTAGGAAACTTGAGTCTATTCTACAAGTGTTTTCTTGGAAAATATTCGATGAATGTAGCCCGCTTAATTCCTCCCAGAGCGGTGCATGCTAGCAATACACGTCGCGCTAATACTTCACATCCGTATAAGGTTAATCTTTTTACCCCTCGTACAACCCTTTTCAAGCAGTCTTTTATATGGAGAACCTCATCCCTTTGGACTGTGTTTCCGACGTAGTACAAAGTACAGCGATTCAAGACCAACGTGAATCGCTTTATCCGCACACGTGTCACTCCTGTAGCGCTTTAGGGATTTCCCTGCAGCACATATGCTAGACCCATAAAAAGAAATCCATTGATTTTTTATTATAAATACTAACTTACCCTTGTTGTACTTTCATGGTCGCCATCAACGTAATATATTCTATAGGCTGGATTATTATTTGTATAACTTGTTACAGAAGGAGCTAAATACCCTACAGCAGTAGGTCTACCTAAAAATATTTATAAATATAAATCTCAAAAATACTATAAAGAAATTTTGAACATTGAATAGATGCTCTACCATTGTTGGCAAGCAAAGAAAACTCAACTAACTTTTTAAATGTACAGGTAATTAAGTTTCAATTAACTTTTGTATATATTGGGAGCCATAAAAATATGTAAAGGAGCAAAGTTGCATTGTAAGGCATAGTATGGTATATTTTATGTAAACTAAGTAAATTACATTTTTAAAAAGCAAAGATAGTTGAAAGTAAGATATACAGGGTTTTAGTTATAAATGAGCAACCCTTGGTATCGATTTTATATGAAAAAAAAACGTTCAAGTGCAAGTCGGACTTACACAATTTAAAATAAAAAATTTTTGTTACGGAGGTATAAAATGATCAGATACTGCACAAAACATATTCCAAATGAGTTTGTAAAAATCAATATCTAGGATTCGGACACAAACTTGTTTGGGATGGCTAAAGAAACTTTCTAGAACGTAAACTTTTATGTTCCGTCATTAAGAAAATTGCAAAACACATTGCCTATCAAGGTTCTGTCCCCAGTAGAATTAGTATCTTTAATCATTTGTATAAACTCAATGTTATTCAAATAACACATAGGCTGGAAAGTTTTTGGTCTAGCTACTTAAAACACATTATTTTTTTGCAAAATTTGATTTTATTCATCAATATAGTCTCCTGCAAGAGCAATACAATCAGTCCAACGCTTTTCTAACATTTCTATACCTTTCTTGTAGAAGGATTTGTATTTGCCTTCAAAATAGGCCTCAGTTTCGGCGATAACTTCTTCATTGGACCCAAATCTCTTTCCCACGAGTATTTTTTTGAGGTCGCCGAATACATAATAGTCGCTGGAGGCCAAATCTGGATGAGGAAGCAATTCGAACTTCAATTCATGCGATTTTGCCATCGTAACCATTGACTTGCGACACGGTGTATTGTTTTGATGAAAGAGTACTTTTTTCTTGTTCAATTGGGGCCGTTTCTTTGCGATTTCTGCCTTCAAACGCACCAATAACTTTATATAATATTCGCTATTGATGGTTTTTCCCTTCTCAGCATAGTCGATGAAAATTATTCCATGCGCATCCCAAAATACAGAGGCCAAAATCTTCCTAGCCGACTATTGTGTCCTTGGTCGCTTCGGGCGGCTTTCACCCGCTGCTGCCTACTCAGCTGACTGCCGATTTGATAGCGGTGTATAGTGGTGGATCCATGTTTCACCCATTGTCATATATCAAACAGCGCTCAGAATCATCAATACGTTGTTGTTTTTGGTCCACTGTGAGCAAACGCGGTAGCCATTTCGAACAGAGCTTTCTCATGCCCAAATGTTCATGCAAAATATAATCAACACGTTCTTTTGATATCTTTAGGGTGTCAGCTATCTCACGCAATTTCACTTTACAGTCATCCAAAACAATTTTGTGGATTTTTTTGATATTTTCCGGTGTAACCACCTCATTTGGGCGTCCAGAGAGTTCAGCATTATTTGTATCTGTACGACGGCGCTTAAATTTAGCATACCAGTAAATGATGAGTGATTTTCCAGTCCCCGTCAAACTTATCAAGCCCTTGCTTTGCCTGCACGGTATTTTTTCCCATCAAAAAACAGTGTTTAATGAACACACGAAATTCAACTTTTTCCATTGTTTTGAAAATATCAAAAGTAGCGCCACTAAAACCACTGTAACTTGTAAACTAATAGTCGAAATATCATGAAATTTTGACACGTATCGTTTGAAGGTTGGTGCCTCTTAAAAATTATAAGGATTTTTTGAAAAGGGCAACATCTATGTGTCAGACCAAAAACATTTCAGCCTACGTGTTAACATTAAATGTGACCTGGCATCGAATTGAGACCGCAATCTGGTTTCAGACACTGTCTGCAATATTACTAGTCAATTTTTAAAATTTTTAACTTTTTTTTTAAATTTTAATAATTGCTTTTTCTACAAACTGTCGAGAGGTTTTTTTTTAATTTTTCTGATAGAGAATTTTTTTTTAATAATTAAACATACATTTTTTGGTCGAAAATCGCATACTAATGATTGACATACTTCGATAATTTTTAACTAAAAATTTAAATAACCGGTCAAGTGCAAGTTGAACTTGCGCAATTAGTGTTCCGTACGTTGATTGCTTTTAAAATAAAAAATGTTGTAACGGAAGTATAAAATGATCAGTGACTTCACAAAATACACCCCAAATGAGTTTTCAACAAAGTTTATTTCCAATCTTTACTGAAAATTGATTACCTTGAAATTTCTGTTTTTTTTTTATATACCAGATAAATCATTATAGGTAATGCACTCGTGATAATTTTCGTTCAATCTACACCCCGTGGAGAATATTCCAGTACTTTTCGAGATAAGGCGAGTGGACAGCGATTTTTCGCGATTTTTTAAAAATAATACAAAGAAAAATGCGCACAAGTATTACATTATATATATATTTTTTACAAGCTTTCATTTGCCACCACACTCGATTACCTAGTAAAAAAAATTTTTTTTCACTTCCGATTTCACCCCCCAAAATTTAACTTTCAAAACTACATGGCTCTGATGAGGCCATCAATTCCTATATTATTACCAAATTTCAACTTTCTATGACAAATAGTTTCGGAGAAAATCGGGTGTGACAGACCGACAGACAGACACCGAAGTGATCTTATAAGTGTTCCGTACGGAACACTAAAAAGAGTATTTTTTTGATTTTCACAGGCTGCACTATAAAAATGGTTTATTTTAAAACAAAGCAGTTTTTATCTTGAACTTTAATTTTATTCGAGTTGCAAGAAGTATAAATTTTTTTACCAGAAGTCAAAAAAAAATCTTGGGTTCCTGTTTAACCGGAAGTTGACTTTCAATTTGAGTAATAATGAATCCTTTGCATGCTGCTAAGATGTGAAAAAAATGTTATTTTTTGAGTGTCGACATGTCGAAAAGTAATTGATTTATATATAAAGTATCGACCACAGATTTCAAATGTCCAAATGTATCAGGTGTACAAGTATGAAATGCGGATTTCAAACAACAAATGCTGCACCAATGCAGTTTGTGCTATAAAGATTTGACACTGCGCCATTTTGTTGTGTCATCAACAAGTGTCAGACGCGCACGAGTGATAAATTGGAAAAGTGTGTGCATAGTGTTGTGTTCAATATGTCGAAATTTATACCGAACCGGACAGCATTAATTTTTGTTTTCATTGAAGAAAACTGCTGTTGAATCATACCGATTACTTTGAGAAGCTTATGGTGAACATGCTCCATCGCAAGATACGTGTGAACGATGGTTTCGGCGATTCAAAAGTGGTGATTTCGATGTTGCAGACAAGGAACGTGGAAAACCGCCAAAAAAATACGAAGATGTGGAATTGCAAGCATTATTGGATGAAGATGATTTGCAAACACAAAAACAACTCGCCGAGCAATTGGGCGTTAGTCAACAAGCTTTTTCCAATCGAGAGATGGGAAAGATTCAGAAGACCGGTAGATGGGTACCACATAAGTTGAACGACAGGCAAATGGAAAAGCGCAAAAACACGTGTGACATTTTGCTCGCTCGGTACAAAAGGAAGTCGTTTTTGCATCGTATAGTTACAAGGGATGAAAAGTGGATTTATTTTGAGAATCCCAAGCGCAAAAAATCATGGGTAGACCCAAGCGCACCATCCACACAGACCGCAAAACCGAATCGCTTTGGCAGAAAGGATGCTCTGTGTTTGGTGGGACCAGAGGGACGTAGTCCATTATGAGCTGTTAAAACCTGGGGAAACGGTTAATATTAAACGTAACCATCAACAATTGACCGATTTGAACCGTTCGCTGCTTGAAAAAAGGACAGAATAACGCAAGAGGCAACGCAAAGTCATTTTTCTTCATGACAATGCTCCATCGCATACGGCAAAACCAGTTCGCGACACGTTGGAAGCACTCAACTGGGAAGTTCTACCCCATGTGGCTTACTCACCAGACTTGGCTCCTTCCGATTACCACTTGTTTGAATCGATGGGTCACGCACTTGCTGAGCAGCGCTTTGGTTCGTACGAGGATATGAAAAAATGGCTCGATGAATAGTTTGCAGGAAAAGGGGAAGATATTTACTGGCGTGGTATTCACAAATTGCCCGAAAGATGGGAAAAATGTATAACAAGCGATGGAGCAAACTTTAAATAAAGCGCTTCTTATCATTCTTCCGAATTTAACATGTTTTTTGTAGAAAAAAAATCTGCATTTCATACTTGTACACCTGGTATATCGGAAGTGAATTACTTCGTTCCGCATTTACTTTATATGTAAGCAGACTTTACATTTAGTTCTAATTTATTCTCCCATCGACTGTAAGTTTTAAATTATTAAAATTTCTATTGATCCACCACCATGTATGTTTATTAAGGGATTCTATCTTACTGTATTTTGAAGTATCGTAGAAAACTTCAAATTCATCTGCGTGACTATGTCCGTAAAACAATGCAACGATCGTACTCTCATAACGATTAACGATATCATAGAAATTTTGGGACCACGTTTTCATACAGTCTGTACTTCCTGGTGCTATATGACCTAAAAAAAATGTTTTTAGTTATTAAAACTCTTACTTTATTACATAAAAATTTGACAGAACATTCCTCAACATAGAGCTTCGTTCTACACAGCGTAAAAAAATCTTCATAAAGTAATTAGAATTGATGATAAATACATTGGAATAGTAAAAGATACATTGGCAGCCGTGAGCTGAAGTCTGCATTGAAAGGAGTTCGTCAGATTGTGCGTCCTAGTTAATAACGTTGGGAAAATATAAGTGTGAATTATTTTTGAGGGATTTCTAAGAGCATTGAGGTATACTATTGTTATATTCATGGTGAAGTACCATCATTAAACTTTATTTTTAGTATATTGTAACATTCATTTTTTCCTAGATTTTAAGATCATGTTACGGCACTGTTTTTCTCCCTATAATTTATATTTTTTTACATGTTTATATTTATTGCAATGATTTAAATTATTGAACAGTGTAATTTGATTAAACAGTGAGTTTAAATTTTTGAGCAGTTTAATTTAAACCGGCAGTGTGTAACGCGTGTTGCCGACTTGACTTATTTAATTTGCATCGATTTTGCGCCCGGAAGTGAGCCATTTTAAAGACGTCACTTTGAAGAAGGGGCAAAAGATATATAAACATCCAAATGGAATTTTTAAACGCTTTTTCCACCATGAAGCAGTAACGGCTTTATTCCGCCAGTAGGCCGTAGTGACTTTCTTCTCCAGCACGCCAGAGTGTTTTTTTTCTCAGTGATGTAGTAGCGCAGTAACGGTTTCTAGATTTCAAGTTTAAGGCCTTTTTCTTTTCTTGAAATATGCTCATCCCTCAGGTATTTCGAGTCAAAAAGTGTTTAGCAACCCAAATGAAACTAGGATAGTAATGACTGAGACAATATTTTTATGAAGATCTCACCAGGAGAGGCCAAGTAACTTAAGGAAAACCCACGAGGAGAAACCAATCCGTAAGTCATAAGCACACCAGTCTAAATATGTCCCTTCCTGTCTACAAGTGTGTTTCCAACGACTACTCAACATGTGTAACTCGCGGAATTAATGTCACCAACTTTTAATATCGTGTTTTATCAAGCCTTTTATTAAAAATTTAGTAATCCTGATCTAAAGACTCTATGTAGGAGGCTTGTTTCTGTGACTGTCTCATTGCAGTAGCCTTAGTTGTGGCATTGAAGAAACAGTGGAAGAAAAGAAACCGATGGAGTAAAGCTTGGTACCCTGGAATTCATTATCGCATGTAAATTTAATAAAAGGACTTCACTTAGAAGATTGACTGAACTATTTACGGATGAATGAGGATGTGTATCTTGTGTTATTACACTTCGTGACACTTATTATACAAAAGTAGAATACCAACATGAGGGAGGCTATTACTCCCCATAATATTGACACTTAGAATCGGCTGTTGGTCGCTGATGAACGAAAGGAGGTCATAATACCATAGTTTGTATACTTCTCAATTTCCTACTCCACTTCTTTCACTATATTTAACTTTTCTAAGTTCTTTGTTATAAGTTGAGCGTAGGATATTATTTTTGGATTTTACCATCACCTTTGTTATCTTTTCGTCACATTCTTGATATTAATCCAATAAGAAAGTGTAGCCAGTCTCCCTAACGTTTACACTGTGACAATTTGGGCCCGTTTTGTTCCACAAACCGAGACATTTTATAAATTTCAATGAATTCTACAACAAACTCAATTTTCAAAAAAGGAGAAAGGACAAATCCAAAAAACCATCGAGGTATCAGCTTAATGAGTGCGGTACTAAAATTGTTTTAGCAGAAGAAACAATGTTAACCGGAATTTGTGAAGAACAGCAAGGGTTCAGAAAGAACAGGTCTATTATAGACGCCATATTTATAATCCGCCAAATTACCGAAAAAGCCATAGAGTTTAATAAGATAGCCTTTATGTGTTTCATTGATCTTACCCAGGCATTCGATAGGGTACGGTTAACTGATGTCATAACCCTACTACAAAAAAGAGGAATTCACCCGAATATAATAAAAACTATCGAAGAGCTGAACATCAACAACCACACATATGTAAGAGTGGCAAATAAATTAAACAATAAAATACCTATGACAACCGGAATCAGACAAGGAGATAGCCTAAGCCCAATCTTATTTAACATCATAATAGATGAAATTATAAACGAAGTAAAGAAAACTGGGAGAGGATATCGATTGGGAGACAAAGAAATAAAAATAATATGCTACGCCGATGATGCAGTAATTATATCAGAAGACGAAGATAACTTACAGAGACTCCTACATAAGTTCCAACAAACAGCAAAAGTGTTTAATATGCAAATATTTGTAAAGAAAACAAAATCCCTTACAATATCTAAAGAACCGAAAAGATGCAAACTCGCGATTTATGATCAAAGTGTAGAACAAGTGATGATCTTCAAATATCTAGGGGCAAACATAACAAGTACCAGGAATCTTAGGGAGGAAGTAAAAACTCAAACAACAAAGGCATCATTAATATCAGGATACTTAAGAGATATAATTTGGAGAAACAAATATATGAGCACCAGGAGCAAAGTAAGAATATACAAAACGTGCGTAAGACCGATCATGACGTACGCGATAGAAACCAGAGCGGAGAACACAATAACAAAACGACTCCTAAGAACAACAGAAATGCGAACATTTAGATCGATAACAGGACATACCTTATTTGACCGGAAGAGATGTGAAGAAATAAGGGAAATGTGCGAAATACAGGATGTGGTGAGACGGGCAAGGAATAGGAGAAGAGAATGGAGAGACCATGTGGATAGAATGCCAAATGACCGGTTGGCTAAGGTTGCAAAAGAGAAGCGTCCAAACACACCTCGACCGCTGGAAGACCACCAATAAGATGGTATGAGAGCTGATCTTTATCATCGCAATTGTTTCTGGGAAACCTTTGAACTGAACACAGGACATGGTCCTAACGTAGGAAGAAGAAGACAAGAGAAACTCGTGTTCCTTTTTAAACATAGCGACAATTGCAATTCATTTGTACACTGAGCCAGAATTTCAAAAGAACTGACGTGAGCGAACGGACCGAGGCATGACGCATTTGTTTACACATAGGAATTCTAAGAAATGAAATGAAACAAATACGTCTACCCCATGTTTTCAGTTTTTCCTTTTTACACACAGGAAAAACGGACAGTTCGACTGAAACTGAACTGAGAACTGATATGACCGTTTAAAAAGGCCTTCAAAAGGCAAAACTAAAAGCATAACTGAAACAGAGACTAAGATCTGACGGGATGGAGTAGACCTATTTGTTTCATTTCAATTCATAGAATTCCTATGTGTAAACAAACGCGTCAAACTCTAGCTCAGTGTATATATGAACTGCAATTGTCGCTATGGGATCACGAGCTTGTTATAGAATTCATTCAAATTCATAAAATGTCTCCGTATTTGTTGAACAAAACGAACCCAAACTATCACAATGTAAACGTTAGGGAGGTTGCCTACATTCTCTTAGACAACAAAGGCGATGGTAAAATTCAAAATTAATAGCATACGCTCAACTTATAACAAAGAACACAGTAAAAGAAGTGGGGTGGGATATGAAGAAGTATACAAACCATCACTATGGTATTATGACCTCCTTTCGTCGGTCAGCCGATTCTAAGAAGTGTCAGTACTATAGCGAGTAATAGCTTCCCTCATATTGGTATCCTGCTTTTGTATAATAGATGTGACAAGTCATAACAGGAGATACACATCCTCATTCATCCGTAGATAGTTCAATCAATCATATGGTTCTAAGTGAAATTCTTTCATTAAATTTACATACAACAATGAAAGCGTAACTCGGACTGAGAACCGAATGGACAGTGTTAAAAACAAACCTCCTTCCAGAGTGAAAAGAAATGGAACTGAAAACTGATATGACCTTGCAAAAGGTCCTTAAAGAATCCACTCTTCATTTTTATCAACAAACCACCGTTTGGCAACCAGTACTAATCCCTTCTTGTAAATCTGGATTATTTTTTCAGCGTTGAATCAGTTGCTTAGTGGAAATTGACCAGACTCGTAGGGTGATAACATAACCCCAATTTATCGGAAAAAATTACATTGCTTCAGTCTCGATCTACGTTTTTCCCTGTCTAGCGATGGTTTCTTGATTGTTCTCCGCTACTTCAAATCGTTTCACACGATATATTCAAACCTTTCTGCTCTAGTTTTAAACCCCTCGATGCAAAGTTAATTGAGAATTTCGGGAAAACATTTTAATAATCATTGTTTCGTACGTTTCCGATACTTTTCCTGTCGAATCACATTCTGGCAGATCAACATTTTTTAACTAAGAGTACCGCTTACAATAAACGCACTCGACTTGCCTATATTCTTAGCAGCCGCTATAGGCGTGATTTTCGGACCTTTTGGATGATTACATAGGAACACAGCCTCGAAGCGACAAGCGTATGCAGCACTCATGTTCGATAAATTTACCATTTAACCATAAATAAGGGTAGAAGTGGATTTCTTTCCACCAAGCATCGTTTGTAGAGGTGCCAACGATAACCTCAAAAAAAGGAATTTCTTTTACCGACTACAAATTATAGGCGACTCGCTCTTACTTGAAATATATATATGCATATATATATATATATATATATATATATATATATATATATATATATATATATATATATATATATGCATATCAGGTAATAATGACTTTTGCAATTTATAATCCGTGGATAACAAGAAGCATCTCCATATTCATAATTTACTAACATTATGATAACTGCCTTACTTTTCACCACTTTAAAATGCTTTAAAAAACATGACATTGCTGGTCATAATGGTTACAATTTCTTAAAAAATAATTTTAAACACTAAATGA
>CM032449.1:38613593-38846093 GCA_019049505.1 Pachyrhynchus sulphureomaculatus | reverse complement strand
TTTAACCGTCGGGACGACACAATCAGGATGAAACTTTTCTCCATGACGACGACGCACATACTGAGCTTTATTCTGCAAAATTTCGAATGTGCTTTCGTCACTGAAGCAGACCTGTCAAAAATAGGAAAAATATATAAACTTCCATGTTTATTTGCTTTATTTAACTGAAAATGATAATAATGTATCAATTATTGATTAAATTGCTGTATCTTACCGATCTCCAGAAGTCCACATCTTTGTCTTGCCATTGTTTGGCCCACTTCAGGCGCATTGCTTTCATTGCAGCTGTTAACTTGGGCTTCCTGGCGGGGCGACAGGCCTTAAAATCTAATTCTTTCAATTTTCTTCGAACAGTGCGCTCAGAAGCATTTACGCTAGCATCCTGGAGTTGTGATTTTATTACCTTTGTGGTAGCAAATCTGTTTTCTACACAAATTTTCTTCAAACATCTCCCTGATCGTGGAGTGAAAATTGGTTTTCTGCCGCATCTTTTCTTTCTTTTCGGGCTTAATTCCTTCCCTGACTCAATTTTCTTTTTTATGCGTCGGACACTAGCTTCAGAAACCTCCAATCTTCGTGATATTTCTCGGTTTGTAAATGTTTTCGCAATCACAAGGGCCTTCACTTCAGCTTTTTTACGTGGTGAAAGATCGCCTTTTCTACCCATAATGAAAATAGTCCAATTACTTTTTTAAAACACTGCATACAAAATAAACTAATAACTGAGTAGTATAAAACTGTTAAACAAACAATCACAGTCCATAAAGCCACAGAAACACGTCCGTACCTGACTCGATTCCGATCGCGACTGATACAGGTTTGTACTTATTTACGTTCATGTATCACTTTGTCAACACGGTGTTGCCATATGTTAAAAATAAATACAAATATGTAGTCTACAACAATTCTTTTAAATAAAAATCAATAATATTGTAGTTTAAATATACCATTATTGCATAAAAACTCTTAAGAAACATAAAATTACTAAAAAAAATACAGTGCGTCTAATAATTTGGCCAGGGACTGTATATATATATATATATATATATATATATATATATATATATATATATATATATATATATATATATATATATATATATATATATGTATATATTTATATACATATATATACATATATATATATATATATATATATATATATATATATATATATATATATATATATATATGTATGTATATATATATATATATATATATATATATATATATTTAATTGAACATCTCTGTGTATATTATAAGCATGTATTTTTGGCGGCAGTAAATAAGTTAATTTTCATTCACCTATAGGTTTTCACAAGAATAGATTAAGTAACATCGGAAACATAACATGTGATGTAACTAATTGAAAACTATTATGCCACTATTAAATAAATAAAGTAGTAGGGAACGGGAATTGTGCTTTTATTATATTTAATCCGTGTATATTGTAGTTACTCCTGCAGAAGACCGATTCCCGATAATCAAACAGGTATATATATTTATATATATATATATATATATATATATATATATATATATATATATATATATATATATATATATATATATATATATATATATATATATATATATATATATATATATATATATATATATATATATATATATATATATATATATATATATATATATATATATATATATATATATATATATATATATATATATATATATATATATATATATATATATATATATATATATATATATATATATATATATATATATATATATATATATATATATATATATATATATATATATATATATATATATATATATATATATATATATATATATATATATATATATATATATATATATATATATATATAATATAATATATATATATATATATATATATATATATATATATATATATATATATATATATATATATATATATATATATATATATATATATATATATATATATATATATATATTTAATTGAACTTCTCTGTGTATATTATAAGCATGTATTTTCGGCGGCAACAAATAACTTAATTTTCATTCACCTATAGGTTTTCACAAGAATAGATTAAGTAACATCGGAAACATAACATGTGATGTAACTAGTTAAAAACTACTTATGCCACTATTAAATAAATAAAGTAGTAGGGAACGGGAATTGCGCTAGTAATAAATATAAACAAAATTTATAGAATCCTATTATTACCTATAATGTGAACTTTTTCATTTTTATTTTCGGCTTCCTGTAACTCGTGTATTAACCACTGAAGTTCATGTGCAGGATCCGTGCTATTTACAAAAAGCCACCTAAAATTTTGAAAAAAGTTAGTAGGTAAGTGCAGCTACTTCTCACAACGAAACTACATTTATTTTAAATTTTGTAGTCCGGCAAATTCTTAACAGGCACCTACAAAGTAGTAATATTTGCAAATTCACGCCACACAAGTTAGCTATTATAGGAATCATCTATCTGTCCACAATAATGGCTTTAGCGAGGTTATTAACATACATAGAAATGACGTCGAATAATAGCTGATGTATTGCTGCTTCATGATAATGCCCCTCCACACAAGACCCGCAAATCACAGACTGCTATTTCTGAAAAAAAATTTAAGACGATAACGCAATCAAGAAAACAGTAACGGAGATTTTGAACAATTTATTATGTTTCCTTTTATTTTAATAGTATTCAATTACTAAGGATAAAATGTACCAAGTGTGATGACGCCAAAGAGAACATTAAAAATAAGGATGTGAGTTTCATGATCAGATTTAATCTTCTAGCTCAAATAATTATCTTACTGAGCTCCCCTTGTATGGCTATTTAAGTAATATATCCAAAAACTTTTCACCAAAAGATATTTTTCGGTTCTGTCAATTAGGTTTAACACATTATGTACTTATAAAAGGACAATGTGCCTAATCTAAATAATACAGAGTATTAATACCCAAAATATTGGGATATTTTGGGAAGAAGAAATAATGGAAAAAATATCTCAAATCAAAAACACCAGAAAAATATGGACTATATAAAGGAAAAAGGAAAAGAATTAAAGAGTTGACAAGAGAAGCAAAGGAACAGTCATGGAAAGAATTCAGAGATAAAATGGAAGAAAATAGTAAAGAAAATCTAAAGCTATTCTACAGAGTCCTTAAATCATTCAGGAAAGAGCAACCTATAACCGAATTTTATGTTAAAAACAAAAACCAAGAAATCCGAAAAACAGGGAAAGCAATAATGGAGAGATGGAAAGAATACTTTGAAGAAATATTAGAAAGTAATGAAGAAAAAGAGACTACAAATTATGAAGAATTGGAACAACAAAATATGGAAGAAACAGAAAATAGGTAACAAATAGAATGAAGAGACTTGGAAGAAGTTATAGGAAAATTGAAAAATGGGAAAGTCTCAGGCAGCGATAAGAAGAAGAAAGGGAAAACAATATTGCTAGAAATAGAAGTACACAAGACCACATATTTACACTGAAACAGATTATCGAAAAAAGATCAAAACAAAATAAAAGTCTACACCTTGCTTTCATAGACTTAGAAAAAGCATTTGACAGCCGAGAAATAAAGTGTGAAAAAGCCTGGAAAACAAAGGAATAAACAAAAAGATACTAAGAATCATAAAAGGAGTATACAGCAACAATGTGCAGTATGTAAGTGTAAGCGTTTAAAGAAAAAGGTATGAAAATTAATATAGATAAAACAAAAGTAATGACAATGGAAAATCAACAAACGAATATTTACATAGAAGGGAATAAAATACAAGTGGAACAGTATAAGTATTTGGGAGTGATAATGGACGAAACTGGAAAACAAGATTAAGAAATTAATAAGAGAATCGAAAAAACGAACAAACTTTACTATGCAATAAATAATAAATTCACTAGGAAGAAAGAAGTGATGAAACAAACAAAAATAAAAGTGTTCAAAATACATTTATAGGACAATCCTAACATATGTATGCGAATCATGGACTCTAATAGACAGGCAGAAAAACAAGATACAAGCCGTCGAAATGAAATACCTGAGAGCAGTACAAGTAGTTAAAAGGAAGGACAGAATAAGGAATACAGAAATAAGGAGAAAGCTGAGAGTACAAGCAATTATGGAATATATACAACAAAGACAACTGGAATGGTGGGGACATGTACAGAGAATGAAGAATGATAGATAAGTGAAACAAGGGTATGAAGCCCGAATACAGAGAAAACAGAAGCGAGGAAGACCTAGACAGACCTGGAATAGGAGTGTTCTAAGTATACTTAAGGGGAAGGGAAAATCCCGGAAAGAAGCAGTGAAAATGGCAAAGACTAGAGACAGATTGAAGAAGTTTATACGTGAAGATTAAGAGGGAAAAAGGAAAATGTATAATTACCCTACACCATACGGTAGAAGAGATATACGATTATATATATATATATATATATATATATATATATATATATATATATATATATATATATATATATAGTGAGATATTTGCTTTTATGGGAAGAGAACGTCTTCTACATATTTCTTGCTTAATATCGAAAACTGTTAAAGAATCAAAAATACTTTCTCTATTAGTGATCTACAATTAAGTCGAATGGCATGAACTATCAGAGTATGAACAATGCTACTCCTACAATTGGTCAAGAAAGAACGTGTCGCACATTAGTTATTAAAAAATATATTTATTTAAAAGTTTTTTACATCATTCGACACTAAACGATTGTCGTTAAAATGATAATCAATCAGTAATTCATCCAGTCCCCATCATGTCTAGGATCGCCAGATAACTTCGGGATATTCTTTCGGCGAGATTTTCCACGTATTCTTGGGGCAAAGATTTCCAAATTGTCCGAATTCACCGTGACAGCTGCTTCACACCTTCGTACTACGAAGCTGCTGCTTGATGTATGACCACACGTTCTCGGCTGAGATAGCCAATTTCGTGTGACACTACCGGATTCCCCTTTCCACTGGCTATACGTTTTACTCCAATACGTGGGGTCGTTATCTGCTTTAGTTTTTGAGCCTCTTGACAGACACTTTTCCTCTCGAACCACATTCTGGTGGGTCATCAACATTTTTTAACGGAGAGTTTCATCCACTTACTAACGAATGCCCTCGACTTGCCATATTTACATGTAGGCATCATTTTCAGATCTCTTGGATGATTACAAAGGCACGAAACTTCGAGGTGCGAAGCGTATGCAGCACGTATCTTAGATAATGTACTATTTAACCAAAAATAAGATTAGAAATGAATCTCCTTACACAAAACATTGTTTGCAGGTGTGCCAACGATAACCTTAACAAAGAGGAATTTCTTTTACCGACTACAATTTATAGACAACTAGCCGTGCCCGCGGCTCCGCTCGCGTGGACTTGATTCACCACTATCGTCACTGCTTATTCCTCATGTTACCTAACGTAATAAAATATCTGCCATTATTTCCCCTTATCTCCCATATTTTTCCTTATCTCCCATTATCTCTGCATAATTTCCATTATCTAGGCTTACCTCTGCTCATCTCCCATTATTTCTCCTTATCTCCCATTATTTCTCCTTATCTCCCATTATCTCACCTTATCTCCCATTATCTAGGCTTATGTCGACTTATCTCGCAATATTTCTCCTTACCTCCCATTATTTCTCCTTATCTCCCGTTATCTCACCATAACTCCCATTATCTAGATTTATCTCTGCTTATCTCCCATTATTTCTCCTTATCTCCCATTATTTATACTTATCTCCCATTACCTCATCTTATCTCCCATTATCTAGGCTTATATCGAATTATATAGAAAGTATGTATAAATTTATAAAAACACGTAAATCGGATAAATGGTTCTCACGTGATAAGCGCACAAGTGGTTCTCCAGTGATAAGCGCACTAACGGACAGACAGACAGACAGGCAGACAGGCAAACATAAAGACGTTGCATTTTATATATATTACAGATAGAAGATTATAGATAACCTGGCCAGAGAACATATGTATGTTTAAAAAAAAAAGTACGTAAATCGGATAAGTGATTCTCCAGTGATAAGGGCGCTAACGGACAGACAGACAGACAGACAGACAGACAGATACGTTGCATTTTATATATATTATAGATGTAATAAAATGTATATCTATAACCTGGTCAGAGAACATATGTATGAATTTAAAAAATCACGTAAATCGGATAAGTGGTTCTCGAGGGATAAGCGCACTAACGGACAAACAGAGAGACGTTGCATTTTATATACATTATAGATATAGATTATTATTATTATTATATAACCTGGCCAAAGATTATATATATGAATTTAAAAAAAGACACGTAACTCGGATAAGTGGTTCTCGCGTGATAAACGCACTAATGGACAGACAGACAGACAGAGAGACATTGCATTATATATATATATATATATATATATATATATATATATATATATATATATATATATATATATACAGACAGACACAGAGACGTTGAATTTTATATATATAATAGATACGTTCTTACTTAACAGACTGTACACATTAATTTAATATTTGTAAATAAATGGAACGGTATTTTCTGACATGTCTCTCAGATCGACATAACTTTCCGTTATGGCGTAAAGGACAACATTATAAGTTCGACCGCCATTTCAGGGCTTCTTGTATTGCAGTATATTTTAGCTCTAGTACCTAGCACCTCATACAATGTAAATTGTTTGTATTTTTTTCTTTGAAATGGTGGATGTACCATCAAAATATTTCGAACCAGCCCTTGACCAAAAATCTACATTCGCTCCCCGATAAAAAACTTTAAAATATATTTACCAGCTAAGGGAATGGCAGTAGTTGGTATTGACCGATATGAGCCTAAAACCTGGCCTAAGCAATAGAGAGTAAAAAGCTCCATGTCGCACTGTATTTCCTACACTAGCTGGAAGCCATCTTGCCCATGAATCTGCTATTTGATTATATAGCCAATCAGTAGAATGGGCGGTATCCTTCATCCATGGAGGGGCAAAGCTGGAAAAGAAAAAATCTTAATTTTAAATCAAATTAAATAAATATTTAAAATTATAATTGCAGCGTAAACTCAAAAGACAAAACCGTAACTTTGTTGTTGTGCACTCGTCTAGAAAATTTGTTTTCTGTACATTTTTCTGTTCGGAAAATATTGATTCTCTGTAACAAGTCATGAGGCAATAACAAAACCTGTCAGTTCTCAATGTATCGTGTCGGCATTGCATACAAACTGTAAGATTATTACTTTAAAATAACCGGTCAAGTGCAAGCTGAACTTGCGCAATTAGTGTTCCGTACGTTGATTGCTTTAAAAATAAAAAAATTTGTCACGGAGGTATAAAATGATCAGTGACATCACAAAACACACCCCAAATAAGTTTTCAACAAAGTTTGTTTCCAATCTTTACTGAAAACTGATGACCTTGAAATTTTTGTTTCTTTTATATACCAGATAAATTATTGAAGTTAATGCACTCGTGATAATTTTCGTTCAATCTACACCCCATGGAGAATATTCCAGAATTTTTTCAAAATTTTTTGATCTGTACGGAACACTAATAAGAGACAATAAAACTACTGAATTACTTTGTTAACTGTCACTAAATATATTTGTAAAGATTTTACAATTGCGTTATCGCGATTTCGTAGTACAACTACATTGTCAAACGCTTAACTAAGACTAAAACAGATTTTTGGTATTTTATGTTTATATGATGAACAGATGTGGGTCTATTTTATGTTAAAAAAGTTTGAACAAAGGAGAATTTGCTACGTCTAATTGACTATTCAGTAAATTTATATTATGGTCCTTTGAATGTCTGTAAATTTCTATAGATTCTAAGAAGTAGAGTTTTGACCCTTTAGGTGCCATATGGAGTATTTGTAAACAATCGATATTGGGAAAAGTATGGCCTGTTTCTAAGAAATGTTTAGCAAAGTGTGATTTTTCATTTTTTAGCCTATAAGAGGCATTGTGTTCTGCGAATTTTGTCTTGAAATTCCGCCCCGTTTGGCCTACGTAACAGCTATTGCACTCTTGACAATTAAGTTTATAAACTCCTGATTTATTATATTTATTAGTTTTATCTTTGGCATTAAAAAATATATTGGATAATTTTTCAGCGGGTTTTAAAGCTATTCTTATTTTTTCGGTCGTGAGAACTTGGGATATTTTATCCGAGATGGGACCAAAATATGTCAGAGGTATGAATGTTTTTTTTTTTCTCGGTATTCTTTTACGGGGTAGATTAAACTGAGAGTGATATGTTTTCGTTTACGGCTTATTAAGGTATTAATTATTTTAGGTTGGAAGCCGTTATTGAGTGCTATATTTTTGATTGTGTCCAGTTCTTTTTTTAAATTATTTTTACTAAGAGGGATATTGAAGGCTCTATGGATCATAGATCTATAGGCTGCCAGTTTATGGGAGTTAGGGTGTATTGAGTCAGCTGGGATGGTGACATCTGAAAAGGTTGGTTTGCGGAAGATATCGAATTCTAGTCTATTTTCCTTTTTTAAAATTGTAATATCTAAGAAATTTATTTTATTATCGGTTTCCTTTTCAAGTGTAAATTTTATGTTGGGGTGTAAATTATTTAGCTGATTTAAAGTGGAATTTAGTTCAGTATCATTTCCAAGGAAACATACTAAGATGTCGTCCACATATCTAAACCAAAAGAGAATATTTTTCGCGTGTTGAGTTTTTAGAAAACTGTTTTCCAATTCTGACATAAAGATTTCGGCTAGCAAAGGACTAAGTGGAGAAAAATTGATTATTGAACTGAAAATAATTTTCGGATATACAAAATTCGAACAGTTTCAATATTTTTTTAAAACCCGCTCAAAAATTATCCAATATATTTTTTAATGCCAAAGATAAAACTAATAAATATAATAAATCAGGAGTTTATAAACTTAATTGTCAAGAGTGCAATAGCTGTTACGTAGGCCAAACGGGACGGAATTTCAAGACAAGATTCGCAGAACACAATGCCTCTTATAGGCTAAAAAATGAAAAATCACACTTTGCTAAACATTTCTTAGAAACAGGCCATACTTTTCCCAACATCGATTGTTTACAAATACTCCATATGGCACCTAAAGGGTCAAAACTCAACTTCTTAGAATCTATAGAAATTTACAGACATTCAAAGGACCATAATATAAATTTACTGAATAGTCAATTAGACGTAGCAAATTCTCCTTTGTTCAAACTTTTTTAACATAAAATAGACCCACATCTGTTCATCATATAAACATAAAATACCAAAAATCTGTTTTAGTCTTAGTTAAGCGATTGACAATGTAGTTGTACTACGAAATCGCGATAACGCAATTGTAAAATCTTTACAAATATATTTAGTGACAGTTAACAAAGTAATTAAGTAGTTTTATTGTTAAAATGTACTGTCACAAAGTAACGGACCACTCAATCAACTCACTAATAAGAGATTTCTTTAAAATCTCATCAATTGAAATAGGTATACAACCATCAGATAATATTTTAAACTACTTCAATATTCTTTTCAAAAGTTGTTTTCACTAAAAATAACGAGGAAAAATAAAAATTCCTAATCGACAATAAATGAATTCTTCATTAAAGTTATGTTGACATTTCTCAACCCCCTAGTGTTTTATTCCTATAATTAGTAACTTAAAATCTATTCGAATAAATTGTCTAATGTTCTGATCATTATCTTCTCTGTGGGGGTTTTTAAAAGCTAAGCATTAGGATTGCTTGCACTATTTTATATTATTTGTCTGTTTTCTACAGGCACAAGAAACAGAAAAACTTATTTTAATTTACTGCCTTTTACGTGAAGCACTGAAAAAACTAAAGAACAAAAAAGCTGAGCCTGATGATATCACCAACGAAATGCTCAAATATGGAGGTATTAGAATAGAAAAGGTCTTGACAACCTTACTTCAAAAGAAAATCTTAAACCAGAAAATTTCTGAAGACTGGAGGAACAGTATTACGAACCCGATATTAAAGAAGGGAAATAAAAACGACCCCGACAATTATAAAACCATTACCCTGCTAAATCATCATCATCTTCAGCTTATACTGTCCCCTGCTGGACGAAAGCCTCCCTCAAACCTTGACACTTTTTTCTATTCTGGGCCGCTTGTACCCAATTTCTAGCCACTCTTTTCAAATTATCAGTTCACTGACTTGATAGTCTACCTCTACTCTGATAAGCTTCGGCTCTTGGTCGCCACTCTATAATTTGTCCATCGTCCATCCTTAAACCTAGCAACATGCCCAGCCTAGTTCCACTTAAGATGTAGAATAAATTCGACTGCGTCTCGTACCCCCGTTCTCCTCCTGATAAAGTGATTTTGGATATCATTTCTAAGAGTAACGCCTAACATTGACCTCTCCATCTTTCGTTGCATGACACGTGTTTTATTGATGTTTTTCTTCGTTATCGTGAGAGTATCGGCTCCGTACGTACGAACGGGGAGTATGTATCTGTCAAATACTTTTCTTTTTAAACACATTGGAGGGTTAGATTTGAATATATAGGTCAGTTTGCCATATGCAGCCCAGGAGAGACCTATTCTCCGCTGAATTTCATGTGTTTGGTTATTTCGCCTCTGATGATTTCTTGTTCCAGGTATTTATATTGGTGCATTTGTTCTATCTCTACGTTATTCAGTTTTATATTGTCGCTTAATACAAGATTTGTCATAAACTGGGTCTTGAATAGCTTGATTTTTAGACCAACCTTTCCTGAAGCTTCGTGAAGCTTGTGCAGCATAGTTTGTGCTTCTGGTAATTTGTCTATTATTAAAGCAATGTCGTCGGCGAAACAGAGGTGATTCAACTTTTCACCGTCCTTATTAAGTCCCGTTCTTTCCTAGTTTATTAATTGTAGGATACTATCTTGGGAGAGAGCGTATCACCTTGCCGCACTTCTATTTTTAGATTCGAAATTTGCTGGTGGATAGGTCAGTTTGTGTTTTAATATGAGCAGTGGTATTTTCATAAATATCGCTAAATAGCACTAGTAAATTATTAACCAAGATCATGACTGCAAAAATACCAAGAAAGGTCAAAATAAGCGAGGAACAGCAAGGATTTAAAGAAAATAGATCGACAGTGGATGCTACATTTACAATCCGACAATTGATTGAAAAATCATTAGAATTCAATAAACCTCTAGTTCTGTGCTTAGTTGATTTTAAAAAAGCATTCGATAAGGTACGGTTGAGAGACGTGTTACAAATTTTACGAGACCATGACTTCAACAACAGCTTTATTAAAATGATGGAACTGCTCAATAAAAACAATAGGACACGTATAAAGACTAACTGAAGAAATACCAATATCATCTGCAATGCGACAAGGCTCTCCCCCACATCAAAAAATAACTTTTCGCTTACAATTGGAAATAATAAAAGAAAAACAGACTTGAACAAACCTAACGTATAACTTAATTTAATCAAAATGACCCCTTTATCCACCCTCTTCCACCACTTTCACCTCTAATATGTTTGACTACAAACTATTATGATCCAGATATCTTCATTATCCTACCAAAAACCAAGAAAAATTCTCATAATATTATTAAAACAGTACAAGATACATCGACCCTCACCCCTTTCATCCCCTTTCCCTGAAGCGATATCCCCTAGAAACTGTAAGTTTAGGTATTATGTGAAACTGTAAGTTTAGGTATAGTGTATCTATCGATCTAAGAAAGTTACTTAGCTACCTATACCCATTCAAAATTCAAGAAGATTCGAAAGCGATTAATTTATGGCTGTTTAATGACAAGGCATGGTGCAGGGACGCACTATATCTGATTGTATAATTGTTGGGTTTAAAATTTTATTGTCATAAGACAGTTGAATTTTAATGTTTTATGTACTGAATAATACACAATATAGTAATTACACAAATATATTAAAACCGTGTACAGTGTCATCGCGTACATTTATTACAATTTTAGTTGTTAATTAATATTTAGTTCAATTTCGCTATCGCTACTATCTTGCAAATCAATAATAATTTTTTTTACAGGTTCTAAACTATTTATATTTATATACATACATCTATATGAGTTTTCAATTTTTTTGACGTGTCGAATACAGTTTCTTCAGTTTTCAACGGTTATATTTTTGAATTCTCTCTTTATCAACTCAATCACACTACTGTTTAAAGTGGGTATATTATTGTGAGCACGTATATTGGACTTTATTTTATGCCATATCAACCCGATCGCATTAAAGATACAATAATATGGTGGAAGCCGAATTATTTCGTGTCCTACTTCCTTTGTAATTTTATCACAAACATATTTCTTTAAAAAATTGTAACTTTTTAAAACTTCTAACAAATATTTAACTGTATAACTTTCATGGAAATATATGTCACGTTTGCACAAAAGGGCTTGTATTTCCCTTTTTCTACTGGTGGAACTTAGTACCTTATTCATTTGGCGACTATGATAGGATGCATTATCCATCACAATACAGCAGTGGTATATTCGGCATTAATTTATTTTGAAGCCAATCTTCAAAAACTTCAGCGGTTGTATCACAAATGATAATTCACAGCCCCACAAAAAAAAAAAGTGGGGTATACTTTTGATGCGATATATCAGATCCGTAGTATTTTTGCCCGCTGATCACGAATCTGACGTCAGAATATCGCCATCACATCTCAATTTTTTTTCTAACCTCAAAAAATAGGTAAAAATTAGTAAAAATTAAGAAAAATATACTCCTTAAAAATTGATTCAAGCTTTTTCATGAATCCAAAGATGTATTAATATGTATTCGGACACGCTAAGCTAATATTCATCGGTTGGATTGAGCCATACAGTTCTGTTTTCTTTCTAACCTCAATAAATCAGACAGATATAGTGCTTCTCGAATGCAAAAACGAATTCAAATTAAAATTCAACCGATCCTTACCAAATTTGGTACATGGGGATTTTTTGGGTCGCTGATCACGAATCTGAGGTTGGATTTGCAAAATTCAAGATGGCAGATGTTTTCGCGCCATTTTGAACGCCGAGAAAATTCATCGGTCGATTTTTATTCTTCTACCCGCATCCAGGGCACCTCCACGTGGTGACGGTAGGCAACGGTGTTACTCCACTAGCCGGCAGAGTCCCTGGATAACGGCTTAGATGCCGTCATGGCAGGTAGAAGAAAGAGAATTACGATGCAGGGACTCGGAAACCCAGTATCGGCGGTTGGTCAGGGTGGCAAACGGACCCGCAGCCGTCGTCATCCAGCGACGGTAGCTCTTCATGTGTGGGTGACTTGGCTCATGTAGAGTATAATGCTACAAGAAAACGGTCTCACGGTACAAGGACTTTTCATAAGTGCGATAAAAACAGTGATTCATTTTGTTATATTTGCTGTCAACACGTATTGAGTAAAATGGGGTTACCGATAACGGATAAGATTAAAACCTTATATAAGGATTGTTTTAACATTGAAATACAGCACCAGGATACAGATTGGGTTCCCCACATCATTTGCAGTTCTTGCAAAATAATGTTGTACATCAATAAGATGGCGATTAAATATTCCAGACCAGCAATATGGAATAGACCATACAGTGAAAATGATTGCTACTTTTGTATGCATGTTGTATCTAGGCATAACCGAAAAAATAAAAGCACTATTACTTATAACGATGTTTCGACAGTAACAAGACCAACTAAACTAATTCCGCCTCCTGAACCACTTGATGCTGATGTTATGGAAACAAATGATTTCACCTTATCAGTTCATGCCGAAAACATTGAGACTGTCGAAAAAGATTCAAACACTGTTACTAATGAATGTTCTAGTGACAACCTGTCATATACTAGTGACACAGATAAAGAATTTCTACCATACAACCGTAAATCAGAACCAATACTCGTATCACAGTCAGAACTTAGTGATTTAGTCAGAGATTTAGGCTCATCCAAAGATGGTTCAGAGCATCTTGCTTCCTTTTTAAAGAAAAGACATTTACTTAAGCCAGAAGCTACGATTTCTTATTATAGAAACAGAGATGAAGAATTTCGAAAATATTTCACAATGGACGAGGAATTGTCACTTTCATATTGTACCGATGTAAAAGGTCTAATGGATGAATTTCAAAATAACTCATACGATCCTGAAGAATGGAGACTGTTCATTGATTCTTCTAAACGGAGCATTAAGGCAGTTTTGCTGCATAATACCAACGTTTACGCTCCCATTCCGATTGCTCATTCCACAGTTATGGAAGAGCAATATGAAAAAATGAAGCAGCTTTTGATAAAAATAAAATATGCTGATCATAACTGGAAAATTTGTGGGGATCTGAAAATTGTAACAATATTGCTTGGCCAACAGTCAGGGTTTACACTTTATCCCTGTTATAAATGTCTGTGGAATAGCAGAGACAGGGAACGTCATTATAAGAAAAAAATTTGGCCAACAAGAGAATCGTTCACTCCTGGTGAAAATAATGTATTGTTTCCACCATTGGTAGATCCAGGAAAAGTTCTTATTCCCCCGCTTCACATTAAGCTTGGACTTATAAAGCAATTCACGAGAGCATTAGATACAAAGGGCCCATGTTTCAAATATTTGCATAAAAAATTTCCGAAATTTTCTGAAGCTAAAATTAAGGCAGGCGTATTTGACGGGCCACAAATAAGAAAATTGTTTCAAGATTCATTATTTGTTACTAAAATGAAAAAAGTTGAAAAAGCTGCTTGACTTAGTTTTAAAGAAGTCGCAACAAACTTTTTGGGAAATAATAAAAGTCCTAAGTACAAAGAAATAGTCGAGAAAATGGTAAAAAATTTTCAAACATTAGGTTGCTTAATGAATCTAAAATTACATTTCCTGGACTCCCACATCGATGATTTCCCAGATAATCTCGGTGACTACAGTGAGGAGCAAGGGGAACGTTTTTACCAAGATCTGAAAATCATAGAAAATCGGTATCAAGGACGATGGGATGCCCATTTGCTAGCGGACTATTGCGGTCGCTAAAAAGAGAAACAAGTCCTCAAAAGCGTTTGGGCAGAAAGCCTTTGAATAGGTCATTCGCGGAAAAAAGAACAAGATACAGCCAAAAAAAGGAAAGTTAGGCGCGGGTCTAACCTTCGCAATTCTAGGGCTTAAGGGTCTACTATTTGAGAGTATATGGTTTAAAAGTCCTGGTTTTGAGTTTATTGGGTCTCATTTTTAAAGTTACAGGGTTATTGAGGTCTATTTTTGAGGTTACAGGGTGTGGAAGTCTAAGGTTTCAGGGTTTAGGGTTTAAGAGTATCAGGTTTGAGGATTCCCCAACTGTATACCAAATTTGGTAGGAATCGGTTGGTTTTCAAAAATTTTGTCCGCCATCTTGGATCCGCCATTTTGAATTTTGCAAATCCGACCTCAGATTCATGATCAGCAACCCAAGAAACCCCCGTGTACCAAATTTGGTAAGAATCGGTTGAATTTTAATTTGAATTCGTTTTTGCATTCGAGAAGCGCTATATCTGTCTGATTTATTGAGGTTAGAAAGAAAACAGAACTGTATAGCTTAATCCAACCGATGAATATTAGCTTAGCGTGTCCGAATACATATTAATACATCTTTGGATTCATGAAAAAGCTTGAATCAATTTTTTAGGAGTATATTTTTCTTAATTTTTACTAATTTTTACCTATTTTTTGAGGTTTGAAAAAAATTGAGATGTGATGGCGATATTCTGACGTCAGATTCGTGATCAGCGGGCAAAAATACTACGGATCTGATATATCGCATCAAAAGTATACCCCACTTTTTTTTTGTGGGGCTGTGTAATCCAAGCTGGAATCTAAAATATTCTTGGCTACTAGAAATAGACATTCTGATTAAGTCTTCTTGACAGAAATCAATACATTTCAACACACATTTGTCTTTTCGTGTTTTTTTAGGCGCTATCAAATTATTTACAATTTTCACTTTTAGGTATGCTTGTAAAAGCTGATGTCTCCATCAATGAAAAGTACTTTTCGTGGCTTAGCTCCACTAACCTTAAATAAACACTTTTAACTATCACTTTTGCCTCAACGGACAAACATTTGCGGCTTCTGATGGAAAGGGCTTCAGACATTTTAAGACACTATTGAACTTTATAATATACACTATTTCAATATAATACTACAGATAAAATGAAGAATATTCTTTATATTTATAAACACGAATTAGCCAATAAAATGTTAGATTGAAAGAGAGGTATATATATATATATATATATATATATATATATATATATATATATATATATATATATATATATATATATATATATATATATATATATATCAATTACGACCCTGTTACGGCCAGGTACGTGCGAAGATCTTAACGGTCGTTTAATTTTTTATTGCATTAATTTGCCAAATCACTTTCTTAGATCTTGAAAAATACTATACCCAATTTAGAACCGCTATGTCGTTTCGTTCGAGAGTTGCCGTATCAACTGGACCATTATACGGCGAACAAACGTAAAAATATCAGAATCTCGAAAATACTTCAAATTCATTATTAATCAACCTCACTGATATATTTCGATTCAAAATAGCGAATACAAACAAAATATAACGTCGAATTATTTTGAAAGTTAGGTATTGTTACTTACTTTCCTGCTGGACTTGCTTCATGATTTCCAATAGCAGGAAATATTGGTTTGTCTGGGAATATATTAAAAACCATTTCTACTGTGTCTCTGATAACATCCAAATTATACTGCTTCGTTTGGTTCCATATATCGTGAGGAGGTAAATCGCCCGTCCACATGATATAGTCTATATCCTACAAATTACAAAAAAAAATAATAATAACATATTTATGGTACGAGAACATTTTAAAACTACCTGTTTTAAATGTACAGGGTGAATCAACGACAGAGTAAAGTTTATTATCTCATTTTTTTCGGGAATAACGAAAAAAATGTTAAATAAATTTTAGGGAATGCTAAGGTGCACAGTTTAAAATTATTTTTGAGTATACAGGGTACTTCAAAAAGGTGTGGCCGATATAACATGTTTTTTTATATGGAACATCCTATTTTCTAATTTAATTTAAATTTTGTGTAAAATTTCATGACTTGTTTATTAATAATGTTATACACCTAAACCTAGTAGTTTTTCTAATATTTCAATTTTTAAAAAAATACTGATTTTCAGTTTTGTAAAAAATTGCCAATAATGCTATTGTTTCGGAAGGTGGAATACTCATAATTGGTACGAGCGTTCTATAGAGATGAAAAAAAAGATATATGTAAAGAAATTTGAGTTAGAAGCTACAGGGTGTTCAAAATAAATTTATACATTTCGACAATTTTAAATTGAAAAATCTCAAATTTTTTAAATGGCATATCCTGTTTATTATTATTTTTCCTGATAGATTTTACAAAATCCTCCAACTTTTATTAAGTATGTCATATACCTATTTCTAATAATTTCCGATTTATTTTGAATTTTTCAATTTTTACCCTTGTTTTTAATACACTTACACTATAACATCATAGTTGCCAAGACATGTCTATTAAGCAAGTAAAAATAGTTTAATTTATTGTAGTAAGTGATGTATAAAGGTAATAGTTATGAATTTTCCTAAAAATGATTTAATTGATATGGTTTATATAGTGGGCGAGGTGGGAAAAAATTGTCTTTTGGCAGTAAGACTTTACGGAGCAAAGTACCCTAATAGACGTATACCACCTAGAAAATCTTTTCAGAGCTTAATGGAACGGTTTGATGGTAGGGGTAGCGTTGAGTATACGAAACAGAAAGTAGTAAACCAGAATGCTGCCAATGAGGAAAAAGAAAGGGAGTTTTTACTTCATGTTGAAGATAATTCCCAGGTCAGCAGCCGTCAACTAGCTGACTTATCTGATACAGCCTATTCTACGGCGAATCGCACCACGAGAAAACACAAGTATTATCCCTTTTATATGGAACTACACCAAGAAATTCAAGACAGTGATTTTGAACGACGAGTAATCTTTTGTACCACCATAAATGGAGCAATAGAGGCCGATCCAAATTTTTTATCCAAAATAACATGTTCTGATGAAACTACTCAGTATATATCACCACTACACCAAACACTTTATTTTTGCACTCGACGCGCGTTTCGCTAACCATGTTAGCTTCATCACTATCAATTGATAGTCAATCATCGCTCCTGATGAAGCTAACATGGTTAGCGAAACGCGCGTCGAGTGCAAAAATAAAGTGTTTGGTGTAGTGGTGATATATACTGAGTAGTATCATTGTGCCAAAGATTCCACATTCCCAACTTTGTTCTGATGAAGCTACTTCTCGCAGTAATGGAGCAGTTAACAGCCTTAACATGCATTATTATTCAATAGTTAATCCATTTTGGGTCCGGGAAGTTCAAAACCAAAACCATTGGTCGCTTAATGTATGGTGTAGAATATTAAATTTTCGAATTATTGGTCCATATTTTTTCCGCGAACCGCTTAACGGGCCTAGATATCTAAATTTTTTGCAAAACGAATTATCCCAGCTTCTTGAAGAAATTGATAACTTTGAAAGGGAACAAATGTGGATTCAACGAGATGGAACTCCTGCTCATTGCCATCGGGAAGTTCGAGAATTTTTAAACGATCGTTACCCACAAAAATGGACCGGTAGGGATGGATTCATTCTGTGCCCCCCTCGATCATGTGACTTAACACCTTTAGACTTCTTTTTGTAGGGCTACATTAAAGATTGTGTTTATGTGAATCTCCTTAGAACACCAGTAGATATGGAAAATAAGATACGGGATGCCTGCAGGATAATAACGCCCTTTATGCTAAGGAAAGTGAAGGAAATTATAGTAGAACGACTAAACATGTGTATTCAAATAGACGGGCATACTTCTGAACATTTATTACGTCATAATAATTAATCATTATATTAAACTACGAGGCTGGTTTGAAAAGTCCGTGCAAAGTCCGAGAGATGGCACCACAGGCGCGTATCGAGGTCATGTTTAGTTAGTAGCATCTCTTGAATGAACGCACACCAAGTTTCAGCCATATTGGTCTATTTTTTTGTGTTTGGCATTCGTGTGAATCAAGGAAGTCGAGTGATTTTCAAGAAATGGACGAAAAAGAATTTCGTGTGGTGATTAAACATTACTTTATGAAAGGCAAAACGCCTCAGGAGACTAAAGAGAAGCTTGATAAACATTATGATGACTCTGCACCTTCGATTAGAACAGTTTATAAGTGGTTTCATAATTTTCGGACTGGCCATATGGGCACAAGTGACGCTGAACGTTCTGGACGGCCTGTGGAGGTTACGACTCCAGAAATCATTGATCAAATCCATGATATGGTGATGGATGACAGAAGAGTTAAGGTGCGTGAGATTGCTAGTGCTGTGGGCATCTCGACTGAACGGGTACATAATATTTTGCATAAACATTTGGACATGAGAAAGCTATCCGCAAGATGGATGCCGCGATTGCTCACGCTTGACCAAAAACGGAATCGTGTGAAGTGTTCCAAGGATGGTTTGCAGCTGTTCCAGAAGAATCCGGAGGACTTTAAGCGTCGTTTCGTCACTGTGAATGAAACATGGATACATTACTATACTCCTGAGACCAAACAACAATCTAAACAATGGGTTACCAAGGGGGAATCTGCACCAAAAAAGGCGAAAACCGTTCCTTCGGCCGGAAAGGTTATGGCGACTGTCTTTTGGGATTCGCAAGGGATAATCCTCATCGACTATCTGGAAAAGGGTAAAACTATTACAGGTGAATATTATTCATCGTTATTGGACCGTTTGAAAACCGAGCTGCAAGAAAAGCACCCGCGATTGGCCGACAAGAAAGTCCTTTTCCATCACGACAACGCACCAGCACACACCTCAGCAGTTGTGGTCGCAAAATTAATGGAAATAGGATTCCAACTCGTTTCACATCCCCCCTATTCTCCAGACTTGACTCCCTCGGACTACTATTTGTTCCCCAATTTGAAGAAATGGCTGGTGGGACAAAGATTTTATTCAAACGAGGAGGTGATTGCAGACACTAATGGATATTTTGCAGACTTGGACAAATCCTATTAATCGGAAGGGATCAACAAACTGGAACATCGTTGGACGAAGTGTATAAGCCTAAAAGGAGACTATGTCGAAAAATAAAAAAGGTTTACCCCAAACACATAAGTAGTTTTTATTTTTGCACGAACTTTTCAAACCAGCCTCGTATATTAAAATTATTATTATGTTTGTTTTCACAATAGCATAAGTGTATTAGAAACAAGCGTAGTAATTGAAAAATTCAAAATAACTCCAAAAATATTAGAAATAGGTGTATGGCATACTTAATAAAAGTTGGAGAGTTTTGTAAAATCTATCAGAAAAAATAATAATATATAGAATGTACCATTAAAAAAATGTGAGATTTTTCAATTTAAAACAGTCGAAATGTATAAATTTATTTTGAACCCCCTGTAGCATCTAACTCACTTTTTTTTCATCTCTATAGAATGCTCGTACCAATTATCAGTATTATATCTTCAGAAACAATGGCGCTACAGGCAATTTTTTACGAAACTGAAAAGTAGTATTTTTTAAAAAAAATTAAAATATTAGAAGAACTACTAGGTTTAGGTATATAACATTATTAATAAAAAAGTTAAAAAAATTTACGTAGAATTTAAAAATAAATTAGAAAATAGGATTTTCCATTTAAAAAAAAACATAAGTTATATCGGCCACACTTTTTGGAAGTATCCTGTATACTCAAAAATAATTGTAAACTGTGGACCTTAACATTCTCTAAAACTATTGTATTTAACATTTTTTCGTCATTCCCGAAAAAAATGAGATAATGAACTTTGCTTTATCGTTGACTCACCCTGTACTGTACTTACCGGGTGATGCAAAGCAATATGTCTTAGCATATTCTCCATTAATATTTTAGGAGCATCACATTTCTCATAGGAACCCCATCTAAAAAACAATATAAATAATAAGTCATTAACCAAAACTAGATAGTAAAAGGTCGTGACGTATGCGCCACACTGTATTTTAGCATGATATTTATTTTATTGCATCACTGACTTTTATAAAATTTGGTACTTGGTGGCTATCTATAGAGTGTAAATTTACAAATTTCTTTTTTGATTGAAGGAGACAATATTTTTTTCGAATTTTATGCACGCCCAAGACTCTCTTTCTCTATACCTGCTTTCAGTTCTAATGGCATTGCGATAATTCATTTTTGGTAGATGCGATTCTAGCCATTCAACAAAAAATCGGTACAGAGAACCTTTGTTTACAACTCATTTAGTAAAAGTATCAGTTAAATCATCAATTCAATCCATAACTATCAATTTATCAACAAAAGATGCCCATCCCTTGCCAAAACCAATAACAACAACTAAAAGCAAAGAGAAAACTGTAATTTGTCTCCACTATTTAATTGTAAAATGGTTATTCCAATTCAGCATAATCATACCCGTAGTCTTGCTGGTGATTAAATAATTCTGGCCCAAGGCGCTGCAGAAGAAGCAGAAGTTTGCACTTAAGGTTCTATTGAATAGAAATTACCACTTAAAGCAGATAAACAAATTTTGGAAGGATGGTTGGCAGAACCACAGAAAATGCAAGAAAAAATATTGGGACATTCATATCAATTTGACATTGTAAAAATTGACATTGACATAGGAAAAATTTATGAGAAAAGCGATGGCAAGAACAGAACAAATACGAATTAAAGAAATTAGATGTACAGTAAATTTAAAAGACTGAAATAGATTTTTCATCGGTTAACGATGTTTTATTCAAAATGGCCAAAAATGATATTTAAATGATATCAGGTAGACATAAAAGGTGGTAGGAAACCAAAGGTATAGGAAAAACAACTGCTTTTTCCTCATTATTGTCTATGCATGGTGGTAAGCTATGAAATATAAGTCTGGAGTGACAAGAACATTTATTATTACGAAAATTTTTTTCGACATTAATGAAATTCGACGTGCTTTGTTGTACCAATCAGCCACCCCCACTTTTTTTTTCTTCACACATCTACAATACATTCATCAATAAATGAAAATAATATTCTATGAAGGAGTTAGCTACTACTGTTACTGTTTTGTATGTGCAAAATAAATAAAAAATCACTAATAGCAGCAAATACTCTCAAAAATTATAGTAATAAATGACACGTTTAGTGTTTTGGAGGTGCACACAGATAAATAATAGCACGATTCCTCGCATCAATACATATAAACGGTCTGTGTGAAACGGCATTTAATGCCTAAAAAACTTAATTCTGTATGAAGTCATGGTTACATCGGTGGCAAAATTTTACGACATTGAGATTAAATTTGAAAATAAAATCCAAGAAATTATGGTTTTTGAATGTTAAATCTTGAATCTTACAAAAAAAAAACAATTATAATATTACCTTCCAGCCGGAACAGCATCTTCGCCCTCTTTAGGTGAACTATACGTCCGGCAGCATAAAGGCTCTTCACAATTTGAAATAGAACCTTCTGAATATTCTGGATCATAATGGGTATCAGATATTTGTAGAACTTTAAACACGGGCATACCAATCTGGGAAAAATAACATACATATATTATAAATAGTTGTAATATACGAAGGGGATTGATAAGACTGGTAAATTCCTACGAAATTTGATTAAGCCTTATGACTATTGGTAAGCGTGATTCTCGTGACAGTTGTATTCAAAGTTTCAAACAGATGCAACGCGTAGTTGTTTCTTAGCAGCTTTCGTAAGTGATCGGTGTTACAGGTTTCGTAGAAATGGATAAAGTCGAGTTTCGTACAATAATAAAACATTTTTATTTAAAAAAGTGGACTGCGGTCCAAATAACCACTGAACTAAAGGGAGTTCAAGGAGATCCTGCACCAGTACTCGAGACCATTTATTACTGAATAAGTGAATTTAAACGTGGTCGTACTAGTACTTGAGATTGAGGCCGTGTTCGTTGGCTCCAGACCAATAACACACTAGGAACGATATTTCAAAATCGTATCTGGAAAAGTTGCACCGTTATCCGAAGGACTTCTGGCGTCGTTTTGGGATTGTAGAGAAAACGTAGATCCACCATTATACCTCGGAGATAAAATGACACTGAAAACAGTGTTGACGAAGGTGAAATTGCACCAAAAATAGTAAAATTAGTTTTATTATTATATATTAGTGCGCTAAAAAGTGCTTCTTCACAGGGACAGTACTCCTGCTCACACATCAGCTGTCGCAATGGCAAAAGTGCACGAGCTTAACTTCATTCCCCAGATTTGGCTCGAAGTGACTTTTTAGTTTCTTAGCCTTAAAAATTGACTTGAAGGGAAGAAATTCTCGTCGAATGAAGAGGTTATTTGGGCCGTAAACGAGTATTATGCACTGTTCGAAACATTTTTTTCTGTGGGAAAAAAAACTGGAATCTCGCTGGACCAAACGTATTGAGCTCAATGGAGATATACATTTTTATTATTTACTTTATTTTTTTAAGAGATTTTTTCAATCAACCTTCGTAAAGGCACACTATATGTTTTATAAATACTCTGGTAACAATAGTACGCCTATATATTTTATTGCAAATTTGTTTATATATCAGTATATCGGACTTCCTAAATTAATACTTATTATCATGCGAAGTTCACAAACCGCACTCGACCAAGCCCAAGGTATGGCTTACCCAAGATTCATTCATCATCATCACCATTAGCTTACTCCATCCATAGTCGAATGTAAGCCTCCCCAAGTTGTCTCCAATGAGCTATGTTGT
Organism: Pachyrhynchus sulphureomaculatus; assembly: GCA_019049505.1. NCBI lineage: Eukaryota > Metazoa > Arthropoda > Insecta > Coleoptera > Curculionidae > Pachyrhynchus > Pachyrhynchus sulphureomaculatus. The sequence goes on along the minus strand of CM032449.1, from coordinate 38,822,322 downwards.
TTACTTTTTGAGTTCAATCGTGTCTCGCTAATCTTTTTATGTCGTCTGTCCCTCTTGTCTGTGGTCTACTTCTGCATCTTTTATTTCCTCTAGGCGTCCATTCAGCTATATGGCGTATTCATTTGTCATTCATCCTTGCGATATACCCCGCCCAATTCCTCCTTAATATAAATATTCGTTGTAGTACATATGTCACTTTTGATCTTCTTCGTATTTCAATGTTAGGATCTTGGAGTCTGATATTTAGTATTCTCCTCTCCATTTCTCTATGGGTTACGTGGAGTTTATTTATTACTAGCCGTGGCCGCGGCTCCGCTCGCGTGGACTTGATTCACTACTATCGTCACTGCTTATTCCTTATGTTACCTAACGTAATAAAATATCTGCCATTATTTCCCCTTATCTCCCATTATTTCTCCTTATCTCCCATTATCTCTACATAATTTCCATTATCTAGGCTTATCTCTGCTCATCTCCCATTATTTCTCCTTATCTCCCATTATTTCTCCTTATCTGCCATTATCTCACCTTATCTCCCATTATCTAGGCTTATCTCGACTTATCTCGTAATATTTCTCCTTGTCTCCCATTATGTCTCCTTATCTCCCATTATTTATACTTATCTCCCATTATCTCACCTTATCTCCCATTATCTAGGCTTATATCGAATTATATAGAACATATCATATGTATAAATTTATAAAAAACGCGTAAATCGAATAAGTGGTTCTCAAGTGATAAGTGCACTAACGGACAGGCAGAGAGACGTTGCATTTTATATATATTATATTCTTTGCAACATGATATTGTTCCATATTTAATGGTTTAGGCAGTGTATTGTAAGAGAACGTGCTAACGGTAACCTTTTTTCCAACTTGATTCACTATTATCGTCACTGCTTATTCTTTATGTTACCTAACGCAATAAAATATATCCTATAACCTGGCCAGAGAACATATGTATGTTTTTAAAAAAAAAGTACGTAACGCACTAACGGACAGACAGACAGACAGACAGAGAGAGGTTGCATTTTATATATATTATATAGATAATAACCTGGCCAGAGAACATACGTATGTTTTAAAAAAAAAGTACCTAAATCGGATAAGTGGTTCTCCAATGATAAGCGCACTAACGTACAGACAGACAGACAGACAGACGACAGACAGAGATATGTTGCATTTTATATATATTATAGAAGTAATAAAATATATATCTATAACCTGGTCAGAGAACATATGTATGAATTTTAAAAATCACGTAAATCGGAGAAGTGGTTCTCGAAGGATAAGCGCACTAACGGACAGACAGACAGAGAGATATTGCAATTTATATATAATATAGATATAGATTATTATTATTATTATATAACCTGGCCAAAAAATATATGTATGAATTTAAAAAAAGACACGTAAATTGGATAAGTGGTTCTCGCGTAATAAACGCACTAATGGACAGACAGAGAGACATTGCATTTTATATATATTATAGATTATAGATTATAGATATTCTCTGCTACATAATATTGTTCCATATTTAATGGTTTAGGCTGTGTATTTATTGCAAGGGAACGCGCTAGCGGCAAACTTTTTTCCGACTTCATTCACTATTATCGTCACTGCTTATTCCTTATGCTACCTACCGTAATAAAATATAGCCTATAACCTGGCCAGAGAACATATGTATGTTTTAGAAAAAAAAGTACGTAAAAAGTGGTTCTCCAGTGATAAGCGCACTAACGGACAGACAGACAGACAGAGAAACGTTGCATTTTATATATATTATAGATTATAGATACTTTTATTTAAAGTCCACGTTTTAATGCCATATGTTAATATCGGCAGTAAATATTGATCGAACACCATGGCTTTTATTATATTTGGGGTTGTCCAATTTAAATGTAGATTGTAACCTTCCGAACGCAGACCAAGCTAACGTGACTGTTCTGTCCAAGTCAGCCTTTAAATTGTTTTTTGATATTTTGATTTGTTGTCCTAAATATATGAATGTTTGTACCTCTTCTATTCTTTCACCTTCTATTGGTAGTTCCTGGCTGTTATCTTAACTTTCGTTGTTGAAATATTTGGTTTTGGTGAAGTTTATTTTTAGACCTATTTCTCGAGACTTGTTATATAATTCCATTAGCATTTCTTATAATTTTTCTTTTATGTTGGCGATCAGAGTGCCATCATCTGCGAACCTTAAGTGATCTAATCGTTCACGGTCCATTAGTATTCCTTTATTATCCCACTTTAACGATTTGAACATGTCTTCTAGAGTCAACGTGAACAGCTTTGGGGATATTGAGTCACCTTGTCTAATTCCTCTTTAAATTTTGATTTTATTTGTGTTTTCTTCAAGTATTATTTGTGATGTAGCATTTGTATATACGTATTCAAGAAGAGTTGTGTATCTTTGGTCGACTCTGCTGTTACTTAAGGCGTTAAGGACTACCCGTATCTCTCTCGAATCAAAAGCTTTTTCGTAGTAAACCATTGCTATCCACAAGGTGACCTTATATTAATTTGCTTTTTCCACTAGTAATCTAATTGTTTGAAAAAGGTCTAAAATGCTATACCTCCGTTTAAATCCCGCTTGTTCACGTGGCTCATAACCTAAGATAACCTTACCCTAAATAAAGTTAAAACAATAATTTTTTTTTCAACAATCTATGGACGATATTAAAAGTTGAACTAAAACCTACATGGGCAAAAGCCTTTAGAATCTTCGAAAATATATAGGTTAATAGATGTTGAAATCTCAAGTAACGTAACTTATACAGGATGTCCCAGTATTCCGTGTACATAGAGTTACTGTGGATTTCTGAGATGAAAATATGACCATTTAACCCAACTTACCTTAGTCCAAAAATTAGTAATTTTTGAGATACAGGGTGTTAAAGTTATACTTTTATTTTAGTTATACTTTTGTTTCTTTGTTTGGTTTGACCGAAAATGCAAAGAAGCTGTTGCTTCTAAACATCTAGCCTACCGACAATGACGTGAAAATCCTAACACCATAAACCGAACACCTTTGTTCGTGCCAGGAACAGATGCAAATAAATTATCAACGAAACCAAGAAAGCACACAATCAACGAATTAAAAACAAACTTCTCGCTTGTCCCAACAATTCCAGGTCCTTTTGGTCAATCGCTAAGGCAGTCAGTCAAAATTTCACCAAATCGACCATTCCACCACTCACACGGCCAGATAATTCTACTGCAACGACACCTGTTGAGAAAGCGAACTTGTTGGCTGAACTCTTTGCTTCACATTCTACTGTCGATTTCCAAGGAAAGACACCACCTACTATTCCCATAGTGCAGTCAAGGATGCCCGATATTGTCTTCAGACAGCGTATCATAAAACGCATTTTAATGAAGCTAGACACCAAAAAAGCTTCTGGCGCTGACGGAATACCTGCCATAGTTCTCAAAAACTGTGCGAGGGAACTAACACCAGTTTTCTGTAGACTTTTCAACCTACCCTACCGAAAGGGAATATTTCCTTCCTGCTGGAAATGTGCCACAGTTCAGCCGATACCTAAAAAAGGCAAGAAGACCTTGCCAAATAACTACCGACCAATCGCACTGCTTTCAATAATATCGAAAGTCATGGAAAAGGCTATCAATCAGCATCTTCTAAACTATCTTGAAGGATTCAACATTATTAGCGATCATCAATATGGCTTTCGTAAAAATAGATCAACAGGAGATCTTCTGACTTATGTAACACACGTTTGGAACAACGCAATTGAACACTTTGGAGAATCTCGAGCGGTTGCTCTTGACATATCCAAGGCATTCGACCGTGTTTGGCACGATGGGCTGTTGGCTAAGCTACGCTCTTATGAAATGTCTGAAAGGTTCTGTTTGTGGCTCTCATGTTTCCTCAGAGAGCGTTCTTTACGAGTGGCACTCGACGGATTTCTTTCTAACACCTTCACTATCAACGCCGGTGTATCTCAAGGCTCCATACTATATTCTACTCTTTTTCTCATTTACATTAACGATCTGCTGGAAAAGACCGAGAATCCAATCTACAGCTTTGCAGATGACAGTACGCTTATATCTTCATTCACTTTGAACGCTCGGACATCAGCTACTCAGACGAATATCCGCAGACAGCAGGAAGTCATTCAACTTAACAAAGACCTAGTAGAAATTTTATCTTAGGGCGACAGTAACCAAGTGGAATTTAACGCTACAAAAACCCAGGCGGCAGTTTTTTCTAAAAAAGTTAACGTTGCTGAACCCGACATAGTTATGTCGGGGCACTCCATTGCCCTAGCATCGTCACTCAATTTGTTGGGCGTTAATTTGGGAGCAAATATGTCCTGGCATGAACATGTTGGGAATATTATTTCGAACCAGAAAGCTTTACACTCCCCAACAACTGTTAATTCTTTACAACGTTCAAATTCGACCAACTATGGAATACTGGTCCCATGTTTGGGGCTCCGCTCCCAAACATACACTGCATTTGTTGAATTCTATTCAGAGAAGTCTGATTGGAGACCCGGAACTGACTGGCGGCCTTGATTCGCTGGAACATCGAAGAACGGTTGGCGACTTGAGCCTATACTACAAGTACTTTCATGGAAAGTGTTCGAAGGATGTGGCCGCTTAATTCCTCCCAGCGCGGTGCATGTTAGAAGTACACTTCGCGCTAATACTTCACATCCGTATGAGGTTCAGCTTGTTACTCCTCGTACAACGCTTTTTAAGCAGTCTTTTATATGGAGAACATCATCCCTTTGGACTAATTTGCTCAAGACTGTGTTTCCCACTGAGTAAAATTTACAGCGATTCAAGAACAACGTGAATCGCTTTTTCCGCACACGTGTCGCTCCTGTAGCGCTTTGGGGATTTCTTCCCTGCAGCATGTGTGCTAGACCCAAAAAGAAAAAAAAAAGTTTTTCTTAGTTTTTCTCAAGTAACTTTCTTAATAATTGTACTATTTGTATAAGATTCAGTGTTAAGGGGTTTTCTGAGATGAGAAATCGAAATCAGCTCACAATGTTGTTGTAAATTGTAGAGGGCGTCACTTGCACTGTGTATACTTTTAAATTGTCATAACTTTTTTATACCACTCTGTATGATATTTTTAATTAAATATTCTTATTTTTTGCCTTCTCTTGTCTAAAAAAGCTCTCTTGGTAAATGTTGCTTCGAGCTACAGTTTCTGAGATAATGGGATGTTTGTTTCCATTTTTTAATTCCGTTGTCAAATTCGCAAATGCATTCCTTCACACTTCGTCCAGGCTTAGGACAGGAAGAATAGTCTTTGAAATTTGGAGCATGCATAAAAGCAAGCATGCTAACAACAATAATATAACAACTACAATACTACTAACAATAACAATAAGATATATATAAGAAGGAACGCATTTGCGAATTTGACAATGGAATTAAAAAATGGAAACAAACATCCCACTATCTCAGAAACTGTTGCTTGGAGCAACATTTACCAAGAAAGCTTTTTTAGACAGGGGAAGGCGGAAAATACGAATATTTAATTAAAAATATCATACAGAGTGGTATAAAAAAGTCATGACAATTTAAAAGTATACACAGTGCAATAAGTGGCGTCCCCCTACAATGTACAACAAACTGTGAGCTGATTTCGATTTCTCATCTCAGAAAACCCCTTAGCACCGAATCTTGTACAAATAGTACAATTATTAAGAAACTTACTTAAGAGAAACTAAAATAAAAGTATAACTTTAACACCCTGTATCTCAAAAACATTTTTTTTGACTAAGGTGAGTTGGGTTAAATGGTCATATTTTCATCTAGAGTAACTCTATGTACACGGAATACTGGAACACTCTGTATTTCATTATTTTGATTCCACTTTTTTACATTTATAGACTTCTCGAATTATTATAAATACTTTGCGTATGTGAAGATGAATAAATAAGTACATCGTAAATAGCAACCAAAAATGCTGTTCACCAACGAATTCTCTTACACATATCCAAACGTTACATGTCAAATTTTAAACTTGCGTGTTGCTATTAATAACTCAGTAATTCTTGCAAATGACTTAAAAATCTACTTACTCTTCAGCCTCAAATATAATAGAAACGCCACACAGTCCAAGATATTCCAGCCTCCCCCTCCCACCCAGCTTTAAAAGTATGTCGGTCGATTGTATTTAAAATTAGCTTGTAATTTCAAAAACATATAATGAACCTGGGCGGCACTTTTTAACTGAAAAGAGTATAAATCCATTTGCAATAAAACTTAATAGCAGATAAACTGACACAAATGAATTATATTGTACATCCCTGAGATAAACGTACTCAATGTAAACAGAATGAAATTTTAATTATACAAAGGTCAATGCAATATTATACAAATTAATGGTTGATTCATCCGTGTTCCCATGAACGTTGGTTAAATACAAATTGCTTCATAATGGAATAATAAAAACACAGGTTACATTAAAATTATAGTAAACAGGCTGTCATTTAAAATTATTAATACTATTGACACTAAATGAATTACAAGAGATACCCATGTAAATAACCTATTCTATAACTAATAATTACTTTATTTAATAATACATGTATATTCCTTATGTTACTTTAATGATTCTTTAGTTTTTTATTTTTCTTATAGCCCAGTCGTCAGAGGCGAATTTTGACGAAAACCTCTCGTTAAATGTTAACAGGCTGCATTTTGGCATACAGATAGTTTTTTGGACGTAAAATAACCTCATTTATGATTAAATTAACGTTTCTGTATACCGCTAAATATTTCGAAATTGGCCCTTAAGGGGTTTCTCGGGGTGCTGATTAAGAATCCGATGACCGATTTGAAAAATTCAAAGTGGAGGATCCAATATGACGGCCAGAGTAATTCATTTAATTTCTTCAAGTAATTTAAAATTTTTGTGTTTTCAATAACTATTTTCTTTGTACCTGGATCTTTAAATGAAATATAAATACTTTATACTTAAAGCTTAGACTTTTATCCTTGATTTCTCGCCTTTAAATATTTTTTTTTTATTTTAAGTTTAAGTTGTATGATTAATAATAAACAAAAAATACGTTTATCATGAACACATTTTTAAGAGCAAAATTATTAAAATTACAAAAAAAAGAGAAAGTTTTTTTAAAAGTTTTTAATGATTTTCTAATATCAAATATACTTTTAACTGTAACTAAAAATAAAAATTATTCGACTTTTTTTTTACCATTTCTTACTGCCTCGAAAGTAAAATTGCCGGAGGAGCACTACAGCAGGCAAATTTTCATATTTTAAAACTCAATTTGTAAATAACACAGACAATGTGGGTATTTCTAATTATTATTATATTAAAACTTAATATAATTGATATACGTGCAAGGATTTTTTGTCAATACTATATTTTATTGAATATTTGTAATTTACTGTGTGCCCGTTAAAATCATGCAAATAAGAATTTGGTTTTAAGTTTTACAAATTATAAAGCAACAGAAATAAAAACTGTTAGTATCATCGGAAAGCTGAAAGTCTCCTCTTAAAAAAGCTATCTTTTGATTTTTTTTTACACTCTGAAAACAAGTAATATCGATTAACATTCGAGTGGTGCGCGTAGACTTTAAATTAACCTGTTTGGCGCAACACACCAAATTTTTAGTAAATTCTCACACTAATAAAAAAATCTGGAAAAAATCTATACACTATTTTTTTGTAAAACTTTTTGCTCTTTCACATGGTGCTATTAGTTGTTCGATATATTTCTTATTTTTCGAGATATTACGGAATTTTTTATTTTATTTTGGATTTTATGGGCTCATAGCAAAATTTTTTTATCATTTTTTTATCGTTCAAAAAAGTACCTGTGTACCAAAATGCAACTTGTTAACATTTATAACATTTAATGAAAACTGAAAAACCTGGCTACTGGGCTATTATTATCCTCTTTATTATCGCAGAAGCAAGCACTTTTTACATCTCTTTCAGTCTCCCATATCAATAAAAATTGATGGCATACAAATGAATGAATGACAAATGACACTGCTAAGAGTCTCAGCTTGGTCAACGTTTTTCAATATTTAGTAATATCTTATTCTCAAATAAGATACATTTCCACTTTAACGACGATAAACAAAATTGCTATTACTGGAACTGTGCGAACCAAAAACTGAAGCATGAAAAGCCTTTATATTCCCCTGGAGGCAAGACTGAGGCCGCAATAACATCACGCGAAATATTCGGCTCGAACCTCTTTGATGAAGACAGGTTGTACACCTGTTAATTTTGAGCGATATCTAGAGATAATTGAGAGCTTTCAACACCTGCGTTACAGAATTTTGATGATTATAACCAGAAGAACTGGTCTTAGTAGGATAAGGCGATGTCGCATCGCACACTTTAAATACAAATGATTTGAAAATTGATTTTCAAAAGAGGTGATATAGGTGTAAGTTAGTCTCCACGTAGCCGTGATTTAGCAAAAATGAAGTTTTTTATTATAGGAATAGCTGAAAACTAAAGTTCACAGTAACGATTCTCGTTCGCTGAAATAATTTTAAAAAAAATACGACGTGCCGAGCTGATAAAAATTCACCGATCTCTTAAAAGTGTACCGAATACGTATATATAGAGTTTCTCAAGTGAGCACGTGATCGCTCGTATTCCTGAAAAAATGTATTTCGAGAACATTTTTTCCATCAATATATACTTTGGTGTGCTAACAATATCGCAATTAAGTTGTCCAATTGCCTCCTGCATCAATAATTAACTGGCATCTTCGAGACAAGCTGTCGACGAGATCAGAGAGAGTTAAAGTCCTTAGAGTCTTTCCTCCGAGCTTTCTCTTTACAATGGACCAAACGTTTTCAGTAGGGTTGGCTTCCGGCGATTGTGAAGGCCACTCTAGTATCTTATCGTTGACAGTAAAGGTTTCTTCAACATGCTTCGGAATTTGACATCATGAGCATGAAGATGTTGTCGAATGGAATGGAACACATTCAAACCCGATTTTCTTAATTTTGCCGCATCTTGACGCAGCGTTAATTTCGGATCCCGTGAAAACAAAGATACGATTCGTTTTTCGACTTTCGGAGTGACTTTGCCTACCGGGCCACGTTTTGGCAAGTCATCGGCACTTTTCGCCTCGTTAAAATGATTTACTCACCTCTTCACAAACGATACCAACCTTTTAATATATTTAGCGGGCGCGGAATATGGCATTTTAGGCCCCTTTGGAGGGGAACAAAGAAAGACTGCATCGAACCGACGCGCAAACAAGTTACCCATTTTGGATTTTATGTGATTTCGATGAAAGTTCGGAATCGACTGATACTTTTACTAAAATGCGTCGTAAAGAAAGGTTCTCTCTACCGATTTTTATTGAATCGCATGTACCAAAAATAAATTATCGTGGAACACGTTGTTACTTGACATAGTGACATTTTAAGAATAAATTCTCCAAAAACCGGGGTCGATATACGATAAACGTTTTTTGCGATAGTGTCGACGGTAGATGCTAAGAAGCTAGTTAGTCTGCGAGGCGATAGTTAGACCTTATAAAATTTTGATATACAGGAAGCAATAGGACACTCATGTAGATATTATCATCTTATAATAAATTCGCTCTAAGACTAGAAAGAAAGGAATTTAAACTATGGCCTGTATGAGCGCCGGACCGCGAGCGATGTGAGCGACCTGGGCGGTGCGAGCGAGTATATTTATTTAAATGAAAAAATATACTCTTGTGTGTTTAATTCTTTCTTTTTCTTTACCTTTTTTTATAGAGTATTTTTTTTTCTTTTAAAATTTCTTAATTGATTTGTACCAGGTGTACACGTATGAAATGCGGATTTTTTTTCTAAAAAAACATGTTAAATTCGGAAGAATGATAAAAAGTGCTGTATTCAAAGTATGCTCCATCGCTTGTTATACATTTTTCCCATCTTTCGGGCAATTTGTGAATACCACGCCAGTAAAATCTTCTCCTTTTGCTGCGAACCATTCATCGAACCATTTTTTCACATCTTCGTACGAACCAAAGCGCTGCTCAGCAAGTGCGTCACCCATCGATGCAAACAACTGGTAATCGGAAGGAGCCAAGTCTGGTGAGTAAGCCGCATGGGGTAGAACTTCCCAGCTGAGTGCTTCCAACGTGTTGCGAACTGGTTTTGCTGTACGTGATGGAGCATTATCACGAAGAAAAATGACTTTGTGTTGCCTCTTTCGGTATTCTGGTCTTTTTTCAAGCAGCGAACGGTTCAAATCGGTCAATTGTTGTTGGTAACGTTTAGTATTAACCGTTTCCCCAGGTTTTAACAGCTCATAATAGACCACGCCCCTCTAGTCCCACCAAACACAGAGCATCGTCTTTCTGCCAAAGCGATTCGGTCTTGCGGTCGATGTGGATGGTGCGCCTGGGTCCAACCATGATTTTTTACGCTTGGGATTCTCAAAATAAATCCACTTTTCATCCCCTGTAACTATACGATGCAAAAACGACTTCCTTTTGTACCGAGCGAGCAAAATGTCACACGTATTTTTGCACTTTTCCATTTGCCTGTCGTTCAACTCATGTGGTACCCATCTACCGGTCTTCTGAATCTTTCCCATCTCTCGTAACCGATTGGAAACAGCTTGTCGACTAACGTTCAATTTCTCGGCGAGTTGTTTTTATGTTTGCGAATCATCTTCGTTCAACAATGCTTGCAATTCCACATCTTCGTATTTTTCTGGCGGTTTTCCACGTTCCTAAACCATAAACTTCTTGAAGTAATCGGTATAATTCAACAGCAGTTTTCTTCAAATGAAAACAAAAAATTGATGCTGTCCGCGAATGTTCTTTGTTCGGTATAAATTTCGACATATTGAACACAACAACACAACGCTATGCACACACTTTTCCAATTTATCACTCGTGCACGTCTGACACTTGTTGATGACACAACAAAATGGCGCAGTGTCAAATCTTTATAGCACAAACTTCATTGGTGCACTATCTGTTGTCTGAAATCCGCGTTTCATACTTATACACATAGTTTGTGTTTTTCCAAAAGTTTTGCATTTCCTGTTATTGTATAGCTGCTGTTAGGCCTAAGTTAAGAACAAGATCGACTTAAGTTAATATTTCTTTCACTTTTCAAGAAGTTACTAATTGTATATCTTCGCTTCTTTAAAACACATTAATCTTATATATAATGTACAGCCTTCGATCCCAAATCGTACATCATCTTCAGGACTTAGAAGATACAGAAAAGAACTAGCATAAGTCAGAGCACCCTCTACAAGAATATACCGTAGTTTCAAAAAAAAGATAGTAGGAAACACTACCATAATTTTTAACTTTTTAAATCCGAGTTGTTAGCTTAAAAGAGTACTTACTGAAAATTTAGTAGTTCTCTGTTGAACGAGAATCCGATCTACATCAATTGCAGAAAATGAAGTATTACACATGAGTTTAAACAATTATTAATGCAGAACCTATTTTTATACATATACATTCACATTATCGGTTACAACTTGATTTATTTAATTGTTAGAATATAAGAGAATCATAATTAGCAATTATTAAAACCTTAAAATTATTAAAATTAAAATTAGCGAATAAAACGAGTTTCCGCCATTTTGGAGTCTAACAAAAATGGTTATTTTTTAATTTCCGTGATTTTTAATTTATATGAAATGTCACTGCTGTCAGAATCAAGACCTGCGTATTGAGTAAAGATTTTTAAAAACCGGCTTAAGGCCGTTTATTCTGATGAAAATAAATCAACAGATATTAATAATTTATAAAGCAACAAAATTCAAAGAACCTCTGGTGTAAGCATAATTGGTTCTTATTTTTTTAGTATGTCCTTGAGACAATAAATATGTGTATATGGAGCTTAAGTCTTCGACGTCTTTTTTGTGGTTAAGACTATTAAGGCACTTTTTTATGTAGCACATTTCGAGAAAATTCCGTCTGAACATGTTACTTTCAGTGTCGAAAATGAAGGTTTCGTTGTACCGGACTTTATGATCATATTTTTTAACATGTTGGCTCAGACTGATCGAATTCGGTTTGTGCCTACAATCGCTTTATTTAAGGCGATTCTTTTTGATAATTTTTGTGATGTCTGGCCGATGTAGATGGAGCCACATTCATATTTAATTCTATAGACTACGTTAGATTTTTGCCAAATATCAGTTTTGTCTTTTTTATATGAATAGTAGCAACCAAGTTTATTTGCGTTGTACGGAGCTATTTGAAGGTTCGTGCCTCTGAAAAGTGCAATAATTGATTGGGAAAGACCCTCTAAAGGCTGCAACTTTCCAAAGTGTACTTCAGTTGATATTATATTTTTGAAATATTTCGTTGTCTAGATCTATTTATCTTTTAGAAATTAAGATGTTTTCTAATAAGTTTAATTTTTTTTCTTCAAATATAGGGTGACAGATTCTGTCAATTCTGTTCCTTAGTACTGTTATTATATAAAATTTTTGTTTCAAGGAAGGATAACAGTAATAAGGTATATTATCTTTCTGAACTTGTTTTCTTCCTATACCAGTCTAATTTTATTTTATTGTTGTCTGATCGAACTACTCTTGTGTCAAGAAAAGAAACCGAGTTGTCAGATTCAGTCTCTACTGTAAATTGAAGTAAAGATGTCGAGAGTACCATAAACTTCGTTCTCAGGTAGAATACCATTCAATCATCAACATATTGAAAAAGAAGGGAATTCAAAATTCACCCTCTAGATGACATAATAGAGTAACTTGTTCATAATAATCTCGGCTAAGCCTGGTGAGGCTGATTCACCCATAGGCAAACCCACCTTTTGTCCATAAAAATTATTATTGAATGAAAAGAAGGTGTTATTATATAAATAAGTAATTATCTTTAAAAATTGTTCTTTAGCAATAATTACAATTAGGTTCAATAAGAGCATAGTGTTCCCTTAGTATAGAAGTAACGGGGGGATGTTTGTGAATAAAAAGACTACATCAAACGAAGCCAACACAAAACTCCTGGGGACAAAAAAGTCATTGATATTGACAATGTGTTTTGCAATTTTCCTAATAATATAAAAGTTCACGTTTAGAAAGCTTTTTAAGCCATCACAAACAAGTTGGTGTCCGAATCCTAGATAGTAATTTTTGAAAACTCATTAAGATGAGTTTTGTGAAGTCGCTGATCATTTTATACCTCCGTAACAAAAATTTTTATTTTAAAAGCAATGACAGTACGGAACACTAATTGCGCAAGTCCTAATTGTACTTGGTCGTTTTTTTTTTTTAAATTTTATTTTTAAATTACCGAAAAAAAGGTGATTTAGTAATAAAGCAGTGATTGAATTTTGGGCTGGACTGAATGATCTTTTTCGTCAATAACAGAAAGAGCACTTCTACCATTTCCTACGATCTTGATAAGACAAGATTTTTCCTAATAGCTACTATGAAGTGTCGTTTTCAAAGCTAAAACCTTAAGTATTTCCAGGAAATTTACTGTTTATAAAAACCATCTTTCTATGTTAGCAATTTCGATAGATTGGTATTGGTATTCATCTGGTGCATCGTTTGCACTTGTAATAATCATCCTTGATTTACAGGTAGTAACAAATAATATAGAGTTCATTAATATTTCGCAAAAAAATCAGTTTTATTAGATGTAAATTTTATATGCACATCTTGCACACGGATTATTTATTTATGGAAATAAAACCAATAAAATTGAATGTGACTTTGAAAATGCGGAATAGTTTTTCATGCGACTAGGCAAATCAATTTAAATTACCCAACAACTTCGAGATTCCATTGTATAACAATGTAATTTATTCATTTAGAATGAATTGAAAATAAATAAAAGAAAAAACAAAACAAAAATAACTGAAGTGTTATTCACATACTGCTAATGCATCCTAACTACAAATCACATAAAATAATTGACCACACATAGGGTGATCAAGTTTTTCATAGTTTTGTTATTCATGTTCCACGGGGGTCGTCGCAAAAGTTTTCGGCGTGACAGACACTTTGGGAAAAATATAGTATTTTTTGGACAAAAATCGAGACGTAGCTTACGTTTTGACCAATTTGAATATTTTTTTTTAAATACGCGTGAACACTTCTAGTTCACTCTTCAACTGCAAAATTTTAAATAAATTGACTTATGATTATATCTGATCATATATCGGTTATATGAAAAATACATATTTCAGTTCTACGTATGGTAAGTTTGAACCTAACATAACTAAACAGGTCGAGTCATGAACGAGCAGAAAGACATATACTGCAAGATTTAAACCTAACATAACCTAATGCATCAAGTCATAAGTGAGCAGAGAGGCATATACTACAAGTGAATGTGAATGTGTCTTTACAAGTATATTTAATAAAATAACCTGATTTTCTCTTTAGTTTCTTATTGCAAAATATAATATATATATATATATATATATATATATATATATATATATACAGTAATACCCCGCTTAGCGCGACCCCGTTACGCGCGGTTTCACTATAACGCGAAATACAAAATGCACTTTCAAAAAATTTATTCAGGTTTGGACATATTGCAGAGTATAGACAATAATGATGACCGTGTCTTGACCGTGTGTCAAACAATTAAAAACAGTGTTGGGTGTTATGAACGTATTTTACAAGAACGTAAACAAAACGTTACCCAAAAGACAATAGATGTATTTTTCCGTAAAAAATAAGAGTATGTATTGCATAAAGTGTTCTTAGAATTAAAGTGATTGATTAAAATGATTTGTATTTTTTTGTATTAAATTTTGACTATGTTTAATCATAAACCTCGATATACGCGAATTTCAGTTAACGCGATTTTTTTCGGAACGTATCCCTCGCGTAAAGCGGGGTATTACTGTATATATATATATATATATATATATATATATATATATATATATATATATATATATACGAGGCTGGTTTGAAAAGTCCGTGCAAAAATAAAAACTACTTAAGTGTTTGGGGTAAACCTTTTTTATTTTTCGACATAGTCTCCTTTTAGGCTTACACCCGTACACTTCGTCCAACGATGTTCTAGTTTGTTGATCCCTTCCGAATAATAGGATAGTCTGCAAAATATCCATTAGTGTCTGCAATCACCTCCTCGTTTGAATAAAATCTTTATCCCGTCAGCCATTTCTTCAAATTGGGGAACAAAAAGTAGTCCGAGGGAGCCAAGTCTGGAGAATAGGGGGGATGTGAAACGAGTTGGAATCCTATTTCCATTAATTTTGCGACCACAACTGCTGAGGTGTGTGCTGGTGCGTTGTCGTGATGGAAAAGGACTTTCTTGTGGGCCAATCGCAGGCGTTTTTCTTGCAGCTCGGTTTTCAAACGGTCCAATAACGATGAATAATATTCACCTGTAATAGTTTTACCCTTTTCCAGATAGTCGATGAGTATTATCCCTTGCGAATCCCAAAAGACAGTCGCCATAACCTTTCCGGCCGAAGGAACGGTCTTCGCCTTTTTTGGTGCAGATTCCCCCTTGGTAACCCATTGTTTAGATTGTTGTTTGGTCTCAGGAGTATAGTAGTGTATCCATGTTTCATCCACAGTGACGAAACGACGCTTAAAGTCCTCCGGATTCTTCTGGAACAACTGCAAACCATCCTTGCAACACTTCACACGATTCCGTTTTTGGCCAAGCGTGAGCAATCGCGGCACCCATCTTGCGGATAGCTTTCTCATGTCCAAATGTTTATGCAAAATATTATGTACCCGTTCAGTCGAGATGCCCACAGCACTAGCAATCTCACGCACCTTAACTCTTCTGTCATCCATCACTATATCATGGATTTGATCAATGATTTCTGGAGTCGTAACTTCCACAGGCCGTCCAGAACGTTCAGCGTCACTTGTACCCATATGGCCAGTCCGAAAATTTTGAAACCACTTATAAACTGTTCTAATCGAAGGTGCAGAGTCACCATAATGTCTCCTGAGGCGTTTTGCGTTTCATAAAGTAATGTTTAATCACCACACGAAATTCGTTTTCGTCCATTTCTTGAAAATCACTCGACTTCCTCGATTCACACGAATGCCAAACACAAAGAAATAGACCAATATGGCTGAAACTTGGTGTGCGTTCATTCAAGAGATGCTACTAACTAAACATGACCTTGATACGCGCCTCGGACTTTGCACGGACTTTTCAAACCAGCCTCGTATATATATACATATATATATATATATATATATATATATATATATATATATATATATATATATATATATATATATATACCAGGTGTACAAGTATGAAATGTGGATTTCAGACAATAGATGATGCACCAATGCAATTTGTGCTATAAAGATTTGACACTGCGCCATTTTGTTGTGTCATCAACAAGCGTCAGACGTGCACGAGTGATAAATTGGAAAAGTGTGTGCTTAGTGTTGTGTTCAATATGTCGAAATTTATACCGAACAAAGAGCATTCGCGGACAGCATTAGTTTTTTGTTTTCATTTGAAGAAAACTGTTGTTGAATCATACCGATTACTTCGAGAAGCTTATGGTTGGTGAACAAGCTCCATTGCAAGATACGTGTGAACGATGGTTTCGGAGTTTCAAAAGTAGTGACTTCGATGTTGCCGATAAGAAACGTGGAAAACCGCCAAAAAAATACGAAGATGAAGAATTGCAAGCTTTGTTGGACGAAGATGATTCGCAAACACAAAAACAACTCGCCGAGCAATTGGGCGTTAGTCAACAAGCTGGGTAGATGGGTACCACATGAGTTGAACGACAGGCAATTGGAAAAGCGCAAAAACACGTGTGACATTTTGCTCGCTCGGTACAAAAGGAAGTCATTTTTGCATCGTATAGTTACAGGGGATGAAAAGTGGATTTACTTTGAGAATCCTAAGTGCAAAAAATCATGGGTAGACCCAGGCGCACCATCCACATCGACCGCAAGACCGAATCGCTTTGGCAGAAAGACGATGCTCTGTGTTTGGTGGGACGAGAGGGGCATGGTCTATTATGAGCTGTTAAAACCTGGGGGGAAACGGTTAATACTAAACGTTACCAACAACAATTGACCGATTTGAACCGTTCGCTGCTTGAAAAAAGGCCAGAATACCGAAAGAGGCAACACAAAGTCATTTTTCTTCATGACAATGCCCCATCACATACAGCAAAACCAGTTCGCGACACGTTGGAAGCACTCAGCTGGGAAGTTCTACCCCATGCGGCTTACTCACCAGACTTGGCTCCTTCCGATTACCACTTGTTTGCATCGATGGGTCACGCACTTGCTGAGCAGCGCTTTGGTTTGTACGAAGATGTGAAAAAATGGCTCGATAAATGGTTCGCAGCAAAAGGGGAAGATTTTTACTGGTGTGGTATTCACAAATTGCCCGAAAGATGGAAAAAATGTATAACAAGCGATACTTTCATTCTTTCGAATTTAACATGTTTTTTTTCGAAAGAAAATCTGCATTTCATACTTGTACACCTGATATATATATATATATATATATATATATATATATATATATATATATATATATATATATATAAATATATACTATCAAATAAATATTCCGTTAAATGATTTGCTTGAACATAAAAGAAATTTATAATTATGAAAATAAAAAAAAGTTAAATATCTATAGCATAAGTATATTTTGTTTCTGGAAATTTATTAAATCAACCATTCTGCATATTTGCTACGTTTTATGTATTTATATAGACAATTACATTTTGTAATATAAAAAAAACTATTCTACACATTATGCTGCAGTTTTATTAGATATTTTAAATAATTTTAATATAAGTTTATAATATTTATTATATACAAGCTTATATATATCTTGCTTCTCATTTGGTGCTTATAGTTTACTAGCCGTGCCCGCGGCTCCGCTCGCGTGGCCTTGATTCACTATTATCGTCACTACTTATTCCTTATGTTACCTAACGTAATAAAATATATCCTATAATCTGGCCAGAGAACATATGTATTAAAAAAAAAAAAAAACGTAAATTGGATAAGTGGTCCTTGAGTGCTAAGCGCACTAACAAACAGACAGGCAGAGAGACGTTGCTTTTTATATATATATTATAAATTTTTCTTGATAAACATTAAGTTAAGAATTAAAAAAAAAAAACACGTAAATCGGATAAATGGTTCTCGAATGTAAGCACACTAACGGACAGACAGACAGACAGAGACGTTGCGTTTTATATATATATATAGATTATTATTATTATATAATCTGGTCAGAGAACATATGTATGAATTAAAAAAAAAACACGTATATCGGATAAGTGGTACTCGAGTGATAAGCGCACTAACATAGAGACAGACAGATAGAGAGACGTTGCATTTTATATATATTGTATTCTTTATTACATGATATTGTTCCATATTTAACGGTTTAGGCAGCGGATTGCAAGAGAGTGCGCTAGCGGCAAACTTTTTTCGGACTCGATTCACTATTATCGTCACTGCTTATTTCTTATATTACCTAACGTAAAAAAATAGATCTTATAACCTGACCAGAGAACATATGTACAAATCTAAAAAAATATATATTATAGAAGATTATACAAGACTATAGACAATCTGGCCAGAGAACAAATGTGTGAATTAAAAAAAACACTTAAATCGGATAAGTGGTTCTCGAGTGATAAGCGCACTAACGGACAGACAGACAGAGAGAAGTTGCATTTTATATATATTATACATATTCTTGACTACATGATATTGTTCCATATTTAATGGTTTAGGCAGTATATTGCAAGAGAACGCGCTAACGTCAAACTTTTTTCCAACATGATTCATTATTATCGTCACTGCTTATTCCTTATGTTATAAAATATAGCTTTTAACCTGGCCAGAGAACAAATGCATGTTTTTTAAAAAAAGCACGTAAACGGATAAGTGGTTCTCCAGTGATAAGCGCACTAACGGACAGACAGACACACAGACAGAGAGACATTGCACTTTATATATATTATAGATGCCTTATCTACTATTTTATTCTATGATACATAATATTATTTCTGATTTGGGGATTGCAGTGTATGCCATCCTGCACTAGAACAACTTGATCCATTAGGTTATTTTACGTTTAAAGCTTGTGGTATATACCTCTCTTCCCTCTTATGTCTCTAACCATTAAATTATGTTAGGTTTAAAGCTTGTAGTGAATACATTTCTGCTCTCTTATGTCTCTAACCATTGGGTTATGTTAGGTTTAAATCCCGTTTTATATGCCTATTTGCTCTCCTATTACTTGATATATTAGGTTATGTTAGGTTCAAGGCTTGTAGTATATGCCCGTGCTCACTTATAACTTGATGCATTAGGTTATGTTAGATTTATACCTTTCTGCTCGTTCATGACTCGACCTATTAGATTATGTTAGGTTTAAACTTAACCTTAAGTTTTTTGTTCGCCTATCAATCAATCTATATATAAAAAGCTATTGTATTTTAGATATTTTTATGAACTATTAAAAGAAATATCGTACTTATAGCAAAGAATATTGATATTTTTAAGCTGACAATTTTGATGTTAGTCCTTTATCAGCTGGATCAAAATGCACAAAGTTATCATATTCAGATAGATTTGTGCAGTAAAGAACTGTTCCATTCTTACGATTAAGAATGTTTGCAACTGGAAGCTATTTTTTGAGGTTAGAGTATCACATTTTTTTAAAAAAAAATTATTTTCGAATTCGAATTTAATATATATATATAAGGTTAATATATATATATATATATATATATATATATATATATATATATATATATATATATATATATATATATATATATATATATATATATATATACGTTAAAATACCAAATTTAGTCGAATTTTATATATATTATATATATATATATATTATAATATGGGGCGAAATACTATTCCTAATATGGGGCAAATATGTATTTTTCATATAACTGATATATGATCAGATATAATCATAATCAGTCAATTTAAAATTCTGCAGTTGGGCAGTAAACTAGAAGTGTTCACGAGCATTTAAAGAAAAATTATACAAATTGTTCAAAACGTAGGCCACGTCTCGATTTTTGCCCAAAAAAATGCCTTATTTTTCCCAGTGTGTGGCACCAAGATGGTTAAACTATTATGAGATTTGTTAAGTGTTATTTACTAGATCGCATGCTGTGAAGTTTCACAGTGTGAGTATATTAGTCTTTTTGTAGCGGTTATATAAACAAAAAAACTTTAACATTTTCTTTTTGAAAGGTTAAACTCCTACGAACATTCACAAAGAGTACTGTCATATTAAATAATTCTTTTTCTTCGTTTTCGGCGATTAAAAGTGGGCTGCTGAATTTAAACGTAATCGTACATCCATTTAAGATATTAAACGCTCAGGACGCCCGAAAACCTCTACAACCGACAAGATTATGACAAAAATTCATAATAGCGTACTAAATGATCGCCGACTGAAAATACGCGAGTCCAATGACAGTGCGAATATCCCGATAGGCCGTGTCCATCACTTTTTAGATGATGTTCTGGATATGAGGAAGCTTTCCACCGTATAGTTGCCACGTTTAGTGAAAATCGATCAAAAAAAATTCGAACGAGCATTTTCCAAGAATACCATATTTAGTCCTGTTTAAGCATAAATCTGATGAATTTCTTGGACGTTTCATAACAGTAGATGAAACAAATAGTCATTATTATACTCCAGAAATGAAGAAGCAGTCGAAACAGTGGGTAGGAGCAGGTGAAACTGAGCCCAAAAAAGCAAAAACGATTTGATCTGCAGAAAAGTCGTCGCTACGGTTATTTGGAACTCTCATGGTATTGTGCTCATCGACTAACTAGAGCAAGGTAGAACCATCACCGCGGAGTATTATGGTCCACTAATGGACCAATTAAAGAGTGCTATTCAGGCAAAACGTCTACATCTCCCAAAAGAAAAGTGGTTTTTCACCACGATAATGCGCCTTCACACATGTCTCTGATTTTTCTTGAGCCAACCTAAAAAACCAGATAACCCTAACTTCGAAGTGCTTCCACATCCACCGCATTCGCTAGATTTGGTTCCCAGCGATTACAACTTATTTCCAAACTTGAAAAAATAATTGGCTCGACGAAGATTCACGTCGAATAATGAAGTTAAAGCTGAAACGAATGTTTATTTTACAGAGTTGGATTAATTTTGGGAGAAGTAAAAAATTGGATAGTCATTCGACTAAATGTATTAATTTGGTGACTATTTAAAAAAAAACTAAGAAAAAAATCTCTTTAATCTTGCATTTTCTTGTATAGGAACGACCCTCGTATATCACAAGCTAAAGAATTAAATGGTAATTTTTTACTTAATCACCCCGCTCCCGCAGGAGGTGGGGGTTTTTAGGGGGCGTAGAGGGAAGTGTCCTTGATACAAAACCGAAAGGGTTAGCCGTCAGCCACCCCTCATAAAAAATTTATTAAGGGTTGAAATTTGATTGAATGCTAGTTACTAGAAAAAAGTTAAGTGGAAATGTAAATAAAGTCCCATTTGTTTACATTCGTGTCTCATCTATTATTCAGCGATAATGACAAACCTATCCTATTTTGGAGTGGAATATTCTCGAAAATATAAATCGACAATTTTAAATTTTGAATAAAACGAGAAGGGGGGAGTGGGTAAGAGCGAAAGGGCACCGGAGGCGGTCAAGATCCAAGGACTAAGCCCTTGATGAGATCTGAGAGGCAACGCCCTAGATATTTTTGCCACCTTTACCTCATTTAAAGGCTGATTTTTTTAAGGAGTGGAGGGGCGAAACTATCGCTAAAAAGGGGTCCGGAAACACAGCTTCCAGTACAGACATGTAATTTGTCATAAAATGAATTAAATAAAAATATTTGATTTCGCTGCCTTTCAAAACAGGAGTAACCGACGGCTAATGCCAACTGGAAAATATTGGAATCTACAATCTCTAAAAACCCCCACCTCCTGCAGGGGTGAGAGGTGATCAAATAAATAATTACAATTAAATTCATAATTATAAAATTCTTATGCTAAGATTAGGTAAAATTCTAAAATAACTAAATTTGAAATTAAATGATGTATTTGGGGCCACTCTATATTCATATTTCTAATAAACTAATTCTGTTAACTTTGAAAGTAACACATCAATAACATTATTTTCAGATTCTTTAACTCCAAGTACCCTGAGAACCATGGATAATACGATTCAAAACAATCTGTCTAGTCTCCTTCCTCCACATATCTAACCCCTTATACGTTTGATTAAAAGTATAAGTAACATTGCTTACCCTTTGTCATAATACTATTGAAACTATACAACACTTTTCGACCCTCGCCCCCTTTCCCTGAATTTATAACGCTCAGAGATTATTCGATTCATTTCTATTTGAAATATGATATATGTACCAATTTTGAAATCGATATCGAGTTATCGTGTCAACACACAGACAGACAGAGAAACGGATCTAGTCCTTGAGACATAAAGAAATGGAAAAAATCTCGGAATATAATCCTTTTACGAATACAAAGCTTCTATTAACATGAAAAGTAAAAGAAAGTTAAGCAGGCGAAAGGCTCACGTTAAAACTAGAAATAATGGAAAACAATACAATTTCCAGATTCAAAGAACCATGACGAACAAGTCTAATACGATAGAAACGAAGAAACTCCTCTAACTCTCTACCCCACCCGTTTTGGACTAAAACTTATTATGCCCAAGATTTTTTGATTATCTTAACCAAACAGAGAGGAAAAATTCTCATAATATAATTGAAACTATACAGTTTAAAGACTGGGTTCTTTTCTTACTTCAAGCATATGTATACCAAATTTGAAATCTATATCTCATTTCGTTTGAAAGTTATAGTTTCTGACATTAGATAAATAGACAGACGAAAAAATGAGAAACTAGGTTTTTTTTGATCTTGGGACCCTTAAACATGAATGAATACAAAAATCTCGAATATAATACTTTCACTACGTTAGCAAGGAAGTAAAAAGACTGGAATTTCTCACTACTCATTTGCAATTTAGGATTTTCTTTTTAGAAATCGGAATTACCCGATTTACATAATTACAGTGTGGAACTTAGAACTGGGTTTTACAATAAATTCTAACGCTCATGTTTATTGATGAAAGACCAAAAAATAGGAAGTTTTTATTATTTCAGGTTAATCAATTTTCACTATAAAAATTATAAAATTAAAAAATCATCTCAAAAAAATGCAAACCCTTAGGCTTTGTACATTTGGCAAAGTGACTTATTTTAATGAATACTATAACTTGTTCAAAAAGCCCCAACTTCGAAAATACTCTCTATAATTAAAGAGAAGATGATCAAATTCAAATTACAAAGTTTACATCAAGAACTTTATGATAAAAAATATCATATTTTACGATATATTTTCAACACCTGCTTCTAATGCTTATAACAAAATTTTCAAAATGATGCATTTCTATAAATACTTCTAATAGGCATCCGAGTATTAAAAAACCTTGTGTATAGTGACGAGATGGAGATAATGACCTACCTTGGGTAGAGGTTGTGCGACAACGGCAGGTTTTTCTTTTTCTGGAAAGGTGACTTCCCATTGGTGAGAAGATACATCAGGACTTTCACATGTTTCACCAAATCCCAGTTTACATACCTCAGCTGGAGCTAAAATAATAAATTAAAACTTTATCTTTTTTTTATGGGCCTAGCACACATGCTGCAGGGAAATCCCTAAAGCGCTACAGGAGCGACGCGTGTGCGAAAAAAGCTATTCACGTTGGTCTTGAATGAAATTGTATTCGGTCGGAAACACAGTCCATTATTCCAAGGGAATGGGATTCTCCATATAAAAGACTGCTTGAAAAGGGTTGTACGAGGAGTAACAAGCTGAACTTACGAATGTGAAATATTAGTGCGACGTGTATTTCTAGCATGCTCCGCTTTGGGAGGAATTAAGCGGGCTACATCCATCTAACAATTTCCATGAAAATACTTGTAGAATAGACTCAAGTCCGTTCTTGGATGTTCCAATGAATCAAAGTTGCTGGCCAGTTCCGGGTCTCCAATCAGGCTAACAGCTCTCTTCTGAATAGAATCCAACAAATGCAGTGTATGTTCAGAGCACAGCCGCAAACATGGGAGCAGTATTCCATCGTTGGTCGAATTTGAGTTTTGTACAGAATTAACAGTTATTGTGAAGTGTAAAACTTTCTAGTTCGACATAATATTCCCAGCTTTTGAGAAACTCTCTTTGCTATGCTTGCAACATGTCCATGGCAACATATATTTGCAAATTGAATGATGATGCTAGAGGAATGGATTTCCCCCACATAACTTTGTCAAGTTCAGCAACGTTAACTTTTTTAGAAAAAACTACCGCCTGGGTTTTTGTAGCGTTAAGTTCTACTTGGTTACTGTCACCACAAGATAGAATTTCTTCCAGATCTTTGTTAAGTTGAACGACCTCCTACTATTTGCAGATATTTGCATGAGTAGCTGATGTTTGAGCATTCAAAGTGAATGATGAGATAAGCATACTGTCATCTGCAACGCTGTAGATTGGATTCCTGGTCTTTTCCAGCAAATCGTTAATGTAAATGAGAAAGAGAGTAGGATATAGTATCGAGCCCTGGGGCACACCGGCGTTAATAGTTAAGGTATTAGAAGGAAACTCGTCGATTGCCACTCGTAAAGAACGCTCTTTGAGGAAACTTGAGAGCCATAAACAGAACTTTTCAGGCATACCAGAAAAGTGTAGTTAGCCAACCATCCATCGTGCCAAACACGGTCGAAGGCCTTGGATATATCAAGAGCAACCACTCGAGATTCTCCACATTGTTCAATTGCGTTGTTCCAAACATGTGTTACATAAGTTAGAAGATCTCCTGTCTATGTTTACGAAAGCCATATTGATGATCGCTAATAATATTGAATTGTTCAAGATATTTTAGAAGATGCTGATTAGTACTCTTTTCCATGACTTTTAATATTATTAAAAGCAATGGTCGGTGGTCGGTAGTTGTTTGGCAAGGTCTTCTTGCCTTTTATAGCTATCGGCTGAACTTTAGCGCATTTCCAGCAGGAAGGAAGTATTCCATTTCTGTAGGATAGGTTGAAAAGAAAACTGGTGTTAGTTCTCTTGAGTAGTTTTTGACTACTAAGGCAGGTATTCCGTCAGCGCCAGAAGCCTTTTTTTATCTAGCTTCTGAATACAGTATCGGGCATCCTTGACTACAATATGGGAATAGTAGGTGGTGTTTTTACTTGGAAATCAACAGTAGAATGTGAAGCAAAGAACCATTATAAAAACATATAAGTATAAATAGTATTAAGTAAATAAAACTTATAAATAATTATATAACATTAGATGGTTATGAAAGTTTAAATATAGTAAAAAATAATTTATCGTTAAAAATAAAAATTCCATCTCTAATCGTTTACTGTTCTATTTGGTAGCTAGTAACACGTGCTTAATGAAGCATAATCACTTTATTCCTGCGAACACCTTTGAATATTTAATGTAGTTCATTAATTTCAATGCTCTCCTGAAGATACTAACGCGATTAGCGAAATACAAAATAAAAATTGTTTTGAGAAATCAATACATTAAATTTCAACTCTTTTGAAGCTGCAGATTTTCTTAACTAATATTAAGAAATAGACTTATATATTTCTGTCTAATACATCAAAATTATTATATATTTTTCCTGCTAGGTCAGCTAAGCCAAAATAAATAAAGTTCTTTCAACATGGATTTAAACTTAAGTCATAAGAAGATTTTCTTTTTGCGTTATATCTCAAGAAAAATCAAACTAAGCAGGCAATCCATATAAATAAATAGATACTTACTGAGTGAAGCAACCTCCATAGCTGCTATTACTTCAGGTCCATAAATATCGAATATTCCAGAACAAACGATGTAATTTTCTATTTTAAATGATACACAAAGTGCTACAAACTGTTCTTTTATTTCGTTAAATGGCATTTTACTTTGAACTGCTTGGCTCAAAAATCCGACACCTAAAAACAATAAGTTGAGCGGAATTTACATTAACAATATTTTAGAAAAAATCTTTTAATTTTTTTAAAAAGTTTTTGTATATTTCAATAGGCCTTAGAAAAATTTATTATTATTATTTTTACCTCGTGTTTCGAATTCTACACAACAATCTTAGTACAAACGAGGTAAGTGAACGATGAGTCTCCAAATTTTTGAATTTTCAACATTTTGTTAGGAGCAAGAAAATGATGGTTTCACTCATTTATGAAGGGATATAAACTCATGGTTCTGTACCATGATCTCCTGTCTAAACTGGAATATACGGAATGACAGCCATAGCCAAAAAGACAAAATGACACAATCGTAAAAAAAGGATCACGACAACCATCTTTGGAATTCTCAAGGGACTTTGTCAGTGGACTTTAAAGCATGATACACTTCAGTTACTGATGGATATTATGCGCCATAATTGAGCTATGGTATAAAAGAAAAACGTCGCGGACCGCCGTCTCGAGGAGTGAGGTTATTGTACGACAATGCGTCGGTACACACTGCAGTTGCTGTACAGGCTGCTATTCAGCAATGTGGTTTCTAGGAATTAAATCATCCATTTTACAGCCACAATCTAGTCCCTAACGGCTATTTTTATTCTCCACATTGAAGTCGAATCTGAGGGGGAGAAAATTTACAAGAGATTTCGGCAGTTTTAGGTAATTTAAAAAAAAAATCAGATTCTTTTTTTAGTAATATGCCCTTTTCTAATTAAGAAAAAACACCCTTTTACAACACTGCAAACAAACGGGGACAGGGAAGACATTTATAGCTACCAGATTTTGGTAGGATTAACAGTACCAATAAAAACAGGCAATTAATCCCGCCAAATCCTATTGTATATTTTGATTGGTATTGTTAATCCCATCAAATTCTGGTTGCTTTGAACATCTTTCCGGAACTCTTTTGTTTACAGTGTTGTAGAATGGCATCCTTTTTTAGTTACGAATGCTTATAGAAAAATTTTAGTATTATTATTATTATATTATGTTCCAAACTTCAGTCATACCCCTAGAAACAAAGACAACGACATAAGCTTAGGAAAAGGACCTGATTTTTGGTACATAGAATATTCAGGGCCTATCAAGAAAATTGAATGAAGTTATGCATGAGTTAACAGAACGTAAAGTGGGCGTGACAATAATTCTAGAAACAAAAAAGGAAAAAAAGGATTCAAGAAATTTGATTACTTTTACATCGGAGTACCTAAAGACGTGTTCTTTGAACAGATGAATGAAGAAATAGCAAAAATAGGCCAATCCTAGGCCTAGGCCTAGGCCGCGCAAGATTTGGCACTACAAATCTGCTAAATGGGAAGATCTCATGGAATACTTTCGAACTTTCCCTTGGACGGACGTTTGTTTTCGATCCGATAACCCATCTAACTGCGCCAGGGAGGTCTCCGATGTTATTTTGGCTGGTATGGAAGCCTACATCCCTTTTTCGAAGAAATGCTCCTCCAACGGCAAGCCTTGGTTCGACCGAAAATGCAAAGAAGCTGCTGCTTCTAAACATATTGCCTACCGACAATGGCGTGAAAATCCTAACACCTTAAATCGAAACATCTTTGTTCATGCCCGGAACAGATGCAAGGGAATTATCGACGAAACCAAGGAGGCACACAATCAACGAATTAGAAACAAACTTCTCGCTTGTCCCAACAATTCCAGGTCCTTTTGGGCAGTCGCTAAGGCAGTTAGCCAAAATTTTACCAAATCCACCATACCACCACTCACACGGCCAGATAATTCCATTGCAACCACTCCTGTTGAGAGAGCGAACTTGTTGGCTGAACTCTTTGCTTCACATTCTACTGTCGATTTCCAAGGAAAAACACCACCTACTATTCCCATATTGCAGTCAAGGATGCCCGATGTTGTCTTCAGACAGCGCATCATAAAGCGTATTTTAATGAAGCTAGACACCAAGAAGGCTTCTGGCGCTGACGGGATACCTGCCATAGTTCTCAAAAACTGTGCAAGGGAACTAACACCAGTTTTCTGTAGACTTTTTAACCTATCCTACAGAAAGGGAATATTTCCGTCCTGCTGGAAATGTGCCACGGTTCAACCGATACCTAAAAAAGGTAAGAAGACCTTGCCAAATAACTACCGACCAGTTGCACTGCTTTCAATAATATCGAAAGTCATGGAAAAGGTTATCAATGAGCATCTTCTAAAATATCTTGAACGATTCAATATTATTAGCGATCACCAATATGGTTTTCGTAAACATAGATCAACAGGAGATCTTCTGACTTATGTAACACATGTTTGGAACAACGCAATTGAACACTTTGGAGAATCTCGAGCGGTTGCTCTTGACATATCCAAGCCATTCGACCGTGTTTGGCACGATGGACTGTTGGTTAAGTTGCGCTCTTATGGTATGTCTGAAAGGTTCTGTTTGTGGCTCTCATGTTTCCTCAGAGAGCGTTCTTTACGAGTGGCGGTCGACGGATTTCTTTCTAACACCCTCACTATCAACGCCGGTGTGCCCCAGGGCTCCATACTGTCTCCTACTCTCTTTCTCATTTACATTAACGATCTGCTGGAAAAGACCGGGAATCCAATCTATAGTTTTGCAGATGACAGTACGCTTGTCTCTTCATTCACCTTGAACGCTCCGACATCGGCTGCTCAGGCGAATATCCGCAGACAGCAGGAGGCCGTTCAACTTAACAAAGACCTGGAAGAAATTCTATCTTGGAGTGACAGTAACCAAGTGGAATTTAACGCTACAAAAACCCAAGCGGCAGTTTTTTCTAAAAAAGTTAACGTTGCTGAACCCGACATAGTTATGTCGGGGCACTCCATTCCCCTAGCATCGTCGCTCAATTTTTTGGGCGTTAGTTTGGGAGCAAATATGTCTTGGCATGAACATGTTGCAGGTATAGCAAGGAGAGCTTCTCAAAAGTTGGGAATATTATTTAGAACCAGAAAGCTTTACACCCCACAGCAACTGTTAATTCTTTACAAAGCCCAAATTCGACCAACTATGGAATACTGCTCCCACGTTTGGGGCTCCGCTCCCAAACATACACTGCATTTGTTGGATTCTGTTCAGAGAAGAGCGGTCCGTCTGATTGGGGACCCGGAATTGATCGGCGGCCTTGATTCGCTGGAACATCGAAGAACGGTTGGCGACTTGAGTCTGTTCTACAAGTATTTTCATGGAAAGTGTTCGAAAGATGTAGCCCGCTTAATTCCTCCCAAAGCGGTGCATGTTAGAAATACACGTCGCGCTGGTGCTTCGCATC
The DNA here is from genome assembly GCA_019049505.1 of Pachyrhynchus sulphureomaculatus. Taxonomy (NCBI): domain Eukaryota; kingdom Metazoa; phylum Arthropoda; class Insecta; order Coleoptera; family Curculionidae; genus Pachyrhynchus; species Pachyrhynchus sulphureomaculatus. The sequence continues at coordinate 38,793,069 of CM032449.1, read as the reverse complement.
CGTATGAGGTTCAGCTTGTTACTCCGCGTACGACGCTTTTCAAGCAATCTTTTATATGGAGAACGTCATCCCTTTGGAATAATTTGCCCAGCGCTGTGTTTCCCACCGAGTACAATTTACAGCGATTCAAGAACAACGTGAATCGCTTTTTCCGCACTCGTGCCGCTCCTGGAGCGCTTTAGGGACTTCCCTGCAGCACGTGTGCTAGACCAATAAAAAAAAAAAAATCACGGGAAATAATAATTGGAAGACACTAATAGTATAGTAGAAAGGAAAGGTGGAAATTAATTAGTGGAAAAGTATGGAGAGGACACTATCAACAACACCGGTAAAAGATTTATAGTTCTATGCCATCAGAACTAACTCAGAATTCTAAGTGGATATTTTTTACACAAAGAGATATACAGATATACGTGGATTCAAGAGACAAGGAATCTAAAATCAATAATAGACGATACGGTAATGAAGCAAAAACACGATTGAGAGTACAAGACGTGAGAGTCCAAAGAAGGACAACATGTGGTAGTGACAGAAATAAACTTCCCAATCGAAAAAAAAAGATAATGAAAGACAAGAGGACACAAGGAAGAATGAAAAAAAGAAAAATTTAGAAAAAAGAAGATACAACATCAAAACTCTAGAAGATGAAAGTATCCAAAAGTTATTTAAAAGAAAAGACTCGATGAGTAGCTAAAGGCGCAATACTCCAACAACGTCAAACAAGTTAAAAAAAATGTTTACACGAAGTTGCATTTGAAACACTAGGATATTATACGAGAAATAGAACAAGTATACCTTATTGGTGGGATACCGGAATCCAAAAAGATATAGAACGCAAAAGAATTTGCATCAGACATATTTAAACACTAAAAAACTGGAAGATAAAATAAAGTAAAAAGAAATGCAAGCAGTAATAAGAAGAAAAATATCTAAGAAAAAGGAAAGAAGCTGTCAAAGAATACCTATTTAGAAAAAATCAGAAGCACGGAAAGCTGGAAAGTAATAAAAAACCTAAGATAAGAATGAAATACTAAATTTTTAGTAAAATTTCCACTTTTATTGGTTTTTATAATTAATTTATAATTTATTTTATTAATTAATTTGGCAAAAACATTAGCTTTATCAAAAGTATGAATATAGAATGAAATAAACATTTTTTTATGATTTTATAAGTTAATTATTTAAAAAAAAAAAAAACTAAGAGAGCCTGAATAAAGACCTAATAACAACTATAAAACCTCAAGATTGAGAGGAATGCTTCAGAAAGCTTTTAGTAGAGGACAGATAAAAATTTCAAGAGAACAGAAAACCAAATAGATAAAGAATTACATCACTAGAGTCACCAGTAAGAATAATAGCGGAAGAAAAACCGCATGTAAAACGAATAACTAGACACTCTGACTAGGGAATATCCCGGGAGAATTGTTTAAATATGGAAGTTATACGAACATCTTAGACAACTATTTCAGAAATGCATAGGTACAAATGAAATCCCTACGGAATGGAAAATGGCATATCTAAGTACTATACACAAAAAGGGTGACAAAAACAACTGCGCTAATTACTTAGGACTAGCAGTTACCGCATCCCTGAGTAGAGCCTATGGAAAAGTTTTAAAGAATAAAATGGAGAAAGGAATATCAAAATTTCGAAGCAGGCTTTCGCACAGGATGATCCACAATAGCCATATTTTCTTCTTAAATCAATTGATTAAAAAAAAAGACGGCACGAAACCAAGAAGTTCACTTGTTGCATAGCATAAGCATACTTAAGAGATGGAATCAGACATGCAGACCCATCACTAATTGACATCTTGTACACGCTATGATTCACGGATGACTTCGTGGTAATGGATCAAGACTGCGAAAACCTGATGGGTATTACGAAGTTTCTGTGCTATTCCGCTCACCTTGGTTGTAAATGGGTGTCCAGTTGTTATATACTCAATCACACACCGAATACAAGAAGCTTGTTGCCTAGCCTCCTGAATTTTTCTTGAAGCCTGTTATACACGCTTTTCATTTTTCTCCATTCTATTATTTGCATCACCATGTGGTTCGTTTGACAGGAATGCCGAGGCAATGCGGTAGACAGCATTGTTTAGTATCCTGATCGATACATTTTCTGGCATCTCAAAAATTTTTATTATTATTACTTTTATTACAAGTTTTACATAACATTCTGTTTCACAGATATCCAAGGGGGTTACTGCCTTGACCGACTGTTCACGTTTTGAAAGTAACTGTATTGACGAAACCATCATGGCATCAAGCTGAACTACAAATTCATTTTTTTAATTAATTTCACCATCAAACCGCGGTCGTATCATGGAACCAATTGATCGACTTGAATTGTAATTCGACCATAGACAACGTTTAGTACTTACTACCAGTGTCGTAGCTAGGGTCTTGGATGCCCAAGACAAGATTCAAATTTTGTGCCCCTAAAAAAATTCCAAGTAGGTATTTTATAGAACAGAAGACAACAAAAATTACAGAAATAATGGAATTTGGTTAAAAATGTCCTTTTCTCTCTTTTTGTGATGAAATTTTGTCAATGACACGATCTAGATTAATTTTTTTCGCAATTTCATATTCAATTGAAATTATAGCGAGATTGTTTTTGGCCAATCTGCGATCGCAAATAAGTTTTTATTAATTTTAATTTGCTGAAAAATCTTTCACAGCTAACAGATGTCACAGCTAAAGTCAAAGCTAGTCGAAGAGCTATATTGGGATAACTCGTCACTACACCATATTCTTCATGGCAATCCAGAAGAGCAATGTAGTCATTGCATTTTTTAAATCGAGCAATAATAATTTTATTTGGTGTTTTCCACGCACAATAGTGCGGTGAACAGTGAGCGTTCATTGACCCGTCTGCGCAACGATTGTAATTGATAAATTAATGTGGATAGCACCTAACAAATCTACATATATAAAAAGTTTATTTGTACAGTTGTTAATAATATCGGGCCGATATTGCAATATCAGATTCTATTAGGAGCTATCGCCATTAATTGTTTGTTTGTTGTTTAAACTCTTGTTTAAATGTTGTGTAAGTTGCTTGTAAATGGGCCCCTTTGAGGTCTGCGCCCCTGGCAGCCGCCCCTATTGCCAGGCCCTAGCTATGACACTACGCAACGTTGAGATAAATTTTATTTTTTGTTTAATTATTTTTATGGAGTTTCATAACGGCAAAAAACGCTTAAGGTGAATAAAATTTTATATTTGCATTTTTCCAGCCTTAATTGAGCCCGTGTGCACTGAATTAGACAGAAAAACTTAATATCGCTTTTATTATAAAAACTATTGAATTAAAAAGAAAGCGGATAAAATACAGAAGTTAGCTACCTATCCACGATGAGAACGTCATACATAAAAATGGTTTAGTTGTCAAATTACTATCACTGTTTTAAGTATTGTGATGAAGTGTGGTTTGCAGTTTTTACGATTTTATTTCTTCCGAAAAATGAGATCGCACAATAATGAAGTTTCCCCACTAACGAGGAAAATGGACCAATGACGATCTACCTTATTTTTAAGTAAAATTTTGGTTTAAACAGTTTCGATGGGGCCGAGATTCAATTTCGGATGGCCCTACATCAAAAAGACAGATTGAGGCAAGAACTATCAGATTTCTTGAGGATTCGTTGCTGCCAAATCGACGAACAAAGATTCCAGTACTCTCTAAAGAGGCTAAAATACTCGAAACTACGATTTTCAAGATTGTGTACAAAAATTTAGGGATCAAAAAAATTTCTGCATAATTTCATCTCAACTATAGTCCCGATGAACCTAAAATATTTAGCGAAACGCGCATCGAGTGCAAAAATAAAGTGTTTGGTGTAGGGGTGATATATACTGAGTAGTGCATAATGTCCAGAACAGAAACCGGGAAAGAAATTTATAACGAACAGTTGGGCGCGGTAGAGAAAGATGAGAGTCATTTTTCGCCAGTTGTCACAGTTATTGTAGAGATTTACAGAAGAATGATCCAAAACTTAAAGCAGGCCATTAGAGAAAACCGTCGGAATTAAAATGTAACTATGAGAGGGGCTTTTTTTGGAAAAGTTCTAATACAGATAGAAGTGTTTTTTTGAAAGGGATCCATACTTTTCACGGAAATAAAAGAAAACAAAAATTGAATCTCTTCAACCCGGATTTTCTCTCCATGGCCCTGATAAGGGTGGCAGTATGTTTGACGAATGCTTCGAGAATAAGTTGAAAATGAAGAACTTTAATTGACTTTTATATTAATCTCTATTACTAAAACGCATTAAGTGTTTCAAAAACACACGTTTATCAATGTTTACTACTTATTCAGGTATGTGAGTGGCTAAAGCGATTTAAAAATCTTTTAAGGCTGGTAAGATACTGAACGGACTTAACGCTCAAAAAGTAAACTCCTGGACAAAATTAACGCAACAATCTGAAAATTAATTTATCTTTTTCTTATGTCAGGTTTAAAGTTTATCGAGTATTTGAATAGTAGGCTATACACACACATTTTGTTTCGTTGTTCATGACAGAAATCAAAACAATTCGTTTAGATTTACAGTTTTAAAGAATTTTTTAGAAGATAAACAATTTTCTGTAATAATGCGATAGATTTTCTTTAAAAGTAAGCTTATAAATTGTTCCCTTTTTCAAAGTAATACGTTTTTGTGGTAGACTGTTTTATTTTTGACCCCGAAGAATTAGAAAAATGAATCGAACAAGAAATTTAACTGAACACGAGGTAGTGCGAGCCTCAGTTTTATTGGACGAGGGATATTGTCAGAGTTATGTTGCCAATTTGTTAGGCAAACATCGTTCCACAATAAGTCGTATGGTAAGATGCTTGAATGAAGTAGGAACTTATTCTAGAAGGCTAGGGCAAGGACGAAAACGATGCACTAGAGACCTAGATGAACGTTTTATAAGACAATATGCTTTAAGAAACAGGACTGTCACTAGTTCTATAATAAGAAACGAACTCGAAGCTGTTCGCAATGTCACAATTTCTTCTAAAACAGTTAGAAGACGGTTAAATGAAGCTGGATTAAACAGTAGGAGACCAGCCACTGCGCCCTTGCTTACTAGAGAGAACAGAGTTGCCAGGTTACGTTTTGCTCGAAATCACGAAAACTGGTCTGTGGATGATTGGAAACAAGTTTTCTTCACAGATGAAACTAGGGTTAGTCTAAAACATCCAGATGGTCGTGAGCGAGTATGGTGAAGACCAGGAGAGAGGTTTGCTCCTTGCAATATCTCTGCAAGGATTCCATTCGGCGGTGGCTCTGTTATGTTCTGGGGTGGCATCTGCTTTGATGCTCGTACAGAGTTAGTTCCTGTCCGTACGAGATCCATGAATGCTGACTACTATCTTGAGAAAATTGTAATAGAACATGTGATGCCTTTCGGTCATTTGGTTGGGTCCAATTTCCTGTTTATGCAAGACAACGCTCGACCTCACGTGGCTAGGGAGGTACTCGATTATCTTAATCAAGTTGATATACCGATTATGCAATGGTCACCAAAAAGCCCGGATCTGAATCCGATAGAACATGTATGGGATCACCTTAAGAAAAATGTGAAACGTCATATACCTGCACCTAGAAACCTGAGGGAACTTGAAAATGCAGTAATCACAGAATGGGAGCAAATTCCTCAAGATTTTATCCAAAATTTAATTAGAAGCATGCCTAGGCGCATAAACGCTGTCATCCGAAGTAGAGGAGGCAACATACGCTACTAGTGTCCCAGTTACACCATTAATTTTGCTATTAGTGTCCCAGTTTATTTAATATATTGTTGCGTTAATCTTGTCCAGGAGTGTATATAATTTCATTAAAAGATAATGGATAGAATCTGCCAGATTGATTCGAGATGAATGTACTGATTTCAAAATTATTTTGAGCAATCCTGAAGACAAGAACTTCCTTGAAATGATCGATGCTGGTATATTCACCTAATGTAGCTTTCTGTGATATTTTTCCTCCTCTTACTTGATTTGCCCTTGAAAAGAACTGAAAATCTTAAGCAATAATGACAATAGCCGTTAATAATATCTCAACAACCGATATAAAAAAACCTTATTTAGCGCACGAATTGGCTGTGGCAAACTCTGTATCGAAGTTCAGGGCAAATATATCGATTCAGATAATGCTTTGAACGATTACACGTTACTTATGATTTATTCTCTATTAAAGCTCTGTTTTTGAAGGTACAAAAAATATGTATAAATTATAAGCGGTATGTAAGAATCCTACATCACCCTATATATAATATATTGGAATATTATTACCCATGACACAAACGCCACATGACATCTTCGATCTAACAATGTCACCACAATTTTTGCTTCCCTTGAAGATGGTAGTGAGGTTGATGAAATATTTTCCTTTTCCGGTAATCCGTCAACTTCTAGATCCTGAAAAAAAAAAATTTGTTCCATAACATTAATATAAGTACGTAAAAGTTTGATATCCTCGTGACCATGACTAATTTTTAGTCATTGTCACTTAGTTAGACCTTTTATGCCTCAATTATTACAAGTGGTCTTAGTTGCAGAGATACTCTACTATACGCTTTAATGTTTCTGCCTTTTCATACAGCTAATTTTATGTAATTTTTGATGTTTCACTTCCAATTAGAAAGCAACGTTTGAAAGTAGGACAAGGGATGCAATAAATTACCTGCGAGAAGTTATAAAAAATAATCCATTACACAGGTATACAAAAAAAATTCTGTCTTTTAAGTGAGACACGTGTTTCCTTAAATATTTTTTTATGCTGATTCCAAAAAATCATAAAAAAAGACATACGCCGTGTAGTTTCAGAAAACACACTTTAAGTTGCCAGAAAACTAATGAATTGGAAAAAATACATTTTAAAACTAAATCTAAAAATTATGGAATAAAAACTATTATTTCGGACATCTTTAAAAGTTCTGAATTTTCGTTTAACCTAAAAACCGTCAAAATATTAGTTTTAGTGTTCATGTTTGACAAAGAACACGCATAGACCACCTTTAAATAATCTAAGTAATAAAATGCTGTTTAAAAAAAAAACAAAATTCATTTCATTTATTTACTTAAAAAGCATTTTACCAATCAGATAGCACACTCTTAAGTGTTAAAAGCTAGTTTTTTTTATTGAAACTTAACATAAAATTTTTTTTGATGTCAAGCCAGGATTAAGAACTGCAAAAACACTGAAAATATATGTATATATATATATATATATATATATATATATATATATATATATATATATATATTTAAAGATGTCCGAGATAATATATAATAATTTTACATTATTTATTAAATGTATTTTTTTCAATTTAATAATTTTCCGGCAACTTTAAGTGTGTTTTCTGAAAAAAAACCTCACGGTGGATGTCTTTTTTTATGATTTTTTTTTGTATTTAGCATAAAAAATACTTAAGAAAACACGTGACTCACTTAAAAGACAGAGAATTTTTTTTTGAATACCTATGTTATTAGAGAATATCCGAATAAAAATAACGAATAACAACAATGACATAGCAGAATCTTTCAATTCCGTCAGCCAATTTAATTTAATGTTCTCTAAGTTCGGTTTGCCTTGTTAATTCCCTTGTTAACATGTCGGCCATTTTCAATTTTGGTAAACAATGAACATCAATAAATAAAAAAGAAGTACAATTTCTAATTCAAAAACTAAAACTATAAAAAACAACTCTAGGCCAAGACAGTATTTCTAATGATTTACTCCAATACGCTGAAGGAACTACCCTGAACTAACTCAACAATTAACAACTCTTATTCATAAAATCTTTACAGAAAATAAAATTCCACACAGAGGGAGAATTAACACTACAATCATGCTGATCAAAAACAGGAGAGACAAAGTTGCCAAAAAACTACAGATGAATAAATTTATAAGCTACAACTTTAAAACTAGCAACAAAGATAATAATTGATTAGCTTATGGCAGCGATAGGAAATACATTGTTAAAACACTTAGTGGACTCATTTTTTTTATAAACTACTGGTACGAATCAAGAATATTTACTACCGAATAAGCAACTGCGGATGACATTACGATGACTATATCAATAAGGGAGGAAGAAGAACTGGTCTACGAAAGAGTAACTGCAAAAAAGTGTGAATTTTAGCCCGTTTTTACAACTTTCATAACTTGGAGACAAAAAAGCAAACTTAAAAAGGGGCTTAATTAAAGCTAATTAAAAATCTAGAAGGACATATTTTTCAATTTTTTTTTTTTAGGGGTAGTTACCCTCTATTTTGGGGGTTAAAAGTGTGCAAAAAGTTTTTAATAGAAAATAAAAATAAAAAAATTATGATGGGTAATTCATGAAAGAAGGTCTAGAATTTCAAGTATTTACATATTTTCAACCCAATACAGTATAATAAATTAAAAACCGCCCTCTAAAAGGGGGTTGCAATAACAAGGGTATTTTGATTATTTTGATTATTTTGATTATTTTATTTTTTCCTAGTCTTGGGAGTCACATTTGTGAGTATGGCAGGATCCCCTATTAATTGCGACCCCCTTTTAGAGGGTGGTTTTTGATTGACTATACGGTATTCGGTAGAGAACATGTAAATAATTAAAGTGACCTATTTTCATGAATTACACATCATAAATATATTTTTTTTTTTTATTTTCTGTTAAACACTTATTTATTTTCACCCTTTTAACCTTCAGAATAGGAGGTAGTTACCCCTAAAAAAAAAAATGGAAAAATATATCCTTCTAGATTTTTAATTAGCGTTAATTTAAGACCTTTTACATTAAGCTTGCTTTTTTGTCTCAAAGTTATGGAGGTTGCAAAAACAGGCTAATTTTGCGCCTACTCTTTCAATGGTATTCCAGAATTTGAGTCAATAACAATCCTCGAATAGACTCATTTTGAACCAAGGGAACGGTGCATTTTTTCAATAACATATACAGAATATTGAGCAATTGGGAAAAGAACCAGTAAGTCTTGCGACTTCGCTTTAAAAGAAAAAGAATAAAAAGGATAGAGGGCTAATCAATTTAAGAGATTTTTCATAGTTTTTCTGTCTTGCTAAAATAAAAGACAAAATTCAAACAGTATTGTCTACAGTGTATATTGCAGTAAATATGGAACATACAAGTTATACGAACACCTCAGACTACTATTTCAGAAATGTACAAATACAGACGAAATACCGAAGGAATGGAAAGTGTCATACCTAACCACTATACACAAGAAAGGAGACAAAAACGATAACGATAATTACCGAGGAATATCAGTTACGCCATCCATGAGAAGACTCTATGAAAAAATTTTAAAGAACAAAATGAAGAAGGAATATCAAAACTTCGAAGCAGAAAAAACAAGCAGGCTTTCGCACGGGATGATCCACAATAGACCACATTTTTCCTTAACTCAAGTAATAGAAAAAAAGATGGCATGAAACCAAGAAGTCCACTTACTGTTCATTGACTTGAGAAAACTTAGGACATCGTTCCTCTGCAGAAATTGTGGCAATCATTGGTAAATACTAATATTACCATAGAATTAATTAAAGCTGTCAAAACACTATACGACCAACCCATAACAAAAATTAAAGCAGGAACACAAATAACACCAGCATTTATTACGTCAAAAGGAAATATAAATCAATGGGATACCATTAATTAACACCATGTTGTACATGCTATGCTTCGCAGATGACCAAATGGTAATGGCCCAAGATCGCCACGACCTAAACTACGTGACAAGAGAACTATTTGACGAACATAAGCATTAGGGTTTTAAGTCAATATAAAGAAACAGCATATGTATATATTGGAGGCAACAAAAAGATCTTATACTGGACGATCGAACCACGATAAAAGACTGCGGCGACTACAAGTATCTGGGTATAAAAATTTCGGAGGATGGAAAACTGGACACGGCAATAAGAGGGAGAATACGGCAGGAAGAAAGGTCATTAAATTGCTAAACATCATTCTATGGGATAAATCTATAAATAGAATCAACAAACAGAGCATATTTGAAACCATAGTAAGAAATATTACATTATTTACCTGTGAAGTATGGCCTCTCAAGCAAAGAGCATTGCCAAGCTGAGAGCAACGGAACTGGACTTTTGGAGAAGAGCAGCAGAAATATCCAGAAGAAAAAGAGTCACCAACGAACAGATTAAAGAAATCATGGGAATGAAACACAGTATTATAGACAACATTCTAACCAAACAACTTATATGGTTTAGGCACATCCAAAGAATGGACGAAGATCGAATCCCAAAACAAATACTAAAATGGCAAATAGAAGGCTGAAAAAAGCGAGGTAGACCGAGAGCAAGTTGGAGAGAGGGGATAGACAGGGAAATTGAGAAAGAAAACCTGGAAGAGCTATGGAACGACCGAAAGAGATGGAGATTGGAGGTCAAAAAACCTCGGCGAATGTTGTAAACCGATATAGATATGATATATATTAAAGTATAGAAGTGGAACAGGGGCCACGTGAAGAAGCTAGATAAGGGGGTTCGAACATATCATGTTATATGTCCTTTTCAAATTTCTTAGAGTTGAAGGGTCTAGAAATCATGTTAAATTTAGACAGGACTGTGACTGATGAAGAGAAATACTTAAAAAAAAAATTAACTAGCATTATTTGACTTTTCCCTTATGTTTAGTGCGAAAAAATTAATTTTTAGTGTACTTAATTATATTCTACCTAATACAATAGAGGCGTAAGAAGAAGAAGATGCAGTGATAGCGTTGAATATATCATAAGTTTTTTCTTGTGTTTTCGGAAAAACAGAGGTAAAAAAACACCTAAAAAGATAAAAAACTAGAGCAACTAGTTGCTGCAGCTAATTGAGTAATTGTATTGAAGGTTGAGGGAATGTATAAAGATTTCGTGATGCTGCATTTTTATTTATCTGTATTATTATTATTTAGGTACTTACTTCTTCAAAAGAATAAAAGGGTAATCTGAAATGGCGGGCTGATCCGTTTAATAGTGGTAAGTTATGGGGCTGAATTTCATAATTCCAATTGTCTTCAAAATTAAGAACTATATTATTTTCGACGGGAGCTAATTCTGAAAGAATAATGTTTTATATTAGATACACGGTAAGCCAAACAAGATATATAAATTTTAAATCAAAAATATTGAGTAATGGTAAAATAGCAATAAAATGATTTTGACATTAAACAACTAGAGAACAGATCGATATTTTCACCCAACTCTAATGTAATAACTACTAATACACTATTATATATTAGGTAACATAGATTAGATTAATTGATATTAGGGGAAAACCACTAAAATGTTTATTCAATTGTATGTAAATGCTAATAACCCAAATTGCATTATTTAAACACATCATTTGTTTACTTTTATTAACATAGATTCACGTTGAATATGTCTTGCTTTACGATTACTGTATCTCCTTGACATTTAATAATAATTAAAGAACGTACGAATGCATTTTACCATCACTTTATGAATTTTAAATCTTAAGTAAATTTTAATTTTATATTTTAACACGTTTGCAACCTTTTACAGAAAACCTTTTTTATGAGTAACGCACATAAGCTACAGGATAATCCCTATATATAATCATTACAGAAGCGATGCGTGTATGTATGCGGATTTTTTCTAAAAAAAAACATGTTAAATTCGGAAGAATGATAAAAAGTGCTTTATTCAGGGTATGCTCCATCGCTCGTTATACATTTTTTCCATCTTTCGGGCACCACGCCAGTAAAAATCTTCCCCTTTTGCTGCGAACCATTCATTGAGCCATTTTTTTCACATCTTCGTACGAACCAAAACGCTGCTCAGCAAGTGCGTGACCCATCGATGCAAACAAGTGGTAATCGTCTTTCTGCCAAAGCGATTCGGTCTTGCGGTCGATGTGGATGGTGCGCCTGGATGTACTCATGATTTTTTGCGCTTGGGATTCTCAAAATAAATCCACTTTTCGTCCCTTGTAACTATACGATGCAAAAACGACTTCCTTTTGTACCGAGCGAGCAAAATATCACACATGTTTTTGCGCTTTTCCATTTGCCTGTCGTTCAACTCATGTGGTATCCATCTACTGGTCTTCTGAATCTTTCCCATCTCTCGTAGCTGATTGGAAACAGCTCGTTGACTAACGTCCAATTGCTCGGCGAGTTGTTTTTGTGTTTGCGAATCATCTTCGTCCAACAATGCTTGCAATTCCACATCTTCGTATTTTTTTGGCGGTTTTCCATGTTCCTTGTCTGCAACATCGAAGTCACCAATTTTGAAACGCCGAAATCATCGTTCATACGTATCTTGCGATGGAGCATGTTCACCATAAGCTTCTCAAAATAATCGGTATGATTTAACAGCAGTTTTCTTCAAATGAAAACAAAAAATTAATGCTGTCGGCGAATGCGCTTTGTTCGATATAAATTTCGACATATTGAACACGACAACACAACACTATGCACTCCTTTTTCCAATTTATCACTCGTGCGGGTCTGACACTTGTTGATGACACAACAAAATGGTGCAGTGTCAAATCTTTATAGCACAAACTGCATTGGTGCACCATCTGTTGTCTGAAATCCTCCCGTCATACTCTGTACTGTCTGCCGTGTTTCACATTCAACGTATATCGGATAGTTTTTAATTGAAATGAGAGCCTTTTATCTCTGAAAACATCTGCCCGGACGTCAGCCAATAACTCAATACAGCTTTACCGGTCTACCGGTATCTGGTGAGTGCAATTCATGTTCTAGCTGTAATAAATTAATCAGAATTTGGTACAATTCGTTGTATCTTACCAATTAATCAGTTGATTTTTTCAGGCAATTGTTACACTGGCACATCCTTTTTGCTGAATTGTTATGACACCGTTTCCTTCACAGTTTACCAAGATACGTAGGGTAAGACTAGAGGTTAACAGCTTGTATATTAAGGAAGGTTGTATGGTTTTGAGAAGAAAAAAGCATTTTTATGAGTACAATTTATTTTATTTTCAACATAGTCTCCTTTTAGCAATTTTTTTACATTCGAAAATAGAAAATAATTGCTGGGGGCTAAATCTGGCAAATATGATGGATGCGGAAACAATTCGTATTCTAAGTCATGGAATTTTGCCATGGCGATGACACGAGTGTGCACGCGTACATTATCTTGATGAAAGAGAATTTTTTCTTCGCCAAATGCGGACGTTTTTCTTTTACAGCATGGTTGAAACGATCCAATAAATTGATATAATGCTCTCCATTAATCGTTTCGCCCTTTTCAAGGTAACCAATGTGGATTATGTCGCGTGCATCCCACAACACTATGACTTTGTTGGCAAAGTCGCCTTGGCCTTCTTTGGCGTCGGTTCGCCACGGAAAACCCACTATTTGGTCCATTCTTTGGTCTCTGATGTGCTGTGATGAATCCATGTTTCGTCAACCGTTTTGAATCGACGCAAAAATCATTCCGATTGCGCTATAACATCGCCAAACATTCTTTTGAAGTTAACACACTTGCGTGTTTATTATCAATTGTGAGCAATCGCGGCACCTATCTTGCGAAAAACTTTCTCATATCCAAATGAGTTGTTAAAATGCTCTGCACCCATTCAATTGAGATGCCTACATGCCCCGATTATTTATCACTATATCGTGGATTTTTTAAATCATCTCTCAGGTGGTAACCTCATTTGAACAACCTGTACGATGCTTGTACAGCCGCGTCTAAATTCAACTGTTCAATATGGTCGATAACGAAGGTGCGGAGTCCCTATAAACTTCGCCGAGTTCCGCTTTTATCTCATCATTCGTTTTTTTTTTCCATAAACAAACATTTTATCACTGCTTGATATTCAATTTTTTCCATTGTTGTAAAATAACAAAAGTTGTTCTATTTAAATGGCTGCCATTCACAAACTAAATCACGCAGCGACTTAAAAATTTGACAGAATTCTCGTAAAAGATTATGTTTACGAAAAATATAAGTTTTTAAGTACTAATAGCGCCATCTCTAGCCGAGGTCGGGTACTTATCATATAACCCTCGTACTTAGTCGGCTCTTTTGTATTTTGGGAAGCCTGCGACAGAAAATAAGTTACTCCCTCCTTAGGAAACAATGATATTTTCTTTGGATTGAGTAACACGTCATTGATTAAACTAGCGAGCTATTCTCGCATACAGTTTAAGCCAAAATATATAAGATATTACTATTATTAACATTTACAAAAGTGAACTTCGTAATGTCTCAGCGATTCAAATACTAGATTAAATACCAAGCTGAAAAGTTATGAAATTAATTGTCAAATAATTATCGTATTGAAATGGCAATAGCTCCGTATTATATAAAATATAATATCAATCTTTCCTGTGAGAATTTCTAGAAGAGATTGCCTTTACATTTAGACTTTAGACATAAATCCTTTCATATTATTTCCGATATTTCCTTTATTCCTGAACCAATTTCAATTAGATATAATAGAAAACCATGTAGTAGAAAACATCTTGAAAATTGGACTATTCGTCTCGAGTTATACATGTTGAGTTTTATTTATATCAAAAACCTTGTAAATATAAATTACGTAGGGCAGGGGTGCTCAAACTTGAACTGCTGGCGATCTACCTCAATATTGTTAGACTACTCGATCGACTCTGAGAGGCTGCAAGTAAGTGTGATGCAGGATTGTCGTCTAGGCAGGGTGTATCGTGGCATAGATATTAGTTTTCCGCACAATATGCATTTTTTTAGGCAGGGTAAGTGTAGGTCTGCTCTAAAATGTCAATGAAAAAACTCATAATTATTCAAAATTGCGAGTTTATTGGTTCTTACAAAACAAACGAGTTCTAGTGTCTAAACTTAACTAAAGAGTGACTTTGGATGTTGAAGCGTGGCACTGCATGTCCTCGGCATACTTTTCATAAGATGGTACGTAATTACCGAGTGCTAATCGCAAGGATGATGACATATGTTCGTCAGTTTGTCGATTGCGATATTTTGACTTAATTATCTTCATTTCAGAAAATGCAGACTCGCACAAGTAAGTTGACCCAAACATTGCCGTCAGTTGAAGGGCGATTTGCCTTAGATTCGGATATTTATCTTCAGACATAAAACACCAGAATTTTGTATCAGATGCTGTGGCTTTGAGATGTATATCTGCTATAATCTGCACTAACTCATTTTCGACAGAACATGAGTCCATATTAAACTTACTTGCTATTTCAGTAGCTAATTCCTCAATGTTTTAACACGAAAAAGGATAGCTCATAAATGATGCGATATTTGCCAATTTACTGAAATCATAAAAACGTATTTCGAATTGGCCCAAAATATTTGATAATTCTGCCTCATAAATATCATAATTCAACTGAGGAATCCTTGTTTTCAAAGACGGAAAATTTTTCAGATCCTTTCTTTTCAGTTGATCTATCATAAGTTGCAATTTACTTTTGAATGCGTTTATTGCGCTAATCGTCTCAATAATAGTTTTTCCTTTACCTTGAAGCTCCAAATTAATGGTGTTTTAAATGCATTGTGATGTCTGTCAAAAATGCCAAATCAGTCAGCCATTTTCCGTTTTTCAGCATCCGAGTGTCATCACCTCTTTTGTCCAGAAAAGCTGTTATTTCGGGCAATAATTCTTGAAACCTTTCTAGGAATTTTCCGGGACTCGACCACCTGACGTCCGTGTGAAGAACTAAATCAGTGTGTTCAGCTGACTCACTATCTT
Organism: Pachyrhynchus sulphureomaculatus; assembly: GCA_019049505.1. Taxonomy (NCBI): domain Eukaryota; kingdom Metazoa; phylum Arthropoda; class Insecta; order Coleoptera; family Curculionidae; genus Pachyrhynchus; species Pachyrhynchus sulphureomaculatus. The sequence continues at coordinate 38,777,367 of CM032449.1, read as the reverse complement.
CCAACTGCAATTTAAAGAGCCGTCGTTGCAAGCTACGTGCACGGATAGAATTCACAATTTTTATTGCAATGCCCATAATCTCCTCCATGTTTAGAACTTTTGAACACAAACTTGTTGATGTATAATGCAATGGAAGGAAAAAAAATGAAGGGAAATCATTATTAGCTCGACACAATGCCACAAAACCGTTTTTGTTTCCAGTCATTGCTGGTGCTCCATCGGTTGTAATGCACACTAGTTTATATATTGATAGCTTGTAGTTTGTTACAAAATTGTCATATATATCTTCGCCACGGGTCTTTCCTTTCAGAGGAATCATTGTCAAAAACTCTTCCTTAGCCGACATATCATTGAATACCATTTGAATAAAAATACACAGCTGAGCAATGTCTGTCATATCGGTGGATTCGTCGAACTGTAAAGAAAAGTATGTACATTCCATGATATCGTGTTTTAGTTTATCTGCCATGTCCTGACTCATGACTTCAACACGCCTTGTGACAGTCGAACGAGATAACTGAAGGTCTCTAATAGCAGACATAATCTCTGTTTTATTTTTAAAAGCTCCAAATAAAGTCTCACCCGCTTCAATAAATGCTTCCTTCACAAATGGTTTCTTGTGTTTCGCCAATATATGAGATATTTTAAATGACGCGATCGTTGCAGCTTTTGATTGTTTGGGCTGGTCTTGTGAACATGGTTTGTTCTTTTTTCAAACAAGTTATCAAATCACGTACTTTTCGTTTTCTTAATTCACTCTGTGACCGAAAATCCTTTTCATAGTTTTTATGAACCGTTTTATGATGCCTCTCTAAGTTCCCACGCTTAGGTATTGCAACTGACGCACGGCAAATGAGACAAATGCACTTATCCTTTACCATACAAAAGAAAAATTCTTCCTCCCAATCGTTATTAAAATGATAAGTTTTACTTCTCTTCGCCGCACTCATTTTGGACTATTTATTAATAAACTTTGTATCGATGTATCGCCTTCAAGTTACAACTCAGACTGACTCCTATTCCTGCAGGCGCAACATTTATATCGGCGCGAACGAAGTCTCGAATGTTCCCGTCAAACACGCCGCCCGAAGTTTTTAGAAAAATCGGCGAGAATCAAAAACGCGGCTTTTCTTTGACAAGTACCGCGCGTTCCTTTGATAAAGCCGCCTTTTGCCGCTAGCAGGGGGTTATTACGATAAAAGAAAGTTTATTCATTACATTTTGTTTTAATTACCTAAAACAAAATCTGTGAATAGTTCTATATCGGAATTTTTTTCTCGAGATCGACTCAAACAGCACTCGCGATCGACCGTTTGAGCACCCCTGACGTAGGGTATTTAAAGAATCGTTTCCCGTCACATCAATCTTAAATTTAAAATTTCAATAGTGCAAGAAGGACAAGTGGACTAAATTGCAAATCTGTTATTTGCCAAAAGTACCTTACTTTTAATTCTCACAATATCGGTAGGAGAACGAAATGATCACATACTATTTTGTAGTACAAACCTCTTTGGGTACCATAGGAGGTTGTCACTTATATTTATTAATTATAATAGCTACTTATATATTGTTATCTATAATTTATTAAAAATATAAATTGAGAAAATACGCAACTGTATAATTTACTTTCTCTCCTATGAGCGCAAACTATGCACTTCATTAGATTAGTCTGAAATTATATTGTAAAAGCCGGTGAACTCTGGAGTCTTTTAAATTATAAAAGTTTTACAACACTACATATTTGACGGCTCGTTAGTAGTCGATTAACCAATTATGAGAGCAAGTTAAATTTCACTGGTCTACAAAATCTACATGTTTGTGTTATATAGAAATGTGTGCCAAATCTTGATATTATTAGGTGTTCTTAACAATAACGTAACTTAAAAAAAAATGTAGCAAGCAACATTTATGTCACGAAACTTTATTTTTTCCAATAAGAGCGTAATAAATTAAATTTGAGTTGAGTTAAACAACTAGGGTGTAAAATAACATATACTTATTATTTTACTCTTTAAGGGTCCAACAATAATGTAAGGGATTATTTAATTTACTTAAAGAAATATATCCTCAATAATTTTATCACTCTATATAATAGAGAGAGAGTCCAACTTTTGTGAGAAAATATAAGAGAGTAACAGGTTCGGAGAGACACATGATGCTAAAAATTTAACAATGAAAACCTTATTTCTCTTTATTAATCATCTTTAAACTCGGAAAAAATATAGAACTCATAAAAATTTAAAGGCTTATAAACTTCAAAGTTTCCGGGTTTAATATTTGCCTCACATTATACTTTCATAAAGTTACAAGAAACATACAATAAAAGTCTCCACTTGAAAGCGCTTTTTACGACTTGCTGACGATCACCTCAAACCGTAAGAAATAATTAAATTACATTTTCATATATCACTGTGATATATCCGTTACTTTTGTCATAGTTGTAAAGAGAAGCTCATATGTGCCTTTTTCCCTTTATCCGTCTAAAAGATTGAGAAAAGAATAGAAATAATCGGTCAAGAGCAAGTCGGACTTGCGCAACTAGTGTTCCGTAAGTTGATTGCTTTTAAAATAAAAATTGTTCTTACGAAGGTATAAAATGATCACTTTGAAATTTTTGGTTTTTTTTATACCAGATAAATCATTAAAGGTTCAATATAGACCTTCTGGAGAATATTATAGAGTTTTTTTTCAAGCGATTTTTCGAAATTTCTTAAAAATAATACAAAGAAAAGTGTGAGCAAGTATATATTACATTATATATAATTTTGAACTAGTATTTTTACAAGCTTTCATTTGACATCCCGCTCGCTCAGTGACCTGGTAAATATTTGTTTTTACTTCCGATTTCACCCCCAAAACTAACCCCTTAAGTCAAAATTTAACTTTCAAAACTACACGGCTCTGATGAGCCCATCAATTCCTATATTAGTTTCAAATTTCAACTTTCTATGTTAAATAGTTTTAGAGAAATTCGGGTGTGATAGATGGACAGACGGACAGACACACAGACAAACGGACAGACAGACACCGAAGTGATGTAAGTGCGAAACACTAAAAAGAAGATATTGAATTTTTCAAACATTCTTCGGATTCTCTTAGGATAAGGTCTTAATTTAGAGTTTTCCTTTAATATTACATAACTTTCAAACTAGTTTTAGAGTGGGTAGCCAATAATTCTGCGACACCTGGTTTCTATAGGAGAAAATTTAGGAAGTACGACGAAATAACCAAACAATAGGAGTTGCTTTAAGAATGAAACTCGTATCACTATTGGCTGAAGGGTAGTTTTGTATACGATTAACTACTAAAAAAGAAAAAGATCTGTGGTACCGAAGAGGGCATTTGAACATCTTAAGAATTCAATCTCGTTTTAGATCTGTTCCGGTTCAGTCCATTTTCGTTTAGTGTTTTTAAAGTGTTTTTTTACAAAGTTTTTGCTAATTTAAGTCATTTTGTTTCTGTTTTTAATATTTTTAGACTCTAGACTTAAGTGTCATTTGAGATCAGAGATTATCTTACACTAAAGGGTTTCTCACTAGTAAAATTTAGAGAGATTTAAAATTTTCATTTTCTTTCTTTTGATTTTAAATTTCTTCCCGACTATTTTCTTTTTTCCAAATTTATCATGACCATCATTAGCTTATTCCATCCATAGTCGGATGTAAACCTCCCTAAGTTGTCTCCAATGGGTTTTGTTATTTGCTTTTTGCATTCAATCGTGTCCTGCTAATCTTTTTATGTCGTCCATCCATCTTGTCTGTGGTCTACCTCCGCATCTTTTGTGTTCTCTAGGCCTCCATTCAACTACACGGAGTGTCCATTTGTCATCATTCATCCTTGCGATATGCCCCACCTAATTCCGCCTTAATATACATATTATTTGTATTATATCTGTCACTTTTGATCTTCTTTGTATCTCAATGTTAGGAATATGATATTGAAGTTTAATATTTCTCCTTTCCATTGCTCTTTGGGTTACCTGGAGCTTATTTATTATACTTTTATTTAAAGCTCACGTTTTAGTGCCATATGTTAATATCGGCAGTACATATTGATCGAATATTCTGGCTTTTATTGTATCTGGGATGTCTAATATAAATATAGATTGTAACCTTCCGAACGCAGACCAAGCTAACGACACTCTTCTATCCAAGTCAGCCTTTAAATTATTTTTTGATATTTCGATTTTTTGTCCTAAATATATAAATGTTTGTACATTTCCTATTCTTTTATCTTCTATTAATAGTTCCTGGTAGGGATGTCCCTTTTGAAAAAGCATCGATGTTTTTTTCCGATGTAATATATCGAGACCATACATCGATGTTTTTCGATATATCGATTCATAAACATCGATGTTTTCTCAACATCTAATACTTTTAATTAGTACTACTTCATGGATTGATAAATGTGTCATGTAATCTGAATACCTATATATTATGAATGAATTACTAGCCGTGCCCGTGGCTCCGCTCGCGTAGGCTTGATTCCATGTTATCGTCACTGCTTATTCCTTATGTTACCTAACGTAATAAAATATATCCTATAACTTGGCCCGAGAACAAATGTATTTTATAAAAAAAAAACCGGTCAAGTGCAAGTTGAACTTGCACAATTAGTGTTCCGTACGTTGTTTTTAAAATAAAAATTTTTGTTAGAATGGTATAAAATGATCAGTGACTTCACAAAACACACCCCAAATGAGTTTTCAACAAAGTTTGTTTCCAATCTTTACTGAAAACTGGTGACCTTGAATTTTTTTTTTTTTTTTATATACCAAAATAATTATTAGAGGTAATGCACTCGTGATAATTTTCGTTCAATCTATACCCCGTGGAGAATATTCCAGAATTTTTTCAAAATTTTTTGATCAGTACTTTTCGAGATAAGGTAGGGGTCAGCGATTTTTTAAAAGTAATACGAAGAAAAGTGTACGCAAGTATTACATTATATATATATTTTTTACTCGTGTTTTCACAAGCTTTCATTTGACACCACACTCGATGACCTAGTAAAAAAAAAAAAAATTTTTTCACCCCTCAAAACGAACCCCTTAAGTCAAAATTTATGTTACGGTGGTATAAAATGATCAATAACTTCACAAAACACACCCCAAATGAGTTTTCAACAAAGTTTGTTTCCAATCTTTACCGAAATCGGATGACCTTGAAATTTTTGTTTTTTTTATATACCATATAAATTATTACAGGTAATGCACTCGTGATAATTTTCGTTCAATCTACACCCCGTGGAGAATATTCCAGAATTTTTTCGAAATTTTTTGATAAGTACTTTTCGAGATAAGGCCCGGGACAGCGATTTTTCGCGAATTTTTAAAAATAATACAAAGAAAAGTGCGCGCAAGTATAATATTATATATATATTTTTTACTCGTGTTTTCACAAGCTTTCATTTGACACCACACTCGATAACCTAGTAAAAAAATTTTTTTTTTCACTTCCGACTTCACCCCCCAAAAGTAACCCCTTAAATAATTTAATTCTCAAAACTACATGGCTCTGATAAGGCCATCAATTCCTATATTGTTACCAAATTTCACCTTTCTATGTCAAATAGTTTCGGAGAAAATCGGGTGTGACAGACAGACAGACAGACAGACAGACAGACAGACAGACAGACACTGAAGTGATCTTATAAGTGTTCCGTACGGAACACTAAAAACACGTAAATCGGATAAGTGGTTCTAGAATGCTAAGCGCACTAACGCACAGATAGACAGAGAAACGTTGCGTTTTATATATATTATAGATTTTTTTTTGATAAATATTAAGTTAAGAATTAAAAAAAAAAACCACGTAAATCGTATAAGTGGTTCCCGAATGATAAACACACTAACAGAGACTAACAGACAGAGAGACTTTGCGTTTTATATATCTTATACAGATTATTATTATTATTATATAACCTGGCCAGAAAAAAATATGTATGAATTAAAAAGAGAAAATACGTAAATCGGATAAGTGGTTCTCGAGTGAGAAGCGCACTAACGGACAGACAAACAGACAGAGAGACGTTGCATTTTATATATATTATAGAAGATTATAGATAACCTGGTCAGAGAACAAATGTATGAAATTAAAAAAAAAACAACACGTAAATTGGATAAGTAATTCTCGAGTGACAAGCGCACTAACTGACAGAGAAACAGAGAGACGTTGCATTTTATATATATTATAGAAAATAATAGATAACCTGGCCAGAGAACAAATGTATGAATTAAAAAAAAAAAAACGTAAATTGGATAAGTAGTTCCCGATTGATACGCACACTAACGAACAGACAGGCAGAAAGACCGAGACGTTGCTTTTTATATATATTATAGAAGATTATAGATAACCTAAACAGAAAACAAATGTATAAATTAAAAAAAAAAAAAACACGTAAATCGGATAAGTGGTTCTCAAGTCATAAGCGCACTAACGGAGAGACGTTGCTTTTTAAATATATTATATTCTTTGCTACATGATATTGTTCCATATTTAATGGTTTAGGCAGTGTATTGCAAGAGAACGCGCTAGCCGCAAACTTTTTTTCCTACTTAATTCACTCTTATCGTCACTGTTTAGTCCTTATATTACCTAACATAATAAAATGTATCGTATAACCTGGCCAGAGAACATATGTATTTAAAAAAAAAGTACGTAAATCAGATGGTTCTCAAGTGATAAGCGCACTAACGGACAAACAGACAGACAGAGAGACGTTGCATTTTATATATATTATAGATGTGTAATGGAAAAATGATTAAAAAGAAACGGCCGTAACAGTAAAGAAATGAAATTTTATTCTTATTTTAGCAGTAAGTATACCAAATCATCGATATCAAAAATTTACCAAATTCCCGATTGAACAAACTTTTGTTTTTACAGAGTTTGCCAAAGGTACCAATTACCAATGTCCTTTAGGCAAGCTCTGCAAAAACAATACCGTTTTCCTTTCAGTCGGTTTCTTTACTGATTAATTACTTGAGCAGCTTTAGAAAACAACTGTTCAGATGGAACGGAAGTTCCCACTATGGTCAAATATTTGAACACAATTTTGTGAAGCTTTGGAAGCTGAATTTTCAAGTCGTTCCAAATTTCCAGTGAGTTCTCGTTCAGTCTTCCCACTGTACTGCGTAAGTAAGTAGAAAGTTTATCCGAAATAGTTTCGTCCGATTTGCTGGTTTTCCAGTTCTTATGTACTAATTGGTGATGATCTTCCCATAGGGAAAAGGAGTCTTCTTGTTTTTCAGAATGACCTGAATCTGATTCCACGGCTTCATTAGTATGGTGTTATTTCTCATCAAGTCTTTAATTCTTGTGATAGCTACTGAGCATGCAAGTGAGTCCATGAAATGCATTTTTTGAATCTCGGGTCCAGAATCGAAGGCTAAGATAAAGGAGCTTTGGCTATACTAATGCTTATTATGCCCCGACGCAAAGCTGGCTGGCGAATTAAGTTGTTGACTAGGTTGTTCATTCGATATCGATATATCGAATGAAAATACGTCGATGCATCGAATATTTCATGTGCTTTGAAAAACATCGGATCGTTTCGATGTATCGAATGGCAAACATCAAATGGTTTCGAAACATCGATATATATATTGAATATCTCCAGTTCCTGGCTGTTATCTTCACTTTCGTTGTTCAAATGTTTGGTTTTGGTGAAGTTCATTTTAGGACCTATTTCTCGAGACTTGTTGTTTAATTCCATCAGCATTGCTTGAAATTCTTCTTTTGTGTTAGCGATCAGAGTGACATCATCTGCGAACCTTAAATGATTTAATAGTTTGAAGTCTTAGAATTGTAAATATTATATCATTTCTTTCTTTGGTTCCTAATTTGTCAAACCTTCTTTTCTTTTTATTAATTTTTGTAACAAATTGTTTAAGTGTTATTAAGAAGTGGGTTGTATTATTTCTCTATCCAAAACATTGGCAAAACGTTTTTAAAGAAATTTCGCGTTTGTACCGCGCCGCAACTTAGCAGTAGCCACAAAAAGGAATTAAGACTTCCAGCAAAGATCCAATGTTTTGAATAAAATCTCACATCTTTCGCTGTGTACGTCGCTAACAGAACTTAGATTTTTGGGGAATGAAACTGAGATCCTAAGTTAGATCGCACACCATTTCGTCGTCTTAAACAGGGCTGACGATAATTTAGAAGACGTCAATCCAGGTGGAACAGTCAATTCAGCACTAATAGGAATTGAGTTTTTTGCAGTTAGCAGGTCTATATAATAATGTGTTTCGACTTACTAGTTATGCTATTTATGTAACAATCATTTACATGATCTTTCTCATAGTCAGGACCGCCTACCGCCCTCATCCATCCCATGCCCAATAAAGCCTTCCCAGGCCCTGGGACTCCATGCCACCAGATTAGCTTAAGTTGGCAATAATTAATTTCAAGTTTAACCGTAAGTCTTTGTTCTATGAAATTTCTTAAGTTTTCTGTCCATAAAATATCTTAAGTTCCAATATCTTAAGTTCTCTCTAACATTTATATAAACTCCTTACCTAGGGTAAGTTAGTTAGGTCCCTAACATGTATATAGCTTAAGACCAATATGTATATTATGTTTCTGTAATCAAGGGAATCTATAATAGTAGTAGCGTAAAGCTACCTATTTAGCCAATCAATTAACTGTAACTGCAAGCGACATATGTCGAAATCCCTTAGTATCGACTATAAGAAGTCTAACAGACATTATATATCAGATATGTGGAACCAAAGATTTATCCTAGTGTGAAAGTAGATACAATATATTCGTAATATGATCTAGTAAATCAAAATAAATCTTTTGTTATCTAACGTACATATTCTAATTGTTTTAAGTTAATCCACACATTAGTTTTTTTATCTCCACCACATTACTACCAACACGAAACATACGTCATGATGAGTTTTTTTTATATTTCGAATCAAAGTCGAAAATAAATAATAATTAAATATTTTCTTAACGTTTAATTTTCTAGAATTTCACGTGTTTACTGTATAACCCAATATTTACAGGCTGGCTGTGATTTTCCATAATAATTAGAATTAAGCACCGGATGTTGTCTTCAAAAAGACGACACAGTGATCCAACGATTTTATTAAATTCTCAAAACTAGCCTTGATTTAGAGGTCGGATAGTATCGAGCACTTTAATATATTGTCTTTATTGGATACTAAGATAGGCAAAACCTCTTTCTTACAATTTTGACAGTACATTTTTCATAAGAATGATTGTATGCTTATACTAACTTAACCTAAGCTCTTATTCTAGTGATCCTATACTAACTTAACCTAGGAAATGTGTTATATATACATGAATTTCTTAATGCTAAGACTTAAAACTAAGACTAAAACTACCTTAGCCTAAGACTTACGCTAACTTAAATTAGGACGTAACATTAACTTAAACTAGGACTAATTATAACTTAACCTAGATTGACAATCTTCTTGTCACGATGGGCGAGGGGGGTCATCGTCTTCGTCCGAGAGCAGCGGGTCGGACGGTCTCGGGAACTGCCGGTGATGAGGCGGCTACTTCTGGAGTGGGTGATAATAGCGGTGTCATCAGCATAAAGGAGGAGGTTGGTCTGATCCGATTTGGGAATGTCGGCTGTGAAAATGTTAAAGAGGTGGAAGGAGAGAACGGAGCCTTGTGGAACTCCGGCTCTGATGGCCTTGACTTCGGAAATGGTGGTTTCGACTCCGACTTGAAAAGTACTTTAATATATTTTTTTTTTTGAATAAAATGTCGTACGCGCCTCGCAAATACTCAGTTCTAAAGTAAACACTGAATTTGACTTTTTTTGCCCTATAAATTACTCGACATTTAGACAGTAGGTGTAAACAGATAGATCAGTGCATCGTGCTCGTTTGACCTCCGACTATGTCATTGGATTATTAATACCTTCGAGTTCTAAGGACGTGATGACAATATCCTCATCTTCGCAAACGAATTTTTTCAGATTTACAAAAATTAAAGAGTATCAAAGGATTTAAGAAAATTATCAGCACTACTAATAGACAGTACTACTAGAAATTTTAATGGACGGTACTAGCAGAAGTGCAAAAAAAACACTGATGATCGATATTATGAAGTACAATTGTTGAAAAGCATGAGTTAACAGTGTAATTACTAGTATCTAATTCAATATACCTCTTGACAGTAACAAAACGGTGTTTGAGAGTTAATTGATGAACTGAGAAATTATTAAATTAACCATGTCAACCATAACATTACATAAGCACCGTATCACAGCCATCTTGTCCGACTTGCCCTGTAATATTCAAATGTATATTCCATTATAGTAGTTGGAGGACAATTACGTTAAAAAAATTTGGTTGTAAGGCCGGTAATAACGGACATTCCGTTTAATAATTTCCTGTTACAAAAACCGATATTTTTTCCTGTTTATCTTTTACCAATTTTATCTTGTGAGTACCCCTCCTTATATATATATATATATATATATATATATATATATATATATATTCCCGATTGAGGCGTAACTTTGGAATCTGTCTTTATGTCAGAAGCGACCTCTCTTGCCAACGAGAAGAGGCTCTGGAGCCCCCAAACTTTGATGTTATGTGGTTAAAAATAACGACTCAACCAACCACAAGGTTCGTCTGTATCCTCTATCGACCACCAAGTGATACAAACTTTAGAACACTTTTCGCTTCTCTTGCAGACACCATAGATCATTTACAAATTAACTATCCAAATGCCGAAATTGCCATCCTGGGCGACTTTAATGTCCACAACATCAACTGGCTTAAATATTCAAATACTACCGACGAACAAGGTCGTGAAGCCGAATCATTTTCAATCAGTTGTGGCTTGACTCAGCTTATTGATGAACCAACACGGATCCCTGATCGAGACGGAGAGTTCGCCAGTCTTCTTGATCTGTTTTTAACCACTAATCCGGAGATTTACACGGTCAGCGTAAATCCACCGTTAGGTTCTTCCGACCATAAACTACTTTCGACATCGAGTATTCTACCAATCAGTGACAGAGAGGCGCCCAAACCGCGCAAGATTTGGCACTACAAATCTGCTAAATGGGAAGATCTCATGGAATATTTTCGAACTTTCCCTTGGTTGGACGTTTGTTTTCGATCCGACGACCCATCTGACTGCGCCAGGGAGGTTTCCGATGTTATTTTGGCCGGTATGAATGCTTACATCCCTTTTTCGAAGAAATGCCCTTCCAACGGCAAGCCTTGGTTTGACCTAAAATGCAAAGAAGCTGTTGCTTCTAAACATCTTGCATACCGACAGTGGCGTGAAGATCCTAACACCATAAATCGTAACATCTTTGTTCGTGCCAGGAACAGATGCAAAGAAATTATCGACGAAACCAAGGAGGTACACAATCAACGGATTAGAAACAAACTTCTCGCTTGTCCCGGCAATTCCAGATCCTTTTGGTCAGTCGCTAAGGCAGTTAGTCAAAATTTCACCAAATCCACCATACCGCCACTCACACGGCCAGATAATTCTATTGCAACGACACCTGTTGAGAAAGCGAACTTATTGGCTGAACTCTTTGCTTCACATTCTACTGTCGATTTCCAAGGAAAAACACCACCTACTATTCCCATAGTGCAGTCAAGGATGCCCGATATTGTCTTCAGACAGCGTATCATAAAACGTATTTTGATGAAGCTAGACACCAAAAAGGCTTCAGGCGCTGACGGAACACCTGCCATAGTTCTCAAGAACTGTGCGAGGGAACTAACACCAGTTTTCTGTAGACTTTTCAACCTATCCTACAGAAAGGGAATATTTCCTTCCTGCTGGAAATGTGCCACAGTTCAGCCGATACCTAAAAAAGGCAAGAAGACCTTGCCAAATAACTACCGACCAATCGCACTACTCTCAATAATATCGAAAGTCATGGAAAAGGCTATCAATCAGCATCTTCTAAAATATCTTGAAGGATTCAACATTATTAGTGATCACCAATATGGCTTTCGTAAAAATAGATCAACAGGAGATCTTCTGACTTATGTAACACATGTTTGGAACAACGCAATTGAACACTTTGGAGAATCTCGAGCGGTTGCTCTTGACATATCCAAGGCATTTGACCGTGTTTGGCACGATGGGCTGTTGGCTAAGCTACGTTCTTATGGTATGTCTGAAAAGTTCTGTTTGTGGCTCTCATGTTTCCTCAGAGAGCGTTCTTTACGAGTGGCAGTTGACGGATTTCTTTCTAACACCTTCACTATCAACGCCGGTGTGCCCCAAGGTTCCATACTGTCTCCTACTCTCTTCCTCATTTATATTAACGATCTGCTGGAAAAGACCGAGAATCCAATCTACAGCTTTGCAGATGACAGTACACTTATCTCTTCATTCACTTTGAACGCTCGGACATCGACTACTCAGACGAATATCCGCAGACAGCAGGAAGTCATTCAACTTAACAAAGACTTGGAAGAAATTCTATCTTGGGGTGACAGTAACCAAGTGGAATTTAACGCTACAAAAACCCAGGCGGCAGTTTTTTTTTTTCTAAAAAAGTTAACGTTGCAGAACCCGACATAGTTATGTCGGGGCACTCCATCCCTCTAACATCGTCACTCAATCTGTTAGGCGTTAATTTGGGAGCAAATATGTCCTGGCATGAACATGTTGCAGGCATAGCAAGAAGAGCTTCTCAAAAGTTGGGAATATTGTTTCGAACCAGAAAGCTTTACACTCCACAACAACTGTTAATCCTTTACAAAGCTCAAATTCGACCAACTATGGAATACTGCTCCCATGTTTGGAGCTCCGCTCCCAAACATACACTGCATTTGTTGGATTCTATCCAGAGAAGAGCTGTTCGTCTGATTGGACAACCGGAGTTGACTGACGGCCTTGATTCGCTGGAACATCGAAGAACGGTTGGCGACTTGAGTCTATTCTACAAGTACTTTCATGGAAAGTGTTCGAAAGATGTGGCCCGTTTAATTCCTCCCAGAGCGGTGCATATTAGAAGTACACGTCGCGCTAATGCTTCACATCCGTATGAGGTTCAGCTTTTTACTCCTCGTACAACGCTTTTCAAGCAGTCTTTTATATGGAGAACATCATACCTTTGGAATGGTTTACCCAGGACTGTGTTTCCCATCGAGTACAATCTACAGCGATTCAAGAACAACGTGAAACGTTTTCTCCGCACACGTGTCGCTCCTGTAGCGCTTTAGGGACTTCCCTGTAGCACGTGTGCTAGACCCATAAAAAAAAAAAAAAAAAAAAAAAAAAAAAAAATATATATATATATATATATATATATATATATATATATATATATATATATATATATATATATATATATATAGGGTGACAAGCCAAAATTTTTTAGTCCTATCTCCGCAAAATGTTCAATCCTATAAAAAAATAAAGTCCCTTAATTTTTAGAAACAAATATTAATATTTTGAGGTCGCATCCATCGATTGAAAATATATTTCTTCTTCGAAAACGTTTTTTTCCCCTTCAACAACCTCCCATTAGGCTTCTGATTTGTATTTAAGGATTATGAAGGTGTTCCCGTGTACATTTTTTGATGCTGATAGCGTTCCCAAGGGCCTTTTCCCCCTAAAATCCTTCAGTTTTCCGCAATGCTCATGTTAAGTTACGGGTGAAAAAATGCGTTTTCCTTTCAAAAAAGTTCCGCAAAATTTACGGGAAGCATTGTAGATCAAGTTTATGACGCAAAATCATAGATATTGCGCAGATCTTTGAGAAATTGCCATGGCACATAAGTAATACTGGACAAATACAGCGAGAACGAAGCACTTTGTTGGAAAAAAAGTTTGCCACACCTAAAAAAAAGTCGACAGGAAGGCAACTTCAGAAAAAATGTTTCAGGCAAAAGTTTTAGCATTTTTCCCTGGGAATTGAATGGGTCTATTAGATTTTGGGCTCAATGCTCTGTTGGGACTCTGTGAATCCCGAAATTGAAAATTTAAATGGAAACCCAGTACCTTTAATATATATTTGAATTCAGCGAGAATTTTACACCCGAATAAACATTGAATTTTGAATGGGCCTGATTGGGCCTCATTAGAACTGCAACAAACTGCGGCACTTGAAAAGAATTATATCCGTGTTAAACCCTCATAACTAAATTAAAAAATTGAGTGAGAGGCCAATATTTCGCGTCTTTCCAATCGCATTTTAAAAATATAATAATTATCAGTGTTTAAGTAATCTTTGCTTCCGTGATTAAAAATGGCGTGTAGAAATCATAAAAGCCGTAACGCAAAAAATGAAAAGATTACTGATTTTTGGTTGGTGGAATCATATTTGGAGCATTTTTCCGAGTGCGTTTCTGCAAATACCTTGCCGTCGAATAATCATATATTAAGATTGTTTCTTCATAATCGTTGAAGCGTACAATTAGAGAAAGTGCTGCCATTGTATCTCTGGAAACCATGGACATATTTTGGACTGCCTGTCAGAGATAAAAGAAATATTATCCCGAAGATTAAAAATATATATTCGGAATATTTATCTCTTAAGAAACAGAAGAATGTTCATTCTATTTTTGTAATTGCGAAAAGAACTAATTTTGTAGACAAATTATAGCAACTGTTTGAAATTAATGATATGTGCAATGAGAATAGTGCGCAATATTCTGTCTATGTGAAAGCGAGGGAAAGTCGAAGAAACCTCAGTGGGATGAGTGAACATTTCGTCAACAACTTCATACAACGAAAGCGATATCGCAGAGAAAGATGACAATTAAGAAACCGCGAAAATCTCGTTCGCCCAATGTAGATGCAAACTATTCCATTTTATCCGTAAAATTCTCTCTCCCATTTAAATTATCAATTTTGGGACTCATAGAGTTGAGAGGTTAGTTCCAAAATCTAATAGGTCCATTCAATTTCCAGGAAAAAAACTTTTGTCTGAAACATTTTTTCTGAAGTTACCTTCCTGTCTAGTTTTTTTATGTGTGCCAATCTTTTTTCCAACAAAGTGCTTCATTCATTCTCGCTGTCTTTGCACCATGATATGTCTGAAAGATCTATGTCATATTTATGATTTTGCATCATAAAACTTGATCTACAATGCTTCCCGTAAATTTTGCGAAACTTTTTTGAAAGGAAAATGTATTCTTTCACCCTTAATGCGCACTTAACATAAGCAAAGCGGAAAACTGAAGGATTTAAGAGGGAAACAGCCCATGGGAGCCGATTCAGCATTAAAAAATGTACAAGGAAATACCTTCTTATTCCTTAAATTAAAATCAGAAGAACGGGGGGCTGTTGAAGGGAAAAAAACGATTGAGAAGAAAAAATAAATTTTCAATCATATATACATCATATATATATATATATATATATATATATATATATATATATATATATATATATATATATATATATATATATATATATATATATACAGTCAGTCAAGTAAGAATGAGACCGATCATATTCTGGAAAAAAATGGGTTTCGAGAACATTTCTTGCCATCAATGTATTTTTGGGTGTGCTAACAACGGCACAATTACCTTACTAAGTTGTCCAATCACCTCCTGCATCAATAATCGTCTGGTATCTACGAGGCATGCTGTCGACCAGATTTTCTGCAATGTTCTCTAAATGTTTCGAATCTCGCGAGACGACTGAGTTAAAGTCCTCAGAGTCTTTCCGCTCAGCTTTCTCTTTACAAGGGACCAAACGTTTTCAATAGGGTTGGCGTCCGGCGATTGTGAGAGCCACTCTAGCATCTTATCGTAGGCTTAAACGAGCCGTAGCAAAGGTTTCTTCAACGTGCTTCGGAATTTAACATCATGAGCACGAAGCTATTGTCGAATGGTCTCATAGGACACATTCAAACCCGATTTCCTTAATTTTGCCGCTCCTTAACGCAGCGTCAATTTCGGATCACGTGAAAACAAAGACTCGATTCGTTTTTCGTCTTTCGGAGTGACTTTGCCTGCCGAGCCACGTTTTGGCAAGTCGTTGACATTTTTCGTCTCGTTAAAATGAATTACCTACTTCTTCACAAACGATACCGACTTTTTAATATATTTAGCGGCCGCCGAATATGTCATTTCAAGCCCCTTTGGATGGGAACAAAGAAAGGCTGCCTTGAACCGACGCCCAAACAAATGGTTAACCATCTGAGGTTTACCGATGATATTATTCTGATAACAAACCATACTTATAAAATAATAAATACCCTAAACACAGTATCGGTGCAACATGTAGGATTGAATATAAACTTTGAAAAGATCCAGTTCATGACAAATTTAGTGCTCAGTTATCCCATCTCTGTCGTTGTCGACGATAAAGAACTCGGACAAAAATAGCTGATGCAGCAGATTAGATAATAAGGCTAAAGTTAAACTGGGCAGGTCATATAGCGAGGACTAGGGACAATATATGGGTGAAAAGAGTACTGGAGTGAGGACCCCGACGAGAAGCCTATAGAAGTAGAAGGAGACCCCACACGAAATGGTCTGATGATTTGTAACGAGCTGTCGGAAACAGCTCAAGACCGCATCAACAGGATTCGAATGAAGAAGGCTTATGTCCAGCAATGGACGTTGCAGGCTGCGTGATGATGATGATGATGACTGTGTCCTTACCAAGAATTCCTCTGCCGATCTGTGGCTTGAATAACTCTCTGCGCGTTTAATATTGGGCTCATATGAGCCACCGATATTAATTGTTATATATTTTTGAAATAAAATATTTGTTTTGTTTTTATATTTTCAAAACAATAAAGTTTTTTAATTTTACCAGGTATTAATCAAGTAAAAAAATTCATTTATTACACTACACACTTTTTAAGATCCCAAGTCGGATGTGTGGTACCAAGTATAGACATTAACGTATGGAAAAACCCTAAATAGGAATAATAATAATTAATTTACACACATCAGAATATACGTTTGATATACTAAAAAAAAATATATTTAGATAATATTATGGAATTTTTATTTCGTAAATTTAAATAACAATCCTGAGTACAAGAAAAAATGAAATTTTTATTGTTTTTCAATTTTAAAATGCTCCGGTTATAAAATATCAAGTAACATAAGCAGTGTTTTGTAGAAATTGATTATAGATTTTTTCTGGTTTTAGGTTGTAAGAACGAACAAATTTTAAGAAAAGTTATACAGTCTATCAAGTAAGAACGTGACCGTTCGTATCCTTGAAAAAATGTGTTTAAAAACATTTTTTGCCATCAATGTATTCTTTGGTGTGCTGACAACAGGGTAATCGCATCAATAATCGCCTGGTATCTTCGCGGCATGCTGTCGACAAGATTTTCAGCATACTCTGCATATTTTTCGAATCTCAGAAGACAGTCTTTGCTCTGAGTTTTCTCTTTACAAGGGACCAAACATTTTCAATAGGCTTGGCGTCCGGCGGTTGTGAGGGCCACTCTAGTATCTTATCGTGTGCCCAAGCGAGCCGCTTTGCGACGTGATTTTCGCCCAGCAAAGGTTTCTTCAACGTGCTTCTGAATTTGATATCATGAGCACGAAGATGTTGTCGAATAGTCTCATAGGACACATTCAAACTCGATTTTCTTAATTTTGCCAGTCCTTGACACAGTGTCAACTTCGGGTCCCGTGAATACAAAGACACAGCTCATTTTTCGACGTTCGGAATAGCTTTGCCTACCGAGCCACGTTTTGGCAAATCGTCGACATTTTTCGTCTCGTTAAAATGATTTACCCACTTTTTCACAAACGACATCGCCTTTTTAATATATTTTTTGGCCACGGAATATGTCATCTTGGATGGGAACAAAGAAAGACTGCCTCGAACAGACGCACAAACAAGTGACTCATTTTCGATTTTACGTGATTTCGACGAAAGTTCGGAATCGACTGATACTTTTACTAAAATATGTCGTAGACAAAGGTTCCCTCTACCGATTTTTTGTTGAATCGCATCTACCAAAAATGAATAATCGCAGATACGTTCTTACTTGACAAACTGTAGGTACTCAAACATATGTGGAATAAAGAGGGATATAAACGAACTAGGAGCAAATATATCAGGTTACACGTCCTTTTCAGGACTTTCGGAGTGGAAAAATCCAAAAATTGTGATATTTTTTATTCTTCAGTACTAGCAGCGAATATATCATGTTATAAGTTCTTTTCAGGGCTTTCGGAGTCGAGAAAATCCAAAATTAAGTTAATTTCATTCTTCAGTGTGTAGAATAGAGTGATATGTGATTACAGAATTACCTCAAAAAAGTTATTTACAACTGATATTTGCGAGGGAAGTACTGGATCAAGAAATTCACCAATTTGTTTTTTACTTCTCTACATATTTAGCTTTCTTCACGTTTCAGTCTTACATATCGATCTATTTGCGCACCCATTTGTTGGCACAATAAGTGTAGAACGAATTGAGATACCGATTTTAAATTTGGTGCATATATAATACTCGCAGTAAAAAAAGCTGTCGTTACTGGGCACATTACTTCAGGTGAAAGGTGTAAAAGGGGTGGGAGATGATAGGTTTCATATAGGTTCTGAAGCACTAGAGATTTTTCCTAGTGTTTGTTTATTGCTTATTGTTATTTCATTATTTGTGATCTTGAGTGAAATAGTAATGAATCAATCTTTAATGTGAGAAAGTCAAATTCAGTATTTTAAAACTGCATTCTTGCGAGGGTAGCAGAATTACCGATTTTTTAAAAAACTTTAAATTAAGTAGTAATAGACTCAAATAAGAAAAGCAAAGTTTAGTAGCTGCCTAGAGAGCCAGATAAAATTTCTTAGTTTAACTTACAATCTGTCAAGTAAGAACGTGTCCGCGATAACTCAGTTTTGGTAGATACAATTCTAGCGAGTCAACAAAAAATCGATACCGGGAACCTCTGTCCACGACACATTTTAGTAAAAGTATCAGTCGATTTCGAACTTGCATCGAAATCACGTAAAACTAAAATGAGTCACTTGTTAGCGCGTCGGTTCGAGGCCCCATGCAAAGAGGCCTAAAATGATCAATTCCGCGGCAGCTAAGTATATTGAAAAGTCAGTGTCGTTTATGAAGAAGTGTGTAAATCATTTTAACGAGTCGAAAAATGTCGACGACTTGCCAAAGCGTAGCTCGGTAGGCAAGGTCACTCTAAAAATCGAAAAACGAATCGTGTCTTTGTTTTCACGGGACCCGAAATTAATGCTGCGTCAAGACGCGGCATAATTAAGAAAATCAGGTTTGAATGTGTCCCATGAAACCATTCGACAACACCTTCGTGTTCATGATGTTAAATTCCAAAGAACGTGCTGTGCTGGGCGAAAATCACGTCACAAAGCAGCTCACTTTTGCCCACGATAAGATACTAGAGTGGCCCTCACAATGGCCGGACGCCAAGCCTATTGTTTGGTCCCTTGTAAAGAGAAAGCTCAGAGGAAAGACTCTGAGGACTCTGACTTAGTTGTCTCGCGGGATTCGAAAAATTTGCTGAGTATGCCGAAAATCTCGTCGACAGCATGCCTGGAAGATGCCGGGCGATTATTGATGCAGGAGGCGTTTAGACAACTTACTAGGGTAATTACGCCGTTGACAGCACACCAAAGAATTACATTGATGGCGAAAAATGTTCTCAAAACATATTTTTTTCAAGAATACGACCGGTCACGTTCTTACTTGACAGAGAGTAAATAATTATTATGGCGACAGGAAAACTCTCGCCCAGACAACCGCACTCAATAGGACTGGCCCTTAGTAACAAGTCTTATTATTCCTCATGTAACTTCTATAACCCTTACAAAATATACTACACTGTGATTATCTTTGAGCGGCAATTTAAGTAAATATTATGTATTGTGCAGATTCATGATGACCTTCGAAATGTTTATCTTGTGAAGTGTCTGATCGCCTCCCATGATGTTTTGATGACAATTCAATCCACAAAAATACTAAACCCTACTTTTACATATTCATAAATACGTTTAAAAGCATTTTTGTCAAACATCAATTAGAAATGACGTATGCAATTGATATTAATTATTTGTTACACGAAATTATATGGTTACGTCGCGCAAATTTATGAAAAATATGTTGCGTAGGCTTTGAAACATTACGTATATGAAGCTATGACAAGATTGCTGCATCAGTCGTACAGCTGACGCGTTTCAACAGAGGTAAATGTTGAGTTTCTGTAGCTACAGCCTTGGCCAAAAGTATTAGGCACCCCTAATAAACACGTGAAATTCATAAAATATTAAAAAAAAGACTAACCGTTTTAACAATACTATAGGCGGCGCTGTCAAAAGCTAACTTAAACAATAAACAATCTCTTTTACAGGTCCATACCATAAAACACCTGGGCCACAAAACTGCGATAATAAGGTTTTTTGAAAAATATTTTTAATGTTTTATCAGTCTCTTTTTACTACTTGTAGTGTCAAGAAGCTTCGGTGCATGTTTTATTTGTGAACTGAACATTCTTATATTAGAGAAATTCCTAAGAAAAGTGAGCTTGGTATCGAAAAACGAATTAAAATTCAAACCCTACATGAACAAGGCAAGTCCCAAGTAGAAATAGCCAAATTAGTGAAATGTTCTCGGTGCGCAGTGCAATGTGCTATTAAAAGGTTTGTGGAGACTGGCTTCCATGCCAACATAATGAGAACGGGCAGAAAACGTAAGACTAATAAGCGACAGGACAGAAAACTCAACCGCGAGTCTATTAAAAATCGAAAAAAAAACATCATCTGAGCTCGCTGCAACTGTCGGAAGAGATTGGGATGCCGATTAGTTCTCGAACGGCAAGGAGAAGACTGACAGACGCTGGATTAAGAGAGTGCAAAGCTAGAAAGAAGCCTTGGCATTCAGAGACTAATAAGAAGAAACGCGAGTGAGCTCTGAAGCACCAACATTTTAGCGAGAGGATTGCTCTGTTGTATGGTCCGACGAATCCAACTTTGAGGTAAGTTTTTATATGATTTATTTTAACAAATTTCTATATACAATTACTCTTGATTTAATCAGTTTTAGTTAAAATAATAACTAATTTTTTAATTGAGTATTTTTTCTATTCTTACAGCTATTCGGAACGTCAGGTGTGACATTCGTGAGGCGGTGTGTCGGCGAGGAATACCATCCAGATTGCGTGGTACCTACTGTAAAACACGGAGGAGGCAGCATTATGATCTGGGGCTGCATGGCTGCTAAAGGTGTCGGCGAAATGTTTGTTTGTGAAAGCCGCATGAACAGCCAAAAATACATAAATATACTAGAAGCTAACGCGCATTTTTGGCGACACTAATTTAGACGACATCAAATTCCAGCAAGATAATGCACCTTGTCATAAATCAGGGGCTACGATGCGCTGGTTTAGAGACAATAACATTGTCTTGTTGGATTGGCCGGAGCAGTCTCCAGATCTAAACCCCTCCCCCCCCAAGCATCTTTGGGATATTTTGAAGCGCAAGATACGGCAGCATAGCATAACATCAAAAGCAGCGCTAAAAAGCGCTTTGATGGATGAGTGGGATGCTATAAGTACAACTGAATATACTAGGCTTGTACGCAGCATGCCGCAAAGAATTGCTGCGGTAATTAAAGCTAAGGGCGGACACACCAAATATTAGTTTATTTCATAATTTTACCTCAATATACGATTTAATTTTTTTACTCTGAAACACAAGAAATGAAGTAAATTGTAGGGTACCTAATACTTTTGGCCAAGGCTGTATAAGAAGTGGGAATTAATTTTGAGGAATTTCTAAGAGAGGGCGTAACTTGTATTATATCGCGTCGGGGCATACTGTTGCTGTGACGCACCATCATTAGACTTTACTTTGTAGTGTATGATTTTTGCCGAAGTGAAAACAACATATTTTTTTTGAGCATTGAATATGTCGAATTAACGCAAAACACCATTTGCGGGCAGAATTACTTTTCTTGTTTAATTCGAAGAAAGGCGCTGCTGAAAGTCATCGATTGCTGTCGAGAACCTATGGTGATTATATTCCATCGATAAAAACATGTAAGTACTGGTTTTGACGCTTTAAAAGTGGTGATTTCAACAAGGAAGACAAAGAACGTCCAGACCAGCCGAAAAAGTTTAAAGATGAAGAATTGGAGGCATTATTCGATGAAGACCAGTACCAAATGGAAAAAGAACTTACAGAATTATTAGGAGTTGATCGCACAACCATTTCCAAGCGTTTACCTGCACTGGCAATGATTCAAAAGCATATTGGGTACCGCCCGTACGAATTGAAACCGAGAGGAGATTTTTCACTTGTGAACAACTGCTTCAAAGACACAATCGGAAAGGTTTTTTTTTTGCATTGTATGGTACCTGGCGATGAAAAATGAATACGCTACGATAATCCAAACCACAAAAAATCATTAGTGTAACCCGGTGAACCATCAACATCCTCGCCAAAGCCGAATATTCATGGCTGCAAGCTTATGCTGTGTATCTAGTGGGACCAGCCGGGTGAGTGTATTATGAGCTGCTCCAACCCAACGAAACTATTACTCGGGAACGTTACCGAGAACAATTGGTGAGACCCTATGGTGATTATATTCCATCGATAAAAACATGTAAGTACTGGTTTTGACGCTTTAAAAGTGGTGATTTCAACAAGGAAGACAAAGAACGTCCAGGTCAGCCGAAAAAGTTTAAAGATGAAGAATTGGAGGCATTATTCGATGAAGACCAGTGCCAAATGGAAAAAGAACTTACAGAATTATTAGGAGTTGATCGCACAACCATTTCCAAGCGTTTACCTGCACTGGCAATGATTCAAAAGCATATTGGGTACCGCCCGTACGAATTGAAACCGAGAGGAGATTTTTCACTTGTGAACAACTGCTTCAAAGACACAATCGGAAAGGTTTTTTTGCATTGTATGGTACCTGGCGATGAAAAATGAATACGCTACGATAATCCAAACCACAAAAAATCATTAGTGTAACCCGGTGAACCATCAACATCCTCGCCAAAGCCGAATATTCATGGCTGCAAGCTTATGCTGTGTATCTAGTGGGATCAGCCGGGTGAGTGTATTATGAGCTGCTCCAACCCAACGAAACTATTACTGGGGAACGTTACCGAGAACAATTGATGCCATTGAGCCAAGCGTTGAAGGAAAAATGACCGCAATATGCCAAAAAACACGACAAAGTGATTTTTTAACATGACAACGCTCTGCCACATGTTGCAAAATCCGTCAAGAAAACGATAGAAGCGCTTGGATGGGATGTCCTACCTGATCGGCCATACATTGCTTTTTCTGATTAGCGCTTGTTCCTATCGATGACGCAAGGCTTGTCTGAACAGCGCTTCCATTCTTATAAGGATACCAAAAAATGGGTCGATTCGTGGATAGCCTCAAAAGATGAGTCGTTCTTCCAAAGTGGTATTCATATGCTGCCGCAAAGATGGACGAAAGTAGTGGCTAGCGATGGACAATTTGTAACAATTTTTTTACAGTGAAGCGATATTTTTACCGCAAAATTTCTTAATATTTCTCAATATATTTTTTTTAATGAAAGAAATGAAACATAACACATAAAATATCGTCTAAAGTTGCAGGGAGTCATGTTTATCAAATTAGTATCTGAAAAATTGTAATATTCGTCAGAATATCGAAAATACATGGAGTGACGTAGAGCTTCAGAAACACAATGAAGTAAAAGTTGCTCCTAAAATCATTGTTAAAAAGTAACCTTTTAATTATAAGCTGATCAATAAACAAAACTATAAGATTGTTATATCAACCAGTTCATTATATGCAGATAAAATACTATCTTGTTTCAAGGATCTTAAAATTTTTAGAATTTCCGGTATAATCCCTTATTATATTTGCTTTAATAATCCGATATACTTGTTTAATTGAATTCTCTGTTGTTATGTTTTGTAATAATTAATATTAACAATCTTAATGAAGCCAGCAAAATGACACATGCGGAAGTTCGAAACAGCTAATTTAACTATAGTGGACAGCCACGCTAGTTTGGTCTTTACGCAGAAGTTTTTTTAACCTATTTTTAAAAATAAAAGAGTACAGAAAATAGTGTTATTTTTGTGAAAAATATTCTTCACTACGTTGGTCATCAATTTTTAAATTGGGTGTTCACAGTTCCACTGTCATAAAGAGTTCTTTTTAGTGCTCCGTACGGAACACTATAAGATCACTTCGGTGTCTGTCCGTCTGTCACGGACGGAAAGTAATTGACATAGAAAGTTGAAATTTGGCAATAATATATGAATTGAGGGCCCCATCAGAGCCGTGTAGTTTTAAAAGTTAAATTTTGACTTAAGGGGTTTTGGAAGGTGAAATCGGAAGTGAAAAAAAAAATTACCAAGTCATCGAGTGGGCTTGCAAAAACACAAGTTCAAATATATATATATATATATATATATATATATATATATATATATATATATATATATATATATATATATATATATATATACATACAGTAGAACCCTGATTAACCGAGTCACGATTATCCGAGCTCCGGATTAACCGAGCCAATCTAAGAACCTAATTATCCGAGGTACGCGCGTCTATGCTGTGTATTAACCGAGCTTCTAAAATATGAGTATGTATGTACATATTTCCATTTAAAATCGTCGGGGCCTTCGGGGAATCCCCCTGACCCGTGTGAGGGGTTCCCTATTTATGTTTTTGGAACTCTTTCAGCATGTAAATTTTACGTCAATGCAGTGCGTTATAGCGTTTACTACGGAGAAGTACGAGTATACTCACATAATTTATTTGGTTGGAGTTCTGGTAGTTAAGTGTAATTAATACGAACTGTTTTGTTTGAATTTTTGTTTGTCGTATTATAATGGAGCAAAACAAGCGTAAAAGAATCGTCGTTCCTATTGAAGAAAAATTAAAAGCCATCAGAAGAACTGAAGCAGAAGAGACAATTAAAGTTGTTACACGAGATTATGGAGTAGGTGAGGTAACAGTTGGAGATTGGAAAGAAACCGCACAAAAATATAAGAGTGGTGTATAAATCAAGCCTCCTCGTCCTCAGGAAGAAAATCAATGAAAACTATGAAAAGGTTAACGAAGCTTTATTCATGTGGTTTAACCAACAGAGATCAAAAGGTGTGCCTCTGTCAGGTCCAATTTTAGAACAGAAAGCAATAATGATTAATAGGCAATTCCCAGAGATAGATCAGTTTACCGCCAGTTCTGGATGGCTTGACCGCTGGAAAAAACGGTACGGTGTACGACAACTGACTGTATGTGGTGAAAAACTGATGTGTCATCAATTGAGAAGTTTAAGCAGAACTTTAAAAAGCAAATGAAGTGAAACAATCAAATTTCCACTGTGACGAAACTGGTCTGATGCTGCATCTCGATCAGCTCCTGGGCACAAACAAAGTAAGGAAAGATTAACTATAATGGTATGTTCTAATGCATCTGGCACGCACAAAATCCCACTGATGGTGATTGACAAGTCTGCACGTCCAAGAGCTTTAAAAGACATCTCACCCAAAGCCCTGCCAGTCTATTACAAAAGTCAGAAGAGCGCATGGATGGATGCGACCTTATTTACTAACTGGTTTGAAGAAGAGTTCGTGCCATCTGTGACTAAATTTTTGAACAGAAACCGAACTCATTAAAAAAAAAATTACAGGCGTTTATATCTTGAACATCTGTTAGAATACACAGAAAAGGAGGATATTATCAATGGGATGAGAAAAGTTACACTGAAAAATGTTATTTACTGGGTAAGTCAAGCTTGAGATTCTGTGCGTACTACCACTATTCAAAAATCTTGGTCAAAAGCTATTGATTTTGAGGACTATAATGACAGTGAAGATGATACTCCATTGAATGAATTAGCTTTGAAATTCAGAAGCCATGGAAGAAATGTCCTGTTCAAATTTTGACAGCGAGATAGAAGAAAAAGAAAAAAGTTTATTTGAATTAATGCAAAAATTAAAAGGTTGCGAAAATGTGACAAGAGAAGATGTTATTGAATGGATTACAGCAGATGATTTAGAAGAAGAAATGAGTATTGAAGAAATAACGAATCCGGATTATTCGAGTTTTCAGTTATCCGAAGAGGGTGCCCCCCCACGTTACCTTGGATAACCGGGGTTCTACTGTGTATATATATATATATATATATATATATATATATATATATATATATATATATATATATATATATATATATATATATATGTATATATATATATATATATATATATATATATATATATATATATATATATATATATATATATATATATATATGTAATACTTGCACACACTTTCCTTCGTATTATTTTCAAAAAATTGCTACAAATCGCTGTCTTATCTCGAAAAGTACTGATCAAAAAATTTTGAAAAAATTCTGGAATAGTCTAAATAAAGTGTAGATTAAGAGAAAATTATCACGTTTGATAATTTTTCTGGTATATATATGTGACATTACAGAAAGCTAAAGGTTTGAAAAGTTGGGAATTCAACCGGTACTAAGAGCAACGAAATATCAAACGTATTCGTTGCAATCAATAATGTCATGATAACTGGTGACCAACGGCTAGGTATAAAATAATTTTATTTTGTTGGTTTATAATTAAATAGTAAATAACTGCTTTAAACCTTTACTACTAGATTCACTTATTGGCTATTAGATAGCTAATTGCGCAAGTCCAACTTGCACTTGACCGGTTATTGGTAATAATATCTTTTATTTAAAGCATCGAGTTGTAACTTTACCGTGTTTAATTTAAAATTTGCTTTTGGTAAGAATTTTATTGCTCAGGTTTATTGAAGAATATTTTTGAATAAAAATTTAGATCATTTCTACACACTTTTGATCACGGAAATACAATGTTTATGTCCGTTCGTCCTCGTGTATGATAGTATTATAGGCGTGTATGTTAGACTATGTGATAAAGTTATGTTTATTGTTATAATTGGAAAGCAAAAAAGTTAAAATATATAAACAAAGCATCGTCCCTGTATACTAACCTTGTCATAACACGAAGTACTACAGAGTTAAATAACTAGTAACACATTAATACACGTACCTACTAATTTTGACATGTTCAACTCCTGTATATATTTTTGCATAATTTATTTCCAGTTTAATTTTGGATCAAAATATATGTATGCCAAAAATATTGTTATAACTTGAATTCCGGAAAAATATGAAAGCGGTCGTTTTATTTTCGTTTGGTGCAATCACTATACAGTCCCTGGCCAAATTATTAGACGAACTGCAAGATTTCATGTAAAATATTAATTACCGAGTGATATTGTATCGTTTTATTATTTTAAATTGATTTGTTTTTTATTTTTATATTATCCAATCAATTACCTATTTATTTGACATAAATAAAACAGCATTAATTTAGAAAAGCATAAGTTTATTAAGTTTTAAAGAAAAGTGAAATTAATGTTAGTAAAAGTCAATATTTAGTTGAGCCACCTTTAGCCGCTATCAAAGCTTTAATTCTGCGCGGCATGCTATCAATGCAAGATTGTACTGTCTCCTGCATTTGAGGATGATGATTCCACAGATGAATAATCTTTTCTAGGAACTGGGTTTTGTTGGTAATCACATCTTTAGCCACTTCTCTTTTCATCAGCTCCCACACATTTTCAATGGGGTTCATATCAGGGCTATTACCCGGCCAATCCAACAGAGGGATATTTTTTCTGCCAAAAAAGCTTTAACAGACCGAGCAGTGTGGCAGGGAGCTCCATCTTGCATGAAAGTGAATGGTTCCCCATTTGGAAACCATTCTCTGAGCTGCGGAATCAACCGATTTTGTAATACTTCTTTGTACTGATCTTGCCTCATTATTCCTTTGACGACGTACAGACGTCCAGTGCCCTTGCCGCTGATGACTGACCAAATCATCACTTTGGTGGGATGTTTAACCATCGGGACGACACAATCAGGATGAAACTTTTCTCCATGACGACGACGCACATACTGAGCTTTATTCTGCAAAATTTCGAATGTGCTTTCGTCACTGAAGCAGACCTGTCAAAAATAGGAAAAATATATAAACTTCCATGTTTATTTGGCTTTATTTAACTGAAAATGATAATAATGTATCAATTATTGATTAAATTGCTGTATCTTACCGATCTCCAGAAGTCCACATCTTTGTCTTGCCATTGTTTGGCCCACTTCAGGCGCTTTGCTTTCATTGCAGCTGTTAAGTTGGGCTTCCTGGCGGGGCGACAGGCCTTAAAATCTAATTCTTTCAATTTTCTTCGAACAGTGCGCTCAGAAGCATTTACGCTAGCATCCTGGAGTTGTGATTTTATTACCTTTGTGGTAGCAAATCTGTTTTCTACACAAATTTTCTTCAAACATCTCTCTGACCGTGGAGTGAAAATTGGTTTTCTACCGCATCTTTTCTTTCTTTTCGGGCTTAATTCCTTCCCTGACTCAATTTTCTTTTTTATGCGTCGTACACTAGCTTCAGAAACCTCCAATCTTCGTGATATTTCTCGGTTTGTAAATGTTTTCGCAATCACAAGGGCCTTCACTTCAGCTTTTTTACGTGGTGAAAGATCGCCTTTTCTACCCGTAATGAAAATAGTCCAATTACTTTTTTAAAACACTGCATACAAAATAAACTAATAACTGAGTAGTATAAAAAACTGTTAAACAAACAATCACAGTCCATAAAGCCACAGAAACACGTCCGTACCTGACTCGATTCCGATCGCGACTGATACAGGTTTGTACTTGTTTACGTTCATGTATCACTTTGTCAACACAGTGTTGCCATATGTTAAAAATAAATACAAATATGTAGTTTACAACAATTCTTTTAAATAAAAATCAATAATATTGTAGTTTAAATATACCATTATTGCATAAAAACTCTTAAGAAACATAAAATTACTAAAAAAAATACAGTGCGTCTAATAATTTGGCCAGGGACTGTATACCACTAAAGAGAGATATTATATACTTAGGCGCCAGAATTTCTAACAAGGGAGCCTGTGAAGAAGAAATTAAAAGAACGATAGCGATGGCCAAAACTACAATGACAAGCCTAAGCAAAGTATGGAAAGATCTCGGAACATATAAAATGACTAGTAAAAGGCTTGTCAATTCACTAATATTTCCTATAGCCACATACGGAGCCGAAACATGGACTATTAATGCGGCATGCCGTAAAAGAATAGAGGCTTTGGAAACTACATGCTACAGGCGGATGCTCAGAATTTCCTGAACAGAAGGACAATGAACCTGAGCAAGACAAAACTAATGAGCCCAGAGCAAATAACGTTTATCACCGCAAATCGCCCATTAGAGAACATATCCGAATATATATACCTCGGACAAAAAGTATTACTAGGAAAGGAGAATCAAACAGTAGAAATTTCTCGAAGAGTGGGTCTTGGTTGGGCAGCTTTTGGTAAACTCTGGTTTATTTTCAGATCATGAAATATCCCTGTAAACCTCAAAAGGACAACGTACGAGTCGTGTGAACTGTCAGTGCTCACGTACGATCTTAAAATGATGTCAGTAAGTCGTAAATCGATGAACAGACTTCGAGTGGCGCAGCGTGCGATGGAGAGAGCTGTGCTTGGAGTGAGTTTGAGAGATAGAAATGAGGAAATCCCGAGAAGAACACGGCTGATGTATGCTCTGGAAAGAGCGACTCAACTAAAGTGGAGATAGACTGGCCACGCAGCCAGAGAGAACAACAACAGATTGGTCTATAAGCTTACAATATGGCGCCCAAAGGAGAGTAAGAGGAGTATGGGAACACCACCAAGAAGATAGCGAGACAAATCCAGAATATGGCAGGACAAAATTGGAACATAACGGGTCTGGACAGGGAAAAATAGAACGATTTGGAAGAGACCTACATCCAAGAGTGGATGAGAGCAGGCTGAAAAGAAGAAGAAGACTGTTACCGTGGAATTTCTTTCAGGTTCTTGTTAAGTTAAAAGACTTTCTGCTGTCTGCGGATATTTGAATAAGTAGCTGATGTTCAAGCGTTCAAAGTGAATGAAGGAATAAGCGTACTATCATCTGCAAAGCTGTAGATTGAATTTGTGGTCCTTTCCGGCAGAAGAGGGAGTAGGGGACAGTATGAAGCCTTAGGGCACACTGGTGTTGATAGTGAAGGTGTTAGAAAAAAATCCGTCGACCGCCATTCGTAAAGAACGCACTTTGAAGAAATACGATAGCCATAAACAGAACTTTTCAGACATATCATAAGAGGATAGCTTAGCCAACAACTTATCATGCCAAACACGGCCAAATGCCTTGGATATATTAAGTGCCACTGCTCGTCTGAGCAGCCGATGTCCGAGCGTTCAAAGCGAATGAAGAGATAAGCGTACTGTCATCTGCAAAGTTGCAGATTGGATTCGCGGTTTTTTCCAGCAGATCGTTAATGTAAATGAGAAAGAGAGTAGGAGAGAGTATGGAGCCTTGGAGTACACGGGCGTTGATAGTGAAGGTGTTAGAAATAAATCCGTCGACCGCCATTCGTAAAGAACGCTCTCTGGACACATGAGACCCACAAACAGAACTTTTCAGACATACCATAAGAGCGTAGCTTAGCCAACAGTCCATCGTGCCAAACACGGTCGAATGCCTTGGATACGTCAAGGGCAACCCCTCGAGATTCTCGAAAGTGTTCAAGTTGTGTTGTTCCAAACATATGTCACATAAATTAGAGGATCTCCTGTTGATCTTTGCCTACGAAAGTCTGATTGACAGTCGCTAATAATATTGATTCCTTCAAGATATTTTAGAAGATGCTGATTGATAGTATTTTCCATAACTTTCAATATTATCGAAACCTGTGCGACTGGTGGGTAATTGTTTGACAAGTTACCGTTTATTTAGTTATATTTATACTTTTAATTAAATCGCTTTTTAATTTGTTTTTATTTGTTCAAGCAGTCTACTAATCATACCCAGCTTCCAAATAATGTACGAAAATTAAATAAAAAATTAGTCCAAAGAAGGAACCTCGCGAGACACTATTTGCAATAATTTTTATGTCACAACTTTTGCTAACTAGGTTGGTATTGCATTAGTTTATATACGGTTAAAGTAAAGTTTTATTTAATTAGCAAATTTACAATTTCTCGATTGTTTTTTTTTAATCTTTCGTGGCTCACACAGTCAAAAGCTTTTTGTAGGTCGCAAACTGTTGCTCCTACAAATTGACTCCGCTCCCTTTCCCGACACGATACTGATGTTTAAAGAAAAGATTTTTTTAAATGTGATTTTATCTGTAACTTTAAAAAACCTTAAACTATTGTTGTTTTGATGCGATCTAAAGAAATTAAGTCAAGTTATTGGAAGAATTATGACCCACTTATGAATAGGAAATATTTTTGGAATCTTTAATTCCTGCAACAAAGCATATAATTATTAATTTGGTTAATGCGATAATAATTATAACAATTTTTTATTTATTAGTGTTCATGGTTTCTAATAACAAAATTACTTAAAATTTTAGATAAAGTTAGATCAATATTCTTTATATCTCATGGTGTAACAATTATTAACTATTAATATTGTAACCTTTTTTATTAGTAAATATTTTTAAGCAACAAGGTATTGTCATTGACCTAATAGTAAAAATTTATAATTAAGAAATTACGAAATTTTTTATTGATACATATATTTAAAAAACTGCTTACCAACCAAAGCAAATACACAAATAAAAATTACCACAGCACACATTGCTACAACACAGAAATTTATACTAAAATTTCAAGATAACGATAATTTGAAAGACCGTTAAAAATTTCTTTTAAACTTTTTCATTTATCACTGACCATCTTTAAGGAGAACAATACATAAGGTATTACATGCACCTAAGGTAAGTTTGATCACTTTGATGTTTTTTTTTTTTCTGCGCGGTGCAAAATTCAAGGCTGTCCACTAAAACATATACCTGATACCTCGGTAACTTGCACACGAATGATTTTGTATAAACAATTTTTAGGTAAATAAATTATTAAGAAGATATCATGTTAGTTGGGATTATGTTTTCTGTTTTAAGGACATGCATATATTTTATTTTAAATGGTAATTAACCTTACGCGATAATTATGTTTACTAAATTGGTGTATTTTTTGGTTTAAAACAATAATCAAGGATATCAGAGGCAGATCAACAATTACATTTCTTATAATACCATTGCCGAAACTATAGATAACGATTATCAAATGGATGTACTCTACATAGATTTCTTTAAAGCCGTTGACAGATTTCACCACAGACTTTTAATAAGAGAAAACTTTAAAACCTGGGCTTGGCTGATCTATTAGTCACTTTAGCTCTTTCTTACTCGAATAGTGCCCAAGTGCGAGTGTTGTATGATAAGTACCTGGCCTCGGCCAGAGATGGAGCTACTACTATTTCAAAAATTATATTTTTCGTAAACATAACCTTTCGCAAAAATTCTGTCAAATTTTCAAGTCGCTGCGTGATTCAGTTTGTGAGTGGCAGCCATTTAAATAGAACAACTTTTGTAATTTTACAACAATAGAAAAAATTGAATATCGAGCAATGATAAAATATTTGTTTTTGAAAAAGAAAACAAATGATGAGATAAAAGCGAAACTCAGCGAACGTTATGGAGACTCTGCACCTTCGTTATCGTTATAAAATGTTGGACAGCTGAATATAATCGCAGCTATACAAGCATTTTTGGTGAAGAACGTCCAGGTCATCCAAACGAGGCCACCACATCAGAAATGATTGAAAAAATCCAGGATGTAGAGATAAATGATCCGAGAGTGAAAGTGCGTGAGATTGCTGAGACTATGGGCATCTCAATTGAACGGGTGCAGATCATATTAACAACTTATTTGGATATGAGAAAGTTTTCCGCAAGATAGGTGCCGCGATTGCTCACAATTGATAATACAAGCGCGCGTGTGTCAATCGTAATAATTTTTGGCGTCGATTCATAACTGTTGACGAAATATAGATTCATCACAGCACACCAGAGAAACAAAGTCATGGCCAGAATATTTTGGGATACACGCGGCATAATCCACGTCGATTACCTTGAAAATGGCAAAACAATTAATGGGAGAGTATTATGTCAACCTATTGAATCGTTTCAACCATGCTGTAAAAGAAAAACATCCGCATTTCGTAAAGAAAAAAAAATCTCTTTCATCAAGACAATGCACGCGTGCACATTTGTGTCATCACTATGGCAAAATTAGAATATAAATTGCTTCTGCATCAACAATATTCGTCAGATTTAGTCCCCAGGAATTATTTCTTATTTCCAAATATGAAAAAATGACTTGGCGGAAAAAGATTTGTGTCAAACGATGAAGTAATTGCTGGAACAAACGCCTATTTTGAAGGGTTAGAGAAATCGTATTTTTTAGATGGGATGCAAAAGATAAAAAAAACGTTGTACTAACTGTATCGAGCTAAACGGAGACTATGTTGAAAAATAAAATAAATTGTACACATAAAAATGGTTTTTTTTGTGTCAAGACCCGGTACTTATCATACAACCCTCGTACAAGAACATTGATTGGCTATATATCTTGCAACTTCTGGTGTTCCTTAGGGGTCACTCCTAAGGCCATTGTTTGTCATTTTTTATCAAAGATATTAAATTGAAATTTAACCTACCATATATATATATATATATATATATATATATATATATATATATATATATATATATATATATATATATATATATATATATATATATATGTATATATATATATATATATATATATATATATATATACATATATATATATATATATATATATATATATATATATATATATATATATATATATATATATATATATATTTATATATACATATATATATATATATATATATATATATACATATATATACATATATATCTATATATATATATATATATATATATATATATATATATATATATATACAGTGGCGAACAAAAGTATGAAAACATTTTCTTAATCAAAAATATAAAATACTAGTCTTGTTTTGTTGACAATTTCTTTATAGAATTTTATTATTGACTATAAAAACTTTGTTTACCTTTTCTGGTAGATAAGGTTTTTAAGAAACGCGTTTTGTCCTTATCGAAAGCATTGAAATAAATTTATCATTCTGTTTTAAGAGTACGTTATTGTTGATACAAAGTAATTTAGTAGCATTGTTTAAGAGTGTGGTTTTTGCCAAAATGCCAAAGTGCAAATATTACAGTTCAGATCTGAAACATAAAATTATTTATGTATTGTATCAAAGTGAAAAGAAGCAAACTGAAATAGTAAAATCTTTAAACATGCATAGGGGCAATGTCAGCATAATTGTTAAGAAGTTCTCGAGAAGGGGCACTGTTGATCCGGCATTTAAAAGTGGTAGACCCCGAAAAACAAGTAAGAGAGTAGACAAAATTATAATTCGAAAAGCGAAAAATGATCCCAAGAAAACTGCTATTGATATTAATAAAGAACTAAGGCAGGAATATCAGGATGTAGTGGTGTCAGACATGACTATTAGGCGTCGTCTGTTATCTGAAAATTTTTATGGTAGGCGTGCTGTTAAAAGCCACTCTTTACAAAGTGACACAGAAAAGAGAGACTGAAATTTGCTAAGGAACATAAAGACTGAACTCAAAATCAATGGTGTCTAGTAATCTTTAGTGACGAAAGTAGGTTCAATCTCTTTGGAAGTGATTCTACTGGTTATGTAAGAAGACCAGTTGGTCTAAGGTATGACCCAAAGTACCTTGTACCTACTGTCAAACATGGCGGTGGAAATATCATGGTATAGGGTTGTTTTCGACGGTCTGAGATATTGGAAAATAATTTGATTCCTTAGGAAGATTTGCCACTGTCATGGATTTTTCAACAAGGCAATGACCCAAAACACACATCTCGCTTGTCCAAGAATTGGTTTTCTCAACAAAGGAATCGGGTGATGCGCTGGCCTTCACAATCACCTGATCTGAACTTCATTAAAACAAGAATGGGAAAAAATACCACCCAATTTTTGTGCTAGGCTTATGGACTCTATGGGCAGAAGATGACAAGCAGTGATTGACGCAAAAGGATATTCCACTAAATATTAAGTATTTTCGACATCTTAGTCGTCTTAGTGAAATTTTTATTTTATAACAAAAATATTTCCATACTTTTGTTTGGGAATAATTTTATTACGTTAAAAACTAAGCACATTTCTAATTAACAATAACTGTTTTAGTCTTCAAAATGTTTGTTAGCCAAGAATTGGTTTTCTCAACAAAGGATTCGGGTGATGCGCTGGCCTTCACAACCACCTGATCTGAACTTCATTAAAACAAGAATGGGAAAAAATACCACCCAATTTTTGTGCTAGGCTTATTGACTCTATGGTCAGAAGATGACAAGCAGTGATTGACGCAAAAGGATATTCCACTAAATATTAAGTATTTTCGACATCTTAGTCGTCTTAGTGAAATTTTTATTTTATAACAAAAATATTTCCATACTTTTGTTTGGGAATAATTTTGTTACGTTAAAAACTAAGCACATTTCTAATTAACAATAACTGTTTTAGTCTTCAAAATGTTTGTTAGCATGTATACGATTAATAAATAAATATTGTAATTGTAAACCGTTTAAATGTTAAGACTAGAGATGGGAGATTAAACGTTTCCGTACTTTTGTTGGCCACTATATATATATATATATATATATATATATATATATATATATATATATATATATATATATATATATATATATATATATATATACATATATATATATATATATATATATATATATATATATATATATATATATATATATATATATACATATATATATACATATATATACATATATATATATATATATATATATATATATATATACTAAAACCAAGGTTCGCAGATGACATTATGATTATTATGAGGCTTCCTTGAAGGTTGGACTAGAAATGATCGTAAATAAAACCAAAATAATGGGTCCCCGAGATAGATAGATGTGAATGCTGCTAACCAAGAGCTCGAAAGTTATATCAAGAACTTTTATATTATTTCCAAGAGCTCCAGAAAATTACGTACAACAGTTTAAAATTAGTACCTGTAACAAAAAATTCACAACAATACATTTTAAATTGTACTGTTTATCTAAATATGTGCCTAAGTTAATGACAGTATGAATAAATAATACCTAATTATTTTCCCGATTAGATTTTTTTAAATACTACGATTTTTAATGTTTACACAATTCATATTCAATTTTTTGATGATTCACCTGGAAAAAATTTTAAAAAGGAAATTAGTAGAACGCATAATATATTTAGAAACATCGAAGCAAGACAGAGCCTTATGAAGGGAACGTATCTGAGAATCTTACATTATTACACGACTTCCTAAAAATAATTGACTTGTTTGGATTTTTTCCTTTTTTTTTTCCTCCAGTTCTGGGCATAGCACACGCGCTGCAGAAAAATCCCTAAACTTGAGTGACGATGCTAGAGCAATGGAGTGTCCCGACATAATTATATCGTTAACGTTACCTATTTTAGAAAATTTGCCACCTGGGTTTTTGTAGTATTAAATTCTACTTGGTTACTGTCACCTCAAGACAGTATTTCTTCCAGGTCTTTGTTAACTTGAACGACTGCCTACTATCTGCAGATATTTACATGAGTAGCTGATGTTTGTGCGTTCAAAGCGAATGAGGAAATAAGCGTAATGTCATCTGCAAAGCTGTAGATTGAATTTCTAGTCCTTTTTCGCAGATCATTAATGTAAATGACAGAGAGAGTAAACGACAGTATGGAGCATTGGGGCACATCAGCGTTGATAGTGAAGATACTAGAAAGAAATCCATAAACTAAAGCCTTCAGACATGCCATAAGAGCGTAAGTTTGAAAACCTTCCGCCATGAAAAACACGGTCGAATGTCTTGAATATAAAAGTGCAACCATTGGAGATTCTCCAGAATATTCAATTGTGTTGTTTCAAACATGTATTACATATATATTAAATACATATTATATAGGTTAGAAGATTTCCTGTTGATCTTTGCTTACGAAAGCCATATTGATGATCGCTAATAATGTTAAATCCGTCTAGATATTTCAAAAGATGCTGATTGATAGCCTTTTCCATAACTTTCGATATTATTGGAAGTAATGCGTCTGGACGATAGTTTTTTGGCAAGGTCTTCTTGCCTTTTTTGAGTATCGGCTAATCTGTAGCGCATTTCCAACAGGAAGGAAATATTCTCTTTCTGTAGCATAGGTTAAAAAGTCTACAGAAAACTGGAGTGGGATCGCTTGCGCATTTTTTGCGTACTATGGCAGGTATTCCATTACCGCCAGAAGCGTTTTTGATGCCTAGCTTCATTAAAATACATTTTATGATATGCTGTCTGAAGGCAATCTTGGGCATCATTGACTGCAGTATGGGAGTAGTAGGAGGTATTTTTCCTTGGAAATCAACAGTAGAATGTGACGGAAGAGGTGCGGTCAACAAGTTGATTTTCTCAACAGGTGTTGTTCCGAGAGTATTATCTGGCAGTATGAACGGTAGTAGAGTCGATTTGGTGACATTTTGACTAATAGCCCCAAAGGACCTGGAATTGTTGGGGGACGCAAGTTTTTAATTCGTTGGTGGTGTGCCTCCTTGGTCTCGCCGATAATTTCTTTGAATTGTTAAGATTGTCACGCCATTGTCGGTAGACAAGATGTTTAGAAGCAACAGCTTTTTTGCATTTTCGAACGAACCTAGGCTTGCCGTTGGAAGAGCAGAATAAAAACACCAGCCAAAATGACATCGGAAACCTCCTTAGCTCAGCCAGATGGGTCGTCGGATTTAAAACAAACATCGAACTAAGGGAAAGTTCACAAACATTTTACTTAGTTCTTTCTATTTAGCAAATTTGTAGTGCCAAATCTTGCGCGCTACTACCGTCAGAAAGTGTTTACTCACCTAGAAATTTTATGTAACTGCCAAAATTTAACATCTAATTAAATCCTTTTATTATATTAGGTAAATTTAATTGTTCTTAACAAGTGTCCATCATAAAATTGTTTAGATAATCCTTTTTGGTGAAATCACAAACTAAAAACTAATTAGAACGCGGCGATTTCCGAGAATTCCAGTTGAAGTAAGAACTCATTTTAAGTTTCTAGGGATTATGGAAATTCCTAGGGACATTTTATGATAAAAACTATACTGTAAATTTCATTGCCCTTTTGGAAACCAACCAGTCGCAAACAGTACTTTGTCATTGATACAGGCTCAATTGTTTTGTGAAAATGCCAAAAACGAAACAAGTTTCCGTCGAAAAGCGGGCTCTGATAATTGCGCGACATCAAAATGGTCACTTAAGTCGACAAATCGCGAGTGATATCCGGGTGCCAAGGAGAACGGTGGACTACATCGTAAAAAAATTTTCTGCGGGACATGGAATTCTCAACCAAAAACGTTAAGGAAAGCCTCAGACAGAGCTCAGCAGACGTAAGCGCCGCCTAACAGCACCAGAAATCACGGCTTATGTAAACCTGGAGCGGCACATCCCCATCAGCGTGACAACCGTGAAGAACAGGTTAGCAGAAGGTGGACTACGCGGGAGAGTTGGATAGTTACAGTGAGGAAACCACTTCTTAGGCAAGTGAATAATCGTAAACGATTAGAATGGGCACGAGAACATGAAAATTGGACATCAAAACAATGAAATTCCGTCATTTGGAGCGACGAATCTAATTTCGAAATGTTCGATTCAAATCGACAAGTTTACGTGTAGCGGTCAGCTGGCGAGAGGATGTTTAAAGCCTGTCAGTTGCCTACAATAAATCATGGTGGAGATTCAGTAATGGTTTGGGGATGTTTTGGCAACAGTAAAGTTGGAAAAATCTTCAGGATAAAAGGAATCATGCGAAAAGAACAATATCAAGAAATTTTACTAACTCAATTGCTTCCTTCTGGAAGAGATATTTTTCAAGAGAAATTTATTTTTCAGCATGACAACGATGCTAAACATTCTGCTAAATAAATTAGAGAACTTTTACACCAATGAAAATCCGACGACGTCCTAGAAGTGATGACTTGGCCTCCACAATCACCCGACTTGAACCCCATCGAATTGCTGTGGGACCACCACAGTGACGAAACGACGCTTAAAGTCCTCCGGATTCTTCTGGAACAGCTGCAAACCATCCTTGCAACACTTCACACGATTCCGTTTTTGGTCAAGCGTGAGCAATCGCGGCACCCATCTTGCGGATAGCTTTCTCATGTCCAAATGTTTATGCAATATATTATGTACCCGTTCAGTCGAGATGCCCACAGCACTAGCAATCTCACGCACCTTAACTCTTCTGTCATCCATCACCATATCATGGATTTGATCAATGATTTCTGGAGTCGTAACCTCCACAGGCCGTCCAGAACGTTCAGCGTCACTTGTGCCCATATGGCCAGTCCGAAAATTTTGAAACCACTTATAAACTGTTCTAATCGAAGGTGCAGAGTCACCATAATGTTTATCAAGCTTCTCTTTAGTCTCCTGAGGCGTTTTGCCTTTCATAAAGTAATGTTTAATCACCACACGAAATTCTTTTTCGTCCATTACTTGAAAATCACTCGACTTCCTTGATTCACACGAATGCCAAACACAAAGAAATAGACCAATATGGCTGAAACTTGGTGTGCGTTCATTCAAGAGATGCTACTAACTAAATATGACCTCGATACGCGCCGGTGGTGCCATCTCTCGGACCTTGCACGGACTTTTCAAACCAGCCTCATATATAATATATATATATATATATATATATATATATATATATATATATATATATATATATATACATATATATATATATATATATATATATATATATATATATATATATATATATATATATATACAGTCCCTGGCCAAATTATTAGACGCACTGTATTTTTTTTAGTAATTTTATGTTTCTTAAGAGTTTTTATGCAATAATGATATATTTAAACTACAATATTATTGATTTTTATTTAAAAGAATTGTTGTAGACTACATATTTGTATTTATTTTTAACATATGGCAACACTGTGTTGACAAAGTGATACATGAACGTAAACAAGTACAAACCTGTATCAGTCGCGATCGGAATCGAGTCAGGTACCGACGTGTTTCTGTGGCTTTATGGACTGTGATTGTTTGTTTAACAGTTTTATACTACTCAGTTATTAGTTTATTTTGCATGCAGTGTTTTAAAAAAGTAATTGGACTATTTTCATTATGGTGTAACATTGGAACTTGCCCGCACGTTGTGGTGTCATTTTGTAACCTGCAAAACTGTCCTCAGTTTGAGGCATCTTTTTTTGTACCCTGTGAGAAGTTGTTTGTCCCACGCTTGAGCGCAATTTTCTTACAGCCCCGCTTTAATTTCTGATAATGAATCGAGTGAATCCTGATTTTAAAAGAACTAAAGAAATTAAACACACACTAGCTCAGTTTTCCTTGGTAGAGAGATATGGATAAGAGATAATTTTTGTACGTCTTTTTGGAATTTTTTTTTCTATTTTTAAAAAGCTTCAGTTGTACAAGTTTTTTGGGCACCATTCATTTTAAAATAGAAAGGATCTAACTTCAGTTAAAAAAATGAAAAAATACTGAAGGGTTTTATGGGTATTACTAAAAAGAATTAGTCTAGTACAACTTATCCCGAAAAGAAAAATAGGTATTCAGTGAGACACTAGCTTTAATCAACAAAAAGAAAATTTATTCATGTTTTTAAAAATAAAAAGTTCTAACCTTTGCAGTTCTACAAAAAAATTCTAGCCTAACTGGTAGTTATTACATTTAAATTCTGAACTATGACTACCCCCGAAGACGAAAAATAGTGCTTTTCACTTCACTTTTTAGTCAGTTTTAAATTGCTGTTAAGGCACTACTCAGGGATAGGTCTATTGAAGGATGTTTTGGTCACTTACTGTTCTTATTCCGGCTTTGATGGAATACGGCCGATTTCACACTTTTCTAGCAAACACTTAGAGAGCCCACTACGGCTTTTCGTTAAGAAACTGGTGCTTTACTTAGCTCGCATGATGGTTGTTATGAGCCTTTGCTGTAGCTCAATCGAAGGAAGCCTACTTGGCGGCTCCGATGAAAATTAGCCGCGCCTACTCGGCGGCTGGATGGAAATTAGCCAAGACAGTCGTTTCTCGGACCCTTAAATAAACCGTGCCAACTCTGCCGGTAATATGGCGACGCCGGAACCAAAACTGCGGATACACACATTTCACCAATCGCGGCGTAGCGGTAGATTCGGTCAGGAACCCGCACTGCACAGTATATACCGAACGTCTTGGAATCTCTGTTTAATATACCGTTCGATACAAAAATGAAAATAAGTACAATTTGAAGTGAAAAATCAGTAACATTACATGGTCTTAAAATCTAGGAAAAAATGAATGTTACATTTACCCCCTTCCAAAAAGAAATAGACTACACTAGTCTATTAAACTTAGGCTACTTATGAAAAGGTACAAAGTGGTACACTATCACTTAATACTAAGGTCAGAACTTAAAACAAAAGTACAGACTTCGGACCTTACTACTAGACTTAATTCAATTAAGCACTAATATTAAGTACAATGAAAACCAAATGAAAATCTTTGCATGATCACAAGAATCTTATAACTAGACTTAACTTAATTAGACCTTAAGGTTAAGTACATCAAAAAGCAAATAAAAATCCTTGCATGAACATAAGAAATACCTTTCAAAAATAACAATCGCGGTCTTCTTATATAAAAGAATCAGCTCTGTTATTGTTACCAAAACAAAAAATATAACTTTGTCTAGACTCTTGTCTAAATCAAAAAAGTGAACTGAAATAAAATATGAACACCCCCCTTAAAACATTTTAAGGATTGTCTGAAAATTTTCTATTTCAGCAAAAGAAATTTATAAAAATTCTTAAATAAAGAAAAAAAATAAAAAAATGATTCTAGTGCAAACACTTACACTAAAAAGAAAAAGTCTTGTCAGACCATTTAGCACTAGGCCAAAAAAAGAATATCTGGATAAATATCCAGAGAAACGCTCGGGAAAAATCACCATCCATGCTCTAGCTCATCGCTAAGAGAACATTCTAAATCTAGTATCACTACTAGTCGCACTCGGAAAATAATCGCACTCTATCGCGCAATGTCGACGTCCTAAGACATCTAGACATGCTAAAATCGCTAGGGAAAACGCTCTGGTTGATCGCCAGAAAACACGTCAGCTTATCGCCAACAAAACACTCTGGTATCGCCAGATAATCGCACTCTATAACGCAATGTCGACGTCCTAAGACATCCAGACATGCTAAAGTCGCCAGGGAAAACGCTCTGGTTGATCGCCAGAAAATACCTCGGCTCCTCGCCAAGAAAACATTCTGGTACACCGCCAGAAAAAAAACCTCAGCTCCTCGCCAAGAAAAACACTCTGTAAGTAGTCCTCGACTACACAAAGTCTGCGTTCTAAAAGAACAATCTCGCCTTTAACATAGTGAGCAGCTATAAAAGCTAACAATATCACTATAGGCACAGTGAATAGCTATAAAAGCTAAAATTCACCCTAAACACAGTGAATAGCTATAAAAGCTAAAATTCATCAAACTGAATGATCCTGCTTCAAAAAGCAATGTTCACTAAGAACAGAATGATTAGT
This sequence comes from Pachyrhynchus sulphureomaculatus, assembly GCA_019049505.1. NCBI lineage: Eukaryota > Metazoa > Arthropoda > Insecta > Coleoptera > Curculionidae > Pachyrhynchus > Pachyrhynchus sulphureomaculatus. The sequence goes on along the minus strand of CM032449.1, from coordinate 38,734,751 downwards.
CCGCGCGCAACTAACATTCAAGGAAACATTCCTAACATAACTATATGAGACAGCAAGTCTCGAAATAGGACCTCCCTAAAGTCATAATCCTAAATATAGGAGTCCATAAGCAAAACGACTCAAAATCTCGCATTTTGAGCACATGCCCTCAGGCAACCAACATACACCGAAATATATACAGAAATATGTACAGAAATATATACAGAAATACATACAGGAGTTCAAATCCCAAACTCTTGGTTATGATTACTCCATACTGAGCTTGGTGAAAGCTCTTAGCAAAAGCTAATCAAATCTTCGGCACATCGCACCAAAGTGACAAATCTGCCTAGAAACATGAGCCAGAAGAAACGCCCTCCGTCATTCTTCAGGGTGGCTACACAGAGATAGAAAACTTAACCAGCATTGCGCTTCTCCAAGTTACATGAAGAACCCTCGTGTACTGGTCTCGCCCTAGAACAACAACGAAAAACATTCAATCCATCCCACATAACAGGAGACAAACACCTCACCACGATATACTGAATGGTGGAGACAATAAAATACAGAATTGGTGACCCTGGTGTCCACCAACAAAAGGGAGTAGATTATAGCATCCACTAAACTGAAACGGTGTCTACCACACCACCATAAGTCAAAAAAAAAATTTAATCAATAGGGTGTTCCGAAACACACTACTGCCAACAGCCTGTCACCACTAATAGGCTAATTGGAGCTGAGGTCGACTACAGTAGCTAGGCTCTCCTTTGGTTCAAATAGAAATAACCATTGGGTAACAAAACCCCTAAAGGTCCCAAAGGTCAACCGTTCACCCCCCATAGACTACCCTTCCAATCAGTCTGTTCCTCAGGAAGACTAACTCCCTGCCAAACGTCGTAACGGCATCTGTTAGCACCCGGTGCATCACAGCCTGTAAAAACAGATAACTCATGGGATACAACCTAAAAGGTTTACAAGGTTGACTTAACCAAGCTTCTAACGAAATTTTAAAAAAACGAAAATGAGCTTAAAAAGCTACATGAAGCAAAAATTTCTCAAATTTTTCGGTGGCAACGCAACAAAACTTTTGAAGACGACAAGAGCTTTTCCAGCTTAATCAGAAACAAGGAGAAAACATTGACAGCTAAAATATTCGATCATGGTGTTAATCGTCTCCCTAGACAATAGCCTCTAGAAGAAACTGCTACAGGTATCAGGCATAACCGTTTTCTGTCAGCCCAAACTTCTAGACTACCTCTTGGAAATCTAAAAATTCGGTTAGGAATCTTCCTTCACTGCGCTTAGCCTCTCTTGACAAGGTTCTCATCTCGGTATCAGATTTTGATCATTTCTTTGCGAAACGACTGTCTTACTCTGCTCTCATCTCCTGTAAATGATCAGCCTTTAGTTCTCCTGCAGGACTTCAATTTCCTATCAATCTGATAGTAAACCGAAAAAAACTCAACATACGCCTATGAGTCCATGCAAAAAAATTTTAAAAAATTAGTGACTCAAAGGTAACGTTTAAACGGCTCTGAAAAAAAATAGAAAATACCCTCAGTTTGTCAATTCAGAAGAAGATCTAAATCAAAATAATCCAAGTCTTAGACTTACTGGATAAACCAAAATCAATTTACTCTTAATTGCACCCAACATATACCACTAAGGTAATAGAAATACACCCACTCGGGTAACAAACTTTGAAATTGCTCATAAAAATTTTGACTCTACATCACACTACACGAGCTACATCTTGCGCTTGTCCTAACTCAAGATCACCTTGGATTGCCTCTAATCAAAATTTCGCTTCCAAGTGTCAAGAACTGGATATTATTTGGGGTCATAAGCAAATCAAATCCCGCGACCACCGACATACCAGTCTTATGATATATCCTGAGTGTGACTCTTTCGCAAGCTCGCAACAGCTGAGTCGATGCTAAACATCAACTACAATCAACCTAAGTTTGGATATGATCAGTACCCAAAACCTTAGCATTAAACAATAAAAGTAAGCTATTCTCTGCTCAACTTTTATAACAGTCAAAAAAAACGAGGTCGTCACCTCTACAGAGCAACATCAAAAAAATAAAGTAAAGCAATTAAGATAATGTAAATATAAATTATTCTTCTTCTGGCAAACTTTCACTAGGGTTAGGTTCATTGAATGGTTTTAAGTCTTTAATATGCCATCGTCCTATTTTAGTCCCATCTAAATTAACTAAACCATAAACTAAATCTGAAATCTTTTCTCTAATCACGCAATGCACATACTTAGGTACCAACTTAGATGTGAATTTATCTGCTGCACTGGAAAGAATTTTATTTTTTCGCCAAACGTGATCACCTATATTAAAGGCAAAATCCCTTTTTCTAAGGTTGTAAGACTTACTGTTCCGTTCATAAGCCTTATGTATCCTACTACGCACGTCGGTGAAAATATCTTTTAAACCCTTTAAATTTTCGGCGTACGCACCCCTGTTACCCGGAATTATTTCGCTGTCAACATTGACATCCAAATCTAAGTTTTTATAATATGATCCAGATAGAGGTATATGTCTGCCGTAAACTAAGAAAGACGGTGTGAACCCTGTTACTTCGTGTCTTGCGGTATTTATCGCTTGTTGGATTTTGGAAATATTGCCATCCCAAGTGTCATGTGAATCAACGTAACTTCTTAAAGCGGTCCCGACTGTTCGGTTATTACGTTCCACAAAATTACATTGGGGAGAGTACACGGGATTAAAACGGATGTTAAAACCATAAGTTTCACTTAAGCTCTTAAAACTTTTAGAGGTAAACTGAGTACCGTTATCGCATATTAAGAGCGATGGGACCCCGTGGATTAGAAAGACATTATTTTCCAAAATTCCCTCTATATATCCAGCTTTAGAGCTTTTCAAAGGAAATAGCATGGTATACTTTGTAAACCAGCAAGAAACCACGAGAAGCCATTTATTTCCCTTTTTTGAACGTGGGAATGGGCCTACTAGATCAGCTGCTATGACTTGAAAAGGGTAATTAACCGTTTTCTCTTTTCCCATCAGTCCCATAGGTAGTGCATTTGGAGATTTCTGCGCTCCACATACTTCACAAGTCCTCACAAACTTTACGATGTCAAAACGCATTTTTGGCCAATAATACTGTTCCTGAACCCTGTGAAGAGTTTTATAAAAGCCAAAATGACCAGAAGTAGGAGGAGTGTGACACATGTCTATAATTTCCTCTCTCTGTGGTTTAGGAACTAGTATTTTCCACTCGGGTACATTAACTTTTAAAGGCAACTGGTTTGGGATAAACTTGTACACGAAATCATTTTCCACTTTCCACTGCGGAAAATTTTCAGGAAATTCTTTGATTTGCTGCCGTAAATTGTCGTACCATGGATCTATGCGATCTATGTCAACTATATCGATTCTTACGCCAATCTGTGCATTAAGACTGTTTTCGTCCACGGTATGATCTGGGATTCTTGACAAAGCGTCAGGAATAACATTGTGGACTCCTTTTCTATGAATTAAATTAAATGTATGTTGTCTCAGCCTAATCGCCCAACGCGCTAGTTTGCCACTAGGGTTTTTAATTGAATTAAGCCACAATAAACTATAATGATCTGTTATGACCGTGAAAGGAACACCTTCTATGTAAGGTCGAAACTTTTCGATGTTAAAGAGTACTGCTAAACATTCTTTTTCAACAACCGAATAGTTACGTTCAGCCTTTGATAAAGTTCTACTGACATACGCTATCACTCTTTCCTCACCATTGATTTTCTGTGTTAGGACGCCCCCTAAACCGGTATTAGAAGCATCACTAGAAATATAAAACTGTTGGGAAAAATCTGGTTGGGATAAAATGGGAGCTGAAACCAATAGCTCTTTAATCTTTATAAAAGATTCTTCGGCTGCCTTTGTCCAATCTATCGATTGTCCTTTTTTTCGTCCTTTCAAAAGATCATTAATAGGCGACAACAGGGTAGAAAAATTCTCAATAAAACGTCTGTACCATGAACACATTCCTACGAAGCGCTTAACTTCCGTAGTATTAGTAGGTCTCGCATAATTAACCATGCTTGCTACTTTATCCGGATCGGTACGCAAGGAATTTGAGCCTACAATATAGCCTAAAAACTTTAGAGAAGTTTTGAAAAAATCACATTTGCTCAAATTTATCGTCAGTCCGGCCTCTTTCAATTTATCTTTTACTTCCTTAAGTAAGCGAATATGCGATTCGAAGTCTTCCGATGTTACTAAAATATCATCGAGATAGGTAAAAATATGTGGCTCATATTTCGGACCAAATATAGCGTCCACTAAACGTTGCTGAGTTTGAGCAGCGTTCTTTAGACCAAACGGCATAGTGACGAACTGAAATAGACCTCGGCCTACTACTGCAAAAGCGGTCTTTTCCTTAGAGGATTTGTCTAAAGGAATTTGCCAGAAAGCCTTTCTAAGGTCTATCGAGGATACATACTTAGCATTCCTGAGTGATGTCAAAATTCTGTCGATGTTCGGTAATGGATAGTTATCAAATTTGCTGACCTCGTTGAGCTTTCTTCCGTCAAAGCACAGACGATACTGTCCATCGGCCTTTTTCACCAATAAGATTGGAGAACACCAGGGACTGTTTGATTCTTCAATCACTCCGAGTTTCAACATTTCGTCTAACTCTTTATTTAATACTTTTGACATATAAGGAGACATGGCGAAGGGCCTTGTCTTTACAGGACTGGCATCAGCCGTATCTATAGACATGTTGATTTTATTCGTTCGGCCTAACCTATCTTTACTACTTATTTCATTGAAAGAGCTTATTACTTTTTCTGCTTTTAAGCGTTCCGTCCGCGAGAGATCATCTAGGGTACATAGACGCGAGAAAAGGTTTTCTAAAGAACTTTCTGAATAACAATCTCTAAAACTTGTTTGAGAGTTGACTTCTAGGGACTGTGGATACCACGAATTATTTTTAAAATTTACTAGAATTCCGAATTTTTGTGCAAAATCACATCCTAAAACCAAAGTATGTGATAGAGAAGGTACTACTAGAGCAGAGATTAGTAAACAATGACCATTGCAGACTAGCGGCAACTCAACCGTACCTAAAACTTTTAGACGGCTGCCATCTGCAGTGGTAACACTTCTATTTTTGACATGGCATATTTTTATACTTAAACGACTTAAAATTTTTATACCATTCTGACCTATAACGGAGGCATTTGCACCAGAGTCAAATAAAGCCGAGAAATGGGCACCTAATAGATTTATCTTGATATGCGGTCTGTTATCTGAATATTTATGCACGAATAAAGGAGACATGTGACCATTTGGAGAAGCAGCAGTTTTAACTTGAAAAGGAGGATTTTTATTAGACTTAAAAAAATCAGAAACTTTTCGTAACCATTTAGTCCAATCTGATCTATTGGAATATTTCTTTACTTAAGATCCTCGTTGGAATCTTTCTTTTATCCGCGACCGGACGTTCTGAGAAAGTACGACGGATTTTCAGTCCATAGTCTAATTCATTTTCCAGTAGGTGATTGACTTTAAAATTGAAGGCTTCCATGATAAATGAATAAAATTTAAAAGAATTGTTTAAAAAGTCGTGAAAATATTTCTCCTGTGCTCCCAATAGTCAAAATAAAATCATGTAAAGGCAACTAAAATATGTAAACTTCTTTACTAAACATTTAAAAAATCTTCAACAATTTCAAAAAAAATTTCTAAGTATCGCCTTGTATTAAAACTCTTTTATTAAATATGTTAAGAATTTCCTATAAAAAAATCTCTAAATACCGTTTCGTATCAGCAAAGTATTTTTAATATTCATGCAAAACATCGGTGAGAAAAAAACGTACATTTTTTTCTTCGGTTAATCGCAAAATAAATCTAACAGTGCAAAAAAATTAAAGTAAACCAGCACATCTGCTAATCTGAACTATAAAGCTAGCTTTTAAGGAAAAAGTAGGAATCGCTTATCTTAGAGTCAATTAACAAAATTCAAATATCTATACCACCATCAGATAAATTGAAATAAAAAATTCTACAAATTTTCTGCTTTTGTCTTACTGCTATAGTGTAGTTTCGTTTAATAAATATTATGAAATAAAAATATCTGCAAAGTTAGAGCTTTTACTTTGTTCGAAAGCTAGTACACTGAACCCTTTAAAAAATAAAATTCCAAAAGCCCCGCGTTGACAGCGCTATTTTGTAACATTGGAACATGCCCGCACGTTGTGGTGTCATTTTGTAACCTGCAAAACTGTCCTCAGTTTGAGGCATCTTTTTTTGTACCCTGTGAGAAGTTGTTTGTCCCACGCTTGAGCGCAATTTTCTTACAGCCCCGCTTTAATTTCTGATAATGAATCGAGTGAATCCTGATTTTAAAAGAACTAAAGAAATTAAACACACACTAGCTCAGTTTTCCTTGGTAGAGAGATATGGATAAGAGATAATTTTTGTACGTCTTTTTGGAATTTTTTTTTCTATTTTTAAAAAGCTTCAGTTGTACAAGTTTTTTTGGGCACCATTCATTTTAAAATAGAAAGGATCTAACTTCAGTTAAAAAAATGAAAAAATACTGAAGGGTTTTATGGGTATTACTAAAAAGAATTAGTCTAGTACAACTTATCCCGAAAAGAAAAATAGGTATTCAGTGAGACACTAGCTTTAATCAACAAAAAGAAAATTTATTCATGTTTTTAAAAATAAAAAGTTCTAACCTTTGCAGTTCTACAAAAAAATTCTAGCCTAACTGGTAGTTATTACATTTAAATTCTGAACTATGACTACCCCCGAAGACGAAAAATAGTGCTTTTCACTTCACTTTTTAGTCAGTTTTAAATTGCTGTTAAGGCACTACTCAGGGATAGGTCTATTGAAGGATGTTTTGGTCACTTACTGTTCTTATTCCGGCTTTGATGGAATACGGCCGATTTCACACTTTTCTAGCAAACACTTAGAGAGCCCACTACGGCTTTTCGTTAAGAAACTGGTGCTTTACTTAGCTCGCATGATGGTTGTTATGAGCCTTTGCTGTAGCTCAATCGAAGGAAGCCTACTTGGCGGCTCCGATGAAAATTAGCCGCGCCTACTCGGCGGCTGGATGGAAATTAGCCAAGACAGTCGTTTCTCGGACCCTTAAATAAACCGTGCCAACTCTGCCGGTAATATGGCGACGCCGGAACCAAAACTGCGGATACACACATTTCACCAATCGCGGCGTAGCGGTAGATTCGGTCAGGAACCCGCACTGCACAGTATATACCGAACGTCTTGGAATCTCTGTTTAATATACCGTTCGATACAAAAATGAAAATAAGTACAATTTGAAGTGAAAAATCAGTAACATTACATGGTCTTAAAATCTAGGAAAAAATGAATGTTACAATGGGTAGAAAAGGCAATCTTTCACCACGTAAAAAAGCTGAAGTGAAGGCCCTTGTGATTGCGAAAACATTTACAAACCGAGAAATATCACGAAGATTGGAGGTTTCTGAAGCTAGTGTACGACGCATAAAAAAGAAAATTGAGTCAGGGAAGGAATTAAGCCCGAAAAGAAAGAAAAGATGCGGTAGAAAACCAATTTTCACTCCACGGTCAGAGAGATGTTTGCAGAAAATTTGTGTAGAAAACAGATTTGCTACCACAAAGGTAATAAAATCACAACTCCAGGATGCTACCGTAAATGCTTCTGAGCGCACTGTTCGAAGAAAATTGAAAGAATTAGATTTTAAGGCTTGTCGCCCCGCCAGGAAGCCCAAGTTAACAGCTGCAATGAAAGCAAAGCGCCTGAAGTGGGCCAAACAATGGCAATACAAAGATGTGGACTTCTGGAGATCGGTGAGATACAGCAATTTAATCAATAATTGAAACATTATTATCATTTTCAGTTAAATAAAGCAAATAAACATGGAAGTTTATATATTTTTCCTATTTTTAACAGGTCTGCTTCAGTGACGAAAGCACATTCGAAATTTTGCAGAATAAAGCTCAGTATGTGCGTCGTCGTCATGGAGAAAAGTTTCATCCTGATTGTGTCGTCCCGACGGTTAAACATCCCACCAAAGTGATGATTTGGTCAGTCATCAGCGGCAAGGGCACTGGACGTCTGTACGTCGTCAAAGGAATAATGAGGCAAGATCAGTACAAAGAAGTATTACAAAATCGGTTGATTCCGCAGCTCAGAGAATGGTTTCCAAATGGGGAACCATTCACTTTCATGCAAGATGGAGCTCCCTGCCACACTGCTCGGTCTGTTAAAGCTTTTTTGGCAGAAAAAAATATTCCTCTGTTGGATTGGCCGGGTAATAGCCCAATTGAAATGTGTGGGAGCTGATGAAAAGAGAAGTGGCTAAAGATGTGATTACCAACAAAACCCAGCTCCTAGAAAAGATTATTCATGTGTGGTTTCATCATCCTCAAATGCAGGAGACAGTACAATCTTGCATTGATAGCATGCCGCGCAGAATTAAAGCTTTGATAGCGGCTAAAGGTGGCTCAACTAAATATTGACTTTTACTAACATTAATTTCACTTTTCTTTAAAACTTAATAAACTTATGCTTTTCTAAATTAATGCTGTTTTATTTATGTCAAATAAATAGGTAATTGATTGGATAATATAAAAATAAAAAACAAATCAATTTAAAATAACAAATCGGTACAATATCACTCGGTAATTAATATTTTACATGAAATCTTGCAGTGCGTCTAATAATTTGGCCAGGGACTGTATATACGAGGCATGTTTTTTAAGTAAGTACCGTTTTGGAATTAAAAAAAAGACGTGCAAAGATATCGCTATAATTTTATTTTTACATGAAAGCCTGTACCTTAATCTACTTTTCTACATAATTTCCGTGAATATTGAGGCACTTGTCATAACGTGGCACCAGTTTTTGAATACCCTCCTCATAAAATTCTGCCGCCTGACTTGTTAACCACTGTATCACAAATGTTTTGACTTCGTTATCGTCTTGAAGACGCTGACCACCCAGGTGCTTCTTCAAGTGCAGGAACAAATGGTAGTCGCTGGGCGCCAGATCAGGGCTGTATGGAGGATGATCTAGAGTTTCCCATTTAAAAGATTTGATGAGATCTTTGGTCCGATTAGCCACATGTGGACGGGCATTGTCATGCAGCAAAACGATACCCTTACTCAACTTGCCACGTCTTTTGTTCTGGATTGCACGACGCAGATTGTTCAATGACTCACAATAAGACGCTGCATTGATTGTCTCATTACGAGGCAGAAACTCCACTAGCAATACTCCTTTTCTGTCCCAAAAACTGTGCACATGATTTTGCGGGCAGAAATTGTTTGCTTAAACTTCACTTTTTTGGGTGATGATGAATGTCGCCATTCCATGGATTGTTGTTTCGATTCTGGTATAACGTAGGCCACCCATGTTTCGTCAACAATTTGGTCTAAAAAATGTTCACCTTCATTGTGGTACCGCTCAAGGAAAGTCAATGCACTGCCTAAACGTTGGGTTTTGTGCAAATCCGTCAACATTTTTGGAACCCAACGTGAACACAATTTCCGGTAATTCAAGTTCTCGGTCACAATGCGATACAAAACACTACGAGAATATTGAGGAAAGCAGTCGCACAATGATGAAATTGTAAAGCGTCTGTTTTCTCTCACCTTTTCGTCCACTTTCTGCACCAAATCTTCATTAACGACCGAAGGACGCCCACTCCGTTCTTCATCATGCACATTTGTGCGGCCATCTTTAAATGCTCTCACCCATTTCCTTACCATTCCATCACTCATAATGTTTTGTCCGTAAACTTCACAGATCTCACGATGAATATCGATCGGTTTTACGCCTTTAGCACTAAGAAATCGTATAACAGCCCGTACTTCACAATCGGCGGGACTCACGATTGTCGGAGGCATCTTAAACACTCAGTAAACAACGTATACAATGAAGAATCAGACTGTAATGGCGTCAGTGCGTAGACATGAGATGTAGGTTACCAGCGCGCATGCGCGGAACGCCGACCGTATCGCTGCGGCGGCAGAATCGCAAAACGGTACTTACTTAAAAAACATGCCTCGTATATACACACATATATATATATATATATATATATATATATATATATATATATATATATATATATATATATATATATACATATATACATATATACATATATACATATATACATATATACATATATACATATATACATATATATATATATATATATATATATATATATATATATATATATATATATATATATATATATATATATATATATATATATATATATATATATATATATACATATATACATATATACATATATATATATATATATATATATATATATATATATATATATATATATATATATATATATATATATATATATATATATATATATATACATATATACATATATATATATATATATATATATATATATATATATATATATATATATATATATATATATATATATATATATATATATATATATATATATATATATATATTGATGATTTTGTTTCTAAATTAAATAGCCGGTATGATTCCATTAAATTCACTTACGAAGTTGAGAACAAAGGACAATTACCTTTTCTAGATATTTTAATTATTAAAAATAATAATAGATTAGAATTTGATATCTATAGGAAGGACACAGTAACAGATAGATATATTCCTAATGATTCATTTCATTGCAAACAACATAAATTAGCCTCATTACATTTTTTAGTTCATTGTTTGGTCACTTTCCCTCTGAATAGAGTAAACTTTTAATAAAGAAAGGAATCGTATTAGAAATATAACTAGAGTTAATGGTTATGACGATGACTTAGTAAATAAGCTAATAAATAGACATAAGTTTAGGTTTAATATTCAGAATTCCACCTTTTTTACACGCGAAGAAAATAACAGCAAGTATGTCTCCATACCATATAATCTGAAATATAGCAAAGGACTCAATAAAGTATTTAATAAGGTAGGCCTCACTTTAGTCTATAAGTCATCAGACAATCTGAGGAATATCTTAGGAAATCACAAAGATAAGATTCCTAATTGTGAGAAAAGTGGAATTTATGAAATTAATTGTAATGATTGTGACAAGAAGTATGTTGGGCAAACTAAAAGGTCAATTAAAACACGATTTAAAGAACATTTAGCACACTTAAAATACAGTAGAACAGAAAAGTCTAGCATTGCCGAACATGCCCTTGAAGCTGATCATACTGTAACATTAGATAATCTAAGATTAATAAAAGATGTGTCTGATAAGAGATTGTTGAACGGATACGAAAGTATGGAAATCATAAAATGTAAAAGTAGTTTAAATAAAGACAAAGGGCCTATTCCTTATAGTCCCCTCTACTGGTTACTTAACCGGAACTGACGGCCTTGCCTATGTCATTAGTTCCGCTTGAGTAATTCAAGGGTTAGGCTAAGTATAAATAGGGTAGATTTGTAGTTTAGCTTTAGTCAATCATCGCTCCTGATGAAGCTAACATGGTTAGCGAAACGCACGTCGAGTGCAAAAATAAAGTGTTTGGTGTAGTGGTGATATATACTGAGTAGTATCATTGTGCCAAAAATTCCCCATTCCCAACTTAATATAAATAGAATACAGAAAATTATAAAAGTACCTATATAGGTACACTCAGGATTTAAAAAAAAATGAAATCAAGTAAATGATATTACAACAAAAATAAACTAGTAGCAACTTGAACTTTTACGCTATTTTTCATTTATTATATATATATATATATATATATATATATATATATATATATATATATATATATATATACATACATGTACATATATATAGCTGATGAACTCTGGATCTCACTCTGAAATCCGTGTTGATTTATCAATAAACTGAGTAAAACCACAACTGATTGAAAATCATTCAGCTTCATGATCTTGTTCATCAGTAGTATTTGAATACTTAAGCCGGTTGATGTTGAGTCACCCAGGATGGCAATTTTTGGCACTTAGATAATTAATCTCTAAATGATTGATGGTGTCTGCAAGAGAAGCAAAAAGTGTTCTAAAGTTAGTAACACTTGGTGGTCAATAGAAGTAGCAGATTTGTTGAGGCATTCTTTTTAACCAACTAACATCAGTTTAGGGGCTAGAGCTTCCTCTTGTTAGCAAGAGAGATCGCTTCTGACAAAAAGACAGATTTCAAAGTTAAGCATAAACCAGGAATAAAAGTCATACCCAGGATAGAGAAAGTTAACTATGCTGGTTGATGAACTGATTTTGGTTTCACATGAGTACATGAGCTTATCTGATTGCAGGTGTTGGTGAACTGAATTTATGAGTTTAAACCTCATATTTCACAAAAATTATTTTTAAAATTGTGACCTCCACATGTTGACTCCCCCGAATCAGCCCCCCACCTGAAGATGGATGGCTATTTGACCTCCGGAATTTTTTGATCCTGGGAGTTTCATCATGCTATTTTTCTCACAGTAAATCCAAAAATATTGACCACGCTATAAAAAAAATTAAGCAACTTCAGGCAGTTTAAGCGGATGTGGTGGTATCACACCAGGCGATGCCTGGTGGGATCTGGGCATCTAACATCTAAAGATGTTGGCACTAAATCCTAATGAAAATTAGACTTCTGATAAATTGTTAATAAAAAAAGTCCCATTTGTTGCAATCGTCTTTTTGACCACCCTATATAAATAATAACTACTATTTTATGCTATATTATTTATTGACACATCCTGCTTCCAAATAAATTCTTTTTTATAGGTATTTATTAAACTACCCACACAACTGTTTTTACAAGTATAAACTAATAAAACTCCCCAATCCAAATCATTTTCCTGTAACATAGTTAACATTTGTGGCATAATCTGAAACTCAAATTGTCTTGGAACCCCACATTGCTCACAATTTGGTATATTTGTTGGCTTTCCATCTTCTGCTATCAAAAGTGGTTCTCCACCTCTGCTGTACCTGAGTACTTGCTCTGGGTATTCTTCTATTCTTGTTTTAAATTTTGAAAATACTTTGTCTTTTTCTGACATTGCATGGGTGTCTAAATCAGACTCCGAAATATCCACAAGAGTACCTGTTCTACCTTCAGCTAAAAAAAAAAAAAAAATAACATCTCAAAAATTTATTCTTAAATTAATATTAAGGGGCCCTGGTAACTTTCTATAATGTTTACATACTTACATACACATCATATGAGATTGGACAACATAAAAATTATAATTTGCATATACAATTTAAAATATTTCAGTTACAAAATTTATTCGTAAATAAATATACCTACCAAAAATATTTTATTAGTATTACCTTTTAATTTTTCATATTCTTGTAGTTCTTTTTGTTCATTCACAATATCATTATCAATTTCCTCAGTTTCTATTACTATCTCCCATTCTTGAAATAATATTTTTGATTTATAACTAGTTATAGACTTTATGCCTGAAACAATTTAATTTATGTCCATATTTCCAATCAAGAACTTGATGTTCTTTACAACAATAAAACACCGTTTTACATTGACTGCATTGTTTCCCTGCATCAATACCACATAAGTTACAGAGATTAGACCAACGTGATATATCAAAAGTCGGATCTGGTTTTTCCTCTGGAGGCAAAGCAGAATAACAATTATTTTCTTTTTTAAGGCAACTTCGAAATACTTTAATGTTTTCATTACTATTCCGTTTATTACAGTGAGTGTTACGACAAATAAAAACAAAAATTGTGCGGTGAAAGTTATTTTCTAATACCTCTTTATCTGTTATTTCATCACTATATGGCGCGTATACCTGGCAAAGAAATATCATAACGTTCTGGCATATCTCACATTTTAAATTTTCAGAAGTTGGAAGAGGCTTCAAACTTAACCAAGCAGGTTTTCCTCCTACTTTGCTGGGAAATAATCTACTCTCTAATTTCCAAGGGGGGCTCTCTTCCAAAAATCCAAGTTCTACGTTTGACATAATGCTAGTTTTTAGTCACAGGCTTAAGAATGTAATTATCTTTGGTTTGTTTATTAGCTGCTTTTAAAAATTTGAATTACGGCAAAAGAAATAATAACTCCAAAAGAAAATTATGTTAATTAAACTTTAACCTATATTTTTCTTCTTTCTAATCAACATGGTCCGAGTAAGTAAAGTCCAATATTTTCACCGTCGATGGGCACCTAGTCAATATTCCATAAGTTAGGAAATTTACTACCGGAGCAAATGCATACTACTACATAAATTTTTGTCTAAAATCTACATTTGCTGCTAGCCTCCACTCTATTACTACATCATTTTAAATTACGTTACATTAGATTCCCAGACACAAAAAAGAAAATACAGAGTATGTCATTCATAACATCGTTTCCCGTCAAATCAATAATCCATTAGATACTACAATAACTACACTGGACGAAATTTAAACGCAGTCTTATGCAAATAAAATACCGTATACTGCTTTCGTGCAACACATTTAAAAACCGCAATAGTCACACGTGGTCTACTACTAAAATTTATTAGGAATACGTACCGGTGTTGTTACTTATATCTGTTAATTTTAAAAGAAGGTTATATGTGGTTATATATAATTTAATAAAGTACAAATTTAGGAAATATTTAGCTCTTTCTTATACATATAACGTTATCTACTTTCTTCTCTGTTAGCTAACACTATGCATGGTAATTTTACTTTATTAAATTAGATTTTTAATAATATAGCTAAACCCGGTGAACCATTGAATATTTTAAATTTTGGAAATCTGACATTTTAATCAAATCGTAACTCATCATAAACAAGCGGAGCATTGTATTAAATTTCAGAAAATGTCTTTAAACAAGTAATATAACCAATATACTGTTTTTTATTTTATAACCTAATATGAAATGTAATGTAAAAAAATGATGAATTTGGAGATGTAGTGGCCAATGAACCCCTTTTAAATTGATTGTTCTTGCAAAGTTTTAGTTTATTTCAGAATGACTGTTTAGGAGGGTACGAGGTAAAGATTATTATTTTACATACTATTATTGCCATCATCTAAACAATTTGTTATTAATTTTAAATCGAAGAAAAATGATATCCAAAGATATTTTATACCCAACGGAAGATAATGAAATCGTTTTTCGCTAAATCAAACAACGATTTAAAATTTCAGGGAATTCGAAAATTAAAAGTAGAAAACGGCTAACTAAACCGCAACTTTATTCTATGCAAAAAGTTACCTTGTGGTACTTTCATATCATACCACAAAAAAAAAAAATAATTGCTATTTTATAATATACACCGCTTTGGATTGGTGGCGAGGTTGCCACTCATATTTATTATTTTTTATAGCTCTTTTTTTATATATGTTTATTGGCTTGGTCTTCGGACTATGCCTACCATTAGCCAGTCTTGATCTTTATACATATGCAAATCTATTAAACAAAACACAAACATCCAGGCAGACAGGAGAAATCGAACCTCCGACCCGCTGATCAACAGTAAGTTCACCTACCTACTGCGCCAGTGGTCCTCCCTAATAACTCTTTAGATACAGTTTTAAATAACTTATTTAATTCCAAATTTAGAAAACACGTTCAACTGTTAGTTATAAATATAATTTAAAGTCGATAACACTTTCTTCTTTATCAGTGAAAACTATATATTCATTAAGTTAGACTCTTAATGATATTACGAAAGCAGATTAACAAAGAAATCTTTAAGATTTGGGAAGTCAGACAAAACTACACTCATATATATGACCGATTCATTAGTAATCGATGCAGTCAATCAATTTTAAGGGCGCGTTATTAGGAGGAGTTTGTATGATAATTCTTCCTAAAATTGTTTAATTTTCACACTTTAAATGACATTATTTAATCGAACATATAAGTGGTTTTAATGGGTTGAGGAGTGGGGTGGTGTGGCACGTGTTATACATCCTTGTCAGAGTTTTAAGGATTAAAAATTATGTCCTATTTTCATTATATCAAACGATATCAGAAATAGTATTGAAAGGATGTGATTAAAGAGTGACATCAAAAAAAATTATGTCTACTTACAACTCGTATTTACTAGGAAATAATTTTCATAACATGACATTCATGAAATCGGCAAATAAATCATCTATTTAATATTACAATTAGTACGGCAAGGACAACTAAAAGCAGTGTAAACTCAACTCCTATATTATGCAAAGAGTTACCTTCTCCACTTCCAAGATTCTGAATGTTTACATTTAAACGCAAGCTAACATACCGACTATACCGACCCTAATACCGACGAGACACTACCATAATGAAGAAAAACATCCAAAATAAGTGGCCCTTTCTTGAGCCTAGTAACCCTAAACATCGATGGTCTTAATAGAAATAAAGAACTTTTAATGTCTGACATGTACAAGCAGATGAGAGTTGATGTATTGTATCTGCAGGAAACACGTAGAGAAGAAATAAGAAATAGACGTGGAAGTTAACTGGATGCTGCTCCTCGCAGAAATACTTCATGAAACGTACAATAGCGCTATCTTCGTGAAAGATAGTCTGACAATTAAATCAGTAGACTGCTCTCACAGAACTAGCAGACTACTTACGATCATTCAGCTTTTAGCGATATCGTACGGTAACCGATACGAGGTAATTTTTTCGATAAGACACGGTCGGAATTCTGTACTCACTGAAGTTTCTAATAGATTATTGATTTGGCAGGAAATGATGTTTTGAATGACATATTTTGTCTTTGATTTTTTAGTGTCTAGGCTTATTTCCGTGCAATACAGTTAAGAAAACAAATGGTCACCTGTTGTTTTGTAATAATACTAGAATTAAATACATATCAGTGTTGCCATTTATAGTAAATTGTTTTTATGTAGCTAGAACAAATGATGGTAGATGGACAAAAAATTACTTTAATGAAGACCTTGGGAGAGCAGACGAAGTATCGAAAGACCAATGAAAAATGGATTGATGATATCAGGTTGATAGCAGGTATTAAATGACTCCATCTTGCATAGGATAGAGACAATTGAAATAAACTTGATGAAGCCTTCTCCCGCAATGGCTTAAAAAGAAGACGAAGTTTTTAGAGCCAAGTATCTGACTAAATGTGATTATATACCCATCCCGGCTTCGCACGGGAGTTGTTGTTACGTTATGAGTTATACTCTTCATTATAATTTAGTGTAGACAAATATAACATATCTAAAATATTTTTTAAAGATAGTTTATAATATTTCTTTATACACCACATTAAGTGGCTCTTCCCTGGATTCCAAAACAGATTGTGTTTAGATATTACACGTGACAGGGCCGCGTATAACTAGATATGTGAAAAGCATTGGACGCTAAAGTCTAAACCAGCTAGGTTTAATGTTTATCCCTAAGCTTTGTTGATCTTCATCAAGAAACACAGTTTTATAGCAAACTGTAGCCGTTTAAATTGAAATGGTAAGTAAGTTAGTATCATGGGATTCTCTGAATCACAACAGTTTCTCCAGCTCCACAGCCTGTCAGGATTGTACATTCAATCAAATAATTTTTAAGGGCCTTTATTTGTAATCTAGTGCCATTGCATAATATTGTTGGATTTAAATTAAGCATTAATATTATAGGAACTCCTACTTTTACAGTCGTTTGCGTGTGGAGTTCCGGAGCACAGTACAGCAGCGGCTATTTATGCAATTGTTACGATTTAAATATAGTTTTTATCTCTCTGACGTGGGCTTTTTTGTAGACCTATTTGCGGCAAACAATATTGCCCTACATTGTTTTAACTTATCTCTAACTATTTACGTAACGTACACAAAACTATCTCTCAGTCGATTGATTTTTCCCGACTTCATTCGCGATTCCTCATCATAGGTCGGTTAATTCACAAAACATATTCACAAATTAAACCTGAACTAACCTTCCTCGTGAAACACCCTATACATTCGTGAAATCCAGAATAAAATCCCTTGAGTAGTTACTGAGAAAATCGTACATAGACAGACAAATAGGCGCGGCAGGCAACGGTTTTATAATATGCTTTGATGTTATTTTCTTTATTCTCTATTAGATCACTAGATTAGGTTTTAATTAAAATTCGGGGGAATGAGCAAATGACTACATAATTTTTTTTAATGTGGAGTTACCCTATTCATCGTATCTTTAACGTAATAGTTACAACTACAGAATTATTGTCGGTTTAAATAAAAGTTTAACGTTACGTCGATGGGTGCTCTAAAAACGGCCACTTAAGTTGAGTGCAAAAAAAGTAAACGTGAAAAAAATTATTGAGCAAAAAAGAAGCCAGCAGGAATTGATTTTTTTACTGGTAAGTGAATGTCTCGTTTCATTTTGTTGAACTTATTATTAAAATTAGTACTTAAAAGCGCCCGTGCATCTACAACTGGGCTGCGTTTTGGGGCACATTCGTTCCTTGAGCCCAGAGCTTCTAAGAATGCCAGCCGAAGATACTTTTTATTGGTATTATTTTTTGCGTCTAAATAACAGTAACATGAGTCTGCTTATTTATTAAATAGTTTGCAAATTTTATTATTTTAGTAAGAAATAAGTTAAACCTAACCTTAAATTATTTATAACTTTCTATTATTCTTCAGCACAGACAACTTTTTTAAGAAAATGACTGACTTGGACTCTCCTAAGAAAAACAACGACTGTTATTTTTATTATTACTCAACTTGTTCTAAGGTAAGTATTAAATATATTCCTTATTTTTATTATTTTAGGGTATCCATATTGTAAGTCTTATATTCCATGTGGTGTCAAATATCTTAAACTCCTTTATTTTATTTTTAATTTTTTTTGATTTCTACTTCTTAAATGTGTTTATATTCTCATGTAAACAAATCTAGAAAAGTTCAACTGATTTTTTTTGGCCTTTGCCATAGAACTTCCAGATAATTCTGTAAATTATATAACAGGCAGCAGTGATGTTAGGTGGGCCTAGCTAAAGTTTCCTAGAATGTTAATTTAATGTAAGGTTGCTTTTTTTGAACGTGTATTACTTGCTTCACCATGTTGTGCAATCATTTTTTATCATAAAAACAACACTTTAAGTAAAGTAATATATAACATTATGATTGGCTTCACCCTTTGGAAATCCATTACTACCTTGTCAACAGTGATAGGGTATCAGGAAAAATCACCAATAACATCACTAATGGACAGATCTTTTAATTCAGTTATATAACTTGCATTGATCATTTTTAAATTATTTTTATTAACAATTTAATCATGAACATTGACAATAACATTGAACATAATAGTAATCAGCCATAAAATAATATTGATAAAGTAAGTTACCCTGTACTTCCCTTTCAAATCCCTAGAATCTTAAAAGAAATACTGAATTTGACTTCATCACACTTTTGAGATTTTCTGCACTCAAGTGCAACAGTACACTTGTGAATTATCATAAGTCTGTCATGCGGAGGACCTTAGGGTTACATACTTTGGAAATGAGAAGATCCCTTTATGATGCATGTTTTATCTTCAAACTTATTAATGGAATCACTGACCGTCCTCAGCTACTCGCTAAAATAAATTTTAATATACCCAGAGGCAATCTTTGCCATCATGATCTCTTTTGCATCCCCTTCCATCGCACGAATTATGGTAGGCACTCTCCCATAATTATGGGAGGCACTCTCCCATTCATAGAGCTTTGAGGACTTTGAATTCATTGGATGGCCGGCTCGATATGTTTAACAGCTCTATCTCGGGATTTAGGTCCCAGCTGCTGAGGGCTCTGTAGAGGTTCTACTTGATCAATGTTTACTATTGTTAAAACTATTATTGTTTTTATATTTCTGAGGTTAGTTCTTTCATTACCTGTATCTATTTTATATATTTTACTATTGAGGATGTTTATGTGTTTGTTGAATATTTTTATTTAGACATAGTCTTTGTTAAGTGTTTGTCTTTTTAATTTTTAATATTCTTGTATCTGCATTTGTACCTGTTTTAAAATTTTACTACAATGGGGTTTCCCGTAAAATTTGTATAAAAAAAAAAATAAATAAAATAAAGAATAACTTAATATTGGTATTACAACTCAGTATTTTGAAAGATAGGTATTTTGTTATTCACAAAAGAAAGTTGAGCGAAGGAGAATATTAAGGATATATAAATATTTCTGTTCAAATCGGAAACGATTTTAAAAAGGTTTTTGAATTCTTTAACTCCAGAAATGCTGATAAGGTTGTATAACATGACATATTTAAATAATTATGCTTTAAATTTGTTCTTTATGCTGATAAAAAATAAACAAAGAACATATTATATTATTGAAAATATACAAAATTTATCAATCCCTGCTCCTTTGACTTCTTTCCCTTGAAGTGATATTATTAAAAAAAAAATGGTCAAGTGCAAGTTGAACTTGCACAATTAGTGTTCCGTACATTGATTGTTTTTAAAATAAAAATTTTTGTTAGGGTGGTATAAAATGATCAGTGACTTCACAAAACACACCCCAAATGAGTTTTCAACAAAGTTTGTTTCCAATCTTTACTGAAAACTGGTGACCTTCAAATTTTTGTTTTTTTTTATATACCATACAAATTATTAAAGGTAATGCACTCGTGATAATTTTCGTTCAATCTACACCCCGTGGATAATATTCCAGAATTTTTTCGAAATTTTTTGATAAGTACTTTTCGAGATAAGGCCCGGGACAGCGATTTTTCGCGAATTTTTAAAAAATAATACAAAGAAAAGTGCGCGCAAGTATAATATTATATATATATTTTTTACTCGTGTTTTCACAAGCTTTCATTTGACACCACACTCGATGACCTAGTAAAAAATTTTTTTTTTCACTTCTGACTTCACCCCCCAAAACTAACCCCTTAAGTCAAAATTTAATTTTCAAAACTACATGGCTCTGATGAGGCCATCAATTCCTATATTATTACCAAATTTCACCTTTCTATGTCAAATAGTTTCGGAGAAAATCGGGTGTGACAGACAGACAGACACCGAAGTGATCTTACAAGTGTTCCGTACGGAACACTAACAATATCAATACCAAATTTAAATGAAATGTTCGAGAGTTATTGTACTAATAGACAGACAGACAAATAGAGAGACCAACCAAAATGTAGACCTGTTTTTTATGATCTAGCAACCCTAGAAAATGAAAAAATGAAGAAATTTCAGAAGGTGATACTTCTCTTAGCAAGGAAATAATACCAGTGAGTAGGACCTGACAACTAAATTAAAATAATGTATGCTAAATTAATAATATATAGAAAACTGTGATATAATGGGCACTCAAGGGACCACAAGATTTGTTCATTATAAAAGAGTGCTCATTATAAACAAAATAAATATTAATCATTATATAATTTCAATTCTCTGTGGCATATTAATCAAGCAGCAATTAAACTTTATTTCTTTTTTCTTAGGCCCAAGTAATTTTATTTAAGTAGTTTATAAAAAAATTTTACGAGCTTGAATTGCCCTGATATTGTCAGGTATGTAAGAAATGTAATTTTGAACAATCTCCAATGCTTTTAATACCAGTTCCATAGAAATGACAAAATTGTCGTTCACCAATTCAACAATATCAAATTTACTATTGGTATCATTGGTGATAATTTTACAATCCGCTTGACTCTAAGTATCTAAATCCATATCTTCACAGTCATTGATACCATTGTTAGTGGCTTATTTAGATAACATTAAATTGTCTTCATTATTGCCATCATAATTTGAATTTTTCATTAGTAATCATTTGGTAAGTGGCAAGTCATCTTCTTTTTCCGACCGTCATCTTCAAAAAGTGCAGGCTGGAAGCAGTTTCTAATTAGTTTTTTAGACACATTATTCCCAGCAGCACTATTTATCTCTTGGATCAAATTAAGGATCTGTCCCAATCGAGCAATTCTGCGTTGAATAACTCTGATGTCATTCAAGCTGGCTGATTTTCTTTGTACTTTCCAATAATGAGTAATTTCCTCTTCACAGTACTACTCATATTTGGACACACAAGAACTGTTAGCCATTTTTTTGATAATTTACCTCCACTACGTGATTCATTTTTAAACTATAAACTGATATTAGTTTATAAAATAATCCCTTTTCATCTCTATTGAAGATAGTCTCATGATATGGCATTAGAATACTACATATTATTTTGTCTTTATCACTTTTTTCAAGTAGATTTAACTTTTTTTTAATTTTGATTTAATACTTTCTAATTGTAACAGAAACAGAATGTAGAGGAAAATATCAGGTCTCTCAAGCCTTTTGTCCAATTTTATGTATTGATTAATATCTTCCCATCTTTCGAAATATGAAGTTGTAATGCTTGCCCTAAGTTATTGTTTAGTGAAAGATAATTAAATTAAGTTTGCCTGTTTGCAAGTAAAATACTTTTTGGTGTTCCATACCAAAATTGAAAACACTTATGGAATCATTTTGGTGTCTGTCTGTCTGTCTGTCCGTCACAGCTGATTTTCTTCAATACTGTTTGACATAGACAGTTGAAATTTGTCACAAATATAGGAATTGATGGCCTAATCACAACCGTGTAGTTTTGAAAGTAGTCTGGTAACTTTTCTCAAAAAATTGATTTTCTAAAAACATTTTCTTTTAGTAAATATATGTAGAAATATGGTAGAAACCATTATTTGCGCTGGAAAGGTTTAGAACAGGCTGAAAAGTGCGATAGAGTAGAACCGTCTCGATGCAGTCAATGTATACCTGGCGCGCCTAAAGTACAGCTCCCGTATACTTACTGTTTCCGCCCTGTTTTCAGAAATCTTCGATTTATAGGCATTTCAGTTTTTGAGCAGCTAAGTGTTGGTTTTTGTCAAGAAAGGAGCAGTCGAGCGTCTGTATATCTTTTATTTTATAAAGACAAAATACAAAAATTTACATATATAAATGACATTTAAAACTACATAAAACTAAAGGCTAAAACTAAGAAATTCAGAAAAGAACCCCGATCTGCCTCTTAAAAAGAGACAAGGAGCTGGAGAACAAGTCCAGTGATGGGCAGTTATTTACAATGCCCATAGATCTTGTCATGAAGGTATTAGCTCCGTAGGTTGTCTTATGATAAGGTTTGAAGAAGGACAACGTAGATCTAGTATGTCTAGAGGGTGCATACAAATTAATCTGAGATAAAAGTTCTGGACAATTTACAATGGAATTTAAAATTTTAAAGAACATTACAAGATCGCGCTGAACTCTCCGGTTAGACAGGGTATTCAAGTTTAATACAGATGTCAGTTTTAAATAACTAAAAGAATCATTGTTAAAGAATTTAAAATTAATATGACGTAGGAATTTACTCTGAACAAGCTCCAAGCTCCTAGCATGGCAAGCAAAAGGTGGGTTCCACACACATGAGCAATATTCCAAGAGAGGCCTAACCAACAAGCAGTACAGCATTTTTATAGAGGTAATGGATGAAAATTCTGATGAGCAACGCCTAATGAACCCAAGCATCCTCAGAGACCTAGACGTTACCTCGGTTATATGGGGAATAAAACTCAGTGCCGAATCAAACTTAACCCCCAGATCCTTAACATTAACCACGGACACGAGGGAAGTCCCATTTATGCTGTAATCAAAAAACAATGGATTGCGCGATCTCGAGAAAGACATAGAGAAGCATTGAGAAGTATTTAAAACCATACTGTTTAACTGACACCAGACACTAAGTCTATCCAAATCACCCTGCAATCCCACACAATCCTCAATCGATCCAACCGCCATATACAACTTCAAATCATCAGCAAAAAGCAAGAACCTGGAAGACCGAAAGCAGTCGGCCACATCATTCAAGAACAGGTTAAACAGCAGAGGCCCCATATGGGAGCCTTGAGGTACTCCCGAGGGCACAG
Source organism: Pachyrhynchus sulphureomaculatus (assembly GCA_019049505.1). Taxonomy (NCBI): domain Eukaryota; kingdom Metazoa; phylum Arthropoda; class Insecta; order Coleoptera; family Curculionidae; genus Pachyrhynchus; species Pachyrhynchus sulphureomaculatus. The sequence goes on along the minus strand of CM032449.1, from coordinate 38,710,948 downwards.
TATTGTTGACAGACTTAAAATTATTAGCTCGAACCACCTGAACTCTGCCACACAAATAACTCCTAATCCAGCCCAACAGTGGACCCGATATGCCACGGTTAATGAGCTTCTTAAGAAGAACACCATGGTTGACCTTATGAAAGGCCTTAGAGAAATCAGTATAGATGGAATGTACCTCGACAGGTAGTCCGTATAGGAAATCAAGTTCAATTCAGCAGACTTGCCTCTCTGAAAACCAAACTGTTCATCTATTATAGATGGTCCCAAGTTAGATGCCAATACTTTAGTTACTAGGTTTTCAAATAATTTAGGAACAGTACTCAAAATACTTATTGGCCTATAGTTTGCGATATCTGCCCTGTCCCCTGACTTGAATACCGGGGTGACAAAACTGGTCTTCCAATACTCAGGAAAGGAACCCTCCTCCAATGACCGGTTAAACAAGTATAGTATAACACTTTAAACACCTTTCTTGAAACAACCTTTTTTGACCTAGTTGACACGATTTAGAAAAAGTATTGCATGGATCGGACTCAAATTTTTAGGGCTTATTCTGCATATGAATGGCTATAGCAAAATCCAGATATCATGTCAACCAGATTTAAAGAGGGCAGTGTTCAGGCGGCCGTACCAAGGAAATGACTCATGAAAACACGAAAAAAAAATTCTATTAGTTTAAGACCTCTAGTATTATTATGTATAAGAATATTAAAATTCACAAATAAATTTTTACTATTATAAAAAATTTTTTTTAAAAAGAGACCGTGAGTTACCAGATCACCCCCTTAAGGAATTAGTTTTGGGGGGTGAAATCGAAAGTGAAATTTTTTTTTTTCTAGGTGGTTTGTCAAATGAAAGCTTGTGAAAACACTAGTTCAAAAATATATGTGATATATAAGGTAGATTGAATGAAAATTATCACAAGTGCATTACTTTTGATAATTTATCCGGTACAAAAAAACAAAAATCACAAACAAATCTTGTTTAATAAATGTTTCGTACTTGTATACAAGTCCCCATCCTGTTTAATAAAAGATATTATTCACTGTATAAATAGATGTATAAATACTCATGCGCAGCAAGGATCTAAGATAATTATTGTTGGATATTTTAACATAAATTTTTTAAAATGTGATAATAATTGTCTGACCACCTATTTGAATAGGATTGGGCTTACACAAATGATAAGATACTAGTTCTACTAGAGACAGAGCCTTGATAGACATTGTGTTTTGCAATTTTCCTAATGATATAAACGTTCTTGTCATAGAAAGTTTTTTCAGCCAACACAGACAAGTTTGTGTCTGAATCCTAGATATTGATTTTTGAAACTCATTTGGGGTGTGTTTTGTGAAGTCACTGATCATTTTATACCTTCATAAAACAATTTTTTATTTTAAACGCAATCACGGTTAGGAACACTAATTGCAGACGTCTGAATTGTACTTGGCCAGTTTATATGTATAGGTTACCTTTTGATGATTTCATTGGAAGAATATTTAAGACATCTGATTTATTTTAGGGAGACAGTTGTGCTTTTAGACATGAACCATCAGCTTTAGGTTGTGAAACAATTTGTTCATTCTGGAAAGAAGGAAAATGCCTTAATGTGCACTGCAATTTTCGACACATGGAATTAAGAGTAAGAAAAACTAAAATATATATATAAAATATAATTTTCAAGGTTAAACAATACACGTAAACTTTTGCAATATATTTTTGCCCAAGTACTAAGTTAACTAAAATAAAATATATTCCAAATTAAATTTTGCTTCCACAAGTTAGAATGAACTAAAACAAAGTTGCAATATGTTTGAATTTATAGTGGTTCATTGTGCCTTTCTGGCTTAAAAAACCAGCAAGAATCGCCAATAATTGTTTTTAACTTATGTATAGACATACAACTAAAAAAATACCATATTGAACTTTAGATCTATAACACTCTCGCGTAAAAAGGCCATTCTATTACACAATAGGTGATAACATTGACTCTTAGATAAAATTCCCTCTATTAAAATTATTATTTACTTTATTTTAGAAAAATCGGAAAGCTATCCCTTGTTATTGGGAAAATCAACCTGGCGGTTGTCTAAAGCCACATTGTCCATTCTTGCATCAAAATCCAAGACCCCCATTGCAACATAATGAAGGAAAATCAAGTAAGTTAAAAATAATAATAATAATATATATGAAAAAAAAATTTTCAAGTTTTATATCTACATTACAGTAGTTTACTCTTAAAAAATGTAATGGAGATTAGTAAAGTTAAATAAATAAGTTTTTGTTTGTATCATTGTAAGGTTGGAATAGCAGTTGCCTTGAGTAATTATGATGTTCGTAAAATTGAAATGTCATTAATAAGCTTTCTTAACATTTCTGGAGTGTAACAGTTTTTTTTTTGTTTTTTTTTTATGGGCATAGCACACTTGCTACAAACAAATCCCTAAGCGCTACAGGAGCAATGAGTGTGCAGAAAACGCGATTCACATTGGTGTTGAATGGCTGTAAATTGTATTCAATAGGACACAGTTCTGAGCAAATCATTCCAAAAGGATAAGGTTCTCCATATAAAAAACTGCTTGAGTTATACAAGGATTGACAAGCTGAACCTCATATGGATGTGAAGTATTAGCATGATGTGTGTTCCTAGCATGCACCGCTAAGTGGGCTGCATCCATTGAACACTTTCTGAATAGAATTCTACAAATGCAGTGTATGTTTGAGAGGAAAACTCCCCAACATGGGACAGTCATTTTATCAGTGGTCGAATTTGAGCTTTGTACGGAAATATCAGTTGTTGTGGAGTGTAAAGCTTTCTAATTTAAAATAATATTCCCAACTTTTGAGAAGCTCTGTTTGCTATGCAGGCAACATGTTCATGCCAAGACATATTTGCTCTCAAATTAATGCCCATCAAATTGAGTGACGATCTCGATGGAATGGAGTGTCTCCACTTGACTATGTCAGGTTCAACAAGGTTTAACTTTTTTGAAAAAAGTGCCGCCTGGGTTTTTGTAGCATTAAATTCTACTGGGTTACTGCCATCTCAACATAGAATTTCTTCCATGTCTTTGTCAAGTTGAACGACCTCCTGCTGTCGGCAGATATTTGCAGGAGTAGCCGTTGTTCCAGCATTTAAAGAGAATGGAGAAATAAACATAATGTTATCTGGAAAGCTGTACTTGGTTTATGCTTGGTTAAGTGGCTGGCCGTGGCTCGGTGGCGTAGTACTTTGCTACTGTGCAGAAGGTCGAGGGTTCAATCCCGCAGGTCGGTATACTTATTTATTAATTTCTTTAAGTATATTTGACCTGGCCACGTACATAGGTAGTAGTTGTTTGCAGAAATGCAAATAACGTCCCTGGCAGTACTACCGCGTTGTTTAAAAGGTGCCGTGAAATACAAAAATGTATGTTTCGGCACTTGGACAACGTTGAAGGGTATTACGACATCCTCGCCAATATCCTTGGGATATGGAAAAAGGGTAAAATCCCTACTGAGGCGGGGAGATGAACGATAAAAAAAAAACGTATTTAAACATTGTTGTATTGAAAAAGGTTTCTTTTTAATATGCTTCAAAAACTTATTGTAAATCAACATCTTTTTATCTTTATAAATTTTATTAATAAATTTTGAAAAGGTGCAATGCAATCCATTATTCAATGTATAAAGATTTAAGCAGGGCTTTTGACAAAATCAAATGGAACACTTTTTCTATGAAATATCTAGAAAATTATTGTTTTGGATTTAGTCATATTTATCTGATAGAAAATAGGTAAAAATTATCATAGTCATCTATCGAAGTAGTTCAATGCAGCCACTTATTCTTATTCAATCTATCTAATAATGATTTAGCTAGCTTACGTTCTTACCACTTTTTGAATGTATGTTGTTAACATGAAACCGTTTGATCAAATGCTCAAGACATGTCCATTTTACAATATGTTGTCAATAATGTTTCCACTGATTTCACAGAAAATATAGCGATTTCTACAGAAAGACAAACACGTAGAAAAAAACTATCGCCGCAAAATGAAGCCCGCTCACTGCCGCCGGCACGTTAAAACATACCTCATCGAGTTTCTCAGACATGCCGAACAAATAAAAGTTGCATTATATAAAGTAAAATATGCGTATCATCTGTGAGAAATTCGATGAAGCACATTTTGACATGCCGATAGTCAGCCGGTTTTGTTGTACGGCGACGATAGTTTTAGTCCTGCTCATGCCTACCAAAATAGTCTAGTGGTAATTGTATTGTTATATTGTTTGATATTGCCTCAGTCAAAATTTTTAGTTATAGAGGGTTATCCAATACAGACGCCTAGATAACACCATTGTGTGTGTTTTGACGCTTCTTTTTCTGTTTCCATTTTTGACTTCTATTTAGTCAAAGTTGAATGTCAATGTTATTTTGAGTCTGGAGATTCTTAGCACCTCGTGCTCATCAAAAGGCTGTTTGTCACTATAGCAATTCCGGAAAAAATATTGTCAGTTTGGTTTTCCGTTGCCTTTACTGCTTTATATTCAACCACATCTAACATGAGGAACAGATACTGTTTGCAGCCGCTCACTCAGTCAGACGCTACAGTACCTGTTGGTCCGCGACAGATATTTGATTTCTCGCGTACCACTCATATATCTGAGACGCATTCCCGTATCCGCCACCGGGGGAAACGGAAATAAAAATTCCTGGAAGACTTGGGAACTTCAAGCACGCCTAAATTTTAACACGTCTTGTAGTGAGTTCTACATGCTCTTGAAATACGAAGCCCCACCTTATTTGCGCGCCAACCCTGTGGATGTGAAGAGTTTAACTCTCACTTTTAGTTGCTTAAAATTTACACAAATTTGCATAGTCTTACAGGAATAATTCTTTCGTCTATGATGAGGTAGTCAAACTTAAGTCGGGATCATAGAAATTGCATCACCTATTATTTTTGCAATTCTTATCCTAACGTTGATATAATTGAACGGTAATGTTTTTGTTTATTTATTAGGATTAGAGCAAACTCAAACAATGACTCTGAGTGTAGTTTTAACCACTAAAACGGTTAGTACAATTTATTATTCCTTATAATTTCGCACTTTAAACAAATTTCTTCGACAGAAAAATTTAAAATTGTAACATTCGCTGAAGTAGGGGTTTTCTTCACGAGAAATAGCGAAGAGGATAAAGTGCCCCAATCCAATGGGGTAACAGTTTCCAAGAGAAATCTTTCTCAGGGCAGCACAGAGAGAAAGAAAGGTACTGGGAGGAAAAGAAAGAATAGATGAGTGATTAAACCCCTTGATGATGCGATTGTCTGTAGAAGATCGCTTCAAAACTGCTAAGGAAATATGAAGGGATCTAGCAGATAGGAAATTTAGCTAATATTAGTCGAGAAACTGTCAGCGGACGGTTAAGGGAAAAAGGTATATGGGCAATAAAAAAGAAACAACATTGAAGGAATCACGCCTGAATTTGGCGACACAATATGAAAAATGGTTATCAGAAGACTGGACAAAAGTGATGTTTTCAGATGAAAGCCAATTTTTCATCTTTAGTTTTGATGGTGCTCTCTATGTAAAACGTCGTGCACATGAAAGATTTCACGAGTCCTGCACATTAAAAACAGTAAAATATGCGGCAAGTCTAATGATGTGGTGATGTTTTTCCTACTTTGGGATCGGCCAAATAAACTTTATATATGTAGAAAAATAATATAAAAAATTTGGAAGAGAGTTTGGTTCCCTCAAAGAGAAACCATTTTTCACATTATGTTTCGTTTTTCAAGATGATTCTGCTGCATATGACAGAGCTAAATCTGTAAGTACGCATATTTATTGATTGAAAAAATGTACTATCACAAAGTTTTGCGTTTTTAATTTTCTGTATGGTTGTATTGTTGGATAGGAAAGGCAGTTTTTAATAGAAAATGGAATTCCAGCATCGCTATGGTCAGAAAACGGCTCCGATTTAAACCCCATAGAGAACTTATAGATGATCATAATGAAAAAAATGAACGCAGCTAAGCCTAAAAGTAAAGATGAGCTGAACAATCAATTGAGAACGTGTGAAATCTAAAGATCAGTGATGAATTCATAAAATATTTGGTTGACGCATTGTCAGCCAGAATTGTATCTGATAAAAACCAAAGATGGCTCAACGAAATACTAGATGGGGAAAAAGTGTTTAAGAAAGTTGGAGCATCACACGAAAATAATGGAAAATACTTTAATTTCTTTTCATTCGATAAATTAAAAATTCTACAATTTTTGGTAAAAATTTCAAGACATTTAGGAAGCTTTTCATTAAATAAATCAAATTTAAGAAATACATGGATCCTTATGGGAAATGTGTCCATTTAATGCAGCAAACGTGCATTTTTTTATATCACAAAAAATATACTGGCATAAATATGAAATTTGCATATATATTATATATATATATATATATATATATATATATATATATATATATATATATATATATATATATATATATATATATATATATATATATATATATATATATATATATATATATATATATATATATATATATATATATATATATATATATATATATATATATATATATATATATATATATATATATATATATATATATATATATATATATATATATACATATATATATATATATATATGTATATATATATATATATATATATATATATATATATATATATATATATATATATATATATATATATATATATATATATATATATATATATATATATATATATATATATATATATATATATATATATATATATATATATATATATATATATATATATATATATATATATATATATATATATATATATATATATATATATATATATATATATATATATATATATATATATATATATATATATATATATATATATATATATATATATATATATATATATATATATATATATATATATATATATATGTATATATATATATATATATATATAGTCCCTGGCCAAATTATTAGACGCACTGTATTTATTTTTATATAATTTTATGTTTCTTAAGAGTTTTTATGCAAAATAATGACGCACTGTATATTTTTAAACAATAATGGTATATTTAAACTACAATATTATTGATTTTTATTTAAAAGAATTGTTGTAGACTACATATTTGTATTTATTTTTAACATATGGCAACACTGTGTTGACAAAGTGATACATGAACGTAAAGAAGTACAAACCTGTATCAGTCGCGATCGGAATCGAGTCAGGTACGGACGTGTTTCTGTGGCTTTATGGACTGTGATTGTTTGTTTAACAGTTTTATACTACTCAGTTATTAGTTTATTTTGTATGCAGTGTTTTAAAAAAGTAATTGGACTGTTTTCATTATGGGTAGAAAAGGCGATCTTTCACCACGTAAAAAAGCTGAAGTGAAGGCCCTTGTGATTGCGAAAACATTTACAAACCGAGAAATATCACGAAGATTGGCAGTTTCTGAAGCTAGTGTACGACGCATAAAAAAGAAAATTGAGTCAGGGAAGGAATTAAGCCCGAAAAGAAAGAAAAGATGCGGTAGAAAACCAATTTTCACTCCACGGTCAGAGAGATGTTTGAAGAAAATTTGTGTAGAAAACAGATTTGCTACCACAAAGGTAATAAAATCACAACTCCAGGATGCTAGCGTAAATGCTTCTGAGCGCACTGTTCGAAGAAAATTGAAAGAATTAGATTTTAAGACCTGTCGCCCCGCCAGGAAGCCCAAGTTAACAGCTGCAATGAAAGCAAAGCGCCTGAAGTGGGCCAAACAATGGCAAGACAAAGATGTGGACTTCTGGAGATCGGTAAGATACAGCAATTTAATCAATAATTGATACATTATTATCATTTTCAGTTAAATAAAGCAAATAAACATGGAAGTTTATATATTTTTCCTATTTTTGACAGGTCTGCTTCAGTGACGAAAGCACATTCGAAATTTTGCAGAATAAAGCTCAGTATGTGCGTCGTCGTCATGGAGAAAAGTTTCATCCTGATTGTGTCGTCCCGACGGTTAAACATCCCACCAAAGTGATGATTTGGTCAGTCATCAGCGGCAAGGGCACTGGACGTCTGTACGTCGTGAAAGGAATAATGAGGCAAGATCAGTACAAAGAAGTATTACAAAATCGGTTGATTCCGCAGCTCAGAGAATGGTTTCCAAATGGGGAACCATTCACTTTCATGCAAGATGGAGCTCCCTGCCACACTGCTCGGTCTGTTAAAGCTTTTTTGGCAGAAAAAAATATCCCTCTGTTGGATTGACCCCATTGAAAATGTGTGGGAGCTGATAAAAAGAGAAGTGTCTAAAGATGTGATTACCAACAAAACCCAGCTCCTAGAAAAGATTATTCATGTGTGGAATCATCATCCTCAAATGCAGGAGACAGTACAATCTTGCATTGATAGCATGCCGCGCAGAATTAAAGCTTTGATAGCGGCTAAAGGTGGCTCAACTAAATATTGACTTTTACTAACATTAATTTCACTTTTCTTTAAAACTTAATAAACTTATACTTTTCTTAATTAATGTTGTTTTATTTATGTCAAATAAATAGGTAATTGATTGGATAATATAAAAATAAAAAACAAATCAATTTAAAATAATAAAACGGTACAATATCACTCGGTAATTAATATTTTACATGAAATCTTGCAGTGCGTCTAATAATTTGGCCAGGGACTGTATATATATATATATATATATATATATATATATATATATATATATATATATATATATATATATATATATATATGTACAATAATTTACATCAAAATAAGACGAATATTTAAAAAAAAAATTCAACTGATTAGGACGTTTTTTTATGAACGAAAAATTATAATAATTATCAATGATTTCAAGTAATAAGCTATATCAGGCGAATGAAGTGGCAACACCACATGACAAAAAATAGAGGGAAATTCAAATGCGTCTATGTTCGACGTAAGTTGCATCTATATGGATCGTTAAACGCAAAGTATGTAAATTTTTATATAAAAAAAGTAATAAAACTAATGTTTCATTTAGAATGCCTTTAATTATTCACGCTAGTAACACTTTCTAGTAGTTATAAATATCCAACGCATAGTAATAATTTTTTTAATCCTAAATAGTATTGAAAAGTATGATAATATTTCTTTACAAGACGAATATTTTAGATTACGGCCTAAAGTTTGAATGTTCACAATACGACGGCCACAGCCTGAGAGGTTAAAAGTGTCGTTATCACTGTTTACCATTCGTCTTTTTTCATTACATTCCCTTTGACTCGATATTTGTCTATAAATTACTTCGGTAACACGTTTTCTCTTCCAAATATACATTTTTTTCCATTTTTTCTAAGGCCGCATTTTTTGTCTTTATTCATTTCTTAACTTTTAACTCTAATGAAGTGCACTACAATACTGTTTTACCCTGAATATGCCGCAATCTCAGAATGTCAGGATGTCCAACTATTATAAAATATGCGTTGTTGCCGCTTTTTAATAAATAAATTAACAGTATTTATTTTGGTTTTTTCGAGCTCAATAACATAGATGACAGTTTTTTAAATACGTCTAATGGTTCTATAATAAATTTTATAATATACGTTACAATGTACTTAGATCTTTCGTTTTTTCTTTTTCTTAAGTTTGGACTAAACATTAAAAAGTTAGTCTATTCATATAAAAACTCTAATAAATAATATAAACATAATTGACAAATAATATCAAACGTGTCAATAATATATAATATCAATTATTTATTACTATATATTTCATTAAAAATATAAATGTTGGCTTACAACATAATACCAATATAAGCTAACGTAATTTACTTTTAGTTTTACCTGTACCACCGCAACCTCCTTAAAAACATATTTTTGATGTTATATTTTCTCCTAAGTTCTTTTTTACACTCATGAAAAATGAAAGTATTTTCTCCATCACTAATATATGAGAGATTTATTATTTCCCATGTATATATCCTTTGGTTTTTTTTTTCCTCCAGTAGCTGTAATTTATAGTTTTCCTTTTTACATCATTTATTAAACTCATCAGAAGTTCGATTTTGGAAAAATTTAATTTTTATAAAATGATTCAATTTCTATGACCGCGATTGTAACAATTACCTTATCATTTTTCGCACTTCTACAGATAATATCAAAATCCCATCCCAGATTTCATTGTCTTTTCTCTATTTTAAACTTCCGAGTTAAAAAAAAAATTAAATGTATTACTTATTTTACAGATAAGGCTGAAACAAATTTACCAGAGAACTGCAACCAGGCTGGTAATTTTAAGAGCACGCCATCAGTTGATAGTTTGGTTGTCAATTTCGAGGAAGGTATGCGACTTGTTAAATAGATTAGTTAAAGATATTTGAAATTTTTTTTTGTATGTCTCGTTGCAATTTTTGAGAGTTTATATTGCTCAGTTTATTATGCGCTAATTGTTTAGTGCAAGATTTTGTATTTTTCTTTTAGATTATTCGAAAATTGTTTTTTTATCAAAGTTTAGAATTTTTTACTTTAGTTGGAAGTGTTTTTATGCTATGGAATTATTTTTTTCTTTATTTCTTATTAAATTATATTGTTTACGCCGTATCGCAAAAAAAAAACTTTTAAGTTAAACGCTTCTATTTTGCCTCGGTTTTATAATAAAAATTATCCTTGTGTGATAAACCATTTTTCAATGGCCATTTGCATAGTGTGTTGGTAGTGTTTTAAAAAAAAATTATAGTTCAGGAAAAAAAAGTTTACGAAAAAAATTCATCCAGTAGAAAGTTTTGTAAATGGTCATAAAAATTTGTTAGATTTAATATTGTATTAATAATGTAAAGTAAAAGATAAACTATTTATTTAAAAAGCGATATTTATTAAGTAATTTATCTTTTACAAAATATAATAATTCTAATATGAATAATTAGGGTGCATTCTTGAACTTATTTTTGCTATGATATTATCATGTATTTACTGTATCAGAGGTACACATAAATATTTACTAGTCACAGATATTGTCAATTATTGTTGTTAACTACATTGAAATTAATTTCTTTTTCTTTAATTTTTATAATATATATGCTATATCTCAGGATAGGTATTATGGGAGCCAAAAAATCTACAATTTTCCTTATATTAAGAAAAATAGAGAAAATAAGGAAAAATGGATTTTATTAAGAATCAAAGTTGAAATGTACAGAGTATATTCCATATCTTAATGATTTTTTTTTACTGCATAGTTTTACACATAGATTAAATATTAAAATTTTTTTCATGTAACGCCAGCTCATCTCTAAAATGTAGTAACATTTAATAGATTTGACGTGGGAACACACATTTGAAAAAAATTACCTATTCCTAACCTAAAGAAAATTACAAGTTCGCCATATTTACTGGCTAAAAGCTGTTTAATTGCCGCTGGTTTATATGGACATTGCCTATATTCTTTCTTATATAGGCTGATAGTTACGTGGGCTGTCTGCAAAATTCTCAACCTAATGAAAGAATTTTTTTTTAACGTGAAATATGTTTTCCATCCACGGCTGCAATAGTTTCGTCATTTAATATAAAACGCTTTCCAGCCATGAATTTTTTCAGATTTGGAAACAAATATTAGTCAGAGGGAACCAAATCTCGTGAATACGCTGGATGTTCAAGCAATTCATTCTTTAATTCCTTGAATTTTTCCATCGTCAAAATACATGCATTCTCTTGATCGAAAACGATTCTTTTCTTCTTTAAAGCAGGTCTTTTCTCACGAATTTTTGCATCCAATTGATCCAGAAGGTTGCAATAATATTTAGAGTTAATTGTTTAACCTTTTTGAAATTAATCGTTCAACGAGACACCTTTGTAATCCCAAAAAACTGTGCTGATGGAGCCGTCTTTGCCTTCTTTGGTGCACTTCCGCTGTTTCTACTGTTCTTTTTGCTCTGATGTATAGTGGTAGTTATAGAACGACGTATGAAATCCATTTTATTTTGCTTAAAACAATATAAACACGCTTGAGAAATACGCATTCGAATGCATTTTTGGTCACAAAATATTAAACAGCTGCTACTACTAGAATGAATTGACGGATCCAAAAAAAAAATTGCATGTGTTTATATAAAGGGTGGAACATTCCAATACAATTATGGTTTCGCAGTTTGTAACGCTATCTATGTGTCAGGTCGAGAACTTTTCAAGCAGCCTAGGTATAAACAAATATGGAATTATCTTTTTTTATTAATATAGATAATAAATTTAAAATTACAAAAAAAAATAAACTGACCTTAAAAAGTGATAAAAAACACAAAATAATATCTTTTATCTATCTTCTGTTAATCTTAAAAAGTTAATATCTACCTGCTGATAAAAGTAAAATACAATTAGCAAAAGAAATCTTCACTGTTATCACTCCTAACAAAAACGCAAGAAATGTAAGCAATATGTAATTAATACATAATACACAAAGTACAACAGATAAACACACAGAATTAAGCGAAACTTTGAAGTTGGTACAAGTCGCTCTCGCTTGGTCGCTCGATCGTACGATCGCGACGCTGCAGGTTGAATCCACTGCGCGCTTTTGCGTTGCGGAATGGTTTACTTAAGCGTTAATTGATATTCTATTTTTGCTTTTTTGAATTTAAAGAGAAATTAGGCGATCTACGTACTTGTCGTGGTTGATGCGATTTTCTGACAATTTACATAAGTTGTGTCTTAATAAATTTCTACTCACGTGCATAACTTGCGCCGACCTCAAAATTTTATGTATTTACGTATTATATTTTATGCATTAAGCTTATAATTGTACCCTTAAGGGGGGAGGCCTGTGTAAAAAAAAATTTTGATAATTTTTTGTCCATAAAAAGTTACTTTAACATCTAAAGAATGTCCTCACCAAGTTTTTAAATCGAAATTCGAACTCTAAATCTAATCGTGGAGTCAAAGAGACCGTCTGTAATCGATTCAGTCGCTTTACGTGTTGGGCTTTTCATTTGTTTGTAATGTTGACTCGAAAAATTGATAGAAATGAACGTAATTATCGTGCAAGTCGCCCTCGCCGTCGGCATTACTCACGTAATAAGTCTAAACATACTGAGCAAGAAGAAGTTGAACCAAGTGAATCAGCTAAGAAATTGCATTATATTTTGAAATTTTTTCATAAAAAAAGTTGTCAAATTTGCAATTTTTAATTTTTTTTTTTTTTTTTGGTAAATTGAAATTCATATAGCATATAATAATACTCTAATGATTTTTTTAATGCACTTTAGCGACCTGGGCGTTGCACGGCGCAAATTCAAGGAGTCAGCTCTGAGCAGCTGCTGCTCGGCCATTTTGAATTAAAAAAAAATGACGCTCTATTTTTGAAGCCAAAACGTTGTTCTTCTTAATGTACTTTCTCTTTTTTATATAAATATTATAGTTTCTCAATAAATAATTCACAAAAAAACGGTTGTTTACACAGGCCTCCCCCCCTTAATTTATGAATTTGTACGAGTACTAAACGCTTTGGCAGATAGTTCAGATACTTAGAATGCAGTTTTTATTACATCTGGAATTGGATATAATTTCACAAATTACGTATTGGAGACTTCTATGCTTTTATTGATATATATCATTTAATCGCCTGTAGCGCCCCAATGAGTGTGCCTCTTAAGACTCACATTATACAAGGTTGTCGTTCGAGTTATGGCATGTTTTATACATATACTTATTATAATACTTACTAAGTTAACAGGACAGTGTAAAATTTCTGTCTTCTCGTAAAACCTATCCTGACAGACAGATTGTATAACAATATTGACAGTTTTAAAAGTTAAAAATGGATGCTATGTTTTTAAAAATAATCTTTTTTCCTTTTATTTTTATCTATAGAGTGATCTATTTAATATTTTTTTCAATTTCGGTTGGTCACTTTGTTAAGATTCTAGTTTTCATTTTATTCTTTTCAATTACAACATCTTTTAAGTATTAAATCCTGTACAGGGTAATTCTGAAATGTGGGCTACTACTACATATATATATATATATATATATATATATATATATATATATATATATATATATATATATATATATATATATATTGCACCACTAAAATCTGGACGAATTGAACAATTATTTGAAACAGAATTTTATCCATGAAAAATTAAATGTTACAAAAAATTCTTTTACATGGTATTTAGGGGATCCCTACAGAGCGCAGTATTCAATACATCACCAGTAGCTTCAATTCCTGGTCTGAAGCATCCACACGCACGCTGTAATGCTGCGCTATCCATGGCGGCGAATACTGCTTCAATAGCAGTCCTTAATGACGTCACATTAGATTGCTGTGACTTATTAGTGACCCGTGCAACTATGCCATACATAGTAGTCTAATAGATTCAAATTTAATGCAAAGAACACGCTTCTAGTGGAAACCTCGGAAAGCATCTGTCGTATATTTAGTGTGTACAATTTGTATCGACGGCCCTTCTCGGCAGTTCTACGTATTATTGGGTCACTTATACCCACAATTGATACCAATTTTCGCAGTAATCACCCTGAATCCACCGAAATCAGCAATTTAGCCCTTCCGACGACTGCAGGAATCGTTGATGTAATTTTTTTCAACTCACTCTACTTTACCGGCATATTAGCACTTTCATTAAACTATTTTGAAGCCGTATCGCCATACGGCGTCATAAATGGTTGATCTCGGGTATCCGGAAAACAGTTATTTCCGTTGTTCAGTGCCCGGCGCAGAGGTCTTTGATGATTGCAGCCCTTAGATTATACTTGCACTTGGTTTCAAGTTCGTGGCCATTTTGAGGTTATGAACGTTTAATAGGAAATATCGGACTTTCTCAGACGCCAGCAACGGCCTCTGGTGAAAGCACAATATGGTGGGAAATTTAAATTAAAATCTCTCCTGATTTTAGTGACTCACTCTGTATATATATCGCACATTAAAATTTATTGTGTTATCGCTCTAGTTATGTCACTGGAGTCGGGTAGAACAACAGTGAAGACGGCACATTTCAATGTTTTATTTTTTAATTTGATAGGATATAGTTTGCATAAATTCTGGCACTTATTTGCTATTACTATATTAAGGGGTTACATCTACCTAACGGGCACGAAAAATAGGCTCTTTTTGGGAATTTTTTTACACTCTACTATACAAGCAACAAAAAATCTGTTTTGAGGTTTTAATGTATGCATTTTAAAGTGTACAAAATAATTTCTTATTTTATGGTATTAAGCAAAATGGCAGCGCACTAACACACAGAACACAGGCATCTGTTTTTGGAGGTGTTCAGCGGCCGGCTGACAATTTTAATTCTCTATCTAGAACAAACAAACAATTTTTTTTATTATGTTCATTAGATTTGCTAGAGAAGTGTATACGATTATTGAAAAATATCAGTTTTTCAAGAAATTATGGAAGTTTGAGTAAAAATGTTCATTTTTGTCCTAAAAATCGGCCTTTATTTGTTTATAAAAAAAAAGTAACTGATTAATCCTAATAATCGTGTATACTTCACTAGAGAATCTCATTAAAAAGCTATAGTTAAAAGCTCAAGTTAATCTAATGTAAATTGTTGGGAGTTATGCTGCCGGCCGATTTAAAACGGAGTTTCGAGGAAAACGCCTTTAAAATTTCAAAAATTTTTTAAAATTTTTGATGTCAATTTTTTTTACCTTTATTCCGTAGTCTCAGGACCATAAAGCAGTCCTTCCAAGTCCAAATTTTCGTCCTCAGCCTTTTTCTTGGACGATCTCGACTCTTGTCTAGCATTTTTCGCAACCATCGAGAACGAGTGATTGGCGGCTCTCACGCGTCCCTTATCAATTTCCACACAAAATTATGGCATTCCTAGCTAATTTTCAGTTCCAGGGCCTTCATGACTTCCAATATGCTATAGAAACCATCATTAAGCTACACCGCCGTACCGGTCCCTGCGCGGTATTTGTTTATCATTCATTATCTTTTGTTTTGCATTATGCATCGCGAGTCGGCCTCTCCCGTTGCCTGAGAAACAGAATGTGGAGCAAAATAGGCATGGTAGTTAACGTATTAATAAAGACGTAATGAAGCCAATTATACTTAATTTAAGACAGTATTAGCTGTTACTGACAGATTAAATGTACCGACTACGTCAAATCACTCCAACAGGCTGCGTGGAAAGTAAACGCCTCTTCGTACGCCACGACTTTTTTCAGGAATTAAGTACTAGAAGCTAAAAAAAATTTTTTCAATCTAAAATAAGGCTATATGTTTTTTAGGACTATAATACGTCATGTAAGCAAAAAAAAAAGTCGATTTTTTCAAAAATTGCAGGATGATAAAAACCCCTTAATTGTAATTTTTCATCTAAGAAAGGTGTTATTACATTAAAATCAGTGTTAAAAATGTAAATTTTAAACATTTACTTCTTTCTTTTTTGAACTGGTAAAGAATATGAACCTGAACCAACAATTTAATGGATAGCATCATTAAAACTTAATCTTTGTAGATGAAAAATAAACAGTATTTTTAATCCAAATTGAAATACGCAGGCACTCTATTTAAAATTCGTAAGTTACGTCCATTTCCGGTCAAACAAGAAGTATGTTAAAATATTTTACACTACGAATATATGCAGGTTAATGTCTTATATATGGTGGTCCGGAGAAAATATCTACATATTTTAGGTTTTAAGTAAAAACCGTTAAAGGAATATTGTTGTAAAGAATTTTTTTTTTGCTATCTGAGGCTAGATGGAACTTTTTTTTTAAATAATTTCAGATTAAACCCCTTTCGCACCGGATTACCATATTTCCAATTTGGCAAATACCTAAGAATCGTTTCTTTTTTTAAACGGAAAAAGAATTAGATTCTTTAAAACTGGGTAAACTCAGTATCAGCTAAAAAGTTTTATTACTTCGCCCACATTACAGATACCCGTTTCCGAACTTTTAAGATATACCTAACGAATACTCTGTTATTGTTTATTTTATTGTTATGTATATTTATTTATATGGACAGCATCTCTAAGCAAAATAAAACAAAAGTTAGATTCTTGCTTTTAATTTAATGAGTGACTAAACTACAATAAAACACTTGTCCACACTAGATATGTATACAGTGTTTAGGAGGATTTGAAATTAAAATATATTACATGTTACAAATTCGATTGTCAGCATTGAGATCTTGGGAAAAATAAGGGATTCGGAGCCAGTTAAACTATGCTGGTTTACGTTGATCGGAGAGAAACACAAGGAAATGCAGGGTTATTTATTGACATACATGACAATAAAGGTGGTTAAAAAGCTTTTTTTTATACTCTGAGAGTTAGAGTCATCCATGTTAATTCACGACATGACAAATTGAAAAATCTCTCAACGTATTTCTTTCAAGAAATATTTTTAAAATATATAAGGGGTTCATGATTAATTTGTCATAAGTTTTCAGTGAAAATTCCCAAAAAAGTTAGTAGTAAAAACATACGTTTATTTGCGAAAAAGTATTTTCTTATTTTCAAAAACTGGAAATTTTTTATCTTTATGAGTTACTTTGACTTTTTCAATCTGTTCGTATGTGGTCGTTACATGATCACTTTAATGTTGATAATCTAAAACGGGATTGCTTTTCTTTTACAATAAGGCTTGATGGCTGCGTTTAAATATAAAAAAGAATAAAGCTGGCCGCCGACGCACATCTGGACAGTTGGCTTTATTCTTTTTTTATCAAAGGAATTTTTTTGTTAAAGGAAAGAAATCATGTCAACGAAAAATATCAGAACCTCAATTACTGGATCTGTTTTTATTGTATTTTTAGAAGCTCGTTTAGTCCAGAATAACAAGGAGTTTTCCATTTAACTCTTACGAGTAAGAGAGAGATGGACTGTTCCCTCTTTAAGAACACATGTAATATAAAAAAGAATTTCAATTAACATCAAACAGGATGACGAGATTTTAACCCGATGACGACGATCCAGGACTAAACGTCATTTAATAAACACCTAAAAATCAAGAATGTTATTTTTTTTTGTACAAGATATTTCAACTTCCTAAAATTAGATACAAACATTAGGCCAGTTTTCATTCTGAAAATATTAGGTAACAGCTCAAGAAACACAAGCCAGTTATTGTTGTTTTGTGTTATGTATTTTTTGTCTTGTCTAATATTTTCAGATTGAAAACTCACCTAATTTTAGCAAGTTCAAAAAATCAGGTACAAAGAAAAAGAACATTTTTGAACCGTGAGCGTGACCAAATAAACGATCGAAACGTTGCCCCAAGAAAGAATGTTTTTTTTTTTTGCAAAATATAAACCTACTGTTGCTAACTTATCATTAAATAAATTGAGAGGGGGTGACGAGTCATTTCAAATAAAAAAATATATTTTTCTATTTTGTTAAAGTTTGAGATAACTTGAAATTAATCACAAATTACGTAAGTTTACCTCATTTCTTTAACTCTCCATTTTTTACTGTTGCTAGAACCCCAATGCTGAACATCAAATATATAACTACCTATATATCGTCTTTGTCAAATACAAACGGGCTCGACTAAAAAAGACTTATTTTAGGTTTGTACTTGCCAACGACTATAATAATTATTTACTTTATATAAACAATTATAGTATTGTTACCATTATTTTGGTTCACCTGTATTTATTATTATGACATGAATATAATTGATTGTTTTTTATACGGCAACTATTTGAGATCTGTAATAGGTTGAGATGTATTTTATTTCTTAAATTAAAGATTATTTTTTACCATGTATATGTTTTTTATTGTATTAGGAATAATCTTTGAGCTTATATTGCCAAAAAAAAACCTAAAGAATTCATTTTAGAACTTACCTATACATATATATTTTCACAATAAATAAATCTTTAAAATATGTAAGGACGCTGCAAGAATGCACCTTATAAAAATTGGTTATTAGTTACTAAATTAGGTGTATTCTTGCAGAGTCCGATAATGAGTCCGCACCGACAACCTCGCCTGCCAAAAGTGGAACCCCGAAAGTGAAAACCTTGGAAGAAATTAAATTGGAAAAAATCGCAGCAGCGTGTGCAGCTTATTATTCATATCCCAGTAAGTACCTACTTATTTATTTACTCTTGACAAGACGTGCATCAAAATCTTACCAAACGGTAACTATGTTTCGGCCTTGATTAAAAGTATAGCATTGTTGAAAGGATGATACTTTCACGCCGAAGACCACAAAGTGACATCGCTACCTCTTGGAAGTTTACCATACTTACAGAACAACCATCGTACGTGCTTATTACGATATATCTGTGGCATGACCGCAACAGAAAACCCTATACAATTACTTTACTAAAATCATCAATCCCAGTTTTCATCCTGTTCGATCTTCCCAATCTCCGCGTCTTAGATTTCTCTCTGACGTGGCCCTCTGAACACCTCCAAACTATGTCGCTCTTGGTCTCCCTCTTCTCTTCCTTTCGCTTGGTACCCATTTTAGAATTATCTTCGGTATTCGATGTTCTTCCATTCTTTCCACGTGTCTGTACCATATAAGTTACCGTTGTTGAATGTCCTCAATAATCGTGGTTTTTTACTTTCGTTACATCTCTTATTCTTTCATTTCTAACTCTATCCATTCTTGAGACTCCAGCCGATCTTCGCCAGTAATTCATTTCGAGTGCCATTAGTTTCTGTTCCAATCGTTTCGTCAATTGCCAAGTTTCACAACGATGCTCTTAAATACTACATTATAAATGAGGTGCTTTCTCTGTGATGTTACATTCAGGGCCGGTCCTAGCTTTTTTGCCGCCGTAGGCAAACTCAAAAAATGCCGCCGCACCCAAGCTTAAAAGAAACAATGTTAACCAGGAAAATGACATATAATTGAATTAGGACGATAATACTAATACAGATTTACGAAAAATTGTTTTTGAAAAACAAAGTTTACATTTTTAACGAGCTAACGACCACGAACTTACAAACTAAAACTAGCACCTACTATTTTCAGAGATAATTTAAATGTACTTTTAAAATAATGATCAAAACTAGTACAATAATATACAAAGTCTAAACCTAAATTAAAACAATTTTTTTCGAAGTTTCATTTCTGCAAAATCGCGAATAATTTCTTTCAGATCTACTTTACTACTCAATTCGTGTTCAATGGCCAACATTGCTAACCCATTAAGACGATTTTGTGTAGTCATAGTTCGTAAATAATTTTTTATTATTTTTAATTTAGAAAAAGTTCTTTCGCCGGTAGCAACAGTTATGGGCAGCGTTAACAAAATTCTCAGAGCAATGCTCAAATTTGGCCCAATTTTAAGGGAAGTAGTGAATTTAAGAACGTCAACTGGACCTTCTTTCTTAATTAAAAGTGAAGAAACAAGGCCTATTTCGTCAGCCAGACCTAAAGCGTTAAGATCGGACGAATCGCCATCTGTCGAGACGTTTTCGAGATCTTTACAATGTGCCAGCAATTCATTTATATACGTCTTTAAGTTTATAAACGTCATATAAAAATTCAAAAAAGTCATTATGACTATTCAGTAGGTTGAATCTCGGCTCCAATACACTGATCGCCTGATCTATAGTAAAGAAAAAAAATTCTGTTTTATATTTTTGTCGGTTCGTCTAAACTTTTATATGAAAAATTTCGTTTTATAATCCGAACATGATGACGTGATGTAGTCAATTCAAGGTTTTTTTTTCTACGTCGATTTCGCTGGCTAAATTTTCAGCTTCTAAGATAATGTCAAAGGATTCTTTCGATCTCGGTTCTTTAAAAAAAATTAATGAGCTATTTAATAAATTAGTGGCTTGGGATAAATTAAAATCTTTGGATTAAAGTAGCTTACTAATCGAATTAATACGTGTTTATTTTTTCAGGCAGTTTTGTCGCCCCTAAATTTTGCCGCCGTAAGCAGCCTAGAGCCGGCCCTGTTTTGTTCTTCGACCACAGAACATAGTTTGGGTGTCTTATGACCGCCTTCCCTTTACTTATTTTACTCTCCACTTCTTTTTCCATTCTACTACCTTTACTTATGTTAGTTTCGAAGTATATTTATACTCCACAAGCATCAATGACCTCACCGGTATTTAGAGTAAAACTTCCCTGTTTTTCTCCTATACACAAATATTTTATTTTCTTGCAGTTAACTGTTAAACCCCAGTTTTTATAATCTTCAAACAGCTTTCTTGTCATGAATTCAAGATCTTCTTTATCCTAAACAATAACCACCTGATCGTCGGGAAAATGTAGAGTGTACAACGTTGTTTCGTCGGTCAGCTGTATTCCTATTCCTCCACATGCTCTTCGCCATCTCTCTAATGCCTCATTCAGATAATTTTGCGTAATGTAGGAGACAGACAGCACCCTGTCTGACACCCTTCTTTGTTACAGAAAAATTTTCGAAGAAGATGTTTCCCAACATTATTCGGGAACGTAACTGGTCGTACAGTTGTTTTACTGCGGCGATTGTACTATTTATGGTTGATCGTTCTAATATTTGCCATAGTTTTTACTGGGACTGTATCATAGTTTTTTACTGGGACGGTATCATACGCTTTGGTTAGGTCTACAAACAGTAGATGGAGCTCTTTGTTCGTTGATGTCTTTTTTTTCGTTGAAGTGAATTACACTAAATATATTGTCTACACACGATCTACCAGCTCTAAAACCAGATTGTTATTCAATCTCGTGGGGAGTATATTCATCGTCGATTACATTTCTTAAATTTTTCCGGAGACTCGACTGAGGGTGCTCGTTACTCATATACATCTATAGGTTTGACAGCTCTATCTCCCTTTTCTAAAATACATTTTTTAAATTAGTCACATCAAAATATACAGAATTCATTTTCCTAAGTCAAAAAGATAATAAAAATAATTTAAAAATTGGTAAAATTAGAAAAAAACGGTAATTTACCGGTTTTTCCCCGTTGTTTGTAGTTTGAAAACATTACTTTTAAAATTAAATTATGTAAATTTTGTTCTGTGCACCCCATTCATCATCATCATCTCACCGATGCCATTACCATTTTTAAAATAACCAAGTACAAGTCGGACTTGCACAATTAATGTTGCGTATCATGATTGCTTTTGAAATAAAAAAAAATTGTTACGAAGATATAAAATGATCGGTGACTTCACAAAACACCCCAAATAAGTTTTCAACAAAGTTTGTGTCCGATATTTGCTTTTATATACCAGATAGAATATCAAAGGTAATACACTCGTAATAATTTTGATTCAATCTACACCTTATGAAGAGTATTCCAGAATTTTTTCGAAATTTTTGATTAGTACTCTTAGAGATAGAGTGGGGGAACAGCGATTTTTCACAATTATAAAGAAAAGTTTGCGCGAGTGTTATCATACAGTCTGTCAAGTAAGAACGTGACCCCTCGTATTCTTGAAAAAATGTGTTTCGAAAACATTTTTTGCCATCAATGTATTCTCTGGTGTACTAACAACGGCGCAATTACCTTAGTAAGTTGTCCAATCCGCCTTCTACATCAATAATTGCCTGGTATCTTCTAGGTATGCTGTCGACGAGATTTTTTGCATACTCTGCAAATTTTTCAAATTTCGCGAGACAACTAAATCAAACTCCTCAGAGTCTTTCCTCTGAACTTTTTCTTTACAAGAGAGTAAACGTTTTCAATAGGGTTGGCGTCCGGCGATTGTGAGGGCCACTCTAGTATCTTATCGTGGGCCCGAGCAAGCCGCTTCGCGACGTGACTTTCGCCCAGTAAAGGTTTCTTCAACGCGCTTCGGAATTTGACAACATGAACACGAAGGTGTTGTCGAATGGTCTCATGGGATACATTCAAACCCGATTTTATTCATTTTGCCGCTCCTTGACGCAGTGTCAATTTCTGATCCAGTGAAAACAAAGACACGATTCGTTTTTCGACTTTCAGAGCGACTTTGCCTACCGAACCACGTTTTGGTAAATCGTCGACATTTTTCGTCTCGTTAAAAAGATTTAGCCACTTCTTCACAAACGAGACCGACTTTTTAATATATTTAGCGGCCGCGGAATGTGTCCTTTTAGGCCCCTTTGGATGAGAACAAAGAAAGACTGCGTCGAACCGACGCGCAAACAAATGACTCAATTTGGATTTTACAAAGGTTCCTTCTACCAATTTTTTGTTGAATCGCTAGAATCACATCCTTTACAAATAAATTATCGCGGACACGTTCTTACTTGACAGACTGTATATATTTTTGAATTCGTGTATTCACAAGCTTTCATTTGACCTTCCACTCGATGAACTTGCAAATTTTTTTTCACTTCCGATTTCACCCTCTAAAACTAACCCCTTAAGCCAAAATTTGAACTTTCAAAGCTACACGGCTGTGATTGGGCCATCAATTCCTATATTTTTGACAAATTTCAACTTTCAATGTCAAATAGTTTTGGAGAAAATCGGGTGTGACAGATAGACGGACCCCGCAGTGATCCCATAAGTTCAGAACACTCAAAATGACATTTTATTGATATTTTACGATGGTATGTTATTCCTACAAATTGTCGTCTCCGGCAAACGTATACTTTTAATTAATAACAGTGCAGATTATCTTGTATATACACTACCGTCAGAAAGTATTTGCCCACCTAGTTATTTCAGTCCCAAGATAACAAAAACCCAGATATTATATTTTTTTTAATTATAATGAATTATTATTTATTTTCACATTATCTACAGTCTAGAAAATCAGAAATATTCATGATTTTCCAGGATTTTTTCATGTCATCTATGTCACCTCCTTTGTTTTTAATTACCGTTTTACAGAGTTTCGGCATTCTGTCGAGTTGTTTCTTCAGAGTTTCGTCGGTTATTTTAACCCATTCTGCTTATAAAAGTTCCCACAAATGATTTTCTGATGTTGCATTGGGTTTTCGACCACACCTGTCTAAATGGCCCCATAGCAATTCGATGGGGTTCAAGTCGGGTGATTGTGGAGGCCAAGTCATCACTTCCAGGACGTCATCCGATTTCCATTGGTCCAAAAGTTCTCTAATTTATTTAGCAGAATGTTTAGGGTCGTTGTCATGCTGAAAAATAAATTTCCCCTGAAAGATATCTCTTCGAGAAGGAAGCATTTGAGTTAGCAAAATTTCTTGATACTGTTCTTGATGATTCCTTCTATTCTAAAGATTTTTCCAACTTTATCATTGCCAAAACAATCCCAAACCATTACTGAACCTCCACCATGTTTTACTGTGGGCAACTGACAGGCTTCCAACATCCTCTCTCAGCTGACCGCTGTACGTAAACTCGTCGATTTGAACCAAAAATTTCGAATTTAGATTCGTCGCTCCAAAGGACGGAATTCCAATTTTCATGTTCTCGGGCCCATTCTAATCGTTTACGTTTATTCACTTGCCTAAGAAGTGGTTTCCCCACTGTAACTCTCCCGTGTAGTCCACCTTCTGCTAACCGGTTGTCACGCTGATGGGGATGGGCCGGGCCAGGTTTACTTGAGCCATGATTTCTGATGCGGTTAGGCGGCGATTACGTCTGCTGGACATTGTTATAGCTCTGTTTTCAGCGAGAGTCGTTTTTCGAGGCCTTCCTGAACGTTTTTGGTTGGGAATTCCATGTCCCGCAGAAAATTTTTTTACGATGTAGTCCTCCGTTCTCCTTGGCATTCGCATATCACTCGCGATTTGTCGACTCGAGTGACCATTTTGATGTCTCGCAATTATCAGAGCCCGATTTTCAACGGAAACTTCTTTCGTTCTTGGCATTTTCACAAAACAATTGAGTCTGTATCAATGACAAAGTATTGTTTGCGAAAGGTTAATTTCCAAAAGGGCAATGGTATTCATAGCATAGTTTTTATCAAAATGTCACTAGGAATTTCCATAATCCCTAGAAACTTGAAATGAGTTCTTACTTCAACTGGAATTCTCCGAAATCGCCTCAAAACGATTATCATGCAAAACTTGGAAATTTGTTCTAATAGGTTTTTAATTTGTGATGTCACCAAAAAGGGTTATCTAAACAATTTTATGATGGACACTTGTTAAGAACAATTAAATTTACCTAATATATAAAAGGGTTTAATTAGCTATTAAATTTCTAGGTGGGCAAATACTTTCTGACGATAGTGTACATCAAACTGGTGGTTTTTTTTCGTTATGAGTAGAAAGAAACATGCATTTTGTGTCACACAAACAATGTGATTTCTTAGTGACGCATTTCTTCCACAAAAACTTGCCTGAATTACGGGAAAACGTTCTAGACAATAAATTGATCATGACGAGGCGTCCTCATATTTTAGGCGCGAAGTAAGCGATTATCTAAACGTCAATTTTCTTAACAAGCGTTAATATCGAAATGAACCAATTTCCTGGCGATTTGCAACGCCAACAAGTTACATGAAAAGTTTTTACCTTACTTAATACATACGACATTGCTTAGGATTGGTAATTGCTGCGCTCTGTAAAACCAAACAGATTAACTTCATTTTTAAGGTAGCTTTTTAAAACGGTTTTTTTTTAAAGTTCCTCAATCCTTCAAGAAAGGAACGACGAATTAAAGTTCTTTACATGACATCACTTTAAAAATGCTATGTAGCTTCCATCTACTAGATGGCAAAATCGTCATCGATGTTCAGAATGGCCTGACACTGTCTGGACATACCTTCCACCCGGTTTTCAGCGTAATCTGTAGTGAGTACACGCCATATCTTCCGGATAACCCCTTCGGATTGGAGGTATACCTGTAAGCTCGGCCTTCTAATGCCGTCAACCATGCACAATATTCGCCTGATTTGGCTCCGTGCGAGTTCTATCTATTCCCAAAATTACATTTGTCGATGAAAGGAAAGCGTTATGCTGACATTGAAGGCATCCAAAAAGCATCGATCAGGATAATAAAGGACATATCAAAAGATGATCTAAAAAACTCTTTTAACTTATTAACCGTGCAAAACACAACATATTAATGAATTTTACCAAAATTACACGTTTTTGTTTCATTTTGAAAAAGTCCTGTTTACTCTGAGACACACTGCGTACTTTGAAATTTGGCAATTCATTTATTGTTAAACTCGCTCCTCTTGTATATACGGGTACTGTATTTGGCGAAATGACTCAGTTAATACTTGAAAAACACCCTGTATGGGCGAATTTTTTGTAGACCCCCATTTTCTGAAAGTGTTGTTTCGCATTGACTAGTATAATTTTTAGGCAATATTGGGTCGAAATCCAGCTTAGCAATGAAGATATTAGAAATAATGGTAATAAGATATTGTTTTACTTTTAATAGACTGAAGCTTGTAATTTAAATTCGATATTTTATCTATTTACAGGTAACACAAACGAAGATGTACAGTCCGAAATACCTTCAAGCGATGATCTTCGACAAAGAATTTTGCAAAGAGTTAAAGGAAAGCAAAATCCATCCCAAAAAAGCAACCGAAAGCTCAGTAGAGATGAACTAGCTCACATTTTGGGAGATGAATCGTTAAAAGCACCAGAGTATACGTCATTAGATGATAATGTATCATCTTTACCAGAAATCCCTCCACCATATAAAAGAAGAAGACCGGCAGAAAACGAAGAAAAGGTAGAAAACATAAAAATAAAAACATTAGATGAAATACGCTCTGAGAGGGATACGCGAAAAAAGATGTTGACCACACACTTAGAAGAAGTTGAAACGAAAAAGCGAAAGCATTCGCCAGTAAGATTCGCCAAAAGAAAAATTTTAGTTACGGAATATAGTAAACATTTAGAAAAGAATCAGGAAATAGTTGATGAGGCAGAAGTTAGTAGTACAAGTAATGATGAACCTGAGGTAGAAAAGACGGTCGAAAAATCGATAAGTGAAAAGAGAGAAGAGCAAAAACCTTTAAAATCCTTAAGAAAATTAAATTTGAAAAAAATTAAACAAGCATCAAAGGAAGACGCTGATCAGTGCCAGAATGTAAGTAGTAATAGCAGTAAATCTGTAGAAGATGCAGGAAACTCACAGAACGAACAGGATGTGGTTCGGTTGGATACTCCATTATGTAGTGAAACTCAATCAGTAGTAGGAGCTGATAAAACTAGTAATAATTCTATTAATAGATTAGGTACAATAGAAGAAAATAAATTTCAAGCTAGTCAACATATTATTGATCCCACTGATAAATTAACAACAAAAGAAGATACTCAATATTTATATGGTACAGAGGATATAGATAAACCTGAACTTGAACGAAGTGATTCAAATAAAACGGTAGATGAATCTGTTCTCTTGCTTGATGATCCTGAAGAGGATAATATAAATGTTAACCTGCAGGCTGAAGATGATCTCCTTAATGAAATCGATAATTTACTAAATGATTAGTAAAAGTAGCTTCATAAATATTTGGTACCTTATTGTATTTTTACAAGTTGTTTTTTGTGTATTTTACTCATTATACCTCAATATCAGCAACATAAAGTTATTACAATTACTGTGAATTTACAATTATATTTTAAAAACTGATACATTTATAATTAAAATAAAATTATAATTTTATTTTTAAGAATTTGTTTCTTTTTTATAACGTCTGCCTAACATTATTTGAATGCGTTTAAGTGTAGGTTCGGTCTGGCAGAACTATTAAATGGGGTTAACAAAAGCGACCTCTCTACTCTGTTTGTTTGATAATAAGGCAACAGAGTGTTCAAAGTTTAAGGGAAAAAATGCAAATTTTTTCTCTCTTTATATAACAACCAAATAGTCGGTGTTTTTTTAAGAAATAGAACGCCCTTCATAGTCTTGACATATATACATATATACATATATATATATATATATATATATATATATATATATATATATATATATATATATATATAAAAACTTAACTATAACACTGGGATTGCTCTTTCTTAGGTTGAGAGTGCAAATAAAAGTTGTTGTTGCAATTATTTCATCAACTGAATTTTATTTTAAATTCTCAAGCTTTCGTCTGTGTTTACAAACTTCTTCAGGAGATCTGTAAGAGAGAAATCACCGATAGTGAGGATTAAATTATATAGATTATATCAGTTTATGAACTTCGTTACTGTTATAAAAGTCTTTTTTACTTACAAAATGTATCTGATTGCTCTCCAAGACATCGGTAAAAACATAAAGCTCCAACATGGTAGCACACTAAGACAATGAATGGGCACTATTTTACATATTAAGTTTTTTCAAATCTATTTAAAATTAGCAAGATTTAATTTTTATACAGATAAATTTTAAGCGTGCCATCATAGATAACTGATTTGACAGAAGTCGTTTTTTTAAAATTTGAAATTTTTAAGGTTATGGACAGTTTACAACGTATCAGAATTGTACAAACCAATCTTACTAAATGACAGATAAAAGTACTAAAAAGGTGGACCATCGTACTATACCTACATCAGTCTACCCAAATTTCATATCTTTTTTTATTTTTTAGAACTATCCTTACATCATTTATTGAATACATTAGATTTAAATACTAAATAAGACACAGAACACAAAAATCAAAATTATAAGGGAAAAGTTGCATATGAATTAAATAACAATCAGGTTTTTAGATTCAACTGTTATAGTCAGAATATTGAATTTATTCGAGAGAAATTTTTAATTACGTTTTTTGAAGCCCTCATTGACTTTAATATCTTTAGTTAGATTCTGTGTAAGTAGATATGTGTATATAGAACTTAAACCCTGAATATCCTTTTTGTGGTTTAGACTGTTATCGCAGCAATGTATGTAACACATTTCTAGAAAGCTGCGTTTGAATAGGTTATTCTCAGTAGCTAGGATAAAACTCTCGTTGTAGTTTACCTTGTGATGGAGGTTGTTGACGTGCATACTCAGGCTTGTAGCGTTTGGTTTTTTTGCACAGTCACTTTTATGTAGTGCTACTCTTTTTGAGAGTTTTTGTGAGGTCTGTCCCATATACACAGATCCACATGTACACTTGATGCCATATACTATATTAGACATCTGAACATTATCAGTTTTATCTTTTTTAGTGGAATAGAAAACGTTCATTTTTTTGACATTATAATTCGCAATCTTAACATTTGTGCCTTTGAAAAGAGATGTAATTGACTGTGATAGGCCATGAATATATTGTAGCTTAGCAAATTTTATTTCATTATTATGGTTCAAGTCAACGTTTGTGATAGTTCTGACCTGTGTCCCACTTTGAAAGATCTTTCTTAGAAAAGCAATTGGATAGCCATTATTCAGCAGTAAAGTTTCAAGTGATTTTTTAGTTTTTTCCTTGAAATTTGGATGACAGATTTTTTCAATTCTATTAAGTAAAGCCCTAACAGTGTTCATCTTTTGTTTAGCAGGGTGATATGAATGAAATGGTATGTATCTACCTGAGGCAGATTTTTTCCTATACCAATCTAATTGTAGCTCATTATTATCAGCCCTAACCACCCTGGAATCCAGAAAAGGAACCGACCGATCAGCCTCCTCGTCTATAGTGAACTGTAGTTCCCCCCTAAAACTATTGAAAACGCCTAATGTGTACTCTACTCTATCATGTGGGAGTGCAATAAGTAAATCATCCACATATTGGTATAAAATAGGGAATTGGAAATCCAACTTTTCAATGACATAGTAAAGTAACTTATTCATCACAATATCTGCGATTATAGGTGAGCCCCATTGGGACACCCATTTTTTGTTTATAGAATTCACCATTAAAAGAGAAATAAGTGTTATTATAAAGATATTTAATTATTTCTAGAATTTTTTCTTTAGTTAAAATGCAATTGTCTTCAATCATTGAAAAATGTTCATCCAGAATAGATAGAATGAGGTCTAGAGGAATGTTTGTGAACAGGGATATAACGTCTACAGAAGCCAGAACAAAGCCGTCAGCCAAAACAACGTTATTAATTTTTTCTGCGAATTCGAATGTGTTCTTAATTCTAAATTTGTTAAAAGACTCAAAGGATCTCTACAAAATATCACTGATATATTTAAACAGCTGTGTTGAAGCTCCAGTGCAAGAGACTATCGGTCTTAGCGGAATTCGATATATATATATATATATATATATATATATATATATATATATATATATATATATATATATATATATATATATATATATATATATATATATATCGACCCAAATTTTGTTTGCTCAGTTATTTATCCCAGTCGCCACGGGTTTTGAGCTCTCATTAAATGTTAACAGGCTGCATTTTGGCACACAGGTGGTTTTTTGGACGTAGAAAGTTTGATGTACCCTACGTCCACAAAATCCAAAATAAAATCAAAAATCGGTTTTCCGTAATAAAAATGATATCCAAAAACTAATAGCACTACGTGAAAGAACAGGAAATTTTACAAAAAATATAGTATAGCGTGAGAATTTATTAAAAATTCGGATAGGTAATTCAAAAAGTGTAATGCGCCAAACAGGTTAATTTGAAAGTCTACGCGCACCACTCGAAGATATTACTTGTTTTGAGAATGTAAAAAAATTAAAAGGTAACTTTTTGAAATGGAGACTTTCAGCTTTCCGATGATACTAATAGTTTTGATTTTTATTGTTGATTTTAACGAGCATACAGTAAATTACAAATATTTACTAAAATATAGTATTGAAAAAAAATCCTTGTGTATATATCATTATTATACATACCATAAGTTTCAATACAAGAATAATTAAAAATACACACATTGTCTGCGTTATTTAAAAATTGAGTTTCAAAATAATGAAAGTTTGCTTGATGTAGTGCGCCGTCGGCAATTTACGTTCAAAGCAGTAGGAAATGGTTAAAAAGAGACGGACAATTTTTTAGTTACAAATAAAAGTATATCTGATATTAAAAAATCATTAAAAACTTTAAAAAACTTTCTCTTTTTTGCAATTTTGCTTTTAAAAAAGTGTTCATGACAAACGTATTTTTTACTCATTATTAGTCATACAACTTAAAATAAAAAAATAATTTAAAGGTGGGAAATGAAAGATAAAAGTCTAAGCTTTAAGTATAAAGTATTTATATTTCATTTAAACATCCAGATACAAAGAAAACAGTTACTGAAAACACAAAAATTCTAAATTACGCGAAGAAATTAAATGAGTTACGTACTCTCTGGCCGTCATATCAAATCCGCCATTTTGAATTTTTCAAATCTGTCATCGGATTCTTAATCAGCACCCCGAGAAACCCCTTAATAGCCAATTTCAAAATATTTACCGGTATACAGAATCGTTAATTTAATCATAAATGAAGTTTGAAGCATGATTCCCACTACAACGGAAGGGGTTAACCCAGCCATTTTGTTTCAATTTAAAAAAAAAAAAAAGAATCTATATACTATTTTTTTGTAAACTCCCCCGTTCTTTCACGTCGTACAATTAGTTTTTTCGATATCTTTTTTATTTTTTGAGATATTTGCGAAAAACCTAATTTTTCATTTTATTTTCGATTTTGTAAGCTTAGCGTACACTTTAGAACAGCAAACTTTTTTTATCGTATTCTACGTCCAAAAAACTACCGGCATATCAAAGTACAGCCAGTTAACATTTAATGAGAGCTTTTCGTCAAAATATGCCTCTGACGACTATATTTGTAAAAATAGGCGTTTCATAATGTTTTCTTATCCTTAATACTCTTCAACATAACATTTCGACTGGCAGGCATCTCTAACCATGTTTAGAATAATATTGTACTGTACTGTACAGGGTGAGTCAACAATAGAGTAAAGTTAATTATCTCATTTGTTTCGGGAATGCCGAAAAAATATTAATTACCATAGTTTGAGGAAATGTTAAGGTGTACAGTTAAAAATTATTTTTGAGTATACAGGGTACTTCAAAAAAGTGTGGCCGATATAACATATGTTTTTTTTTTTAAATGGAACGTCCTATTTTTTTCTTTTTTATTAATAATTTTATATACCTAAACCTAGTAGTTTTTCTAATATTTCATTTAAAAAAAAAAATACTACTTTTCAGTTTTGTAAAAAATTGCCAGTAGCGGCATTGTTTCTGAAGGTGGAATACTCATAATTAGTACGAGCATTCCATAGCGACGAAAAAAAATATATAAGTAAAAAAATTTGAGTTAGATGTTACAGTGTGTTCAAAGTAAATTTATGCATTTCGACTATTTTAAATTGAAAAATCTCAAATTTTTTAAATGGCACACCCTGTATATTATTATTTTTTCTGATAGGTTTTACAAAACCCTCCAACTTTGATTAAGTATGTCATATACCTATTTCTAATAGTTTTTGATTTATTTTGAATTTTTCAATTTTTACCCTTGTTTTTAATACACTATTGTGAAAACATAAACAAACAGTTAATAATAATTTCATTATAGTTTAACTTATCTAATGATTAATTATTATGACGTAATAAATATTCAAAAATATGCCCGTCTACTTGAATACACATGTTTAGTCGTTTTACTATATTTTCCTTCACTTCCCTTAGCATAAAGGGCGTTATTGTCCTGCACGCATCCCGTATCCTATTTTCCAGATCTACTGGTGTTGTAGGGGGATTCACGTAAACACGATCTTTAATATAGCCCCACAAAAAGAAGTCTAACAGTCTTAAGTCACATGATCGAGGGGGCCACTGAATGAATCCATCCCTACCGACCCATTTTTTTGTGGGTAACGATCGTTTAAAAATTCCCGAACTTCCCGGTGGTAATGAGCAGGAGCTCTATCTTGTTGAATCCACATTTGTTATTAACTTCTTCAAGAAGCTGGCGTGATTCGTTTTGCAAAAAATTTAGATATCTAGGCCCGTTAAGCGGTTCGCGGAAAAAATTTGGACCAATAATTCGAAAATTTAATATTCCACACCATACATTAAGCCACCAATGGTTTTGGTTTTAAACTTTCCGGATCCAAAATGGATTAATTGTGCATGTTATGGCTGTTAACTGCTCCATTACTGCGAAAAATAGCTTAATCAGAAAACATTATTTTGGATAAAAAATTTGGATCAGCCTCTATTGCTCCATTCATGGTAGTACAAAAGTTTACTCGTCGTTCAAAATCACGGTCTTGAAGTTCTTGGTGTAGTTCTATATGAAAGGAATGATACTTATATTTTCTCGTGGTGCGAGTAGCCGTAAATTGAGATGTGTCAGATAAGTCAGTAGTTGACGGCTACTGACCTGGGGATTATCTTCAACATAAGGTAAAATCTCCATTTCTATTTCCTCATTGGTAGCATTCTGGTTTACTACTTTCCGTTTCGTATACTCATTGCTACCACTACCATCAAACCGTTCCATTAAGCACTGAAAAGATTTTCTAGGTGGTATGCGTCTTTTAGGGTACTTCGCTCCGTAAAGTCTTACTGCCAAAAGACAATTTTTTCCTCCTCGCCCAGTATATAAACCATATCGATTAATTCATTTTTAGGAAAATCCATAACTATTACCTTTATACGTCACTTACTATAACAAATTAAACAATTTTTTTTGACTTCCTTAATAGACATGTCAAAATTTGACAATGTTTTTTGTTGTTTTGTCTTGGCAACTATGACGTTATAGCGTACTCGTAAGTGTATTAAAAACAAGGGTGAATTTTCCATTAAAGTAGTTGAAATGTATAAATTTATTTTGAACACCCTGTAGCATCTAACTCAAATTTCTTTACATATATCTTTTTTTCATCTCTATAGAACGCTCGTCCCAATTATGAGTATTCCACCTTCAGAAACAATGGCGCTACTGATAATTTTTTACAAAACTGAAAACTAGTATTTAAAAAAAAAATGAAATATTAGAAAAACTACTAGGTTTAGGTATATAACATTATTAATAAAAAAATTATAAAATTTTACGCAGAATTTAAAAATAAATTAGAAAATAGGATGTCCCATTTAAAAAAACATATATTATATCGGCCACACTTTTTTGACTTCAGGGTACTTACCCTGTATACTCAAAAATAATTTTAAACTGTGCACCTTAACATTCCCTAAAACTATTGTATTTAACATTTTTTCGTCATTCCCGAAACAAATGAGATAATACACTATCGTTGACTCACACTGTACTATATGAAAGGTAACGAGATGTGGCTCTTGAAGGAAACTATGTTGAAGATAAAATCAATTTTTGGCAAAAACATCGTTTTTTCTGTAAAAATCTCGGGACTTCACCACATGTAGTAGTTCAAATGGCATGCAGTTTTATAGTATTTGTTTTCAAAATAACGTTGTTAGTTTTGCTGAGAATAAATAAAATACAGGGTGACCCAAAATTACCGAAGGGGTTTGAGTTCATTATAACTTTTTATTTGTGACATAATTATATATATATATTTTTTTTAAATACAGTATATTAATGGAGAATATTTTTAATTTAATTATGAAAAATTATATCTCGCAAGTGGTGGCCATTTTCTGCTTCGCATATTCGTGCTCTTTCCAAAACATTTTCCATAACCTTTCGCAAAACTTCAGGTGTTATGTTATTGATCTCGTCGCGTATATTGTTTTTTAATTGCTGGATGATTCTAGGCTTATTAATATAGACTTTTCCTTTCAAATAACCCCAAAGGAAAAAGTGTGGAGCGGTTAAATCCGGTGAGGCAATTAAAATCGCTTGTACGCGAAATAATTCGTTCACCAAAGATGTCGCGTAAAAGAGCCATTGTGTCCCTCACAGTGTGCGCTGTGGCTCGATCCTGTTGGAACCATACTTGCGGATGGTTTTCCACGGCTGGCCTTATAAAAATTTTCCAACATTGTCCGATATCGAACACCAGTGCTGGAAACGGCGACACCATGTTTCATTTTCAAAAAAATATGGGCCAATTATCCTTTCCGACGAAACACCGCACCAAACAGTACACTTAAGTGGGTGTAATTGTCGCTGTTGAACTACTCTTGGATTTTCCGCAGCCCATATCCTGCAGTTTTGCCTATTAACGAACCCATTTAATTGGAAATGGGCTTCGTCGCTCATAATTAAATTATAAATAAAATCATGATTTTCTTCTGCTTTTTGCCGGAAATAAATTGCATAATCAAGTCGTTGCTGGTAATCTGTCGGTTTCAATTCTTGGACAAGCTGAATTTTGTATGGAAACATTCTTATTGTATGCAAAATTCTCTGCAGCGACCCTCGTGAGAGGCCAAGTTGTGTCGAACGTCTCCTGGTTGATGTTTCTCCATCTTCCCGAATACTCTCCTGTGCACCGTTCGTCGTCTGCCGCACCAGGAAGGTTCCTTACTGCCCCTTGTTGTTGAAAATTTGCAACCAGACGGTTTATTGTTGACTCTGAGGGTCCAACCCGCACATTAAAATAACGACGATATGCACGCTGAGTCAAAAGAATGGACCGTTGATTTGAGAAATAAACTTCAACGATTTGGGCACGTTGTTCAATTGTGTACTATTCCATTTTAAATTTCCCAAGTCTTCTTTACAAAATACTGAAAAGAAATAAAAAACAAAATTATAATAAAAAAGTTATAAGGAATTCAAACCCCTTCGGTAATTTTGGGCCACCCTGTACTTGTGGCGAAATCTGAGAATCAGAAAACTGCGTTGCAAGAAACAACCTAATTTAAAAAACTTCAAAATTTTTTTTTAACTGTTAGGAATAAACATACTTAAAAATTCCAAAAACTTGAATATACTGAAAAACATTTTTAAGTTTATCAGTCTCAGGGCCGGTAATTATTAAAAATTTATTTTTATTTCTGAAATTTCGATTTCTATTGGATTAGGGCAACGTAAATTTTTTGAATTAAACATCATGTTTTTTTCTGTGAAGTTTTTGTGCATATTTAAATGTTGCAAAATTTCCTAGACTTTTATCAGAAAAAAAAAAAACAAAACATAACCGCACACAAAACAGATGTTTCTGGTACAGTCCACAATGATACAAATGATACACCGATTGTATCATTTCGTTCAAAGGTTCAAAGGTCTGCCTGATTATACAAAATACCTGCATGCTGGGCGCAAAAATTCCGACAAAGATTATTATTCAAAAATGGGGTAATATAACTGATTAAATTAGAGCGGTAATATACTGTTTTTTATGGGTCTAGCACACATGCTGCAGAGAAATCCCTAAAGCGCTACAGGAGCGACATGTGTGCGGAAAAAGCGATTCAGGTTGGTCTTGAATCGCTGGGAAACACAGTCCTAGGCAAATTATTCCAAAGGGATGAGGTTCTTCATATAAAAGACTGCTTGAAAATGATTGTACGAGGATTAACAAGCTGAACCTCATACGGATGTGAGGTATTAGCGCGACGTGTATTTTTTAACATGCACCGCTCTGGGAGAAATTAACCGGGTTACATCGATCGAACACTTTCCATGAAAATACTTGTAGAATAGGCTCAAGTCGCCAACCGTTCTTTGATGTTCCAACGAATCAAGCCCGCCGGTCAGTTCCGGGTCTCCAATCAGACGAACAGCTCTTCTCTGAATAGAATTGAATAAATGCAGTGTATGTTTGGGAGCAGAGTCCCAAACATGGGAGCAGTATTCCATAGTTGGTCGAATTTGAGCTTTGTAAAGAATTAACAGTTGTTGTGGAGTATAAAGTTTTCTGGTTCGAAGTAATATTCTCAACTTTTGAGAAGCTCTTTTTGCTATGCTTGCAACATGTTCATGTCAGGACATATTTGTTCCCAAATTAACGCCCAACAAATTGAGTGACGATGTTAGAGGAATGGAGGGTCCCGACATAACTATGCCGGGTTCAGCAACGTTAACTTTTTTAGAAAAAACCGCTGGGTTTTTGTAGTGTTAAATTTCACTTGGTTACTGTCACCCCAAGATAGAATTTTTTCCAGGTCTTTGTTAAGTTGGATGACTTCCTGCTGTCTCCGGATATTCGTCTGAGTAGCCGATGTCCGAGCTTTAAAGTGAATGAAGAGATAAGTGTCATCTGCAAAGCTGTATATTGGATTCCCGGTCTTTTCCAGCAGATCGTTAATGTAAATGAGAAAGAGAGTAGGACACAGTGTGGAGCCTTGGGGCACACCAACGTTGATAGTGAAGGTGTTAGAAAGAAATCCGTCGACTGCCATTCGAAAAGAACGCTCTCTGAGGAAACACAAGAGCCACAAACAGAACTTTTCAGACATACCAGAAGAGCGTAGCTTAACCAAAAATCCATCGTGCCAAACACGGTCGAATGCCTTGGAGCAACTGCTCGAGATTCTCCAAAGTATTCAATTGCGTTGTTCCAAACATGTGTTACATAAGTCAGAAGATCTTCTGTTGATCTATGTTTACTAAAGCCATATTGGTGGTCGCTAATAATGTTGAATCCTTCAAGATATTTTAGAAGATGCTGATTGATAGCCTTTTCCATCACTTTCGATATTATTGAAAGCATTGCGTCTGGTAAGGTCTTCTTTCCTTTTTTAGGTATCGGCTGAACTATGGCACATTTCCAGCAGGAAGGAAATATTCTCTTTCTGTAGGATAAGTTGAAAAGTCTACAGAAAACTGGTGTTAGTTTTCTCGCACAGTTTTTGAGAACTTTGGCAGGTATTGCGTCAGCGCCAGAAGCTTTGTTGGTGTCTAGCTTCGTTAAAATACGTTTTACGATACGCTGTCTGAAGACAATATCGGGCATCCTTAACTGCACTATGGGAATAGTAGGTGGTGTTTTTCCTTGGAAATCGACAGTAGAATGTGAAGCAAAGGGTTCAGCCAACAAGTTCGCCGTCTCAACAGGTGTTGTTGCAATAGAATTATCTGGCCATGATACTGATAGAAAACACTTCTTTGCATTCCTTTTCCTTATCTCTTTCATAAGAGTGACTAAGTAACGACCTTTTACAGAAGCAACAACGACAAAAGATCCTTATTTAGACGGTGGCTTTTTTTATTTTTTTTTTGACAGAATCTCAGTCCTGATCTGAACAATAAGAATGCTGAACTGTAGGCAGATAGAGGTTTTTTTAGAAAATAAAATATACTGGCTAACAATGCCGCCATTTTTTTGAGTGCTTTGGTCAAATAATGAAATTTGTGACTGAGTAAGGTTGGCTGCAATTTTATAATAAAATTGGACGGTTGACGTGACTTGTGAATATTTTTATGAAATAAAGGATCTTTCCTTTCTGATTTCACACATACCATCTTTAAATAACCGGACAAGTGCAAGTCGGACTTGCTCAATTAGTGCTCCATACGTTGATGGCTTTTAAAATAAAAATTTTTACTCAAAACTGATGACATTGAAGTTTTTATTTTTTTTATATACCAAATAAATTATTAAAGGTAATGCACTCGTGATAATTTTCGTTCAGTCTACACCCTGTGGAGAATATTCCGGGAGTTTTTCAAGATTTTTTGATGAGTATTTTTCGGGATAAGGGGGGAAAGCGGTTGTTCGCAATTTTTTAAAAATAATACAAAAAAAAAGTGTGCGCAAGTATTACATTATATATATATATATATATATATATATATATATATATATATATATATATATATATATATATATATATATATATATATATATATATATATATATATATATTTGAACTCGTGTTTTTACAAGCTTTCATTTGACACCCCACTCGATGACCTGGTAAAAAATTGTTTTTTCACTTTCGATTTTACCCCCAAAACTAACCCCTTAAGTAAAAATTCAACTCTCAAAACTACACGGCTCTGATGAGGGCATCAATTCCTATATTAGTGCCAAATTTCAACTTTCTATGTCAAAGAGTTTCGGTGAAAATCGGGTGTGACAGACGGACAGACACCGAAGTGATCTTATAAGTATTCCTTACGGAATACTAAAAACAGACTATCAAGATTTGTGAATATTAGTACATATTCGGTGATTTAGGCCTAATTATTCTTATAGAGAATAGCTGAACATTTTAACGTATTTATTCATAATTGATAGTAGATTCAAGTTAGGCTTAAAAACGTATTACTTGGATAATTTAAAAGGAACACTCTGTATATCTTTATGTTTTTGAATGCTTTACAAAATGTGACTTTCATGTCTAATGTTCTTTCTAATTTGTAAGATACCTTGTATAACCTGGATTCCCAATTCAGATACTTAGGTCAAATCTTGAGCAGAGAAAAATACCATTGTTCCAGCTTATTAAAATTAAAACAAAGATAAAAGGTAAACAAAGACCAAACAGGAAAGAAATGTCTTAGCTAAGAAACGTACATAAATGACTATACTAGTATAGAAAACACAAGGAGATTTGGTTGGTTGAAGATAGACATTTTCACGTATTAATTAGAATCAATATTTCTTATTACTATTGAGATTTTATTGTTTTATAAATATAGTATAAATATACTCATTTATATATATCGCTGCCAAAAAGAAAGCAGAGCTGCCTGATATACAGTCGGTCAATTAAGAACGTATTGCCTATGACTTATAGTCGGTACAAGAAATTCCTTTTTTGTTGAGATTATTGTTGGTACCCCTGCAAACAATGCTTTGTGGAAAAAGATTCATTTCTAACCTTATTTATGGTTAAAAAGTACCTTATCTAACATTCGCACTTTGAGGCTGTGTTCCCATGTAATCATCCAAAAGGTCCGAAAATGACGTCTACAGCGGCTACTAAGTATATAGATACGTCGATGATATTCATGAGCAAGTGGGTGAAACGATACTCTTAGTTAAAAACTGTTGATGATCTACCAGAATGTGGTTCGAGAGAAAAGGTGTCGGAGAATGACGAAAAAATGATTATTAATACTTTTTTTCAAAATCCCCAATTAACTTTGCGTCAAGGAGCGCAAAAACTAAAGCAGAAGGGTTTAGATATATCGTATAGGACGATTGGCACTCATTTTAGGAATAACGATTTCAAGTGGCTAACTACAATCAAACAACCATTGCTGAGTGAAAAACACATAGAACAACGACTCGCCTGGGCAGAGGAAAATATAGATCGAGACTGGAGCAATGTAATTTTTTCCGATGAAGCTTTACTTTGGGGTTATGTTATCACCCTACAAGCCTGGTCAATTTCCACTAATTTCCACTAACTGAATGGATCAGCGCACCGTGAAGCACTTTATGCAGCTCCAAACATGGATCGTTTGGAGTTGTCTTTCGGAACAAGGTTTTCGGAGACTCTTCTCTTTACCTATAAGTTGAACGCTGAAAAAATGCTCCAGACGTACCAAAAGATATTAGTACCGAGTGCCAAGGGAATAACGATCCCAAACATCAGAGTAACTGAACCGAATTACTGAATCATTAGCGTGTTAATGGAAATCCTTTACTGTCGAATGATGCAAAACCTTTTCAATAAATAAATTTTGTAATGGGCGACACTTCTTACTTGACCGACTGTAAAGCCCTGTGGTTGTGTATAATACTCGCTTCTTGTTTGTCTGTTGTGCTGTCTCCGATCTCTTCCTCAGCCCTTTTATTTAAATCTTAGTAATGATTTGGGGGTATTTTATATATAAGTTCAGGTGGTTATCTAAGATTTGTTTTTACCGATAAAAAACGACTACGAAAAGTTAGGTCAATAATAGCCAACATTGATAATTCTGGACACGATACTTGAGGTATAACGCTAAAACTTAAAAAAAATGTGATATAATTAAAAAAAAAAGTAGGTGCTCCTATGTATTATATGACACAATATATCTAAAAAAACTAAATGTTTAGATATTTTTGCACTTTTGACTATTAGTATCTTAAAAGTGGTTTGAGTTAATGCCTGTCTATTTTAAGAAAGTTCAGGTTAATTTAGGAGCGAACATCGATTACACAGGCCGACAAAATTGGACGAAACCCCAGGCCCTGAGACCAGAATATACTCTTTAAATCGTCCTTCTTCTTCTCTTCTCTAGCGAAAATACACAACTTTTGTTCGATACATTTTTCTCGATAGTAATTTAGACTCTTCAGAATTCCGACCCGTCATATCGGATTCGGGATTGTGAATTTCTTAAGGTTAGGGATAAACTATGACTCTATGGGATTAAACCGACAACGACTTCGAATTTAGCGTCCCAAAAATCATGTAATTCCAGTACTCTCGCCTGCCGGATCAACTTTTTTTAGGTATGATTGTAACGAAAACACCATACTAATTAATTTCAACGGACGATTTCTTCGAGAAGAAATAAAATATCTAAAAAATTTAAAATGCATTTTGAAGGGGAAGAGCAGTATTTTTATATGCCGCAACCAGTTTCGTGGAGAAAAATTAATTCGCGCGCGCGCGCGTTTTTTTTTGCATCTTTAGGTTAGGATATCTCGAAAATTTGATATGACGGAGCAAGTTTGAGATCGGATTTGGATTCAGTGCACAAAAAACCTTCGAAAAACTATATTCTGATCTCAGGTTTGAAAAACGTTGGCCTGTGTTATTGTTTTTAACCCACCCTATTCACCAATTTCCTTATATGAGTATTATTTGCGTAGCTGTGAACGAAGAAATTGCTGTTGGTGTTCTGAGAACTTGAATGAGACAATGTACCACTTTGTTGATAGTTTTTACGATTTTTTTTCTTCCGAAAAATGAGTGAAAGTAA
Source organism: Pachyrhynchus sulphureomaculatus (assembly GCA_019049505.1). Classification (NCBI taxonomy): domain Eukaryota; kingdom Metazoa; phylum Arthropoda; class Insecta; order Coleoptera; family Curculionidae; genus Pachyrhynchus; species Pachyrhynchus sulphureomaculatus. The sequence goes on along the minus strand of CM032449.1, from coordinate 38,669,490 downwards.
TTTGCAAGTTCGCGCGTCACAAAGTTTTCCATTGAAGATGAAAATTGACCAAAAGTTATTTATGAAAGAATATCTTAGGTGAACGACATTGACGGTCCCTCTTATTTTCAAGTAAAATTTTGGTCTAAACAGTTTTGTTGTGGCCGAGACTCAATTCAGAGAGAGACAAGAACTGAGAAAACCATTAGGTTTGTTGAGGACATTTCAGATCAAGGAATGATGAAATGCTGCCTAAACAAGCTAGAGTATCTAAAATTACAGGATTCAAGATAGTGTTCGAAGATTTAGGGATAAGAAAAGTTGCTGAACGATGAATCCTCAAATTTTTTACACTATAGTAGTAACTGGCGAGGAAGGAAATTTCTCGACAAAATTTGACCGTTATAGAGGAGAGGAAGGATTAGAGTTATTGTTCTCCAATTGTCACAGACAACGAGACTTGGGATTCTATTGGATCCCTCCATGAAGCAGGAGATCATGCAATGGGTTCTTATGAGCTTTTCACCTCCATAAAAGTTGAAAACTCAATCGTGTTCCGGGAATTTAATGGGACTGCAGGGGAATTTTTCTTATTGAATATATAGAAAATGAGTTAACAGAGAGGTTTACAAAAAGATGATCCGGAACCTGAAGCTGACCATTAAAGAAAAACATTCATGAAGAACCAAAAGTTTGCTGTTACACGGTAATTGCAGGAATCAAAAGGCTCGTACAGTTCCAGCCCTTAGCAAAAGCTGCGAATACACCGAGTTACATCCACTCTATAGTCCTGACTTAGCACCTTGTGATTTCCTGCAATTATACCCTTGCATAAGAAAGGATCCCCTTTAGATTGCGGTAACTATAGAACAGTCGCTCTGGCATTATACGCTGCTAACGTATTTCTCTGAATCCTAAATGAAAGACTCATAACTTTTCTGCTGCCATAAATATCTACCGAACAAACAGGCTTCATTCCATGAAGAGGGACTAGAGAACAAATTCTCAATACACGCCAGATAATAGAAAAAGCCAGGGAATTCTAAATAACAACCTATTTCTGTTTTATATACTGCTCTAAAGCTTTTAACTGCAATGGAACAAACTCTGGTCAATTCTAATCAACATGGGAACACTTATACATCTCGTAAACCTTATCCGATCCCTGTACGAGAACGCAAATGGCACATTATGAGGAAAGTGGACGGTCTCCAACAAGATGGTCCGACCAAGTAAGATCTCTTTTTGGCATGGGTATGCACGAGTCAAGTCAGGTCGCGCAGGATCGAGATACCTGAAGAATGACTGTTGAGGCAGCAACTGCATAGTATCACCGATACTCTTATTGGTGGGAAAGGATTGAGAAAATGAGGGAAATTTCCTTTAGATTAATTATCTGAAAATTTCGCTCAGAGGATGAGTTAGACACCGCTATAGACTTGTTTTTCAAGGAGCAAACAAAATACTTTTTTTTTGAATGGAGTGAAACAATTCGAGATACGTTGAACTAAGCATAGTAGTATAGACGATAATTATGTAGAAAAATATTTGTTAAATACTGCAAATTTTCTTAATATCAAGGCAAATTACTTAAAAGACACCCTTGTATCTCAAATTGGTGAAAAATTGCATCTTATTATTATCCGTACAAGTTTATTTTCTCAGAAAAACATTTAATCTGGAACCATTCTGCATTTTTATCACTAAACTAATTGATTATATTAACTTATTTTTCTAAAATTAAATTTGTCAGAATTTCTCAGGTCCGCTTACCGCTGTCGGTAATCCGCTGAATTTACATCATTTCACATGGAAGAAGATGAGAAATTATATCAGCCAAAAATGCAATAACTTTACTATAAAAACTACTTAAGTATCCTTGAATAGATATTGCATTATTCGTTATAAACAGATAAACCAGTGTGGTAGGGTTAATACTAGAAATTTTTTACAATGGTCAAAGCCAAAAAATTCATTCTATATAAAAAATGTGTAGGTTTCCCTAAATTGACTGATTTTAAATTACTAGAAGAGGAACTTCCACCTTTAAAAGAGGGAGGTAAGTATTCAAGTATTCTCTCTATCCAGTGTTCATCATCCATGAGTGGATATACACGTTCTCCATTTCCTTCCATCCGTTTTTGTCCTATGCTGGGTTTGTTCATCCCCTCCCAGCCCGTTTCCTAATGTTACATAACATCTTAATGTGAGCAATCCTAGATTTCTTGTTTTTCCCCTTAGTTTCCATTTCGTCGTGTTGTTTGTCCATCTTGTCCTTTCCGTTCTTGTTACATGTTCTGCCCATCTCTCTTTTGCCTTTAATATTGTGTTTTTGATATATAGTATGGTATTGGGCGTATTGATAACTTTCTAGTTTAGTATACAAAGAACAAGCAAAACTTAAAAACAAAAATTGTTTGTCCAACGTAATCTCCTTTTAACGTTATACTTTTACTGCAGCGGTAATAAAGTAACTCCAGACATTTAAAAAAAAATTATCTTGAGTTACAGGCCAGTCTTTGACAACATTGATTACCCCCTTTATTTATTTACTATTTACTAAATGGCAAACTATTATTCGTAGCATTCGTTTTTGGCAATGGGAAGTGGATTAAACTAACTTCTTATGAATACTCGTAGTATATAAACTCCTAAATGTTTATTACAATTTAATAAGTAAAACAAACATTTTATATCCAAGGAGAGACAAACCATATGCCATTCATGAAAGTGCATCTTGACAAATCAATTTATAACGTCAACGAGTGCAGCAAGATAAGTAGAAAACAGTGTAGTAAGTTGCAACTCTGTCTTATCTAAAAAGCTACCTTACTTTGACACCGCTAAGAAAATGGAATTGTCACCTGAGCTGTGATTGTGCAAAAAAATAAGAGAAGATATTATCAAAATAAGAATCTTTCATGTTTGTTATTTCTGTTATAGATTGTATGATTGCCATTATCTCGAAAGCGATAAGGAAAGAGAAAGTCAAAAAGTATTCTTACAGAATTTGATCTTGCCTTACTGTAAAAGATACTTTGGATATGTATCGGTTTCTACTATATTCATTATCACTATCACTATAAGCCTAGTTCTGTCCATTGCTGGATGTAGGCCTTCCCCCGGTCATCGGCCGTGCGTACGACATGTCCAGCCCATTGCCACTGTCATTCTGCTACGTGCTTTATAATATTCTTTAATTTCGTTTGTTCACATATCTATTTGTTTGTTTGTTTATCTTTAAGTTTTATCCCGATCATCTGTCTTTCGTGTGCTCTCTGGGTCCGAGATAGTTTTTGTATATCGGTTTTATTCAGGGTCCCAGCGCCATATGTAATTACGGGTAGGATGCACTAGTCGTAAACTTTGACCTTTAACTTATTTGGGATGGCTTTATCTTTGAATATATAACTTAATTTCCCGAATGAGCACCATTCAAGCCTGATTGTACTTGATATTTCATCTAAGACATTCTCTCGGCATAGTAATTTTTTGCCCCATATACACATAATTCTTAACAATCTCGAGAGCTGTTCCCTTTAAATTTAAAACTCTGTTGTTATTAGTGTCGGTTAATATTTTTGTCTTACTTTTATTAATCTTAAGACCAATTGTCTTTGAGTGTTAATTTAGATCCTTCATCATTTCTTGTAACTGATGTGGATTACTACTGATGTAATAAATAGCTTAAGAGAGATCGTATATCCCTGTCTTACACCAATACGTTTTTGTTCTGTACTAGGTTTTATGTACATCTTTGCATTTTCATATATGGTATATCTTTGATTAGGGTAGTGTATCTAGAATCAATTCTACAGTTGTTCAAGCCGTTGATAGTTGCCCACATTTCGACAGAATCAAGAGCCTTCTCATAGTCTATGAAGACTATGTACAATTCGAAATTACCCTTCTCTAGGATATTTCTCATTGTCTGTAAGTGGTCGCATGCGCTATATCTGGATCTAAAACGAGCCTATTCGCATGGCTGGTAGGAATCTAACATTTTTTAATTAAAAAAAAAGTTACATTTATTATAATCAATATCAACTACTAACATCGAAGAAAGTTCACATTTCAATAGTTATTTATTGTTCTCTTATCTATCGAACCGTGTCGGGATGCGTTTCGTCGTATCATGACTCATTAGCCGAGCTAGATCGATGAGGAAGAAAACAAAACTCAAAGACTTCTCACAATACTAGCGCCAAGAATCAGTATGGTACCACAATTAGCTCCTTCGGCTGCTGTAAGCTCAGTTTTAAAAGTAAACAACTTTAGTTGTTGATATTGATTTTTATATAAGTAAATAGAACATTGATCATTGCGTAGCCTAGCGGTAATTATTAGCAACTGTGACAGTGTCCTCACTAGACAGTTCCTCTCTCGGTCCGTCGCATTAAACAACCCCCCAGACTGAGCAAGTATGCCTTTAAAACTAGGATTACAGTATCCCAAGACATAAATTGATGTATCTTACTAATTAATATGAATAGCTGTTTATTTATTCTTTTTCTCGAAGTGCCATATCCGATACGGTCGGTAGCGGCCCTCTTACCTTTTTTTTAAGTGTTCCACAGACAAAGAGAATTTACAGTTTAATGCCGGTTCCGAACGGCCAAAGTGAGGGGGCTTTACTAGGCATCATACTACGGGCGGTTTGCCATTGCCTTCCCGAGAAGGGCAACCGTCACGTTGTAAAGGTTTTTTTAAATATATTGTCTTTCCGAGCCTAGATTTGAACTCGGGTCTCCGGCGTAGAAGGCAGACACTTTAACTACGCCTTGGCTGCCTCCTGCTTATTTATAACTTATTAAAATGCAAATCCAGAAAATATTTAACTTTTCCATATAATTATAATGTTATTTACTTTCTTCTTTCGCCTCCGCGTAGTATGTTTGCGCAATATAATTAGTTGAGAATAAGTACAAAAGTTAATGTGTTCAAGACGACGTTATTCATTATCGAGTACTAATGGTTATGGCAATATTCAAATATTCGAGTGATTTTTTCACTTGGATGGTCGCAACTTTATTTTTCAGAGTTCTTAGCTGAAGCCGTTTATTTAAGTGTGGATCCTTACATGAGGGCATATATGTTCAAACAACCATTAGAATATACTATGATGGGAACACAAGTAGCAAGGTAGGTTAAAAGGTTTAATACAATTTTATTATATACATGAGATTTTACCTATTGGGTACATAGCAGTAATAGCCAGATGGTCTAGAAAAACTTCCACATGGGCGGTCAAACTAATGTCTACTCTCTTTGAACATTTCCTGGTAGCTGTCTTACTACACTCTATTTGAAACTGTTACTAATAAAAATTCCATTGGGCTGATCGGCGGTCTTGTAACAGAGGCGTGCTAACTATTCCCAGGTATTTTTCAGGTAACAATGCTCTTTTGTAACGAAGTTTCATTGCCGATGAAATCATTTTATTTACATACCTTCCTGGTCATATACATACATACATATTTAGAGTAGCATGCCCGCTATAAATACATACATATTTAGAGCAGCATGCCCGAGTGTTAAGTTAGTTAGTGACAAGTTAGTTAGTGTGTTAATGAAATGTCTGCTCCAGCAAAACGCCAGAAGTTCGAGCAGCTAACCCATAATGAAAAGTGTATAGTTAAAAATGTATTTGACCACGACAAAAACGGCTAAAATTTTGATTTAAGTGGGACGATTGTGTGTCAAAAAATTCCTTAATGACCGGGGTTGGTAAAGCTACAGTAAACAGAATTTTAAGAGAAGAAAAGAAGGGGGTACAGACTCTCCAAAAAAGAGACCAGGCAGAAAACAACTTCGGCTTATAAACAACACAAAACAAGCAGTAAGGCAGGGGCGCTCAAACGGTCGATCGCAAGTGCTTTTTGAGTCGATCTCGAGAAAAAAATTCCGATATAGAACTATTCACAAATTTTGTTTTAGGTAACTAAAACAAAATGTAATGAATAAACTACAAAAAATTTATTCGATCCACAATTAGGCCAGAATAACCCCCTCATCATTTTCTTTTATCGTAATAACCCCCTGCTAGCGGCAAAAGGCGGCTTTTTCAAAGGAGCGCGCGGTACTTGTCAAAGAAAAGCCGCGTTTTTGATTCCCGCCGATTTTTCTAGAAACTTCGGGCGGCGTATTTGACGGGAACATTCAAGACTTCGTTCGCGCCGATATAAATGTTGCGCCTGCAGGAATATGAGTCAGTCTGAGTTGTAACTTGAAGGCGATACATCGATACAAAGTTTATTAATAAATAGTCCAAAATAAGTGCGGCGAAAAAAAAGTAAAACTTACCATTTTAATAACGATTGGGAGGAAGAATTTTTCTTTTGTAAAGGATAAGTGCATTTATCTCATTTGTCGTGCGTCAGTTGCAATACCTAAGCGTGGGAACTTAGAGAGGCATCATAAAACGGTTCGTAAAAAACTATGAAGAGGATTTTCTGTCACAGAGTGAATTAAGAAAACGAAAAGTACGTGATTTGATAACTTGTTTGAAAAAAGAACAAACCATGTTCACAAGACCAGCCAAAGAATCAAAAGCTGCAACGATCGCGTCATTTAAAATATCTCATATATTGGCGAAACACAAGAAACCATTTGATGATGGATTGGTTGTGAAGGAAGCATTTATTGAAGCTGGTGAGACTTTATTTGAAGATTTTAAAAATAAAACAGAGATTATGTCTGCTATTAAAGAACTTCAGTTATCTCGTCCGACTGTCACAAGGCGTGTTGAAGTCATGAGTCAGGACATGGCAGCTAAACTAAAACATGATATCATGGATTGTACATACTTTTCTTTACAGTTCGACGAATCCACCGATATGACAGACACTGCCCAGCTGTGTATTTTTATTCGAATGGTATTCAATGACATGTCGGCTAAGGAAGAGTTTTTGACAATGATTCCTCTGAAAGGAAAGACCCGTGGCGAAGATATATATGACGTTTTCTTCAATTTTGTAATAAACTACAAGCTACCAATATATAAACTAGTGTGCATTACAACCGATGGAGCACCAGCAATGACTGGAAACGAAAACGGTTTTGTGGCATTGTGTCGAGCTAATTTTTCTACTTCCATTGCATTATACATCAAGTTTTGTGTTCAAAAGTTCTAAACATGGAGGAGATTATGGGCATTGCAATAAAAATTGTGAATTCTATCCGTGCACGTAGCTTGCAACGACGGCTCTTTAAATTGCAGTTGGAAGATAGTGAGTCAGCTGAACACACTGATTTAGTTCTTCACACGGACGTCAGGTGGTTGAGTCGCGGAAAATTCCTAGAAAGGTTTCAAGAATTATTGCCCGAAATAACAGCTTTTCTGGACGAAAGAGGTGATGACACTCAGATGCTGAAAAACGGAAAATGGCTGACTGATTTGGCATTTTTGACAGACATCACAATGCATTTAAACACCATTAATTTGGAGCTTCAAGGTAAAGGGAAAACTATTATTGAGATGATTAGCACAATAAACGCATTCAAAAGTAAATGGCAACTTATGATAGATCAACTGAAAAGAAAGGATCTGAAAAATTTTCCGTCTTTGAAAGCAAGTTGAATTATGATATTTATGAGGCAGAATTATCAAATATTTTGGGCCAATTCGAAATACGTTTTTATGATTTCAGTAAATTGGCAAATATCGCATCATTTATGAGTTATCCTTTTTCGTGTAAAAACATTGAGGAATTAGCTACTGAAATAGCAAGTCAGTTTAACATGGACTCAAGTTCTGTTGAAAATGAGTTAGTGCAAATTATATCAGATATACATCTCAAAGCCACAGCATCTGATACAAAATTCTGGTGTTTTATATCTGAAGATAAATATCCGAATCTAAGGCAAATCGCCCTTCAACTGACGGCAATGTTTGGGTCAACTTACTTGTGCGAGTCTGCATTTTCTGAAATAAAGATAATTAAGTCAAAATATCGCAATCGACTAACTGACGAACATATATCATCATGCTTGCGATTAGCACTCGGTAATTACGTACCATCTTATGAAAAGTTTGAGCACCCCTGCAGTAAGGTGTATTGTTCATGACTTTTTTTATTGAAAAAAGAATTCCAACTTTGGATATGCAGGTTGCGACAAGCCACCCAGAAATACCGAAAATGTGAGTAAAATTATGGAGTGTTTTAACAGGTATGAATTTTGATTGGAAAAAGTGTGAAAGAAAATCTTTAGTGGAGAAATTGTATACTGGAGAAGAGACAATTTAAGGTAAGTTAGAAAAGCTCGCTCTGAGGGAAAAAAGATATATTACTTAGATGGGACGTGGATAAATGAAGGGTGCACAGTCAAAAAATTTTGGCAAGATGAGAATATCAAAAATGCTGGTAAAGAACGTAGGTTAATTATTACGCATATTGGAAGCGAAAGTGGTTTTGTAGACGGACGTCTTTTAACATTCGTATCCAAGAAAACAGAAGATTATCACGAAGATATGAATTCCGATGTATTTGAAGATTGATTTTCTCAGATAATAGACTTAATACCAGACAATTCTGGTATTGTAATGGATAATGCAAGCTATCATTCTAAAAAATTAGAACGAGTTCCAACCTTGGATTGGCTGAAAATAGACATCCAATCTTGGATGACCGAGAAACACATTTGATTTCCAATAGACAGCGTTAAGAGAGAATTATTAGAACTTGTAAAGCTTGAATTTCTCGGAAATAAAGACAAGTACACAAGTTTCGTCATCGACGAAATGGCAAAAAAACGTAATATTACTGTTTATCGTCTGCCACCATATCATTTCGAGGTCAATCCGATAGAACTTATATGGGCACAAGTGAAAGGTGAAGTCGCCAGGAACAATACGACCTATAAATTAGCAGATGTACAAAATCTTTTTTAGAATGCCATATCTAATCTTTCCACAGAAAATTGGCGAAAATGCGTCGAGCACATATTGAGGGCGGAAGATTAAATGCGGACTGTGGACATGGCAGTGGATGCCATTGTTGAATCTTTAATTATACATGTAAATTCAAATGAATCGGACAATGATAGTTTTTCAAGCATGTCGGAGATAGAAGATCGGTAATACTTTTTCATTGTTGTTTGACTTCCTCATTTGTATATTTTTTAATTAATAATGTTTCATTATAAAATGTTATTTTTTTCTAATAAATGTTTAAACATTATAAAACTGTTTCATTCATACTTTTCGCAAATAATACGTATACGGCGCACCACCAGAACTATTTCAGACAATTTAGCCTCAAACCACAAAAAAAGGGTCGTTTTACGGTTATATTCAAACATAAGGGATTGCAAATAATAGACCGATGCCAGATGGTATTCCAATAAAGTTGAACTGCTGCATTATAGGTAAAATGTAGGTAAAACTCTGGGGCCCTCATTACTGCTTGATGCTAATTTGCATAATTCTAGATGATTACTATCGCTTTCAAATAAATAGAGTATAGAAGTTCATCAATAGAGAATTTATCTTCTTTTGAATGTTATCGTTACTACATACAGATTTAAAATTACATTAACGGCTAGAACTATCCACACTGGCAATACTAGGAATGCTTAGTGTTTAAGACTTCAAACTGCATCTATAGATGTAGTGTACACGGATATTTTATATTATATTTTTCTAGGATAACGGAGAGCAGAAATAGTAATTTCCCATTTGGTAAATATGTTTGTGGATCATTTGGTTGGAGAACACACACTATTAGTAATGGAGAGCATGAAGACAATAATTTACCAACCATACTTTTACAGGATATTGAAGGTCTTCCAGTATCTTTGTTTCTTGGAATATTGGGTATGCCTGGGTAAGAATATTCAATATAAATCACAACAGCTTAAAAGTATAAATTTAAAGAACCATCAATCTTATCAATATTTATTTTAAATTTTTTTTATTTTGTTGGAAAATTTGTTAAAAATTTTATCACTTTTTCTTTAAACACTAAAAAAATTGTAAATCTATTTTATATAGATTATGTTACGGTAGCTTCTTACAAGATAATTTTATTTCAATAAAGTAGCTTTTGTACTTCTAGCAAAACAATTTACTACTACGAGGGTGGATTGATAAGCCTGGTAAATTTTTACTATATCTATTTATATTTTAGAATTTTTTTGTTAAGTACTGTTGGTAAGTATGATTCTCGTAACGGTTGTGTTCACAGCTTCAAACAGATGCAACGCGCAGTTGTTTGTTAGCAGCTATCGTAAGTGATCGGTATTACACATTTTGTGGAAACGAATAATCCCGAGTATCGTGCAATGATTAAACATTGGACTGCGGCCCAGATATCAACTGAACTGAATGAAGTTTATGGAGATACTGTACCAGCATTCAAGAACCTTTATTACTGAACAAATGAATTTAAACGTAGCCTTGCGAGCACTCCAGACGCTGCGCGTTCAGGACGATTGTGGTTTCTTCTGAAGAAATGGTCAATAAAATTCAGAGTATCATGGAATAACGTCGCATTAGGTTTTGTGAGATTGCTGAGATGATCGGTATCTTATATAAACGGATATTTAATATCAGCATGAAGCCTTAAAAATAAAAAAGCTAAGTGCAAGATGGGTGCAGCGTTTATTGATTCAAGATCAAAAACTCACGAGGATGGATATTTCCAAATCGTGTTGAAAGTTGCAACGTAATCCGAAGGAGTTCTGGCCCCGTTTTATGACTGTAGGGAAAACGTGGATCCAGCATTACATCCCAGAGACAACATGGCACTTAAAATAGTGAGTTCGTGAAGGTGAAAGTACACCAAAAAAAGCGAAAATCGTTTTATTGGGGGAAAAGTAGGGGTAACATCATGATTGCTTATGTGGAAACAGGTAAAACAGTGACTGGCTCTTATTAGACAATATTATTGGACCGTCAATAGAAGCAGGAGTTCGAAACATTTTTTTTTATAAGGAAATAAAAAAATTGGAATCCCGCTGGACCAAATGTATTGGGTTTAGTGGAGATTATGAGGAGAAATAAATTTTTGTTTTTGCAAAAAAAAAATGTTATTTACTTTGTTTTTTACAAGACTTTTCATTCCACCATTGTTATTTCTACTCGCGATTTGACTGCAATATGTAAGAATCTATAAAGTTGTATTCGTATATTTGTATGCCCCTATACGGCTATGAACACAATAACGCTCGTCATGAAATAGAATATGTTATTTTCAGTAGTATAGGCCACACTCAAAGGAAGCATTTTTCAATCCACAATTTTGAAAAAGTCCATTGTGTGATTTTACATCATCAAAATAATGACTCCTTGTAAGTAGTCAATATACGATTATTAAAAATTGCAATACTACAAATACTATGTCATAAAAGTAATAATTTTCTGTTTATAACAAAATTTTTCAAAGTCATTTAATAAAAATAATGATCTGTTATTATAACATACGGTATATATGAAACATAGTTTTAATACCTAACACGTAGGCTGAAAAGTTTTTGGTCTGACACATAGATTTCGCCCTTTTCAATAAATCCATATGATTTTTAGGAAGTGCCAACCTTCAAACGATACGTGTCAAAATTTTCTGACATTTCGACGATTAGTTTACAAGTTACGGTGGTTTTAGTGACGCTACTTTTAATATTTTCAAAACAATGGAAAAAATCTAATTTCGTGTGTTGATTAAACACTATTTTTAATGGGGAAAAAATACCGTTCAAGCAAAGCAATGGCTTAATAAGTGTTACGGGGACTCTACCCTTGGAAAAACACTCATCATTTACTGGTATGCTGAATTTAAACGCGGTCGTACAGATACAAAATGCTGAACGCTCTGGACGCCCAAATGAGATGGGTACACCGGAAAACATAAAAACCTCTACAAAATTGTTGTGGATGACCGTAAAGTGAAATTGCGTGAGATAGCTGACACTCTAAAAATATCAAAACAATGTGTTGGTCATATTTTCCATGAACATTTGGGCATGAGAAAGCTCTGTTAGAAATTGGTACTGTGTTTGCTTAGAGTAGACCAAAAACAACAACGTGTTTTTTTTCATGCAATATGTGACAAAGAATGAAACATGGATCCATCACTACACACCGGAATCAAATCGGCAGTCAGTTAAGCCGAGAGCAGCCAGTGAAAGCCGCGCGAAGCGACCAAAGACAAACAGTCTGCTGGGAATCTTTTGGCCTCTGTATTTTGGGATGCGCATGAGAAGGAAAAAACCATCAATAGAGAATACTATATAAAATTATTGGTGCGTTTGAAGACAGAAATCGGCAAGAAACGGCCCCAAATGAACAAGAAAAAAGTGCTATTTCATCAAGACAATGCCCTCTGTCACTAGTCAATGGTTACCTTGGCAAAATTGCATGAATTGAAGTTCGTATTGTTTCCTCATCCACCATATTCTCCAAATTTGGCCCCCAGTGACTATTATCTATTCGCAGACCTCAAAAAAATGCTCGCGGGAAAGAGATTTGACTCTAATGAAGAAGTTATTGCCGAAACTGAGGCCTATTTTGAACGCAAAGACAAATCCTTCTATAAGAAAGGTATTTTTTTATTTATAAGTTTTTCAGTATAAGACGTAGCCTTAACTTGGTTTAGAACTTCTTTATCTTTATATAAAGTTCGTCTAAATAACTTATCTGAAGAGTTAAGCAAAAATATTAAATAACTAAGTTATAGAGTTTATAAAGATTATTTTGCAGAGATAAAACAGCTACCTCCTGTTTTGTGACAAGGTACGACACAATCTTATATTTGAAAAAAAAACCGGTCAAGTGCAAGTTGAACTTGCACAATTAGTGTTCCGTACGTTGATTGCTTTTCAAATAAAAAATTTTGTTACAGAGGTATAAAATGATCAGTGACTTCACAAAACACACCCCAAATGAGTTTTCAACAAAGTTTGTTTCCAATCTTTACTGAAATCTGATGACCTTGAAATTTTTGTTTTTTTATATACCAGGTAATGCACTCGTGATAATTTTCGTTCAATCTACACCCCGTGGAGAATATTCCAGAATTTTTTCAAAATTTTTTGATAAGTACTTTTCGAGATAAGGCGGGTGGACAGCGATTTTTCGCGATTTTTTTAAAAATAATACAAAGAAAAGTGCGCGCAAGTATTACATTATATATATATTTTTTTTACTCGTGTTTTCACAAGCTTTCATTTGACACCACACTCGATTACCTAGTAAAAAAAATTTTTTTTCACTTCCGATTTCACCCCCCAAAACTAACCCCTTAAGTCAAAATTTAACTTTCAAAACTACATGGTTCTGATGAGGCCGTCAATTCCTATATTATTACCAAATTTCAACTTTCTATGACAAATAGTTTCGGAGAAAATCGGGTGTGACAGACGGACAGACAGACGGACAGACAGACGGACAGACAGACGGACAAACAGACGGACAGACAGACGGACAGACACCGAAGTAATCTTATTAGTGTTCCGTACGGAACACTAAAAATAAATGTAATAAAAGTAAATAAGTAAATGAAATATCCTGTATATTATTTTTCAGCTTTATTAAACTCTTCTGGAACCACAAATATATTTTTTTTGGTGTTGAACTGTTAATCCACAAAGGGAAAGTTTTTTTTAAGGAACCGGTACTGCGAGAATATGTTATGATGGCGATCCCGTCATGCTGCCATATTATTTCCCTATTATTATATGGTGGCAAAAATTTTTATTATTGTTCCAAGTGTGTAGCATCCTTTTAATTTTTATTAAAACAATATTTGTTTTCTTACGCTATTGTTTAATTTATCGAACCCGAAGGAACTGACGTATCGCGGAAGGATTCTCGTTAATCAAAAAGTGAATTTTACTTTACTGTTGAGAGAAGGGCTTCGTCCGTTCAAACAATTTTATCAAACAGTTGCTCATCTTGTTTCATAAATTGTTTATCCCCTGCCTAAACATAATTATTTGTTTTCTTGCTGCGTAGTAAAACCTTATATGGGTATTAACGATGTTTCCGTAAAGGATTTTAAATCTCGCAATATGTTTTTCCACGATCTTAAAAAGCATATGTTATAGAACCTAATGTATTTTCTTAAACCAAAAAATTATAAATATTGATTTTTGATTAGTTTCCTTAAAAAATAAGTGCCGAGAAACTGCAAAAGAATTTACACTTACTTATCGATTTTCGTAATTTTCTTCTTTTTGTGCAGTGCCTCGAAACTGCAAAAGAATTTACAATTACTTATCTTTTTTCGTAATTTTCTTCTTTTTGTCCAGTTATTTCCTTTTGTTTAAACTCTGTTTCTGTTAAGATGTACATACACACATTCGTAAAAATATATTTAAGCTAGGGATTTTTTTCTTCCTTTCCATAAAGTCTTGCATACTCTCGTTGTGTTTGCCCCTTCTTAAAACCTTTTTTAATATATATATATATATATATATATATATATATATATATATATATATATATATATATATATATATATATATATATATATGGTTAACGCGCCCATTTGACATCGTGCAAAGATTTTTTAAGAACAACTAAAAAGTAATTGTGTGATTTTTTTGAACCATATCTTTGAAATTTATAGTTTGTTGGTGCTTCTAGCTAAATTTGTGCCTTAATTTATTATATATAATATTATAATAAATTATATGTGTGTATTTTTTAGAAATACTGCGTACTTTGGATTCTTGGAAACATGTCAACCTAAGGAAGGAGAGACTGTTGTAGTCAGTGGCGCAGCTGGTGCAGTGGGTAGTCATGTAGGACAGATAGCAAAAATAAAAGGTAAAGAATCCTCACTAACAGTAAATAACAGATACAGATAGCGTGACATGTATTCGTAACATACATATATGTATATATATATATATATATATATATATATATATATATATATATATATATATATATATATATATATATATGTACATATATAAAACTGTTAAACTATGTAATGTAACTCCAATTATAATTTTTATTAATGACTTGATTCCTACCAGTGGCGTTGACATCTTAAAGCAGTTTTAAAAAACTATGTGCGCTGCCAAACGATTGTTCGAACTTGCTCTAGTATATATGGTCAGTATCTATAAAAACCTTTGTAAATCTCCTTTCTCCAACAGATTGATGAAATAGGTTTTTTTAGTATTTCATAAATAAAATTAAAGCTTGGATTAGTTTGGCATCTACCAAAAAAGAAATAACCACCACATAACGACATTTATGTATAAATAAGCAAAAATTATATAAGACATATTTAGGAAACCCAGAAATGAAGAAATAAGACGTCAATATAAAACTTACAAAAATAAATTTGAAAACTGATTGGAATAAGAAAAGCATAGTTCTATACGAATAAACTTAAAACTAAAGAAAAAAATCCAACAGCATTTTTAGTGAACTAAATTCTAACAAAGCACCAAAAACTGATACTATATTTATAAAAACTAATTAAACTATTGGTTCTTTTATTAATGCTGCCCTGGCATGCTCACTTTATGTCTAAAACAGGATATTATAAGAGTTACATCTAAAAGGAAAACATCGCTTATGTGAAACTATTCCTTGACCTCCCTAAGGCATTCAGTACCATAGATCATAAAATTAAGTTGAATCGTTTTAGAGACATTGATAAGGAGGGAAACGCTCTGAGACTTTTGAGCTCTTATCTTCGTAACAATTTGCACTTAGTCAGTGCGAATGATGTTATGCGTGAATGTTTAAAAGTAAAATTCGGAGTTTCTTAAGTAGTCTTATGTTGTTCTATATTTTTATAAAGGATCTACTAAACTTTTCAAGCACGATGTAATATCTTCATTTACAGATAATACTATTTTACAATACGAGGTTGATACATGGAAAGGTGTAAAAAATTAGACCTGGAATATACAACAGTTATTACCTCTACAGTAAATACAAGGGGAAACCTTAATATGTTTTAATATCAGTATCACTTTCATGTTGCAACAATGTGCAGTGTTGGCCAGTGTTATATTTAGTATTGTATTAGTTTTAATTTGGATAAAATTGTAAATAAAGTTGAAAACTGTGTTTTATGCAATGGTAATTTCTCGAATATAAAATATATCCCAAACTAATCGTGGGACTTCAGGGGTTGCTTTTTCTTCCCGGGATTTATAGGTTTATAATCCTAATATCATATTTAAGGAAATTGTATGTTTAATATAGTTTACAAACTTTATTTACAATTATTACCTGGAAATAAATAATAATAAATTTGAAACGTAATGAGTAGCATTATTATTTATTTATTATTTTTCAGGTTGCAAAGTAATTGGTATAGCTGGTTCTGACGAAAAAGGAAAATGGTTAACGAAAGATTTGGGCTTCGATCATTTCATAAATTATAAAACTCAGGATATTGCAGGGGAGTTAAGAAAAGTTGCACCAAATGGTATAGACTGTTATTTTGATAATGTAAGTGTAACTTAACTTGTAAGTATGTAATATTATTAACGTATACATAGTGGCGTGGCCCTGCTCAAGGGGTGGAGGAGTATATGGATAGAAGGGACGTTTCTTTAAGGCTAAGCTGCTTATAAAAAAATACCCTCTTACACTAGAACTTTTCAGAGAAAAAAGAACCCCTACAAGGAAAATTTAAAACTTAATTTCAAAATCGATAACCAAGGGGTGATCAAGTTGGTCCCAAAAAATTCAATAAAAAAAGTTCCATTTCTACGCCCCCTTGCTCCCTGTGAATACGCCACAGCGAACACCCTATAAAGAAAAATAAACGTCACAAACGCTCACGTTTTATAATAATAATTCAGATGTCATGTTCTTAGATCGTACAATAAACGAAATGCTTAACGGTACGGTGGTGTAAAGCATTACCAATCTTCTCTTTTGATTAATAGTGAGTAACACAAGTGCTCGCCAAAAATCAAGTAAATAGCCTCTAGTGGAACTCAAGAGTTAATTTTTTATTTGTGGATTTTGAGAACGGAATGAGCCACTGTACCCGGGTCTGAAAAGGAATTTCTTGTACTTTTCCATATAAATAATTACGAGGTATATTCAACTTGTAAGGTCTCTTAATTTTTTCTGACGAACAATTTATACCAGGAAATTGGAACTTCTGTTACTTCTCAACACAATATTCCCATAGACGTACGCATTTTTGACAACATGGCCTCTAAAAATGATTTTGAAGCGTCTCTTTTGCTCACTGGAAAATTCCTGCAGAAAAAACGACTCAAATGAAAAATGAGCGGCTCAGAGAATGTCCTTCATTGATGGAAAAAGCAAAAAATGGCTAGGAGTGAGGTCGGGTAAGTAGGGAGCGTGAATCACTACTTCAAAATTGTTACGAAGAAATTCCCGAGTTAGATAGCCCTTAATGGAAAACTACACGCGCAGCCTGTTCTCGTGGTTTTTCCTAGACACCTGGTAAATATCAAAATATGTTCGTAGGATGCAAGCATCATGGTAGTGCCCTTTGGAACACAGTGAGTGAAGTTTAAGCATTGGCCGTCCCAAAAGGTTGCTACCATCGGTTTTTCAAGACTTGCGGTAACTCGAAATTTCTTCAGTGGGATTGAGTAGGTGTACCTTCATTATACCGATTACGTTTCGTTTGAGGTCTCATCCATTGTGATAACTGATGCACAGATCCTACGATAATGACAATTAGAGGCTAACCTAATCAGAGGTTTTCCATACCAACTCCCCTGGCTCAATTATTTTGTATGTCCGGTCGGTTCGTGGCCGAGGCTTCTTTGATTCACTGTGATATGACTTTCAGCCTTTTTTGAACCGTCACACTCATGCGTATGTGTGAGTGTCAATGGGAATTATGACACGCAAGTAGAGAAAACGGCTCATTACACGCTGTTCTTGTACATTGTCTGTCTCATTTTTAGTATTAAACACACTTCCCACTCTAACGGCAAGAATACGAACTATGTGCGCTGTGCGATGTTGCCACCTATGCACAATGAATGCCTAAGTATTTCAAGCTCAACCGCATCTTTCAGCCCCCAGTCCCGAAAAAATTATTTGAAAACCTTAAAACTTAAATACATCCTGTATTTTTCAGATAAATACTTACAAGCTTTTGTTTCCTTATATCATTTTTTGTAGGTGAGTGGTGAAATTAGTAAAATCGTAATGAATCAAATGAATTTGGATGGACGTGTTTCTTTATGTGGAGCTATTTCTGTATATAATGACCTTAAGAATTTAGATAAAAAAGGTAAAAATCAAAAAAGTAACCATAAAGATTAGCCCTACAACTTGCCATTAAAACCGCTGTTGGAACTTCTCATAATGTTGGTAAAAATTATGAAAATCTAGACACTAATACTATTGAACCGTTTAGTTTCATAACAAGATATATAAAAAATTTTATTTAACAGAAAGAAAGAGATTACATTCTAGTGGGAGTTAGGAGTTTTTAAGGGTCTTTATATGTTAAAATAAATTAGTTCAATGTAGATGCGAAACTTGTTTTAGAGAATATAGAATGATAAAATTTTAAAAAACCGGTCAAGTGCAAGTTGAACTTGCACAATTAGTGTTCCGTACGTTGATTGTTTTTAATATAAAAATTTTATTAGGGTGGTATAAAATGATCAGTGACTTCATAAAACACACCCCAAATGAGTTTTCAACAAAGTTTGTTTCCAATCTTTACTGAAAACTGGTGACCTTGAAATTTTGTTTTTTTTTATATACCAAATAAATTAATAAAGGTAATGCACTCGTGATAATTTTCGTTCAATCTATACCCCGTGGAAAATATTCCAGGATTTTTTCAAAATTTTTTGATCAGTATTTTTCGAGATAAGGTAGGGGACAGCGATTTTTTAAAAGTAATACGAAGAAAAGTGTGCGCAAGTATTACATTATATATATATATATATATATATATATATATATATATATATATATAATATATATATATATATATATATATATATATATATATATTTTTTTTACTCGTGTTTTCACAAGCTTTCATTTGACACCACACTCGATGACTTAATAAACAGAAATTTTTTTCACTTCCGATTTCACCCCTCAAAACGAACCTCTTAAGTCAAAATTTATGTTACGGTGGTATAAAATAATCAGTGACTTCACAAAACACACCCCAAATGAGTTTTCAACAAAGTTTGTTTCCAATCTTTACTGAAATCTGATGACCTTGAAATTTTTGTTTTTTTTTTTATATACCATATAGATTATTAAAGGTAATGCACTCGTGATAATTTTCGTTCAATCTACACCCCGTGGAGAAATATTCCAGAATTTTTTCGAAATTTTTTGATAAGTAGTTTTCGAGATAAGGCCCGGGACAGCGATTTTTCGCGAATTTTTAAAAATAATACAAAGAAAAGTGCGCGCAAGTATAATATTATATATATATTTTTTACTCGTGTTTTCACAAGCTTTCATTTGACACCACACTCGATGACCTAGTAAAAAAAAATTTTTTTTCACTTCCGACTTCACCCCCCAAAACTAACCCCTTAAGTCAAAATTTAATTCTCAAAACTACATGGCTCTGATAAGGTCATCAATTCCTATATTATTACCAAATTTCACCTTTCTATGTCAAATAGTTTCCGAGAAAATCGGGTGTGACAGACAGACAGACAGACAGACAGACAGACAGACAGACAGACAGACATACAGACACCGAAGTGATCTTATAAGTGTTCCGTACGGAACACTAAAAATGATATATCTGTTTTTGAAACTAAACGACTCGAGTGTAGCTCAGACATGTGAATAAATTTTTATTAACTTGATTGACTTGACTAATTTCCTGTTATAGCTTTGAAAAGGCAAGCGCAAGAAACTGTAGCGTCTAAAAATATAAAAGTACAAGAATTTAACGTTTTAAGATGCACAGATAGATGGATGGAGGGCGTACACCAAAATATACAGTGGACGAAAGAAGGAAAATTGAAGTATAAAGAAACAATGACAGTTGGCTTCGAAAATATGGTTAAAGCTTTTACGGATATGCTCAGTGGGGAAAATACAGGAAAAGCACTTGTAAAAGTTTAAATAGAATATATCAATTTTTTTATTTGCTTATATTTTTGCTCCACACTTTCCCGGTTAAGAAACTCATATTCGGTTAGAAGTAGGTAACGATTCGGTGTGTGAATTCATTTTGAGAGATTTTTCTCCCATCGTTGGGGCAGCATATAAATACTAGGTTGAAAGAACGACTCATCTTTTGAGGTTATCCACGACTCGACCCATTTTTTGGTATCCTCATAAGAATGGCAGCGCTGTTCAGACAGGCCGTGCGTCATCGATCGGAACAAGTGATAATCAGAAGGAGCAATGTCTGGTGAGTACGGCGGGTGAGGTAGGACATTCCATCCAAGCGCTTCTAATGTTTTTGTAACATGTGGCTGAGCGTTGTCATGTTGAAAAATCACTTCGTAGTGTCTTTTGGCATATTGCCGTCGTTTTTTCTTTAACGTTCAGCTCAATTGCATCAGTTGTTGTCGGTAACATTCCCCGATAATACTTTTATTGAGTGGGAGCAGCTGATAATACACTACACCCAGCTGATCCTACCAGATATACAGCACAAGCTTGGAGCCATGAATAGACGGTTTTGGCGAGAATTTTGATGGTTCACCGCGCTTCAACCATGACTTTTTGGGACTTGGATTATTGTACCGTATCCATTTTTCATCACCAGTTACGATACGAGGCAAAAAATCTTTCCGATTGTGTCATTGGAGCAGTTGTTCACAAGTGAAAAATCGTCTTTCAACGTCTCTCTGTTTCAATTCGTACGACAATAAAAAAAACCTCCAATAAATTAAAAGTTCGGTTTCTAAGAGACATATTCCCGGACCTACAAGGAAACACATTTCTTATATAGACAGTCAGTCCAAAAAGTCTCCATACACCTGCTTTCTATACTGTTCTTCTGTCATATTAGTATTATAATTATTTCGAACTATGAGAAAACATGTTTAAATTAATATTTGAAACTTAACCAACGAAGATTAGTATTAAAAACAACTACGGAACATTTTATTTAGAAGTTACTTTATTATTATAAAAATGTAAACAAAATTAATGTCAAAAAAGTTTCCATACACTCAGGAACTGCACTGAAAAAAACATTATAATCTGCCGCATTTTATCAAACTATCTATTGCTCGCTAAACTGAAAATAAATGAATAATTTTCGGCCATACTTTATAATCTGTCACTTGTTGCTAGTAATTTTGCAGTGAGTTTTCAAAGTGGTATTAAAAATGAGCGAGAGAAACTGTGAAACTCCATTTCAAGTTCGAAAGATCATAATTGATTTGTGGAAAGATGGAAGATCGTACAGAAATATAGGAAAAATTGTTAAAAAGTCGCATGTTACTATTCAGTACATTGTAAACCAGTATAAATCAACGGGTTCCTATAAAATTCAAACACGCTCCGGTCGTCCCAAGAAACTGACTTCACGTTAAGAGGCCAGTATTGTTAGATAAATAATTATAGATCCCAAGAAAGGTGCACCAAAATTAAAAGAAGAAGTACGGTACAAGTATTTTTATGGAAAGTGTTCGAAGGATGTAGCCCGCTTAATTCCTCCCAAAGCGGTGCATGTTAGAAATACACGTCGCGCTGGTGCTTCGCATCCGTATGAGGTTCAGCTTGTTACTCCGCGTACAACGCTTTTCAAGCAATCTTTTATATGGAGAACGTCATCCCTTTGGAATAATTTGCCCAGCGCTGTGTTTCCCACCGAGTACAATTTACAGCGATTCAAGAACAGCGTGAATCGCTTTTTCCGCACTCGTGCCGCTCCTGGAGCGCTTTAGGGACTTCCCTGCAGCACGTGTGCTAGCCCCATAAAAAAAAAAAAAAAAAAACGGGAACTATTTTCGAAAAATGTTCGTTCACAAACAGTGAGAAATTGTTTACACAGGGCAGGCTATAAGCGGTATGCAGCCAGGAAGAAGCCGTTCGGAAGCTAATCGCAAAAAGCGGTTAGCTTTTACTAGGAAATACGTTACTAAACCTCCTGAATTTAAGGAATCCGTAATCTTTAGTGATGAAACTAAAGTTAACCTTTTTGGGTCTGATGGCAAAACTAAAGTTTGGAGAAAGAAGAATACCGCATTCGATATTAAAAACATTTGTTCCACAGTGAGACAAGGGAGTGGCAGTGTTCTGCTTTGGGGATGCATGTCCGCTGGAGGGGTTGGAAATTTACATTTTATTGGTACCACGGATCAGCATGTTTATCTGAACATTTTGAGAGACAATTTAAGAGAAAGAGTCCAAAAATTAGCACCTGAAAAAAGATACATTTTCCACCAGGACCATTGTCCTTCATTCATCATTATCCGAAACATACCGCAAACTTCGTGCGCGACTGGATGATCCATAATGTGTGATGTTAACCCCATGGGAGAAAGTTAAACGGCGCGTTCGCAAACATAATGTTTCAAATAGAGAAGAATACTTGCAAGCATGACCGAAAGGTTACAGGAGATTATCAAGGCCAACGGCAGTTCCATTAAATACTAGTTTAGACGAAGTTGTTATTTTCCGTTAAACTATTATTGGTAATTGTTAAGTGTATGGAGACTTTTTTGACATTAATTTTGTTTACTTTTTTATAACAATGATATAACTTCTAAATAAAATGTTCCGTAGTTGTTTTTATTACTAATCCTCCTTGGTTAAGTTTCAAATATTAATTTAAACATGTTTTTTTTCATAATTCCAATTAGTCAGTTAAACATAACAGAAAAATAGTATAGAAAGCAGGTGGTGTATGGAGACACCACTAATTGATGGTTCAAGAAAATTTTTAAATATTATATTTATATATATATATATATATATATATATATATATATATATATATATATATATATATATATATATATATATATATATATATATATATATATATATATATATATATATATATATATTATATATATATATATATATATATATATATATATATATATATATATATATATATATAATATATATATATATATATATATATATATATATATATATATATACATATATATATATAAATATAATATTTAAAAATTTTCTTGAACCATCAATTAATATTTATTTTCAATTATTGGGCTTTGGGTTCGTTTTATGAATATTTGGTATTTAAAAATTAAACTTAAATTGACGTTTCGCCCTTTGGTTTAGGGCATTTTCATTTTTTTTTTCTTTATTTCTACAAAATATACAAAATATAAAATTACATTTAGGTACACTAGTACAACACAAATTATTTAACACACACAACCATAAACTATTTACATAAATTCTTAGTTCTATATTTAAAAATTAAAATCACATGGAACCTACCTTGAATCTCACATATTTTATTTATTACTGACGAGCCATAGTGGCATTCTTATCGATGTAGATTTTATTTTGTATTATTGATCTGTGATTTTTTTTTAATATTAAGCAGGTAGTCTTTTTGTTAATATATTAAGGATGAGTATACACTTTAAAATATTACCTTATTAAATTTGTATAAATATGGCTAATTCCTTTTATATCACTTTTATCATTGACTGTGAATTTTTCATTTTTTTAAATTTCGATCATTTCTTTTATTGCAAGTTTTCCAATATTAATGTCCCTGTTTAAAATCTGCACAAGGTACTGAATAAACTATACCCACTACCTTATACACGCAATTTATCAGAAAAACTAAAGAACACTCTAAAAAAATATAACATAACTGTTTGTCACAAAACACAAAACAAACTAAGCTCACTATTTACAAACTTAAAAAGCCAGGTACCAACCATGAACCAATCCAACATAGTTTATTCAGTACCTTGTGCAGATTGCCCAATGCATTATATTGGTATGACGACCCAATTATTAAAAAACAGACTCAATGGACACAAGTATACAAAAAATGCAACAACGGCACTTCATAAACACACAACGGAACTTGGACATGATTTCAACTTTAATGAAACAAAGATTT
This sequence comes from Pachyrhynchus sulphureomaculatus, assembly GCA_019049505.1. Classification (NCBI taxonomy): domain Eukaryota; kingdom Metazoa; phylum Arthropoda; class Insecta; order Coleoptera; family Curculionidae; genus Pachyrhynchus; species Pachyrhynchus sulphureomaculatus. The sequence goes on along the minus strand of CM032449.1, from coordinate 38,645,536 downwards.
TAAACAGGGACATTAATATTGGAAAACTTGCAATAAAAGAAATGATCGAAATTAAAAAAAAATGAGAAATTCACAGTCAATGATAAAAGTGATATAAAAGGAATTAGCCATATTTATACAAATTTAATAAGGTAATATTTTAAAGTGTATACTCATTCTTAATATATAAACAAAAAGACTACCTGCTTAATATTCAAAAAAAAGAATAATCACGGATCAATAATATAAAATAAAATCTACATCGATAAGAATGCCACTATGGCTCGTCAGTAATAAATAAAATATGTGAGATTCAAGGTAGGTTCCATGTGATTTTAATTTTTAGTGTTCCGTACGGAACACTTATAAGATCACTTCGGTGTCTGTCTGTCTGTCTGCCTGTCTGTCTATCTGTCTGTCTGTCTGTCTGTCTATCTGTCTGTCTGTCTGTCTGTCTGTCACACCCGATTTTCTCCGAAACTATTTGACATAGAAAGGTGAAATTTGGTAATAATATAGGAATTGATGGCCTCATCAGAGCCATGTAGTTTTGAGAATTAAATTTTGACTTAAGGGGTTAGTTTTGGGGGTTGAAGTCGGAAGTGAAAAAAAAATTTTTTTACTAGGTCATCGAGTGTGGTGTCAAATGAAAGCTTGTGAAAACACGAGTAAAAAATATATATATAATATTATACTTGCGCGCACTTTTCTTTGTATTATTTTTAAAAATTCGCGAAAAATTGCTGTCCCGGGCCTTATCTCGAAAAGTACTTATCAAAAAATTTCGAAAAAATTCTGGAATATTCTCCACGGGGTGTAGATTGAACGAAAATTATCACGAGTGCATTACCTTTAATAATTTATATGGTATATAAAAAAAACAAAAATTTCAAGGTCATCAGATTTCAGTAAAGATTGGAAACAAACTTTGTTGAAAACTCATTTGGGGTGTGTTTTTTGAACTCACTGATCATTTTATACCACCGTAACATACATTTTGACTTAAGGGGTTCGTTTTGAGGGGTGAAATCGGAAGTGAAAAAATTTTTTTTTACTAGGTCATCGAGTGTGGTGTCAAATGAAAGCTTGTGAAAACACGAGTAAAAAATATATATATAATGTAATACTTGCGCACACTTTTCTTCGTATTACTTTTAAAAAATCGCTGTCCCGTACCTTATCTCGAAAAGTACTGATCAAAAAATTTTGAAAAAATTCTGGAATATTCTCCACGGGGTATAGATTGAACGAAAAATTATCACGAGTGCATTACCTTTAATAATTTATATGGTATATAAAAAAAACAAAAATTTCAAGGTCATCAGATTTCAGTAAAGATTGGAAACAAACTTTGTTGAAAACTCATTTGGGGTGTGTTTTTTTGAACTCACTGATCATTTTATACCACCGTAACATACATTTTGACTTAAGGGGTTCGTTTTGAGGGGTGAAATCGGAAGTGAAAAAATTTTTTTTTACTAGGTCATCGAGTGTGGTGTCAAATGAAAGCTTGTGAAAACACGAGTAAAAAATATATATATATAATGTAATACTTGCGCACACTTTTCTTCGTATTACTTTTAAAAAAATCGCTGTCCCCTACCTTATCTCGAAAAGTACTGATCAAAAAATTTTGAAAAAATTCTGGAATATTCTCCACGGGGTATAGATTGATCGAAAATTATCACGAGTGCATTACCTTTAATAATTTATTTGGTATATAAAAAAAAATATCAAGGTCACCAGTTTTCAGTAAAGATTAGAAACAAACTTTGTTGAAAACTCATTTGGGGTGTGTTTTGTGAAGTCACTGATCATTTTATACCACCCTAACAAAAATTTTTATTTTAAAAACAATCAACGTACGGAACACGAATTGTGCAAGTTCAACTTGCACTTGACCGGTTTTTTTTTATATGATACACATAGTGATTATGTAACGTATTCATTTATCTTAAGTTTGAAATGATCTCATTTAACACTATTCAATTCAGAACTGTATCTGCTTTCTTTAGATTTTATTAAATATAGAACTAAGAATTTATGTAAATAGTTTATGGTTGTGCGTGTTAAATAATTTGTGTTGTACTAGTGTACCTAAATGTAATTTTATATTTTATATTTTGTAGAAATAAAAAAAAAAAATGAAAATGCCCTAAACCAAAGGGCGAAACGTCAATTTAAGTTTAATTTTAAATACCAAATATTCATAAAACGAACTCAAAGCCCAAGAATTGAAAATAAATATATAAATATATATAGTAGTGGTTTTTCTCTGGAAAAAGCGGGTTCAGCTTAGGGATGAGGTCCTTCATATAGAAGACTGCTTGGTTGTACGAGCAATGATAAGCTGAACCTCATACGGATGTGAACTATATATATTTGCACATGCACTGCTCTGGGAAGAATTAAGCGGGCCACATCCATCGAACACTTTCCATGGAGTCGTAGAATAGACTTCAACAAATGCAGCGTATGTTTGGGAGCAGAACCCAATACATGGGAGCAGAGCTCCAAACCTGGGACCAGTATTCCATCGCTGGTCGAATTTGAGCTTTGTACACAATTAAAAGTTGCTGTTCTAGTTCGAAATTGTATTTCCAGCTTTTAAGAAACTCTTTTTAATATGCAAGCACCATATTCACGCCAAGCCATATTTACTCCCAAGCTAACGACCAGCAAGTTGATTAACTATTCTAGAGGAATGGAACGTCCCGACTTAACTATGTTGAGTTCCGCAACGTTAAATTTCCCAGAAAAAACTGCCACCTGGGTTTCTGTAGTGTTAAATTCTATTTGGTTACTGCTACACCAAGAGGACGACCCGTAATTTTGACCTGTCTACTAACCGTCTGTCTAGTTGTTCATTATATCGGGCGAGTCGAATAAAAGTCTTTAGGGTTGACTTTGCGATCCCCGTGCCCTGGAATGCCCAGATAAGGCTCAAAATGTTACATACAAAATGCGACCGTCGTTTAATTACTTGCATTAGGTACCATAACTTTTGTTGACACAAAAAACGGCGAGCACCCCAAATGACAGACGCCGCCGAAACCGTACTCAGCTTTAGGGTCCAAAATACGTCGATCCAAAAATGGACTGTCATTTCACGGTATAAAATTAGTAAATTTAATTTGTTCTTAATAAAATAGGAAGGAACTTGCAAAAAGCAGACGCCGTCAATACCGGAAGACGAAGCTGAACCTGCTTTTTCCAGAGAAAAACGGTAGTTTTTCGAGTTTTTGAATAAACAAAACCGCAAGTCCCAAGTTTTGGATCCTACAATATTTCAGGAGGGCAGACGCCTCGCCTGTATCCGAAGAAACCAAGACATTTTCAAAGTTCTATTATAGGTTTTACATAAAATTCGTGCCGGATGACTAAAATTGTTATTTTTTTTATGTTTTTCGACCCGTTGAATCCGAATTTGCCATTCTCGGCCTTCCAACATGGGCCCGAAAAACCTTTTTTTACGCAATTTCAATTTAGGGAGTAAATTGACCATTTTCATATGTAATAGAATTCGTGGAATTCCGAACAACTAGTCCCACTGAACAAAATCGTTTGGGTCTATTGCTATGGACCCAATTCGGCCCAAATCGGAATTTGTTTGTGATACCAGCTTTTGGCATCAAAATGAAAATTTCCGGATTTTTCAAGTATAATTACGTTCGAAAAGGATTAATTTCCTATTTTCTATAAAATATTATGCCAATTTGCTTGCACTGCAACATACTCGTTGCGCGCTATTCATCCCTATAAAAACACACGCAAATGCATTTTCCTATCATTCCTTTATGGCAGGGGTGCTCAAACGGTCAATCGCGATCGACAAGTCGATCGCGAGTGTTTTTTGAGTCGATCTCGAGAAAAAAAGTCCGATATAGAACTATTCACAGATATTGTTTTAGGTAACTAAAACAAAATGTAATGAATAAACTACTAAAATTTATTCGATCCACAATTAGGCCAGAATAACCCCCTCATCACTTTCTTTTATCGTAATAACCCCCTGCTAGCGGCAAAAGGCGGCTTTATCAAAGGGACGCGCGGTACTTGTCAAAGAAAAGCCGCGTTTTTGATTCCCGCCGATTTTTCTAGAAACTTCGGGCGGCGTGTTTGACGGCAACATTCGAGACTTCGTTCGCGCCATAAATGTTGCGCCTGCAGGAATAGGAGTCAGTCTGAGTTGTAACTCGAAGGCGATACATCGATACAAAGTTTATTAATAAATAGTCCAAAATGAGTGCGGCGAAGAAAAGTAAAAATTATCATTTTAATAACGATTGGGAGGAAGAATTTTTCTTTTGTATGGTAAAGGATAAGTACATCTGTCTCATTTGCCGTGCGTCAGTTGCAATACCTAAGCGTGGGAACTTAGAGAGGCATCATAAAACGGTTCATAAAAACTATGAAAAGGATTTTCCGTCACAGAGTGAATTAAGAAAACGAAAAGTACGTGATTTGATAACTTGTTTGAAAAAAGAACAAACCATGTTCACAGGACCAGCCCAACAATCAAAAGCTGCAACAATCGCGTCATTTAAAATATTTCATATATTGGCGAAACACAAGAAACCATTTGATGATGGATTGGTTGTGAAGGGAGCATTTATTGAAGCGGGTGAGACTTTATTTGGAGATTTTAAAAATAAAAAGAGATTATGTCTGCTATTAGAGAACTTCAGTTATCTCGTCCGACTGTCACAAGGCGTGTTGAAGTCATGAGTCAGGACATGGCAGATAAACTAAAACATGATATCATGGAATGTACATACTTTTCTTTACAGTTCGATGAATCCACCGATATGACAGACACTACCCAGCTGTGTATTTTTATTTGAATGGTATTCAATGACATGTCGGCTAAGGAAGAGTTTTTGACAATGATTCCTCTGAAAGGAAAGACCCATGGCGAAGATATATATGACGTTCTCTTCAATTTTGTAACAAACTACAAGCTACCAATATATAAACTAGTGTGCATTACAACCGATGGTGCACCAGCAATGACTGGAAACGAAAACGGTTTTTGTGGCATTGTGTCGAGCTAATGATAATTTCCCTTCATTTTTCTCCTTCCATTGCATTATAAATCAACAAGTTTTGTGTTCAAAAGTTCTAAACATGGAGGAAATTATGGGCATTGCAATAAAAATTGTGAATTCTATCCGTGCACGTAGCTTGCAACGACGGCTCTTTAAATTACAGTTGGAAGATAGTGAATCAGCTGAACACACTGATTTAGTTCTTCACACGGACGTCAGGTGGTTGAGTCGCGGAAAATTCCTAGAAAGGTTTCAAGAATTATTGCCCGAAATAACAGCTTTTCTGGACGAAAGAGGTGATGACACTCAGATGCTGAAAAACGGAAAATGGCTGACTGATTTGGCATTTTTGACAGACATCACAACGTATTTAAACACCATTAATTTGGAGCTTGAAGGTAAAGGAAAAACTATTATTGAGATGATTAGCGCAATAAACGCATTCAAAAGTAAATTGCAACTTATGATAGATCAACTGAAAAGAAAGGATCTGAAAAATTTTCCGTCTTTGAAAGCAAGGATTCCTCAGTTGAATTATGATATTTATGAGGCAGAATTATCAAATATTTTGGGCCAATTCGAAATACGTTTTTATGATTTCAGTAAATTGGCAAATATCGCATCATTTATGAGTTATCCTTTTTCGTGTAAAAACATTGAGGAATTAGCTACTGAAATAGCAAGTCAGTTTAACATGGACTCATGTTCTGTTGAAAATGAGTTAGTGCAGATTATATCAGATATACATCTCAAAGCCACAGCATCTGATACAAAATTCTGGTGTTTTATATCTGAAGATAAATATCCGAATCTAAGGCCCTTCAACTAACGGCAATGTTTGAGTCAACTTATTTGTGCGAGTCTGCATTTTCTGAAATGAAGATAATTAAGTCAAAATATCGCAATCGACTAACTGACGAACATATGTCATCATGCTTGCGATTAGCACTCGGTAATTACATACCATCTTATGAAAAGTATGCTGAGGACATGCAGTGCCACGCTTCAACATCCAAAGTCACTCTTTAGTTAAGTTTAGATACTAGAACTCGTTTGTTTTGTAAGAACCAATAAACTCGCAATTTTGAATAATTATGAGTTTTTTCATTGACATTTTAGAGCAGACCTACACTTACCTTGACTAAAAAATGCATATTGTGCGGAAAACTAATATCTATATCTATGCCACGATACACCCTACCTAGACGACAATCCTGCATCACACTTACTTGCAGCCTCTCAGAGTCGATCGATCGTAGTCTAACAATTTGTGGTAGATCGCCAGCAGTTCAAGTTTGAGCACCCCTGCTTTATGGGAACTTGAACCGTCATCATCTCTCCTATACCTGCTCATTAATTACGTCATTGGAAAATGGATACCAAACCGGAAGAAACGGCACAAGTTATTTCCTTATTGAAGAAGGGCATAGCCAACGTGTAGTCGCAGCTAAGCCAATCAGCTGTGTCCAGAGTCTACAGACGTTACCAAGAGACTGGTGCTTTACACGGAGACCAGAATCAGGAAGAAAAAGGTGTATCTCGGAGCGAAACAACCGCTTTATTGTCAACACAACTCTAAGTAATCGTCACTTGACCGGAGTTTAGGTCCAGCAGGAGCTCCGACAAGTTCGTGGTCAAGCTGTCAGTCATTGGACAGTCAGAAGAAGACTTAAAAAAGCTAGCCTAACTCCGAAGAGACCAGCCAACGAACCCAAATTGACAGCAATCCATCGACAAACGCCACTCAGATTTGCTCGAGAATATGTCACCTGGACCTGGGCAATGGTGCTCTGTTTTATTCTCCGACGAGTCCCGAATGTTCCTACATGACAATAATGGAAGAAGACGAGTATATAGGAGACCTGGGGAGCGCTATGGGCAGTACTGCATTACTGAAACGGTCACCCACGGAGGAGGTTCTATCATGGTGTGGGGAGGCATCTCATTGGATTCAAAAATGGATTTGGTTTGCGTGACTGATGAGACTCGTAGAGGTGGATTAACTGCTCATCGGTACATCGAGGAAATCCTGCAGGAATACGTCGTTCCTTACGCTGAGTTTGTTGCCGATAGCTTCGTGCTAATGCACGACAATGCGATGTGGGAATACCCACATTAGACTGGCTTGTGCGAAGTCCTGACCTCAATCTAATATAGCACAGTGGGATGAGCTCAAAAGAAGGGTTTGACAGTGGTCAAAAAGCTAACCCGCTTTATGAAAAACCAGCTGGAAACAGTAATAAGGGCTAGAGGGTAATACAAAATATTGATTTTGGTTATTATCAACAAATTTAATTGTCAAACTTAAAATTTGTTTAATATTTCCTTTTTCACACCCCTATTTTCAATCCTTGTTCTCCTTGTTTCCCCTTTCAATCATCTTAATCAATAAAAAGCATGACTTATACTATTTAATTTGGAAATAGAAAAAGAATAAAATGGACTTTCAAATGATACTAAAATCCTTAAAAATATATGAGCACTAAATTCTAGGATCCGTGTTAAATGAAGCCAAACAGTTTGAGTTGATTTTTTTGCTCACCAGTGTAGTATCATCTAGTTCGAGAGTTATTATGCCAACAGATCGATAAATAGATAGGCCTACACTCTGATAGACAGACTGACAAAAATGAGAAAATATGTTTTTCTTGACTTAAAAAACTTAAGACGCCAAATATTTTGTTAGGATTATTTTTTCACGAATACTATACTTCCCCTTAGCAAGAGAGTAAATCTAACAATTTACCTGCTGTACCATAACTGCGTTTCCGCTAACTTAATCGTTTGTATTTCAAAAACTTATTTTATATTCAACTCAACATTTTTTAGGTTACTCTGTGTGTATTCAGATTATACACTATTTCTATTGAAATTGGAAATAATGGAAAAACAAGAATACTGAAATAGAAGTATATTATGATATATACGCAATCATACCTTTCACCATACATATATATATATATATATATATATATATATATATATATATATATATATATATATATATATATATATATATATATATTCATATATATATATATATATATATATATATATATATATATATATATATATATATATATATATATGAATGTTCTCACGGGTGTGAAATGTATTAGTGGTTTTTCGGGTATCCCGTGTTAGCTTAAAGTCCCTTGATGGACGGTTTCGCTGACATATATATATATATATATATATATATATATATATATATATATATATATATATATATATATATATATATATTGCTAGTTTAAATATCCAATATCTAACTTAATGACCAGGAATATTTTTCATAATACCACTGAAACGATAAAATAACCCCCACGTCTTTCGCCGGCGCCGTCTCGAAAATTGATTTTAGTATTTCAAATTATATCCAGTTATATAATCTTCGTTTTCAAAATAACATTGCTACTTTTGCTAAAAATAAATAAAATACTCGTGGAGAAATCTCAGGATCAGAAAACTATATTGCAAAAAACAACCAGTCTAATTCAAAAAACCGCAAAAAAATTTTTTTAACTAAACATACTTAAAAATTTCCTCGACTTGAAAAACTTGAATTGAAGTTTATCAGTCCCGAAGGCGGAAATTACTAAGCATTTGTTTCTGAAATGCCATTTCTATTGAGTTAGGACAACTTAAATTTTTTGAATTCAATATCATCTTTTTTCTATGAAATTTTTATGAATCTGAATGTCACGGTTGAAGGTTCTTGCTCCCTAATTGCATTCTTAAGGGGATATACCTAGTCATCTGGGTCAAAAAATTCGATTTTCAGATTTTAAATTTTCTTTTAGTATGACATCTTAAGAACATTTTCTGTAAGTTTCATAAGAATCAGTTAAAAATTGACGAAGTTATGGCAGTTTAAAAGAAGTGCCGTTGCGTAGAGTTTTCGAAGCAGATAGCAAGCAGCTGCTCTCAGGTCAGCCTTCGCCGACCTTAACTCGAATTTAATGAATTTTAAACTTTTTCTTTTATAATATAATAAAAATAAATAAGAGATTTTTCAATTATCCTTCTTAGAAGGGACAAGGCATTCACATTTGGTATTCTAAAGTTCCATATTCGAAACTGGGAGTTTCTTTAATACTGTTGTACAGTTCACTCGTAGTAGTTATTAAAGTTTATATTTTAATTTTTACTTGCTCAAATCATCATGGATCGTTCAAAAATATCTCGTGTATCAAGACAAAGTTTAAAAGGTAATAAAGCAAAAACAAAAAAAAGAAAACAAGTATTTTAACCCTAAAACAACGGAGAGTAACGAAAAAGTTATCAGTGCGTCTATGAAAAAAATGAAGACCAGACATCTTCGTGACGGAAGATAATACTGTTGAGTATAGTATTTTGAATTTTATAACAGACTTGCATTTAAAATAGCAGTGGCGTGTGATCATTGTGTAGAAAAATTGATATCATCATGCTCTTATGTTGGGCATTCTTATGAAATAAATTGACGTTTTATATATATAATGAGAGTTCTAGGTTTAGGATCAAAAAACTCTAAGAAGTTTTGTGGCCTTATGGACATACCTAAATTATTATAGCAAATTTGTTATGATATCCTAGTAAATAGTATATATGCTTGTCCCCCCCCCCCCCCCCCCCCCCCACCCCCCCCCCCCCCCCCCCCTCCCCCCCCCGTTGAACTAGTAGGTGACAAACTACTTGAAAAAGCTGTGAAAGAAGAAAATATCGATTATTCTGAGGAATCAATCATTGAAAATAATCCAAAATTAACAGTTTCAGGAGGTGGAAAGTGAAAAAAGAGGATTACTGGATATTATACTGGTAAAGTGCTTGCTATCGTCGTTAAAGTGCTTATTGTAGAGATTGTCGAGCCTGGGAATCTAAACAAGATACTACTGAGTATGAACAGTGATAAAACGAACATCAAACTAAATATACTGCAAATTATGAAGGATCTTTAAGCAAAGTGGAACTGGATGCCGTCGTAGAAATAGTCAAATGCTGTGAAGTATTGCATGATCTGAAAAACGCTTATTACGGAGACGGTGATTCAAAGACTTACAATGGACTTATAAAAGCAAATCCCTATGAGGATTTTCGAGTCATTAAAAAAGATTGTATTGGTCATGTTCAAAAAAGAATAGGCTCTCGATTGCGCACGGTAAAAAATCACACGGAGGAAAACAAACGGCTAAAACAATTGAATCGTTCATTTCAAAAACCACATAAGTCAAAATTTAGCAAAATTGAGTTTTTGCTAGGAAACGTCTCCTCAAGGGTACCTACATATTATATGCAAAAGCCACGTAAGTCGTATTTACGGTTAACGAATTGCGGCCTATCCACTTCCACCGTTTGTTGCAAAAACCACATTAGTCACAGACTTATGTTGTTTTTGCACGGATTTTCTAGCGTGGGTTTGAGTTGAGTGGGAGATAAAAAGTGTTATCTCTGTTCAGATACCAGTCAAATTGATGGCAAACCGATCCCAAACTATCCAATTCATGCGCACTTTGATATGGGGACATTTAGGAAAAAGCACGTGTTTCGGACGATTTGCAACGGTTTAAAACCGTTTCTTACTGTTTCGTTAACAGTTACTTTCGGCTACAGTAAGAAGTGTGTACGATTTTGAGCGTGACAAGTTAGTTGCCGTCTAAAAAACAAAATATGTGTGATCAATCGAATTTATCTAGTGACGGAGAGGACTTACAACCTTTAAAAAAGAGACAACGACATCCACAGAAATATAAAAGGTTTTTTATCAAAAATGCAAAAGTCAAGGGACTGGAACACAAAAATTGGAAGGGAAAAGTCTTGCCGGCACGTGTTACTGGAGCCAATTGCAGGTAATAATTTTACATAAATACTGTAGGCAAATATTATTAATGCGATATTGTTTTGTTTTAAGATGTAAAATGGCTTGTTTCGAACAATTAACGCAAGATGATTTGGATTTCTGTATCAATAAGATGAATACATTTCATAATAAAAATGAGCAGGATATTTATTTGCAACAGCTCATAGAAAAAAAAAATGTAAAATGTCACAGACCACGTAAAGAAGGAGCAGTACCAAGGCAATTTTCTTGTAAATATTCTATTATTACAGAAAGTAAAAAAGTACTCGTTTGTAAAAAAGCTTTTTGCTCTGCTAATGGTGTAACGGAAAATCGTGTTAGACGCCTTTCAACTTTACTTCAACGATCCCAAGTTCCCCATGATAAACGAGGACAGCATCAAAAGCCGAACACCACTCCCCCAGAAGTTTTAAAAGTTATCCATGATCATATTCTTGCTTTTCCTAGAAAGCGGACCCTCTACTCAGGCAGGGATATAGAATATTTAGATGCCCGTTTAAATGTGAAAAATATGTATGACTTGTTTAGGAGGAAACACCCAGAGTTAAATGTAAAGTATGCATTTTACGCCAATTATTTTAAAAGTACATTCTCTTTAAGATTTGGAAGACCGCAAGTCGATACATGCGTAACTTGTGAAGAGTTGTCGGTAAAAATACGAAGCCTTACTTTAGGACAGAATGCAAAAAAAGCAGCTGAGGCAGAACTTATGGTTCATAAAAGAAGGGCCAAAAAATTTTACAATAAAATATCTGCCGTAAAAGAAATCTGCAAATCTCGTAACGACGTGGCCGCTTTAACAATCGACTTTATGCAGAATTTGCCTTTACCAAACCTACCAATACAGGAACTATTTTATTTAAGACAACTATGGGTCAACTGCTTTGGAATCAAGAACCTGAAAACCAACGAATCAGTTTTTTATGTTTATCATGAAGGCTTGGCTCGCAAAGGTGCTAACGAAGTCTGCTCTATGATTCTACATTACCTGGACAATTTTTTGGACGAAAATATTTCGAGTTGTATCTATTTTCAGATAATTGTCCTGGTCAAAATAAGAACCATACGGTGATTAGATTTTTATTGGCTCTGACAGATACCAAGCGTTTTTCAAAAATTAAACATTACTTCCCTGTAAGAGGCCACTCATTTTTACCCAATGACCAAGACTTTGGTGTTATAAAGAAAAAAATTAAAAAGTGTGACCGCATATATGTTCCTCAGGAATATTATACCATTATGTCGGAAGCAAGTCCAAAGTTTACCGTCTTTATGTTGTCAACAAGTCAAATTATGGAGTTCTCAAAATGGTGGACCATATATTATAAAAGAACATGTTTATCCAATGAAAGTTTTGGAAAAAATATACCTAAGGAACGCAAAATATCATTCTCACCATGTTCTTATATGGCATTCCACTATGACCACAATAAAAAAGGAGTTGTAGTTACTGAAGAATATATTCACGGTTAAACTTGCCACACATTTAATCTAGCTCGAAATAGAGCTATCGATATATCCCTACCGACCGTAAAGGCTTATCCCAGTGGCAATGTTCCTATAAACCCCAAAAAAATAGAAAATATTAAGCAAGTTAGAAATAGTATCCTTGAACAGCATATTCCATTTTATGACGGGATTTTCCACTGGCCTACCGCGGAAGGACAGAACCAGGAAGAATATTATGTCGAAAATGACCACGAGTTTGATTATGTGCCTTAATTAATTATTAAAATCAGGAATATTATTGTTTGTTTGTATTTTGAAGCATTTTTAATAAACCGTTTTGACAGTTTGTTGACTTGTTTTCTTTTAAAGAAGGAAAATGATAACTTCAAAATTATATTCAGTGCAAAAACCACCTAAGTCTCAAGAAAAAAAAAATTTTTTTCTTAATAACGACGAAAATAAACTACATGTATTATGTGATAAACTATGTAACTACTTAAATAATTTGAATTAAATTAAATTTTTTCCTCTTATAAAGGATAGTTTTAGTTTAATAAAGTTTTTTTCGCCTACTGAAAATTTTACTTTTTTGACTTATGTGGTTTTTGAAATGAACGATTCAATTGATATGTTGACGGTTTATTATAGATTGGCTGGTGACACTGTCATGACTCAGTAGAAGCTATGAGGGAGGCTATTCAACTTATTCTCATTACAGCTCAACTGATGAACATCCACGCCAACACCAATACTGCCCTAAAGGAGAAGAATCGTGGCGCCAGTGGCAACGCGCGTCTGCACAATCGGAAAATAAAAATAATCTCAGTTTTTCCCACGATTATAACCCACTACCACCTGTTGTTCTTAAAGCTATAAAACCAATTTACGAGGACTTGAGTAAAGAAGAATTATTAGAGCGATGTTTCGGCGGATTTCTTCAAAATAATAACGAAATTTATACTCAAAGTTGTTGAAATGGCTGTTTATATAGCAGCATGCATTTTTAATGAGGGCACAACGGCTTTGTTAAATATGAAAGCTTATTGTGGCCGAAATGCACATGACTACGTCGCTAAAGTGGACGGAGAACGAGTTGACCTGGCCGCGCGACAATTGCTTTATAGATAAGAACAAATTAGTATTCTAGGAGCTCAAATAGCTCGATGATTCATTTACAGGTAAAAATTTATGTTTTCTAATCTAATTTTCCAAACCTAAAACTTTAAAGGCGTTTTAATCGAAACTACTTTTGCTTAACAACCTCAAGAACTACTCCACCGATTTTGATGAAATTTGGTACATATTTTTATATTTTGCTTGTATTTCAACGAAGGAATGTTGATTTTATTAAGAACTTTATTTTTAATTAGCAAAAATGTCAACCGCGGTAACGTCATTTTTTTTTTTAACCAATGCCATTTGATGAATTGTTTTGTTAAATCCTTCGTTCAAAGACAAGATTGATCCTCTAGTAAACTAATTTCTTTGCAATTTTGATTTCAGATGATTCAGCTCCCAGTAATCGTGCATATCACAATGCGTCTCCAAAAAGGGTCGTAAGAGAACGGATGCAGGGCTGCAATTTTTTTTTTATTAAAATTTTACAAACTGTATTTTAAGCGATGTATTATTTTATAAAATAAAAACCTGATTTATGTAATAAATAGTTTCGCTAAAAAAATCATAAAAAACGTTTTTTTTTTTGGGTCCACGACTAGCTATATCCCCTTAACAAACAACGATTAAAATTATAAAACTGGTTGCAAAATTTTCTAGACTTTTATCAGTAACGAAATGATCATGACCGCGCACAAAACAGATGTTTCTGTTAAAGTCCGCAGTGATACAAATAATACAGTGATCGTATCATTTCAATCAAAGGTTCAAGGTTCTGCCTCATTAAACAAAACATCTCCATGCTGGGCGCAAAAATTCTGACAAATATTATTTTTCAATAACAAGCTAATATAACTGATTATATTAGACATGTAATATACTGCTAGAAAACACTGTGCGTTAATCTAAGTTACGATTCTGTAAGCACACTTCTTGACAGTCGTTTTCCTTATCTCTTTCACAAAAGTGACAAAGTTAGGACATTTAACAAAAGCAACAACGACAAAAAATCCTTATTTTGAGAGTCGTTTCTCTTTATTTTTACAGAATCGCAGTCCTGATCTCTTTCAACAATAAGCATGCTGAACTGTAGGCAGAATAGTTACAGGATAGCTGTTATTTTTGGAAAGTAAATTATACCAGCTAACAATGCCGCCATTGTTTATGTGTTTTGTTAAATGATGAAATTTGGGAAGTAAGTAAGGTTGGCTGCAATTTTATAATAAAATTGGACAATTGCGGGTGCTTGTGGATATTTTAATGAAATAAAACAACTTTCTTTTCTAATACCATCTTGAAAAAACAAAAGATCAAGATTTGAGTAATTAGATTATTTAGACCTAATTATTTTTATAGGGAATACGTAACGTGACCATACGTCCCATTTTGAACGGGACAGTCTCGTTTCTAGGCAATGTGTCCCGTTGTCCCCAACGAAGTTGTGGGGACGCAGAAATGTCCCGTTTTGACAAAATTCAGCTCTCGACACTCGAAAAAGCCCACGAAAACAATCGCGGTGCGCAGGCAGAATACCGAACACTACGCAGTGCGCGGTAAGGCGGGGGCGTCAGATAATTTAATGCAACCAATCACAGCCCACAGTTATTGTTGCTCTTATGAACGTAAAGAACGTACCTACTATTGTCTATTTTGTTTTGCGTTCATTTGAATAATTATCTACGCCTAGACTACCTAATAGCTTTGTTGACTGTACTATATATATATATATATATATATATATATATATATATATATATATATATATATATATATATATATATATATTTATATACATATATATACATACATATCCGTCAATGTAAGACTGCACGAATTATCGAAGCTTTGAAACCTAAAATCAGTTGTCCCGTTTCGCGGAAAAAAAAAATTGTCACATTAGGAATACGTGAACATTTTAGCGTGCAAGGGTTGTATCATAATTACCTGGCCTTAACAAGAAAAAAAATATATTTTTATGTGTAAAATTTATTTTATTTTTCAACATAGTCTCCTTTAGGCTCGATAAACTTTTTTCTATCTCTTGTATCCTATCTAAAAAATACGATTTGTCCAACCCTTCAAAATAGGCATTTTTTTCAGCAATCACCTCACCCGCCGAGCCATTTTTTCATATTCGGAAATAGGAAATAATCGCTGGGGGCTAAATCGGGCGAATATGGGGGAATGCGGAAGCAATTCGTATCCTAACTCATAGAATTTTGCCATGGAAATGACACAAGTGTGCACATGTGCATTGTCTTGATGAAAGAGAATTTTTTTCTTCGCCAAATGTGGACATTTTTCTTTCACAGCGTGGTTGAAACGATCCAATAAGTTAACATAATACTCTCCATTAATGGTCTTGCCCTTTTCAAGGTAATCGACGTTAATAATGCCACATGCACCTAAAATACTGTGGCCATGACTTTGCTTGCCGATAAGGTCGCCTTGGCCTTCTTTGGCGCCGGCTTGTCACGGAAAACCCGTCATTTGAACTGTTTTTTGGTGTTTGGTATGCTGTGATGAATCCATGTTTCACAAACAATGCGCCTAAGCCGCGCAAGACTATTCTCTGGTGTGCTGTGATGAATCTACATTTCGTCAACAGGTATGAATCAACACCAAAAATTATTCCGATTGCGCTTTAACAGTGCCAAACATTCTTTTGAAGTTGACACACGTGCGTGTTTATTGTCAATTGTGAGCAATCGCGGCAGCCATCTTACGGAAAGCTTTCTCATATCAAAGTGAGTTGTTAAAATGTTCTGCACCCGTTTAATGGCCACAATCTCAGCAATCTCGCACACTTTCATTCTCCGATCATTTATCACTATATCGTGGATTTTTTCAACCATTTTCGATGTGGTGACCTCATTTGGACGACCTGGATGTTCTTCAACAAAAATAGTTGTACAGCCACATTTGAATTCAGCTGTCCAATATTTTATAGTCGATAACGAAGGTGCAGAGTCCCCATAAACTTCGATGAGTTCCGCTTTTATCTCATCATTCGTTTTCTTTTTCAAAAACAAATATTTTATCAGTGTTCGATATGCAATTTTTTCCATTGTTGTAAAATCACAAAAGTTGTCCTATTTAAATGGCTACCACTCACAAAGTCAATTACGCAGCAAGTTGAAAATTTGACAGGATTTTTGTAAATGGTTATGTTTACGAAAAATATAATTTTTTAAATAGCAGCAGCACCATGCCTGGCCGAAGCTGGTACTTATTATGCAACCCTCGTATTTATTGACAATTCATAGTAGATTCAATTTAGGCTTAAAAATATATTACTTCCATAATTTAAAAGGGACACTCTGTATATCTTTATGTTTTTGAATGCTTTACAGAATAGGACTTTCATGTATAATGTCCTTTCTCAGTTGTCTTTTGGAAAGTTAATGGCGACTGTTTTTGAGACTGCGAGAGAATTTTACTTATTGAATATATAGAAAGTTGGTTAATAGAGAGGTTTTAAAAAAGATGATCCAAAACCTGAAGCTGACCATTGGAGCAGAACATCCGAATTCATGAAGAACTAAAACTTTACTCTTGCACGATATAGTCGAATCAATGAAGGTTTTTACTTCTTAATCCTCAAGAACAGTCCCGATTATGGTCATTTTTTTTTTAAATGTTTGTTTTAATATATTATTTGAAATCAGAAATATTGTAGGGGGGGACATAAATATTTATATTATTTGAACAATAACAATGATGTTTATGGAAAAGATTCATTTTTTTCACGATATTTAAGATAGTATAAAAAACAGTTTTTAAATAAATTTTTACAACATAAAAATGCGGGATAATGAGAGACAAGAAATATGTATACATTATAAGTATATATTATATGATAATAATATATTACTATTATAACTGCAGGTGTTGTTTACTGCTTGCAAATATTATTAAAAATGAAAAAGGGGTGCTTTTTTTGTACAAAAAATCTCCCCCCCCCCCCACTAAGTTAAGGATTTTAAAAATACTGTATTGAAAGTTTTACAGGCTTTTAGAGCGTTTTTTTTTTTTTTTTGCATTCAAGGGTGACACCCGCCTTTTGTTAACTGATGCCCCCTCTAGTGTCCTGTTTTTTTCCTTAAAGTAACGTCTTTTTTATCCATATGCTCTCCCATCTCTTGAACATGACTAAGTTACTGATATCAGTAATCTGACCTTCAAAATACCGTCTTTGATTAACCGTTACATCTGCGAAATTTGGTTGTCTATTTTATTGTCTTTTTTTTGGGTTGGACGATTTCTGCATAAGGATTTGAGGACTGCTGTACAAAAATAGAATAACCCATAAAGTATGCGTTCGACTTAAATTTCCATTTTAAAGTTTGAACGAATTGAGATATAAGCGTTTAATAACGTTACCCTCGAAGAATAAAAGCGTACAATTTAATTCACTACCTCCTGCAGAAGATGTAGCCAAACAATATATCAAAAGAGACTATTTACAAGTTCAGCAACGGAAAAATAATTCTCCAGTACCTCCCAAACAATAGGGTTGGCAAAAAGAAAATTATTTGACACTAGTAAAAACGACGCAACCAGCAGCACCGAACAACATTTTGAAAATCATATTTTGCTCTTGCAAAACAGGATGCGGTGCAGCATGTGGCTGCAGAAAGAGGGGTCTACATTTGCCACCAGCATGCATTGTTTGTAGTGAAAATAATTGCGATAACCACGCCCCACCTGAAGAGAATGAAGTCTCCAATAGTCCAAATTTAAATGAAAATTAAATCTTATCATCTTTTATATATTGTCAAATTGTAAATTAGTTTATTGTATATTTTAATTTTATTTCATTCTTAGATGTATTATGTAAAAAAAAAATCTGTTCATAATTAATAATTTATACAAACTTTTGAAATTTTTTTATAGAATTTAAAGCTTTTTATAATGATGTAATTAGAAAAAGACTTTAAATACACCTTGCTATTTAAAATGTCAATAGATATCGTGAAAAAAAAGTGATATTTTTCCATAAATATCATTATTATTGTTTTAACATTATAAATATTTATGTCCCCCACCACCATAATATTTCTGATTTCAAATAATATATTAAAACAAACATTTAAAAAAAAAAATATCAAAATCGCTACTGTTCTTGAGGATAAAGAAGTTTCAAAGATTTTCTCACTTCATTGACTCGACTAAGGGTTCACAGGGTTCCAGCCATTAGCAAAAACTGTGAATGTACGGAATTATATCCACTCTTTAGCACCCTGTAATTTCATTTTGATTAAACATCTAAAAAAAAGATCTCAGGATAGAACATTTTCCTCAGGGGATGAATTGAACACCGCTGAGGAATTGTTTTTTTTCGAGGAGCAAACAAAACATTTTTTTTTGGAAGGAATGAAACAATTCACGATACCTCGAACTTATAGGATAGGATATTAGTGTAGAAGGTAGTTATAAAAAAAAAATATTTTTTAAACTGCAAATTTTCTTAAGATCAAGGTATTTGTATCTAAAATCGGCTAAAAATTGCATCTTATTCATATATACAAGTCCATTTTCTCAAAAAAAAAAAAATTCTGGAACTACTCTGTATTTCTATTATCTTACCAAACTAATTGGTTATATTGGCTTATTTTGCTAAAATAATATTTGTCAGAATTTCTCCAGCCACCTTGCCGTTGTCGGTAATCCGCTGGATTTACTGTACATCATTGCACATAGAAGATAAGAAATTATATCAGCTAAAAATACAACCGATTTACTATAAAAGCTCCTTAACTATCCTCGAATAGATATTGTATTATTCATTATAAACAGATAAACTAGTCTCTTAGTGTTAATACCAAAAACTTTCCACGATGGTTAAAGCCAAAAAATTCATTTTGTGTAAAAGATGTGTAGGTTTTCCTAAATCGACTGATTTTAAATTAGTAGAAGAGGAACTTCCACCTTTAAAAGAGGGAGGTAAGTATTCTCTCTATCCAGCGTTTATCGTCCATGAGTGGATATACGCATTCTTCATTTCCTTCAATCTGTTTCTGTCCTATGCTGGGTTCGTTCATCCCCTACCAGCCCTTTCCCTAATGTTATCATAACATCTTAGTAGGGGCAATCCTCGATTTCTTGTTTTCCCCGTAGTATCCATTTCGTCGTTTTGCTTTTCCATCTTGTCCTTTCCATTCTCACTACATGTTCTGCCCATCTCTCTTTTGCCTTTAATATTGTATTTTTGAGATATATATATATATATATATATATATATATAATATATATATATATATATATATTGTATTTTCGATATATATATATATATATATATATATATATATATATATATATATATATATATATATCTTTTTCCTGAGCCATCCTGTAAAAATGTGTCATTACACTAAAAAAAATCCAACGAAATTTCATTTCGATCGGAAAATGGAAACAGGTGCCGCGGAGAGTCAAGTATTAATATATGTTACGATAGAGTAAAAGTTCATTATCCATTTGTTTCGGGAATGACGAAAATTTATTAAATACAAGAGTTTTAGGGAATGTTAAGGTACACGGTTTAAAATTATTTTTGAGTATACAGGGTACTTCAAAAAAGTGTGGTCGATATTACATATGTTTTTTTAAATGGAACATCCTATTTTCTAAGTTATTTTTAAATTCTGCTTAAAATTTTATAACTTTTTTATTAATAATGTTATATACCAAAACCTAATAGTTATTTAATATTTCAATTTAAAAAAAAAATACTAGTTTTCAGTTTTGTAAAAAATTGCCAGTAGCGGCATTGTTTCTGAAAGTGGAAAGCTCATAATTGGTACGAGCGTTCTATAGAGATGAAAAAAAAGATATATGTAAAGAAATTTGAGTTAGATGCTACAGGGTATTCAAAATAAATTTATACATTTCGACTATTTTAAATTGAAAAATCTCAAATTTTTTAAATGACACTCCCTGTACATTATTATTTTTTCTGATAGATTTTGTAAATCCCTCCAACTTTTATTAGTATGTCATATACCTATCTCCAATAATTTTCGATTTATTTTGAATTTTTCAATTTTTTACTCTTGTTTTTAATACACTTACGCTATTGTGAAAACATAAACAAATAGTTAATAATTTTAATATTACATTACTACATTAAAGATCGTGTTTATATGAATCCCCCCTACAACACCAGTAAATATGGAAAATAGGATAGGGGATGCGTGCAGGACAATAACGCCCTTTATGCTAAGGAAAGTGAAGGAAAATTTAGTAAAACGACTAAACATGTGTATTCAAGTAGACGGGCATATTTTTGAACATTTATTACGTCATAATAATTAATCATTAGATAAGTTAAACTATAGTAAAATTATTATTAACTATTTGTTTATATTTTCACAATAGCGTAAGTGTATTAAAAACAAGGGTAAAAATTGAAAAATTCAAAATAAATCGAAAACTATTAGAAATAGTGATACGACATACTTATTAAAAGTTGAAGGGTTTTGTAAAATGTATCAGAAAAAATAATAATAATAGGGTGTGCCACTTAAAAAATTTGAGATCGCATAAATTTATTTTGAGCACCCTGTAGCATCTAACTCAAATTTCTTTACATATATCTTTTTTTTTTCATCTCTATAGAACGCTCGTACCAATTATGAGTAGTCCACCTTTAGAAACAATGGCACTACTGGAATTTTTTACAAAATAAAAACTAGTATTTTTTAAAAAAAATTGAAATATTAGAAAAACTACTAGGTTTAGGTATATAACATTATTAATAAAAAAGTTATAAACTTTTACGTAGAATTTAAAAATAAATTAGAAAATAGGATGTTTAAAAAAACATTTGTTATATCGGCCACACTTTTTTGAAGTACCCTGTATACTCAAAAATAATTTTAAACTGTGTACCTTAACATTCCCTAAAACTATTGTATTTAACATAGTTCTCGAGATATGAGGCTGAGAAATTCGTTTACGTACACACACACACACCCATAATTCTTCTTTCTGAGGTGTCTTTGAAGGGAATGCTTCTTCATAATAATGATAGTAACGACCTTGAGTTGCAGCTATTTAGAATTCCATTGTAATCTCATGGATCGATGTATACCTGAAAATTTTGTCCCTTTTAAAGCTCAGTTTAACGCTACGTATCGTCGAGTTCGAACGTTTTATTCATATCGAAACATTCTGTAATTCTATTACAATGGCTGATAATACTTGTTTTGATTGGTAATGAAACTTTGTCTAGTGACATCGCATCGGTGTTTCCACTTATATTTTATTTTTATAATCAATATCAACTACTAAAATTGAACAAAGTTCATATTTCAGCAGTAATTTATTGTTCTCTCATCTGTTGAACCACCCCGGAATACGTTGACTCATTAGCGGAACTAGATCGATGGGGACGAGAACAAAACTCGAAGACTTCTCACAATACTAACGCCAAGAATCAGTAAGGTACCACGATTTGCACCTTTGGCTGCTGTAAACTTAGTTTTAAAAGTAAACCTGTCCTCTGTTTAATTTAAGTTGTCGATATTGATTTTTATGTGAATAGAACCTTAATAACTGCGTAGCTTAGCGGTAATTATTAGTAACTATGACAGTGTCTTCCCTAGACAATTCCTCTCTCGGTCCGTTGTCTTAAACAAACTCCCAGACTGGGAAAGAATGCCTTCAAAACTAGGATTGCAGAACCCCAAGACATAAATTGATGTATAGCTTGTCCCAAAATATAAGATCCTGATTTTTGCCGTTTTAAGTCGGCAATATAAAAATTCTGACCTTTTGTTTATGATAGGTTGCAGAGATGGACTTAAGAATTTTATTCGTTAATGCAAATAAATAAAATTATAACCTTTTTTGGGAGATGTTTATTTATAGATGCATCTAAAAACAAATAGATAAGAAGTACAAACATACAGTTTGAATGAATGGGGTTTACAAGAGAAGACATATTGTATAAATAAAAATATATTTTAACTTAAGACTAATTCAGTTTCACTATCACTGTCATCAGCTGAGGTAATTATCAGTGGTTTTATATTATTTACATAAATATATGATCCTTCAACTTTAACAACGTGCTGAATGGAATTCTTCCAGCTTTCACAAGGTATATCATTTAAAACTTTTTTTACTAATTCAACCACTGACACGCTTAAAGTAGGAGAAACATTTTGTGCCCTTATTTTTTATTTAACTTGATGCCAAATATGTTCAATTGGATTAAACACACAATAATACGGAGGAAGCCGCAAAACAGTGTGTCCCATTTTCTCAGCCGTACTATCACAAACATATTTCTTTTTCAATTTATAGTCTTTCAAAACTTCCAAAAGACCACTTTTTTATAACTAAAGCCAAAATAAATGTCATTTTCTAACATATTTTCCGATTTGATGTTGGCTGCATTAGGAATCTTATTTAGTAGGCGACTATGGTAACTTGCATTATCCATAACTGGAACATTCTGTTCGGGAACATTTGGCAAAAGGCAATTTTGAAATCAATTTTCAAAAAGTTCTGCGGTCGTGTCTTCGTGATAGTCCAAAGTAGAATCTATTATGTTTTTTGCAGATAATAGTAGACAATTTGAAACCCAGCCCTTTTTAGATCCAGCATGCAAAATGGTTATTCGTTTACCTTTATTTGAAGGTGCGTTAGTCTGACATTTTGTACTGCTGTCACCCCACCCTTTTTGCACAGTGTCATGTGTATCGAACCATGTTTCGTCAAGGTAAATTATTGGCCAATTCTCTGATCGATACTTTTTAATTTCTTGTAAATAAGTATGTCGCAAAATTCTTGTGATTCTATCACTCCCTGCCTTTTGTTGATTTTTCGAAACGTGAATCCAATTCTTAAGAGAATTCTCCTGATGACGTCTTTTTCACAATCGTCTACATGATGCATTTGAAAATCTTTCCGTTTTTTCCTGTTCCTGAGTGATGATTTTCCTACAATACCCTTAATCGTAGAAATTGGGGTTTTTGTTAATTCACTGGTTTTGTTGTAAAGCACTTTGTTTATTCAAATTTCTTTTTACCAAACTGTCGTAAACATGTTTCACTATTTGTTTAGCCTCAAGTGATAAACGTTTTCTCTTTGCGATGGCCACTATTGCAATTTTCTCAGGGACGCCATATAATTAAAATAGAACCGTTACGTTATAAGTTGTAAGTAAAACTAAAAATAAAAATAATAAAAAGTATCTTTTGAATCTTAATGGGGACCTGTGGTCATTAGGCCTATATTATCAAATACTTAAGCTGCTCCAAACCGGGTTGCCAGGTAATACATATATAGATAAAAATAGATCCAATATGATTGCAGGTGCAAGTGAGGGCGGTATACAAAGCAGGTAAAATAAAAATACGTTTATCGTAATACCTGGCAACTATGCCCAAACCGCAATAGGGTCGTTTATTGCCCCATCGAAAAAGCAAAAAGGCAGGATCTTATATCTTGGGATTTGCTATATCTTACTAATTGATATGAACAACTGGTTATTTATTCTTCTTCTTGAAGTACCATATCCGACTTGGACGTAGATGACCCTCTCGCCGTTGCCTGTGGTTGGTGCTTTTTTTTAAGTGTTCCACAGACAAAAGGGATTTATAGTTTAATGCCGGTTCCGAACGGCCAAAGTGAGAGGGCTTTAATAGGCAGGATATTATTGGTGGTTTGCCATTGCCTTCCCGGAAAGCCTACCGTCACGTTGTAAAGTTTTTTTTTAATTTATTATTTTTCTGAGCCGAGATTCGATCTCGGGTCTCCGATGTAGAAGGCAACGACGCTATGGGCGCCTCCCGCTTATTTATAACTTATTAAAATACAAATTTAAAAAATATTTAGCTGTTGCATATGCTCGTAAATATAATGTTATTTACTTTCTTCTTTCGCCTCCGCATAATAGGTTTATTCAGTATAATTATTTGAGAATGAGTACCGAAATTAATGTATTCGAGGCGCCGTTATTCACTTCAATTAATAATTTAAATATTTGATGCAATAAGCTAGTGCTAATCGTTATTGCAATATTCAAATACTCGAGTGATTTAATCGCAACTTTATTTTTCAGATTTCTTAGCCGAAGCAGCTTATTTAAGTGTAGACCCTTACATGAGGGCATATATGTCCAAACTACCATTAGAAAATACTATGATGGGAACACAAGTAGCAAGGTAGGTAAAGAGTTTAATACAATTTTATTATATATCTACTTTTCAACATAATTTCCACCCATATTAAGTCATTTGTCGTATCGTAAGACCAGCTTCTGTATTCTATCCTCATAAAAAATCTGCCACCTGGTTTGCTAACAACTTCAGCACGGCCATTATGGCGTCGTCATCGGTGTCATAGCGCTGACCATTAAGGTGTTTCTTTAAGTGCAGGAACAAATGGTAGTCATCGAGCGCTAAGTCAGAGCTATGCGGTGGGTGATCAAGTTGTTCCCAGCCATATGACGCGATGCGACCTTAGGTTCGATGAGCCACGTGTGGACGGGCACTATCGTGAAACAAAACATACTACTAAGCATGCCACGCCTTTTGTTTTGGATTGCACGACGCAGTTTATTTAAGGTCTCACCATATGTCTCAGCATTTACTGTGTGCCCCTGCAAACTTCAAATAACACTTCATCCCTCATCGTGCATGTTTGTACGGCCATCTTTAAATACGCTAATTCATTTTCTTACCATTCCATCGCTCATAGCGTTTTCGCCATACACTCCACTAATCTATCAATGAATTTCGGTCGCCTTCACGTCTCTAGAATTTAAAAAACGAATTACCGTATCAATCAAATTGTGGACTGCAGATGGATCATACTGGTGACATCATTAATCCTCAAGCGTTAACTAATATATATATATATATATATATATATATATATATATATATATATATATATATATATATATATATACATATATTGAATAATGTTTCAATTACATCCGAGGGCTGTGGCTTAGTATATTCGATTTAGAAACATCGGGATTTTCAAATACAGCTGATATATTGCAAATAGCGGCGAAATATCGGGATAAAACATTCGATGTTTATATTAGGCCTACCCAACCGATTAATTGCCGCGCTTTCAAAGTTACGGACTTAGAACATATTAATGGCGACCTGTATTTATATGGCAAACCTATCAAAACAATCACTTTAAAGGACGAATTAATTTCATTCCAACAGTTTTTAAATTTTTCTCCAAAACCTTGTATACTTGTTGCCCCTAGTGCACATTTTGATTCGCCCCATTTAATTCAAGGTTAATAAATTTTGCAATGATCGACGATTTTAAAAATATTGCTGGTTTTTCGGACAGAGTAAGTTCTTTTAAAAAACGCTTTCCTGACCAAAAAGGCTCAGAAATGTGTAAGCTTCCGAGCTTACAGATTTCTGTTCTGTTCGGTGCTATTTGCAATAAATCATGCGTTAACTTTCCGAAGTTAACGCATGATTTATTGCAAATAGCACCGAACTAAAAACTCCATGAGGCGATATATGACATTAAAATCTTTGAGAATTTGGCAAATGGGTTTTTGAAAAACGAAGATTTAATTACAAATTACGTATCATATAAAGAGTGTGTCATGGAAAAAAAAACTAATATTGCCATCGTTAATGCCTTTAAAAAGTGTTATTTCAGGTCTTATGATTAAAAGAATTGCATCTGAATGCATAACTTTGAAAAATCTAAAAAGCTCTTATGATAAATTGGGTTCTACAGAAATAGTGCAATTATTATCTAGTCGAAAAGACAATGGCAAACTACGTGTAACCAAAGATACACGAGTAGTAAATAAAGTAATTAATTAGTTTACAAGTAGTTTATAGTACATTATTTATTTATCATTAATATCATTAATTATTTATTTAGTTTTACGGAGAAGATTTATAAACCGTTCTCTTTTTTAATATATATTTAATATTGTTATCAATTGATATGTAACAGTGTTGATAAATAAATATAGTATTCACTTAAAATATTAAAAAATTATTGAACCTACAAACATATTCTTATTAAATATAAATCTTTTAAATACTAAATAAAAAAATAATAAATATCAAGACACAAATTTTTAATTGATACATTTAATATTCTTATTTCATGATTATAGATAAAGTTGATAAATATATTGTGTTTATTCAATAAATTATTTAACCTACAAATGAATTTCTGTTTTTAAATTTCTGTTGTTAAATGCTGTTTGAATGTTGGCGCGTAAAATATGACGACATACAGCGTTGTCAAATTGTGATATTTGTCCCTCACTACCTGGTTATTCTTTTAAACAAATATCAACTTTACATATTTATATCTTTTTAACAAATCGATAAAAAAATATATATTTTTACTTCAAAATTTTACTAATTTTTTTTTACTAAATATTAGTTTTTTAAAAAATTCGTAAAAAAAGTTCTTAAGATATACTCGAAACTATGCCTTTTTATACTTCATTGGCCTATTGCATGTTAATTATCTGCACTTTAATTATGAATATCTCGCTTCGCAATTGGTCAAATTTTTTTTCTTAATTAAATGAAAAACATTTAAATTATCATCATATTTCAATTTCATCAAATTCTTAAGAAAAGTGGATTTACGAGTGAACCACCTTAAGGCATTTTAAACCATTAGAATAGAGAAGGTAAAGTATATAGCCTGCTGTGAGCGAAAGTGTGGCGTCATTAAAAAGAAATAATATGAGTCATTCTGTCTCTCTTACTCTTCCTTGTTCTTCATTGGCTCCGGACGAAATGCGAATAACATTTTCGCACGGGGTATGCGCCGAGTAAGAGAAACAGAATGGCTCATATTATTTCTTTCTCTGTCGATGAGCGCCACGCTTCCCGCGAGAACTTACCTCCACTATTCTGATATGAGGCGTTGCGGATAGTAAGGGCGAACTCAACATTGGGTCAAATTTTTTTTTTTATATAATTCTATTTTATAGTACTTTTCCTACATCACATACCGGTCTAATTGTTGAGTTCGCCCTTGCTTCGCCTTCAAATTTCAGTATCAAATAAATGAAAAATTTCGAACAGGCGATAGCCGGGCGGGTAGTAAGGGCGAACTCAACAATTTCGCGCGGAGCAACCGCCGGTATTGCGTCACTAAATGAGGTTTACTTGAAATTTTACGCTTTCTGCGTGTTAGTTCAAGTTAATTTTGAAGTTAATACGTTTATGTTTTGTTTGGTTTTGTTGCTTCTTTTTTTAAGAAAAGTATGGCGCAACCTGGACCTTCTAGTAGTGAAGTAAGTGTACAACATTTAGATGGTAGTGCTGTTCGGGTTATTCGCGAAAGAGACCTGCTAAGATGAATGATTGGCAAAAAAACGAGTGTAAGTTGAAACGAAATTCAGGAAGTGCTTACATTTCAAGAAATAACAAAAGGCACGTTGTTGCCCGCAAAATTGGACCTCCTTGCAAGTGTGGATGTTTTGAGAAAATAGGCGCTGAACTGGTCACCAATATTTTTGACTCTTTTTGGCAAATTGGAAACTATAATCTACAAAATGCTTACTTATCAAAATTGTTGATCTGCAATGATGTAAAAAGATCTTACGTAAAGGGGCGTCCAAGTCGTACCCTGAGATGCATTCAATATAATGTGACTGTTGATCACGCTAATCGTGAAGTTTGTCGTACTGCGTTTTATAACATTCATGGCATCTCTGAACAGCGAGTTCGAGTCGTACTTGACAAAACCAGCAGAACTGGAACTGTTACAACGGATCAAAGGGGGAGGTGTGAACCCGCGAAGAAAATAGGAAATGACGATCTTTCTAAAGTAAAAGAACACATCATGTCACTACCTACTGTCACCAGTCATTACAGTCGCGCCAAAAGCCCTCATCGAAAATACTTACCTGTTGGACTTAATATTAAAAAGCTCTATTCTCTTTACAATGAATGGCTTACGGAAAATTACCCTGGTTACAGCCCGGTAAATCAGCACTATTATCGTGATACGTTTAATATGCAGTTCAATATTGGTTTTGAGCCCCCAAAAAGTGACACCTGTAATTATTGCGATAAAGTAGACATAAAAATTAAAAGTAGTCAAAATGCACGATTCCGAAAATGTTGCTGAAATCGAGAATCTTAAACAAGAGAAGGAGTTACATCTGACCCGTGCAAAAGCTGCTCAGTCTCTTCTTAAGGGATTAAGGAGTAATGCCGATGACTCTTTTCTGGTCATAGCTTTTGATCTGCAGCAGGCTTTGCCAACCCCAAAGCTGACTACTGGGATTCAGTATTACAAAAGGAAGCTATGGACCTATAACTTTTGTATCCATAATGTAAAAACCGGTTCTTCAACGATGTACCTTTGGGATGAAAGTACAGGGAGGCTGGATCATGTGAGATTGCAAGTTGCTTGTACGATTATTTGTGTAAAGTTGATGTTAATGTTAAAAAAGTTATTATGTTCAGTGATAACTGTTCTGGACAGAACAAGAATTTAAATCTTGTTTTGGCAAATCTATACTTTATACACAAAGACCAGTTCACTGAAATTAAACACTATTTTATGATACCTGGGCACTCATACCTTCCCTGTGATAGGGATTTTGGGAACATTGAGAGAGAAATACGGAATAGCACTGTGTATACCATGGATCACTATAAGTTAATGATTGAAAGCTGTCGCCGAAAAAAACCAGTTTTGCGTTGTCCAACTTAGACAGGACATGATTTTCAATTTCTCTAATTTTCAAAAGAAAATTACTAAAATGCAGATGGCTGGTGCTAAGTTTAAAGATGGCAAGATCTTTGAATTTACAAATAACTTTAAGCAAGGTTTCTACATTCATTCTGCTTACAATTTGGATGTCAAAACGGCAGTCAAACTACAAAAAGGCAAGGTGAAAAAACTATGATCCTGATCATTTTCATTTGGCCAGTGAAAACACTGACGAGACTTTACAGTGCTCCCATTAAAATACCAGCCCCCAAATTAAAGGACATTCAGGACTTGTTACCGTATGTTCCCCTACCTTGGAGTCGGTACTTTACTAACATTATAGCCTCTCAAGACGCAGCAACGAATAAGAGCACCGAAAATGAAGATGTTATGGACGATGACCAAATAGATTACAACTGAACTTGGCTAATTATTTGTTTCTTTTCTTTAGTTTTTTTTATGTTAGTTTCAATACCATATTTCCACTGTTTTGTATGTTGTATCAAGTAACTATTTTGTAATAACAAAACCTTTAATTAAAACAATAACCTTAAAATTAAATAAAATGTGTTCAAAATTTTTAATACCGGTCTAATTTTTTCCCAGGTATTGCCAATTTTAGGTGATAGTGTAGCATCAGAAACGAACAGTAAAATATGAAAAAAAAATACACAAATAAATATTTAAAAAACATTTAAAAATTCACGGAATACACTATTCTACTTAAGTAAATAATAAAAAGCTAATAAATTATAAATAAATAATAAAAACCTAATTTTGCCAATATTTTGTTGAGTTCGCCATTTAGATTTTTCTATAAATTCAATTTTTTCGAAACTTCATTTTGTTGAGTTCGCCCTTACTATCCGCAACGCCTCATATCTCTGTCTTTTAAATACGCACAAACAAACGTAAACTCGGACGAATGTTTTCGTAATGGCGTCTGTGGCTAGCCCATGGATGCAGATATTGAGGAACAGCGGCCGCAAGGCTGCAGTGGTAATATTTCAAAATAGTACTTACTTAAAAACACGCCTCGTAAAAAATATTTTATTAACGCAAAAAAGAATTCAAATAAGTTTGTACATCTAATAGATATTTTATATTTTATTTGTTTAGGATAACGGAGAGCAGAAATAGTAATTTTCCCAGTTGGTAAATATGTTTTGGGAACATTTGGTTGGTGCACACACACGATTAATAATGGAGAGCGTGAGGACAATAAATTTCCAACCATAGTTTTGCCGGATATTGAAGGTCTTCCAGTATCTTTGTTTCTAGGAATATTGGGCATGCCTGGGTAAGAATATTTAATATCTATAACGAGAGCCTAATGGTATAAATTTAAAATGTTTCTATGATTTAAAAAAAAAACAGTCTTTTCAATATTTATGTTATATTTTTTTATTTTGTTGGAATTTTTTACAAATTTTATCACTTTTGATTTAAACCCTAAAAAAATTATAAATTTATTTTATACAGATTATCTTACAAGATAATTTTATTTTAATACAGTGGCTTTTGTACTTCTAGTAGAAAAATTTGTTACTACGAGGGTGATTGATAATTCTGGTAAATTTTTACTACATCTATTTATATATTATAATTTTTTGTTAAGCGGCATGACGGTTGGTAAGTGTGAGTCTTGTAACGGTTGTGTTCAAAGTTTCAAGCAAATACAACGCGCAGTTGGGAAGCTATAATGTTACACGTTTTGGAGAAATAGATAAAGCGGAGTATCTGCAGTAATAAAACTTTTTTATTTAAAAAGTGGACTACGGCCCACATAGAAACTGAAGTGAAGGAAGTTTATAGAGGCTAGGCATCAGCACTCAACATCCTTTATTACTGGATAAATAAATTTAAACGTAACTGTACGAATACTCCATATGCTGCACGTTCAGGACGCCTGATTGAGGTGTCTTCTGAAGAAATGGTCAATAAAATTCACGGTATCGTAATGGAAGATCGTCTCATTAAGTTTCATGAGATTGCTGAGATAGTAGATATCTTATATAAAGGCATATGTAATATCCAGCATGAAGTTCTAAAAATAAAAAAGCAATGTGTGCGATGGGTGCCGTGTTTTTTGACTCCATACCAAAAACTCAGGAGGATGGACATTTCAAAATCGTGTTGAAAGTTGTAACGTAATCCGAAGGACTTCTGGTGTCGTTTTGTGACTGTAGAGGAAATCTGGATTCACCTTTACACTCCAATGACAGAACGGAAGCCAAAACAGTGAGTTGGTGAAGGTTAAACTCCGATAAAAGTGAAATTCCTTTTATCGGCGGGAAAAGTGGTGGCAAAGTTTTTTTTGAGACTCACAGGGTAACATCATGATTGACTATGTGAAAAAGGGTAAACCAATTAGACCGTTTGTATAGTCAGTGGAAACTAGACCGACTAAGATTAGCGAGCAAGACAGTACTCCTCCAACAGGATAATAAGCTGCTCACACCTCAGCCGTTGCTATGCCAAAAGCGCACGAATTAGGAAATAGTTCCCCACCCACCCTATTCCCCAGATTTTACCCAAGTGACTTTTGTTTTCTAACCTGAAAAATTAGCATGGTGTAAGGAAATTTTCATCGAATGAAATAAACTAGTATTATGCACAGTTTAAACAATTTTTTTTATGAGTCAATAAAAAGAAGCCCAAATGTATTGAGCTTAATGGAGATTATATTGCAATATTTGTTGTTTTTGTAAAAAATGTTTCTTTCCCTTTGTTTTTTTGCAAAACTTCTCAATCCACCCTCGTAGTCTCTACTCGCGACTTTACCGCAATAGGCACCTGATAATAGTCCATAA
>CM032449.1:38473593-38608593 GCA_019049505.1 Pachyrhynchus sulphureomaculatus | reverse complement strand
GCTTCTTGCCAAATGTCCTGCGTATGCGGCCTTCTGTACTACATCCGTTACCTGGGTCATTTGTCTTATCCAGTTATTGGTTTTTCTTTCTCTTAATGTTATTCCCGTCATTGTTCTTTCCACTGCGTGTTGTGTTGTTCTTAAGACGTCATTGTCCAATTTTCTGCTCCCTAACACATCACAGGTAATATGCATGTGTCAGGTTAGGGGATCTTTTTATTCTTAATTATGTAGTTCAACACTTCTCTTTATCTCTACCGTTTGGTTTTCTCTTCCTAACACAATGTTTTGCCCTAAATAGATATATTCTTCCACCTTGTCTATTTCTCTGTTTTCCAGCTGTATACTACCCCCTTCTTTAAGTATTTTTTGGTCTTGTCCAGATTCACCTTTAATCCTATCTTTTTTGATTCCTCGTTCAGTTCTGTCATCATTTGCTGGAGTTCTTCTCTAGTTTTTGCTATCACTGCTATATCATCTGCATACCTAAGGTTACTAAGATATTTTCCATTGATTCTGATACCTCGTTCTGACCATGCCAACTTCTTAAACACGTCCTCCAATGCCAGTGTGAACAATTTTGGTGACACACGCCTCTTCTTAACGGTATCTGGTTAGTCTTTGTATGTAGATAATATGTTTATCTACATTTCTGTTATTTATTGTAGTAATTGACTGTATCTTCCATCGATTCTGCAATGTTTTAGTGCTCGTTGTATTGCCCATGTTTCGACTGTATCAAAGGCTTTTTCATAATCGATGAATCCTGTATATATAGGGATGTTATATTCATTACATTTTTCTATTAGTAATTTCATCTTTGGGAAGTGGTCAGCTGTGAAATATTCTTTCCTAAACTTCGCTTGTTCGGTGGGCTGGTATGCGTCTAGTTTGGTAGTCAATCGGTTAGTTATTATTTTGCTTAGCAATTTGTATATATGTGACAGTCGATAATTCTTTAGCTTCTTGCTATCTCCTTTTTTAAACAGTAAGACTACCTTTGCGTTGTTCCACGTTTTTGGAATCTTAGAGAATGGCTAATGAGTACTCAAACAATAAGGATTCCCGGTAGTACTTGATAAAGTTGAAGTAGGAGGTAACATAATCATTGACGGTTTGGGATCACTAAAAGGCACTAAATATTTTATGCAGGCACGAAAACAACTTGCAAATGTGATTACTAAGCCCGAAACTTCGGTAATTAAACGAGATGTCATAATATATTCAATTTTATTAAATCCTACAGTTGAAGTGGAGATTAAAAGCATTAGTAGTGAACTGAATTTTAAAAAAGCACCAAAAACTGAAAATATATTTATAAAAACGAATTGAGCTATTAGTTGTTTTATTCATGATGCCCTGGCGTTGTCACTTCATGCCTAAAACAAGATATTGTAAGAGCTACATTTAAAAGAGAAACATATCACTTATGTGAAATTATTCCTTGACCTCCCTAAGGTATTCAATACGGTAGATCATAAAATTATATTAAGATGCTTTAGAGACATTGTAATGAAGGGAAACACTCTGAAACTTTTGTACTCTTGCACTCAGTCAGTGTGAATGATGTGACGAGTAAATTCTTAGAAGTAAAATTTGGAGTTGCTCAAGGAGCGGTCTTATGTTGTTCTATATTTTTATAAATGATCGATCTATTAATCCTTGAAACCATGGCATAATATCCTCATTTTCAGAAAGTCTGTCATTGCCTCAACCCAAGGGATAAATAAATTTCTCATGGCTTCTGATTCCTTGAGTTCGCTAAAATACATTATCTCCAATAAAGCCATTAGTACTTACTTAAATCAAATCAGCCACCTCCTATTTATGGCTAAATTGAGAGATATTGAAATTTCATTCCTGTTGATCCCTGGTCACATGAACATTAGAGGTAATGACAAAGCTGATATAGAGGCTAAACGGGCAGTAACTAGCGGAACTCTTTTCACGGGGGAAAACAACAGTTATGATTTTATAAAGATGCTTTACTCAATAAAAAGAGATTTATTCCAACTGGAGTGGGACCTGGAGTATAATGAAAACAAATTATGGCCTATAAAGCCTCAAGTATTCTCTTCTCTTCATAACCCAAACGATAAAAGATCAGATAATGTATTACTGAGAAGATTGGCCATAGGCCATACTTACCACACTCACTCATATCTCCTAAAAAAAGAACCAGTACCAAAGTGTGATGTATGCAATTCTACCATGACGGTCAAACACATCTTTGAGGCAAACCACTCTTCTCATCTGAGAAACAAATATAACATCCCACACTGAATTAAACAGAACATTGATCAATTCTCATCAACCAAAGAAAATATCTACAAGTACCTAAAAGACCTAAAAATATCTATATAACAGTTAAACAAATCTAATGTGGGGCGCTAAATGACCTTAGCTGTCGATGCGCTCTGACCAACTAAAACAACAACATCATTTTCATATGATACGGTAAGGTGTAAAAAATATGACTGGGAATATACAGTAGTTATCAGTACTACAGTAAATACGGGGAGAAAATGAAAAAAGTTTTAATATCAATGTCAATTTCATGTTGCAAAAGTGTGCAGTGTTACATTTAGTTTTGTATTAGTTTTAATTTTGATAAAATTATCTATAATGTGGAAAACTGTGCTGCTGATTTCTTGAATAGGAAATATATCCCAACCTATCCCTGAAGCTTCAAGGGTTGCTTTTTATTTCCTAGATTAATAGATATAACTTACTTAAACATCATGTTTAAGTAAGTTTTATGTTTAGTATAGTTTACAAACTCTATTTACAATTATCACTTGAAAATAAATATTAATAAATTTGAAATGGAATAAGTAACATTGTTATTTATTTATTATTTTGCAGGTTGCAAAGTAATTGGTATAGCTGGTTCCGACGAAAAAGGAAAATGGTTAACGAAAGATTTGGGCTTCGACCATTTCATAAACTATAAAACCCAGGATATTGCAGAGGAGTTAAGGAAAGCTGCACCACATGGAGTAGACTGTTATTTTGATAATGTAAGTGTAACTAAATACATTTAACTTGCTGAATATTGTTAACGTACACCCAGTGGCGTGGCCCTATTCAAAAGGCGGAAGAGCATATATATACAGGGGGCGTTTCTTTAAGGAAAAATCACTAAAGGCTGTGCTATTTATAGAGAGTTGGCGTCAATCGACAAACAAAAGGCGTCAAACCCCACGATGAAAAGAAAGCCCTTCATGCACTCTAACTTTTTCAAACAAAAGAAACCCTACGATGGTACTCTAAAACCTACACTTAATTTCAAAATCGATGACCAGAGGTGAACAAGTTGTTCACAAAAAAGCCTAATAAAAAAAGTTCCGTTTTTATGCCCCCTTGCTCCCTTTGGCTGTGGCACAGGGACACCCTATAAAGAAAAATAAACGACACTTTTTATGATTATAATATTTTATCAGACGTTATGCTCTTAGATCGTGCAATAAACGATGCTTAACGGTATGATTCTGTGAAGCGTTCCCCATTTTCATTTTTGATTAATAGTGAGTATTACAAGTGTCTCCAAAATTAAGTTCTTAGCACCGTGTGGAACTCAAAATTTAATTTTTTATTTTTGGATTTTGAGAACTGAATGCGTCGCTCCACCAGGATGTTAAAAGGAATTCCTTGTATTTTGCCAAATAAATAATTACGAGGTACATCCAAGTTGTAAGGTTTCTTAATTTTTTTCTAACGAACTATACCAGAAAATTGGAACTTCTGTTACTTTTCAATATTATCTGGCTGTAGACGAACACATTGTTCACAAATGATTCCGTAAGGGTCCCTTTTACTAACTGGAAAATCCCTGACGTAAAAGCGGCTCAAATCACAAATGAGCGGTTACGGAGAATGTCTTCCGCCGTTGGAAAAAGCAAAAATGGCTAGGAGCGAACTCAGATAAGACACCACTACAAAGTTGTTACGAAGAAATTCCTGAATTAGAATCGCCCGATTAGCAGGAGCGTTACCTGACTGGAAAAGCACACGCGCAGCCTTTACCGGTCGTTCTTCCTGAACACGGGATAGGTGTCAAAATGCATTCGTAGGATTCAGTCGTTATGCCCCTTGGAACACAGTGATTGAAGGTTAAGCCTTTCCCTCCTAAAAGATTGCTACCATCATTTTCTCAAGACTCGCGGTAACTTCAAATTTTTTCAGTCGAATTGAGTAGGTGTACTTCCTGCACCGATTGCGTTCATTTCAGGATTAAATAACTGTGGCATGTCTCATCCATTGTGATAACTGATACACAGATCCCACGAAAATGACGAATTTAGAAGCTACATCACTGACACCTAATCGGTGCTCTTCCGTACCAACGTGCTCCACTTGCTCAATTATGTTGTATGTCCGGTTGGTGCGTGGCTGAAGCTTCTTGGGTTCGTTGTCATACGACTTTCGCTCTTCTATGAACTGTCGCACTCACGAATGCAAATTTTTTACATCAATAATATCATCACTGCATATTCACTCAATTGACGATGAGTATCGATGGAAGTTATACCACATAAGTGGAGAAAACGGCTAATGGTACGCTGTTCTTGTACACTATCCGTCGCCATTTTAAGTGTTAAAAACCCTCTAGCGGCAGGCATACGAACTCCGTGCGCTGTACCATGCTGCCATCTATGAACAGTGAATGCAGTATTTTAAACTTATCCGCATTTTTCTATCAGCCTTCTGCCTCGAAAAAAATATTACATATTTAGAAACCTAAGAACTTAAATACACACCGTATTTTTCAGATAAATACTTACACTCTTTTATCATTTTTTGTAGGTGAGTGGTGAAATTAGTAAAATTGTA
The DNA here is from genome assembly GCA_019049505.1 of Pachyrhynchus sulphureomaculatus. NCBI lineage: Eukaryota > Metazoa > Arthropoda > Insecta > Coleoptera > Curculionidae > Pachyrhynchus > Pachyrhynchus sulphureomaculatus. Next base: position 38,603,760 of record CM032449.1, on the reverse strand, counting down.
ATGGATCAAATGAATTTGAATGGACGTGTTTCTTTATGTGGGGCCATTTCTGTATATAATGACCCAAAGAGATTAGATAAAAAAGGTAAAAATCAACACAAAGAAAGATATTTTATTCTAGTGGGAGTTAGGAGTTTTTCAAGGTTTTTATATGATAAAATAAATGAGTTCAATTTAGATTCGAAGAATGCTAAAAATTAAAAAAATGTTGTATCTATTTTTCGAACTAAACGACTCGAGTGTAGCTTGACAAGTGAATAAATTTATTGATTTGATTGACCTGACTATTTTCCTTTTATAGCTTTGGAAAGTCAAGCTCAAGATGCTGGAGCGTCCAAAAATATAAAAGTAGAAGAATTTAACGTTTTAAGATGGGCAGACAGATGGATGGAGGGCGTACACCAAAATATACAATGGGCAAAAGTAGGAAAATTGAAGTATAAAGAAACAGTGACAGTTGGCTTCGAAAATATGGTTAATGCTTTTACCGATATCTTTACTGGGAAAAATACAGGAAAAGCACTTGTAAAAGTTTAAATAGAATAATTATATCAATTTTATTTGCTTATATTTTTACTTCAAACTTATCCTAGTTAAATAATTCCTATTTAGTTGGTAGGTAACTAGAATTATTCCGAAAACTACTGGAAGTATTTACAAACGTGCGTTGGTCTTGAATCACTGTAAATTATACTCGGTAGGAAACACTTTTGGGCAAATCATTCTCATGGGATGAGGTTGTCCATAAAAAGAATTCTTGAAAAGGAATGAGAAGTGGCACCTGAAACTTCACGATTGTGATGTATTCGTTTCTTTTCTGTCTGTTTAAATTGTTTTTTGACGATTTTTTTTACACGCGCACTACATGAAAATCCCTAAAGCGCTACAGAAGCAATGCCTGTGCTACCTAGAGAGGTGACGTTAATCGACAAATAGGGGGCGTCAAACCTTTTTCTTCTTCTTCGTCTTCTTCTTCTTTCTTTCTAACATGTGTAGCTACACATATTCCAACGCTTCGGTGGCCTGCCCCGTGATCTTTTTCCGACTGGGATGTTTAACTTCGCGTTTTTTACAAGCCTATTGTCGTCCATCCTGTCTATGTGCTTGTTCCAGTATTTCCTTCGTTGTCTTACCCATTTTCCTATGTCTTGGATTCCACTTTGCTATCGAAGATCCTCACTTCTAATTCTGTCGTCTAATGTTTTTTCGTGTATGGTTTTTATTATTTTCATCTCCACCGTTCTCATCATTTGTTGTGTCCCGGAAGTATCTGGATTAGTTTCAGCTGCGTATGTTATAATGGGTCTAATCGTTGATTTATAGATTCTTATTTTAGTGTCATTATTCCTTCAAACAATGTCTCTTACGCAGCCCGAGATTCGGGAAGCCTTCATTGTCTGTTCTTTTACTTCTTTCTGTATATTTCCATAGCTTGTTATTTCAACTCCCAGATATTTAAAGTGATTTACTTGTTCGATAATCTTCTAATTTATCTCTAACTTACATCTTATTGGCTCCTTGGATGTGACTAGGCATTTAGTCTTCTCTGTGTTAATGATCATATTCAATTGCTTTGCCATTTGATTAAAGGATTGTAGTAATCTTTGTAAGTTATCTTCTGAGTCAGCGATAAGTGCCGCGTCGTCAGCTTAGCACACAACATTAAAGCAAATATTTTCCATTTTGTAGCTAGCTGTCTTGGGTAGGTTTTCATTTATTTTGTCCATAATCATGTTGAATATTCACCTTGTCTTATTCCTTATTATTTTCGTTCTACATTAGTTATTTATGTCGTGCATTAAGTTATTAGTCTTTGATTTACTTCCTTTTCTCGCATTATTTTGATGATGTCTGTCAGTCGAACTCGATCGAAAGCCTTAGTCATGTCTACAAAACACATAAATGGAGGCTTGTTAAACTCGGCGTCAGACCACACGATGAAAAAAAAGACTCTCTTGCACTGAAACTTTCCTCAAAAAAAGAACCCCTACAATGGATGGATGGATGGATATTATGGGGTCAGGGCGCATCGACTACCAGGTCATTTAGCGCCCCTGAGAGTGTTAATTATACGATGAAGTTAATCTCTTTTAGGTAATTTTTAGTGTTCCGTACGGAACACTTATAAGATCACTTCGGTGTCTGTCTGTCTGTCTGTCTGTCTGTCTGTCACACCCGATTTTCTCCGAAACTATTTGACATAGAAAGGTGAAATTTGATAACAATATAGGAATTGATGGCCTCATCAGAGCCATGTAGTTTTGAGAATTAAATTTTGACTTAAGGGGTTAGTTTTGTGGGGTGAAGTCGGAAGTGAAAAAAAATTTTTTTTACTAGGTCATCGAGTGTGATGTCAAATGAAAGCTTGTGAAAACACGAGTAAAAAATATATATATAATATTATACTTGCGCGCACTTTTCTTTGTATTATTTTTAAAAATTCGCGAAAAATCGCTGTCCCGGGCCTTATCTCAAAAAGTACTTATCAAAAAATTTCGAAAAAATTCTGGAATATTCTCCACGGGGTGTAGATTGAACGAAAATTATCACGAGTGCATTATCTTTAATAATTTATATGATATATGTTATATAAAAAAAACAAAAATTTCAAGGTCATCCGATTTCAGTAAAGATTGGAAACAAACTTTGTTGAAAATTCATTAGGGGTGTGTTTTGTGAAGTTATTGATCATTTTATACCACCGTAACATAAATTTTGACTTAAGGGGTTCGTTTTGAGGGGTGAAATCGAAGTGAAAAAAAATTTTTTTTTACTAGGTCATCGGGTGTGGTGTCAAATGAAAGCTTGTGAAAACACGAGTAAAAAATATATATATAATGTAATACTTGCGACACACTTTTCTTCGTATTACTTTTAAAAAATCGCTGACCCCTACCTTATCTCGAAAAGTACTGATCAAAAAATTTTGAAAAAATTCTAGAATATTCTCCACGGGGTATAGATTGAACGAAAATTATCACGAGTGCATTACCTTTAATAATTTATTTGGTATATAAAAATAAAAAAAAAAATTCAAGGTGACCAGTTTTCAGTAAAGATTGGAAACAAACTTTGTTGAAAACCCATTTGGGGTGTGTTTTGTGAAGTCACTGATCATTTTATACCATCCTAACAAAAATTTTTATTTTAAAAACAATCAACGCACGGAACACTAATTGTGCAAGTTCAACTTGCACTTGACCGGTTTTTTAATATTGGTGTGGAGTGAATCGAATGATGCTATTAACAGTGATAGGTTTGATGGGATTTGGTATTTATCTCTGATAGATTTGAGGTGTGGGGTCTCAATTATGTGGGAGACTGTCAAAGGAGAATTGCATAAGAGGCATGTAGGGGCTTGTTCATTTTGTAATAGGTGTCGATGAGTACTGTAAGTATGTCCTATGGCCAGTCTTCGCATGAGGACGTTTTCTTTTCTAGTTATATTCAAGGAGTTTAAGGGAGGGTAGATCAGAAGTTTGATAGGCCATAGCTTATTATCAGGAGGTATTAGGTCCCAGTTCAGTTGAAATAAGAAACGTAGGTTATGATTAAGAAGGGAGTTGAAATCTCTGGAGTGGTTTTCTCCCCATCCTGTGGTGCCTCTCTCTATTGCTAGTTTTGCGTGTAAGTCGGCTTTGTCGTTACCTCTAATGCCAATGTGATGGGGATCCAGAAGAAGGCAATTTTGCGATGTTTTAGATTTACCGTATGGCATAGGTCCAAGATCTGGCGAACATAATTGTATTTTAGTTTTAGTGATTTTATTGAGGCAAGAGCGCTATATGAATCGGAGATGATTAGTATACGCGTGGCAGTTCTGAGGATTAGAGCGTGGCGTATGGCCTCTTTAATTGCCAAAAGCTCGGCTGAAAAAATAGGGGTATACGATGGGAGTTTAAACATTTTGTTAGTTAAAGAAGTGGAGAAAGAAGCACCCACCCCCTTTGTCTGTTTTGGATCCATCAGTATAAAGTAGAGTGTAATTGGGATAGTGAGTTGCTATTCTTTCCAGAAATGTTTTCCTAAGCAATAGGTTTGAAGTTTCCGTTTTCCTTTGTGAGAGCATGGAAAGATCGACAGGGGGCAGTTAGAGAGCCGTGGAGAGAAATCAATGGAAATCTAAAACTTACACTTAATTTCAAAATCGGTAACCAAGCACTACAGGAGCGATACGTGTGCAGAAAAATCCATTCACGTTGGTCTTGAATCGCTGTACATTGCACTTGTTGGGAAACACAATCCTGGGCAATCATTCCAAAGGGATGAGGTCCTCTATATAAAAGACTGCTTGAAAAGGGTTGTACGAACAGTGATAAGCTGAAGCTCATACGGATGTGAAATATTTACGCCACATGTATTCCTAGCATTTACCTCTCTGAGAAGAATTAAGCGAGCTATCGAACACTCTTCATGAAAGGACATGTAGAATAAACTCATGTCGCCAGACGGAATCAAGGTATGTGCCAGTGAGTTCTAGGTCTCCAGTCAGACGAACAGCCCTCCTCTGAATAGAATTCAACAAATGCAGAGCATGTTTGGAAGCAGAACCCAACACATGGGAACAGAGTCCCAAATCTGGGAGCAGTATTCCATCCCTGGTCGAATTTGTACTTTGTACACAATTAAAAGTTGCTGTAGAATGTAAAACTTTCTAGTTTGAAGTTATATTTCTAGCTTTTAAGAAACTCTCTTTAATATGCAAGCAACATATTCAGGCCCTGACAAATTTACTCCCAATTTAACGTCCAGCAAACTTTTCTTTATATTATTTTTAAAAAATTGCCAAAAATTGCTGTACCCCCGCCCTATCTCTAAGAATACTAATTAAAAAATTTTTGGACTATTCTCCATAAGGCCTAGATTGAATGAAAATTATTCCGTTGATAACTTATCTGGTATACAAAAAATTTGTTTTGGAATATGTTAATAATAGTCTATCCACCTATTTGAATAGCACTGGACTTATACGAATGGTAAAAGTTCTACTAGAGACAGAACTTTGATAGACAATGTATTTTGTAATTTTCTTACTACTTCTATACAGAAGTTCACATTGTCGAAAGTTTTTTTAGCCGTCACAAATAGTTTGTGTCCTAATCCTAGATATTGATTTTTGAAATCTCATTTGGGGTGTATTTTGTGAAGTCACTGATCATTTTACACTTCCATTCCAAAAATTTTTATTTTAAAAGCAATCACGGTACGGGACAGTAATTGCGCAAGTCCGACTTGCACGGTTTTTTGAAGTCATTCAAAAATAAATTTTATCGATGACATTAAACTAAGTTCGTGTAAATAAAAACTTCAGACTTGATAAGAAATATTTTTAAAAATGAGTACGTAAGTAAAATATAGTATTAAGCTGCCCATGGACCGTCAATGTTATTGTGCAATATGGATGGCACAATATTTTGACAGCTGCCCATAGACCTTCAATATTATTGCACAATAATTCGGTTTGTACAATAAATAGAATCATATGGAGGCGATATTGATGGTTGTGCAATATTTTTTGCGCAATTCTGAGTACAGACGTACAATGTGCTTGGCAATATTATCAGTCCCCGCCGGTATTGTGAAGTGAAGTCATGTTGAGTGACACTGAACTCTTTTGTTTAATTGTTGTGGACTTTCCGGAAGTTTGTCCTCAAAGAATTTACTTTTTTAACAACATCTTGCTTCTCGGCATCCGGGTATTTTTCGCGATATTTCTCTACCAGCACGTCATATTACTCACCTTTTTTAACGCGATTAGTATAATCTTTCCATTTAACATCCCATAGAGCCGGAAGTCCATGGTAAACTTCGATAAATTCCAAAATGAACTGTTTATCCAATTTTTTATCCGCCATCAAGACGCGTTGGCTACCACCTGTTGATACCGACTGACGGGATATTGCACAATTCTGCCCACAGACGGCACAGTATTTTCCAGGTTGCGCAATATTGCAAGTTGCAACAAATTTTGATTTCGTACAATCTATTGCACAACCTTTCAATACTGTCTACACACGTTCAATTATATTGCAGAAACCCAATTATTGCGCAATAATATTGACCGTCTATGGGCCGCTTTACCAGGACTTTTAAGGGCTCGCTGATTGATTATTAATTATGTAATGAAAGACTGATTTTGTCAATTTCCACTTTATTTTGTTTTACAAAAACTGTAGCTTCGTCTAATACAAAATGATATCTAAATTGAATTTTAATAAATACCCTAAGTAACTTTTAGGACAAGAACCACAACTTAACTGATATACTCCAAATTTTTAGTGTTCCGTACTGAACACTTATAAGATGACTTCGGCCTCTGTCCGTCTGTCTGTCTGTCCGTCTGTCACACCCGATTTTCTCTGAAACTATTTGTCATAGAAAGTTGAAATTTGGTAATAATATAGGAACTGATGGCCTCATCGGAGCCATGTAGTTTTGAAAGATAAGTTTTGACTTAAGAGGTTAGTTTTTGGGGGTAAAATCGGAAGTGAAAAAAATTTTTTTTTACTAGGTAATCGAGTGTGGTGTCAAATGAAAGCTGGTGAAAATACGAGTAAAAAATACATATATAATGTAATACTTGCGCGCACTTTTCTTTGTATTATTTAAAAAAAATTGCGAAAAATCGCAGTCCACCCGCCTTAGCTCGAAAAGTTGAAAAAATTCTGGAATATTCTCCACGGGGTGTAGATTGAACGAAAATTATCACGAGTGCATTACCTTTAATAATTTATCTGGTATATAAAAAAAAAACAAAAATTTCAAAGTCATCAGTTTTCAGTAAAGATTGGAAACAAACTTTGTTGAAAATTCATTTGGGTTGTGTTTAATGAAGTCACTGATCATTTTAGAAATCCGTAACAAAATTTTTTATTTTAAAAGCAATCAACGTACGGAACACTAATTGTGCAAATTCAACTTGCACTTGTCCGGTTATTTGTTTTATTTTGTTTTCCTTTTGCATTTTTAATAAATATTCCCAACGAGTTGTTAAAAATGCAAAAGGAAAACAAAATAAAACAAAAAAAATCTGGAGTATATCAGTTAAATTTTGGTTCTTGTCCTAAAAGTTACATAGGTCCGACAGGATGTTCTTTCAAAGTTCGGATTTCAGAGCATAAAAGAAGTTATTTAAAAAAACAAAACCGAGTCAGCTTACAGTAACAATTTAACAGAATCCAATCATCTTTTTGACGACAAATTTAAAACTTTACACATAAAAACAATGGAGTCAAATTAAATCTGTTGGAAAGTTTAAAATAAATAGAATTAAAAATTCAGATATCATTTTCAATGAACAGAAAGATGCCTGCCTGACCCATGGTAACTCATCTTTGCCAATTAAAGTTCAGAATGACCCATGTTCATTAGTACGTAGTAAAGTAAATCCTAAGATAACTTATGAAAAAAAATGTTGCCCCAAGCTCTTTGCTTAAAAAGGTTTTTAATTGCGCCCCACGTACACTGCGTCATTTTGTAAGCTTGAAAGTGTTCAGAGGCGTCTTTTTTTTTGTATGGATTTGTTTGTCCCACATCGCAATTTTGTAACCTTTGAACATTTAGTACGAATTGAGTGAGTAAAAGTAAAGAAATCACACACTAAGATATGGGTAAGAGATAATTTTCTTACGTCTTTTTGCTTTTTCAATAAAAGGCTTTAGCGGGCACCATCATTTTAAAATAGAAAGGATCCTTATTAAAAAAAATGGTTTGAAAGAAAGTATTGTTGCGTCAGTTTGGTACAAGCCGTTGCCAAAAGTAGGATAGGTATTACGATAAACGTTTATTCATTTTTTTTATTTTACCTTGCAGTTTTACCAAAAGAAATTCTTAACTAGTATTTAAATTTTAAACTATTATAACCCCCGAAGGCCTTTGCACTTCACTTTTAAGTCAGTTAAGGCACTTGCACTTACTGTTCTTATTCCTGTTTTGATGGACTATTTCATATCAAACACTAGAAAGCCTACTATTTTTTTATTTACCTATTGGTTGTTCTGATTTATTTTTTTTAGTTCAGTCGAAGGAAGCCTACTTGGCGACCAGATGGAAAGTAGCTCGGCTGCGGCTCGATGGAAAACAACCCGGCTGCGGCTTGATGGAAAACCAGCCCAGATTCAAACTCTGCGGAGCCTTAAATAATCGTGCGATTTTTGCCGGTAATCTCACGACGCTCCAATCAAAACTGCGGATCAAACATTTCACCAATCGCGGCCTGGCGGTAGGTTCGGTCCGGAACCCGCACAACACCGTATATACCGAACGTCTTGAAATCTCTGTTTAATAACCGTTCGATTACAAAAAATGAAAATAAGTACAATTTGAAATGGAATATCAGTAGGTCTTAAAATCTAATGAATGTTACAATAAGATCCTACAGCTCCCCATTAGATAAACGATTTTTATTTTACGAAAAATACTTTTTATTATTTTTTTGATTTTTAGTAATTTACTTTTACTTACAACTTACAATGTAACGGTTCTATTTTAATTATGTGGCGTACGTGGGAAAATTGCAATAGTGGCTATCGCAAGAGAAAACATCTATTACTTGACGCTAAACAAATAGTGAAAAATGTTTACGACAGTTTGGTAAAAAGAAAATTGAATAAACAAAGTGCTTTGCAAGAAACCAGTGAACTAACAAAAACCTCAATTTCTACGATTAAGGGTATTGTAGGGAAACCATCACTCAGGAACAGGAAAAAACGGAAAGATTTTCAAATGCATCATGTAGACGATTGTGAAAAAGATGTCATCAGGAAAAAATATATTCTATGTATGAAGTGCCGATACTAGACAAAATAAAATTAAGACTGATGCAGAACGGGACCAATATACATTGTGGCCGATCAACCCTTCACAGAATTCTCTTAAGAATGGGATTCACAAAGATTTCGAATCTTGCGGCATACTTATTTACAAGAAATTAAAAAGTATCGATCAGAGAATTAGCCAATAATTTACCTTGACGAAACATGATTCGATACCCATGACACTGTGCAAAAAGGGTAGGTTGACAGCAGTACAAAATGTCAGACTAACACACCTTCAAATAATGGTAAACGAATAACCATTTTGCATGCTGGATTTGAAAAGAGCTGGGTTTCAAATTGTCTACTATTATCTGCAAAAAATATAAAAGATTCTAGTTTGGACTATCATGAAGACACGACCGCAGAACTTTTTGAAAATTGGTTTCAAATTCCCTTTTGCCAAATGTTCCCGAACAAAGTGTTATAGTTATGGACAATGCAAGTTACCATAGTCGCCTACGAAATAAGGTTTCTAATGCAACCAACACCAAATCGAAAATACAGGAATATATGTTAGAAAATGACATTTATTTTGACTTTAGTTATAAAAAAGTGATCTTTTGGAAGTTTTAAAAAACTAAAATTGAAAAAGAAATATGTTTGTGATAGTATGGCTGAGAAAATGGGACACACCGTTTTGTGGCTTCCTCCGTATTATTGTGTGTTTTATCCAATTGAACACATTTGGCATCAAGTTAAATCAAAAATAAGGGCACAAAATATTTCTCCTACTTTAAGCGTGTCAGTGGTTGAAAAAAAGTTATAAATGTTATACCTTGTGAAAGCACGTTGTTAAAGTTGAAGATTCATATATTTATGGAAATAATATAAAACCACTGATAATTACCTCAGCTGATGACAGTGATAGTGAAACCGAATTAGACTTAACTTAAAATATATTTTTATTTATGTCCCCTCTTGTAAACCCCATTCATTCAAACTGTATATTTGTACTTCTTATCTATTTGTTTTTACATGCATCTATAAATAAACATCTCCAAAAACACTTATAATTTTATTTATTTGCATTAATGAATAAAATTCCTAAGTCCATCTCTGCAACCTATCATAAACAAAAGGTTCGAATTTTTATATTGCCCACTTAAACGGCAAAAATCAGGATCTTATATTTTGGGACAGGCTATAATATTTCTTATCACCTACTTACCTCAGGGTATTTATTAAAATGTAAAAACATTCAATTTAGATATGATTTCGTATCAGATGAAGCTATGATGATAGCGAAACGCGTCATACTGTTTTTGTTGTAAAACAAAATAAAGTGGAAATTGACAAAATTAGTCTTTTATTACATTCGTACATTTCGTACGTTACACTCGAGTTAGCCTCGAGTGACTGCAGCAGCAAGATCACTGTATCGAGTAGTAGCAGCAGCAAGAGCACTTGAAAATGCTAAATGAGATGTTGACAAAACGTCGTACAAATTAATTGTTAGACGACCGGATTGAAACCAGGAATTTTAATGTATCACATTCCACCATTACAGCTTATAGTTGTCACTGCCGATCCCAAGCCCGGACAAAGGAGGAGGGTTGTAGCGGTAGGCCAGCTCCCTACTCTATGTAAAAAAGCCTAATCCAAAAAGCCTCGGAAGCGAACGGATATACGAAGACGAAAACAGCAGAGAAGAAGGACAACGATATGTGGTACATGGAACATACAAGGTCTCTCCAGGAAAGTAAATGAAGTTGTAAATGAATTAGAAAATCTTCAAGTCGAAATTGCAGTACTGACGGAAACAAAGAAGAAAGGAAAAGGCTCCGAAAGTTGGGGGCATTACGATCACTTTTATAGTGGAGAAGATAGAGTAAAACAAGGCGTATCCATACTAATATACAGACAACTGAGGAAATTCATAACCACCTGGGAACCGATTAGTGAAAGAATCATAAAGATGAATCTCAAAATACTAGGTAATAACACAACCTTACTGGGGGTATACGCTGTCAACGATGACGATCTGGCTAATAACAAGGATTCATTTTTTGAACAACTAAATGAGGAAATATGCAAAATTGGAACATCAAGAGAGATATTACTTTTGGGTGATCTAAATGGAAGAATAGGAAGGAAAGAACACGATAAAGTGGTAGGAAAATATGGCGAAGAAGTTACTAACGACGACGGAAGAAGAATTATAGAGATATGTGAACAAAACAACCTTACAATATTAAACGGACACTACCAGCATAGGGATATACGTGGAGACAAACAACAAGAGATTTAAAAAGTATTATCGACTATATGATAATACGTCAGAGATCTAGATTAAACTTCCTAGATGTAAGAGTCCAAAGAGGGGCTTCATGTGGCAGCGACCACTACCTCGTGAAAGGAAAGATAACCTCACGAACAACACGGGAAAGCAAACTGGAAGATACAAGTATACAGCACACAACAAGTGAAACAACAATAAGATATAATATAGATAGCTTACAAAATGAAAGTATCAGAAATCTATACAAGAGTAAACTGGACCAAAAGATACAACGGACGGGATTTGTTAAGATAGAAGAAGAATATAAGTATATAAAAGAATACCTACACGCAGCCGCACTGGAAGCATTAGGGTACCAAGAGAAAAGGGAAAAACAGCAAAAACCATATTGGTGGGATGAAGAAATTAAATACGAAATTGAAGAAAAACGGAAAACCTATCACAAATACTTAAGTTCAAAGAGCACAAACGACAAAGTAAAATACAAAGAATCCCAAGCTAGAGTACGCAAAATGATTTGTGACAAAAAGAACAACCAATGGGAAAAGAAATGCTCAAGACTCAACACTTACATAGGAGGAAGAAAAAGCACAGAAAGCTGGAGACTTCTTAAAAATATGAGAACAGAACGGAAAAGAGAAATCTTCTGCCCAATAACACCAGAAAAATGGAACCAATATTTTACAAATATGCTAACAGAAGATAGAGAGAGAGTTCAAAAGTACCCAACATGAAAACCCAAATATAGTTATACAAGGATCCCCAATAAGGATAACAACATCAGAAGTTAAAGAAGTATGTAAAACGCTAAAAAATGGTAGAGCTCCAGGACCAGGAAACAGAGATAGTAAAATACGGAACTGAAAAGCTATTTAGCGCTTTGAGGAACTTATTCCAAAGATGCATTAACACATCAGAAGTACCTGAGGAATGGAAAATATCATACATATCAACAATTCATAAGAAAGGAGACAAAAATAATTGCGATAACTATAGGGGAATAACGGTTACAGGATCTATTAGCAGAATATACGGAAAAATACTTAAAAATAGAATAGAAACGGAATACGCGGACGTAGAAGCTGAAGAACAGGCAGGCTTTAGAGCAGGAAGATCCACAATAGACCATCTCTTCTCACTGACACAAATCCTAGAAAAGAAAACCGCATTTGATCAGGAAGTCCATGTCTTGTTTGTTGATTTAAAAAAGGCCTACGACAGCGTGCCCCTAATGAGATTGTGGAAAACACTACAACAGAGTAATGTAAGCACGGAAATAATTAAAGCCGTAAAATCCTTATACCAAGACGCAAGAAGTAGTGTGAAAACCAAATATGGTATAACAACAGGGTTCCCGGTCACAAAGGGTCTCAAACAGGGCTGCTGTATATCTCCAATGCTATTTAAAATCTATTTGGAGAGTGCACTGAAGAACTGGAAAAGGAAATGCAGCAGTATGGGATTACCACGGGATGACGATACTACATTGTACACGCTATCATTCGCAGATGACCAGGTAGTGGTCGCTCAGGACATCGATGATATGGAATACATGACACGAAAACTTATGGAGGAATATGAAAAATGGGACCTAGAAGTCAATATTAAAAAGACCGAATACATGTGCGTTGGAGGACAACAGCAGGACTTGAAACTGGCCACAGGACACACCATCAAACACTGTGCCCGTTATAAGTATTTGGGAACGAGAATATCTAGGGACGGAACACTGGAAGAAGCAATATTCGAGAGGAATATCCAAGGAAGAAAAGCGATTGCAATGCTTAATAGTATACTATGGGACAAAAACATAACCATTGAAAATAAGAAGAGAATTTACAACTCAATAGTGAAAAGTATAATAACTTACAGCTCCCAGGTGTGGCCATTAAAGGAAAGAACAGAAAAAATACTAAAAGCTACAGAAATGGATTTCTGGAGACGAGCAGCCAGAAAATACCGCATACCAAATGACACGATAAGGGGAGCTTTAGAAATAAAGCACGATATAGTGGACGAAATCAGAACCCAACAGTTGGTATGGTACGGACATGTACAGAGAATGTCACAAGACCGACTACCTAAAAAGATTTTAAATTGGAACCCTCATGGAAAAAGAAAGCGAGGAAGACCACGCCAAAGCTGGAGAGAGATCTGGAGGAGGAGGGATGGAGAAACCGGGAGGAGTGGAAATTAGGCATCGGAAGACGGAAGACGTTATAAAACCGATTGATATATATATATATATATATATATATATATATATATATATATATATATATATATATATATATAAATATATATATATATATAAATATATATATATATATATATATATATATATATATATATATATATATATATATATATATATTATATATATACATTCCACCTTCCGAGAAAACCTCTATTGTAATATATATATATATATATATATATATATATATATATATATATATATATATATATATATATATATATATATATATATTACAATAGAGGTTTTCTCGGATGGTGGAATGTATATATATATATATATATATATATATATATATATATATATATATATATATATATATATATATATATATAATTATTGAACTGTTTTGGATATAATACTATAGGTTTATTTTTAAGGTAACAATTGCTCAAAATGTATACCGCTAACAGCGAGGCAATGACCCAATCTGTCATAAACAGCCGGAAACAGAGTTTTGCCAAGAATCCGGGGTGATCTGTGCTACTGCATATTGAATTCTTTGTTGTAAATCTTTTACAGTTTCAGGTCGACTTCGGTAAACCTTGGTTTTCAAATGATTCCATGAAAAACAAATCGAGGCATTTCTACAGCACCTCTCCTGCCTATCCATCGATTAGGAAAAATCGCATCCAAATATCTACGAACATTGATATCATAGTGAGGAGGTGCTCCGTCTATTTGTAACCACAGATTAGGGGTATCCAAATTATTTTCATCAAGAAAAAGACCTGCATAAGATTTCTATCGAAAACCAAGACCAAAGATATGACGTCCACAAATCCCTGCCCACACGTTTATCTTTTATGGTCTTTGAGAATGACTGTCGATTATCCAGTGGGGATTCTCAGTAGACCAGTACCGGCAGTTATGCCTGTTAACTCTCCCCAATCATTTTTTGACGGGTTAAGTCGTTACCTGACAGTAAATATTTAACACAAGCCAGCTTAATCCTTTATTTCAAATATCAATAATTCCAAAACAGTTCAATTTAGACATATAGTATATTAGACAAATAATATCTAGAATTTTTAGTAAGACTCAAAAATTAAATAATATACACGGCTTTCCATTTTAAAAAATTTAAGATGGCGTAATTTCTTCCAACTGACAGTTCAAAACATTTTATTGTCAACGTCAATTTTTTTGATTTATTACATAACAAAAAAAAATCGTTTTTTAAAATAATCATCCTAATGCTGATGTTTTGTTTTCTTTAACATACTTAACTCACAAAATTTCTTTATTTCATTGAGCGAACTAAAGATGTTATCAGTTGTATTTTCATTCATATTAAAAAAAAAAGTTCAATTGTTTCAAATGCTTTTATCTCCTCCTGGCGAGAAAATTTCTATATATATATATATATATATATATATATATATATATATATATATATATATCAATCGGTTTTATAACGTCTTCCATCTTCCGATGCCTAATTTCCACTCCTCCCGGTTTCTCCATCCTTCCTCCTCCAGATCTCTTTCTAGTACTTCCTTGTTGATTCCTGCTCTCCAGCTTTGGCGTGGTCTTCCTCGCTTTCTTTTTCCATGAGGGTTCCAATTTAAAATCTTTTTAGGTAGTCGGTGTTGTGACATTCTCTATACATGTCCGTACCATACCAACTGTTGGGTTCTGATTTCGTCCACTATATCGGGCTTTATTTCTAAAGCTCGTCTTATCGTGTCATTTGGTATGCGGTCTTTTCTGGATTTTCTGGCTGCTCGTCTCTAGAAATCCATTTCTGTAGCTTTTAGTATTTTTTTCTGTTCTTTCCTTTAATGGCCACACCTGGGAGCTGTAAGTTATTATACTTTTCACTATTGAGTTGTAAATTCTCTTCTTATTTTCAATGGTTATGTTTTTGTCCCATAGTATACTATTAAGCATTGCAATCGCTTTTCTTCCTTGGATATTCCTCTGGAATATTGCTTCTTCCAGTGTTCCGTCCCTAGATATTCTCGTTCCCAAATACTTATAACTGACACAGTGTTTGATGATGTGTCCTGTGGCCAGTTTCAAGTCCTGCTTTTGTCCTCCGACGCACATGTACTCGGTCTTTTTAATATTGACTTCTAGGCCCCATTTTTCATATTCCTCCATAAGTTTTCGTGTCATGTTTTTCCATATCATCGATGTCCTGAGCGACTACTACCTGGTCATCTGCGAATGATAGCGTGTACAATGTAGTATCGTCATCCAGTGGTAATCCCATACTGCTGCATTTCCTTTTCCAGTTCTTCAGTGCACTCTCCAAATAGATTTTAAATAGCATTGGGGATATACAGCAGCCCTGTTTGAGACCCTTTGTCACCGGGAACCCTGTTGTTATACCATATTTGGTTTTCACACTACTTCTTGCGTCTTGATATAAGGATTTTACGGCTTAAATTATTTCGGTACTTACATTACTCTGTTGTAGTGTTTCCCACAATCTCATTAGGGGCACGCTGTCGTAGGCCTTTTTTAAATCAACAAACAAGACATGGACTTCCTGATCAAATGCGGTTTTCTTTTCTAGCATTTGTGTCAGTGAGAAGAGATGGTCTATTGTGGATCTTCCTGCTCTAAAGCCTGCCTGTTTTTCAGCTTCTACGTCCGAGTATTCCGTTTCTATTCTATTTTTAAGTATTTTTCCGTATGTTCTGCTAATAGATCCTGTAACCGTTATTCCCCTATAGTTATCGCAATTATTTTTGTCTCCTTTCTTATGAATTGTTGATATGTATGATATTGTCCATTCCTCGGGTACTTCTGATGTGTTAATGCATCTTTGGAATAAGTTCCTCAAAGCGCTAAATAGCCTTTCAGTTCCGTATTTTACTATCTCTCCTGGGATGTTTCCTGGTCCTGGAGCTCTACCATTTTTTAGCGTTTTACATACTTCTTTAACTTCTGATGTTGTTATCCTTATTGGGGATCCTCGTATAACTATATTTGGGTTTCCATGTTGGGTACTTTTGAACTCTGGTCTATCTTCTGTTAGCATATTTGTAAAATATTGGTTCCATTTTTCTGGTGGTATTGGTGAGAAGATTTCTCTTTTCCGCTCTATTCTCATATTTTTAAGAAGTCTCCAGCTTTCTGTGCTTTTTCTTCCTCCTATGTAAGTGTTGAGTCTTAAGCATGTCTTTTCCTATTGGTTGTTCTTTTTGTCACTAATCATTTTGCTTACTCTAGCTTGGGATTCTTTGTATTTTACTTTGCCGTAAGAAAAAAGAGAGAGAGAAAATTTCTCCTTGGGAAATTCTTCATCAGTGCCACTCTCATTAGATTTGTCTTGAAACTCATCTTGTTTACCAACACTAGCTATAATCTCTTCGACTGTAGGAATTTCGCTGATAATAAGGCCGTCATCAAGATTCATAAAATCATTCATAGATATCAGATCATTTGCATTACCCAATTCGAAACATTTGTTAAATGACTGTTCAACAGCTTAGAGCGCCTGTTGTTCACCGATAATTTTGTCTTTTAATTGCGCTAATGGAATTTCATCTTCTTCATCATACAAGATTCTTTTTCCAAAACCGGCTTTTCTAAAACAATTGTAGATTGTTGCTTAGGTGCCGTCGACATTCCATGCTGTGGCTACAATGTTAACACAATCAAAATGATCAATTTTGAGTATAGGAGAATGGCTGTCGAAATCGTCCAAAATTTTTTCAAAAATTCTGCGTCTATAATGAAATTTAAAGCCCTTAATAATGCCCTGATTGAGAGGCTGTAGTTTGGTAGTCATATTTGGTGGAAAAAATCACAACTTAATTTCTTTTAATTTCTGGCCTATCTTAGGATGCGCAGGACAGTTATTAACAATGAACAATACTTTTCGATTTTGATGTAAAAAATAATTGTCCAGTTCCATAAATCACATTTCGAAAAGATCATCGGTCACCCACGCCCTTTTGCTATTTTTATAAGTAACCGGTTGACTCCTGGAAAACAACGCGGCTCGGCCTTGTTTCTATTATAAAAACTTTTAATTTATCAGTACCTGTCATGTTTTCCGCCAGTAAACAGGTCACCCTTTTCTTGCTTAAGTTGCCAAGACAATTTTCATTTTTGAAAGCCAGCGTTTTATCTGGTAAGCATTTAAAAAATAGACCAGTTTCTTCTACGTTAAAGACGTCGTTTTCATTATATACCAGGTGTACAAGTATGAAATGCGGATTTTTTTTCTAAAAAAACAGATGTTAAATTCGGAAGACTGATAAAAAGTGGTTTATTCAAAGTATGCTTCATCGCTTGTTATACATTTTTCCCATCTTTCGGGCAATTTGTGAATACCACGCCAGTAAAAACCTTCCCTTTTTGCTGCGAACCATTCATCGAGCCATTTTTTCACATCTTCGTACGAACCAAAGCGCTGCTCAGCAAGTGCGTGACCCATCGATGCAAACAAGTGGTAATTGGAAGGAGCCAAGTCTGGTGAGTAAGCCGCATGGGGTAGAACTTCCCAGCTGAGTGCTTCCAACGTGTCACGAACTGGTTTTGCCGTATGTGATGAAGCATTGTCATGAAGAAAAATGACTTTGTGTTGCCTCTTTCGGTATTCTGGCCTTTTTTCAAGCAGCGAACTGTTCAAATCGGTCAATTGTTGTTGGTAACGTTTAGTATTAACCGTTTCTCCAGGTTTTAACAGCTCATGTGTTTGGTGGGACTAGAGGGGCGCTGCCAAAGCGATTCTGTCTTGCGGTCGATGTGGATGGTGCGCCTGGGTCTACCCATTTTTTGCGCTTGGGATTCTCAAAATAAATCCACTTTTCATCCCCTGTTACTATACAATGCAAAAACGACTTTCTTTTGTACCGAGCGAGCAAAATATCACACGTGTTTTTGCGCTTTTCCATTTGCGTGTCGTTCAACTCATGTGGTACCCATCAACCGGCTTCTGAATCTTTCCCATCTCTCGTAACCGATTGGAAAACAGCTTGTTGACTAACGCCCAATTGCTCGGCGAGTTGTTTTTTGTGTTTGCGAATCATCTTAGTTCAACAGTGCTGCAATTCCACATCTTCGTATTTTTTTTTTGGCGGTTTTCACGTTCCTTGTCTGCAACATCGAAGTCATCACTTTTGAAACGCCGAAAACATGGTTCATACTTATCTTGCGATGGAGCTTCTTCACCATAAGCTTCTCGAAGTAATCGGTATGATTCAACAGCAATTTTCTTCAAATGAAAACAAAAAATTAATGCTGTCCGCGAATGCTCTTTGTTCGGTATAAATTTCGACATAGTGAACACAACAACCCTATGCACACACTTTTCCAATTTATCACTCGTGCGCGTCTGACACTTGTTGATGACACAACAAAATGACGCAGTGTCAAATTTTTATAGCACAAACTGCATTGGTGCACCATCTGTTGTCTGAAATCCGCAGTTCATACTTGTACACCTGATAAAACTAATAGAGCCGGCAGAGTCTCATCGATCCAAGTTCGGTATAAATTTCGACATATTGAACACAACACTATGCACACACTTTTTCCAATTTATCACTCGTGCGCGTCTGACACTTGTGGCGCAGTGTCAAATCTTTATAGCACAAACTGCATTGGTGCACCATCTGTTGTCTGAAATCCGCAATTCATACTTGTACACCTGGTAAAGCTAATAGAGCCGGCAGAGTCTCATCGATCCAAGCATCACACATTGTTTCATCAACAGCAGCAGTTTCTTTTTTTGCACTGTGCCATACCTAACAAAAACAATTGTTGCAACAAATAACCAGCTAAATTAAGAAATCTGTCGAATTATTTTTTATTATCTTAAGATAAAACATACATAAAGTTTTAAAAAATCCAATATTTCGAAAAATACTTTGGGCGAAATTTACGAAATTTTCTTTTGTGTTGACAAAAGGCAATTTTTTTTTTTGAATTAAACATCATACTTCATCACTTTTATATTTTCATGGCGACACAGTATTTTTGACAAAGAAAAACACAAATCAGGTGTCGCTAGTAAACATTCAAAGTTCAGATATTTAATCTTTAATCATGTTTCAAAGTTCAGGCTTAGCATAAAAATGTCTGCACATCGGGCGGGGAAATTCTGACACATAATATTTTAGAAAAATGAGGTTGATAAATAATTTAATTCGAAATTTACTTTGAAAAACATAAATAAATCTTAATTGCTTACTTTTGTAACTCTGAATCCTAATAAAGTTCTACATCTTCCTCTCTTTCTTCTTTCTTGTAGTTGTACCTACATCTTCAGTTTTGGGAGTCTTCTGTGTGTCTGTGGGTGTCAATTGTTTTCAATTCCGATTTTTTTCTTGTATAGCGTCATTTCTTACTCGCTCAATTCTGAACATTTTTCGCGATCTTTCTAAGGCATCCATTTTTAGATTTTTTTCTATGAGTTTTCAAGTTTCATAGAATAGAGTTTGAATACTGTTTCATAAATATAAAATTTTGATTTTTTACTTATTTTCTTACCTTAAAGACTGCTGTTAAGGCAGATATGACTTCTTGGCACTCTTCTAAGTGATCAATCGGAGTAGATATTTACTATAAAAAACAACAATAAACGTGACTGTTTTTTGGAAAGTAAACTTAACCAGGTGTAATAACTATCTAAAGTACCATTTTAAAACGCTTTTAGTAAATGTGAGATCAATGATTTTTGAATAATGATTATATTCTCCTGTCCTTTTCTAATTATTTTTGTCAAGTTAGAATGCTTTTTAATAACCAAATTGCAGTTACGAGTTTCCGTTGTTTGTAACGTCGCACTCTCGATTGAATTGTTTTAAAGTTTTTATTATTTGAGAGTTATTCATTTAATAATAACAGTTTGTTAAAGGTGACTAAGAGAAAATGACCGCGTGCGCGACATAATTTTTTATAGAAGGCCTAGTCTCTCGGAAACTATTGACATTTTCGTATTATATTTATAGTTCTACACTTCAAATCATTAGGCCTATATTATCAAATACTTAAAGGGTTCAAAACCGGGTTGCCAGGTAGTAAATATATAGGTAAAAAAATAGATCCAATATGATTGCAGGTGCAAGGGAGGGTGGTATACAAAGCAGGTAAAATAAAAATACGTTTATCATAATACCTGGTAATTATGCACCAAACCTTAATAGTGTCGTTTATTGCCCCATTGAAAAAGCAAAAAGGCAGGATCTTATATCTTAGGATTTACTTTACTGAGGGGTAAGCAGGTTGAAGTGGAGCTGGGCGGGTCACATCGCAAGACTCTCTGATGGACCCTTAAAGTTATCAACTGGAGGCCCTGGAATGAGAAAAGGATTAGAGGATGCCCGCAAACCCGATGGTCTAGTGGATTAGTGGGATACAACTATCATTAAGCCCTTATTTTTGATTTAACTTGATGCAAAATATGTTCAATTGGATTAAACACACAATAATACGGAGGAAACCGCAAAATAGTGTGTCCCATTTTCTCAGCCATACTATCACAAACATATTTCTTTTTCAATTTATAGTCTTTTAAAACTTCCGAAAGATCACTTTACGCAGTTTATCTAAATAAAACCCAAAACGGAAGAAGATGGGCGTACTTAGGATAGGCTTATGCCCGACGATGGACTGCATAGCTGATGATAATGATGGTTGTTTCGTCCATGAGTTTCCGTTGTTTACAACGTCGCACTCTCGTTTGAATTTTTTTAAAGTTTTTATTATTTGAAAGTTATTCATTTAATAATAATAATTTGTTAAAGGTGACTAAGAGAAAATGAACGCGTGAGCAACATAATTTTTGATAGAATGCCTAGTCTCTCGGAAACTATTGACATTTTCGATTATATTTATAGTTCCAAACTTCAAATCAATATATTGCGCAACTAATTTCATATTAGTATTGTTTCATCGGACGTCTAATAAACTAGCAATGAATACAGAGAGATTCTATAAGGACCTTTATGAGAGTAAAATAGAACCACCACCAGGCAAAAAGCGAGTCAGTTCGAATGGAGGATCTGAAGATGTTCTCAACATTACAAAATATGAAATACAAGAGTTTTTAAATAAAATGGCAAGAGGAAGAGCAGCAGGTGAAGACCGCATACTTGTCGAAATGTTACAACAGGGCGGAGAGCCCATATTGCGAATGCTAGATACATTGTATAATAAGTGTCTCAAAAGTCATGGAAAAGGCTGTCAATCAGCATCTTCTAAAATACCTTGAAGGATTCAACATTATTAGCGATCACCAATATGGCTTTCGTAAACATAGATCAACAGGAGATCTTCTGACTTATGTAACACATGTTTGGAACAACGCAATTGAACACTTCGGAGAATCTCGAGCGGTTGCTCTTGACATATCCAAGGCATTCGACCGTGTTTGGTACGATGAACTGTTGGCTAAGCTACCCTCTTATGGTATGTCTGAAAAGTTCTGTTTGTGGTTCTCATGTTTCCTCAGAGACCGTTCTTTACTGTTAACGCCGGCGTGCCCCAAGGCTCTATACTGTCTCCTACTCTCTTTCTCATTTACATTAACGATCTGCTGGAAAAGACCGGGAATCCAATCTACAGCTTTGCAGATGACGTACGCTTATCTCTTCATTTACTTTGAACGCTCGGACATCGGCTGCTCAGGCGAATATCCGCAGACGGCAGGAAGTCATTCAACTTAACAAGTACCTGGAAGAAATTCTATCTTGGGGTGACAGTAACCAAGTGGAATTTAACGCTACAAAAAAAACCCAGGCGGCAGTTTTTTTTTATCTAAAAAAGTTAACGTTGCTGAACCCGACATAGTTATGTCGGGGCACTCTATTCCCCTAGCATCGTCACTCAATTTGTTGGGCGTTAATTTGGGAGCAAATATGTCCTGGCATGAACATGTTGCAAGCTCCCAAACATACACTGCATTTGTTGGATTCTGTTCAGAGAAGGGCTGTTCGTCTGATTGGAGATCCAAAACTGACCGGCGGCCTTGATTCGCTGGAACATCGAAGAACTGTTGGCGACTTGAGTCTATTCTACGAGTATTTTCATGGAGAGTGTTCGAAGGATGTAGCCCGCTTAATTCCTCCCAGAGCGGTGCATGTTAGAAGTACACGTCGCGCTGATACTTCACATCCGTATGAGGTTCAGCTTGTTACTCCTCGTATAACGCTTTTCAAGCAGTCTTTTATGTGGAGAACATCATCTCTTTGGAATGGCTTACCCAGGACTGTGTTTCCCACTGAGTACAATTTACAGCGATTCAAGAACAACGTGAATCGCTTTTTCCGCACACGCGTCGCTCCTGTAGCACTTTAGGGACTTCCCTGCAGCACGTGTGCTAGACCTATAAAAACAAAATGTGCGATGTACCTCGAGACTGGGATAACGCTGAGGTGGTCGTGCTCTTCAAAAAAGGATATAAGTCTAAATTAATCAACTATAGACCAATCAGCCTAATGTCCATAATGTACAAGTTATTTATGAAAATAATAACTGCGATACTCACAAAGAGAACAAGCCGGATTTAGAAAAAGCTTTAGTATACTGGTCCACCTTCAAGTATTAAGAACCTTAATAGAAAACTCAAACGAGTATAATTTTAAGATTTGGGTGGCCTTTGTGGATTACGAAAAAGCTTTTGACTCCTTTAAAATCTGGGCAACATTAAATAGTCTACGTAACTGTAGAATTGACAGTAGATACTCGAAGATTATTCAAAATATATATAAAAATGCAACATTTCAGATAGTATTAAAAGAAAACACCAATGAGGTAGAAAAGAAAATATGGATACGTCAAGGGGATACCGATGTTCCAGCGAATCAAGGCCGCCTGTCAGTTCCGGGTCTCCAATCAGACGAACAGCTCTTCTCTCAATAGAATCCAACAAATGCAGTGTATGTTTGGGAGTGGAGCTCTAAACATGGAAGCAGTATTCCATAGTTGGTGGAATTTGAGCTTTGTAAAGAATTAACAGTTTTTGTGGAGTGTAAAGCTTTCTGGTTCGAAATAATATTCCCAACTTTTGAGAAGCTCTCCTTGCTATACCTGCAACATGCTCATGCCAGGACATATTTGCTCCCAAATTAGAGGAATGGAGTGCCCCGGCATAACTATGTCGGGTTCAGCAACGTTAACTTTTTTAGAGAAAATTGCCGCCTGGGTTTCTGTAGCGTTAAATTTCCACTTGGTTACTGTCACCCCAAGATAGAATTTCTTCCAGGTCTGTCTGTTAAGTTGAATGACGTCCTGCTGTCTGCGGATATTCGTCTGAGTAGCCGATGTCCGAGCGTTCAAAGTGAATGAAGAGATAAGTGTACTGTCATCTGCAAAGCTGTAGATCAGATTCTCGGTCTTTTCCAGCAGATCGTTAATATAAATGAGAAAGAGAGTAGCAGACAGTATGGAGCCTTGGGGTACACCGGCGTTGATAGTGAAGGTGTTAGAAAGAAATCCGTCGACTGCCACTCGTAAAGAACGCTCTCTGAGGAAACATGAGAGCCACAAACAGAACTTTGCCTTGGATATGTCAAGAGCAACCGCTCGAGATTCTCCAAAGTGTTTAATTGCGTTGGTCCAAATGTGTGTTACATAAGTCAGAAGATCTCCTGTTGATCTAATTTTACGAAAGCCATATTGGTGATCGCTAATAATGTTGAATCCGTCAAGATATTTTAGAAGATGCTGATTGATAGCCTTTTTCATGACTTTCGATATTATTGAAAGCAGTGCAATTGGTCGGTAGCTATTTGGCAAGGTCTTCTTGCCTTTTTTTAGGTATCGGCTAAACTGTGGCACATTTCCAGCAAGAAGGAAATATTCCCTTTCTGTAGGATAGGTTGAAAAGTTTACAGAAAACTGATGTTAGTTCCCTCGCACAGTTTTTGAGAACTATGGCCGGTATACCGTCAGCGCCAGAAGCCTTTTTGGTGTCTAGCTTCATCAAAATACATTTTATGATACACTGTCTAAAGACAATATCGGGCATCCTTGACTGCACTATGGGAATAGTAGGTGGTGTTTTTCCTTGGAAATCGACAGTAGAATGTGAAGCAAAGAATTCAGCCAACAAGTTCGCTTTCTCAACAGGTGTCGTTGCAATAGAATTATCTGGCCGTGTGAGTGGTGGTATGGTGGATTTGGTGAAATTTTGACTAACTGCCTTAGCGACTGACCAAAAGAACCTGGAATTGTTGAGTCAAGTGAGAAGTTTGTTTCTAACCCCGTTGATTGTGTGCATTCTTGGTTTCGTCGATAATTTCTTTGTATCTGTTCCTGGCACGAAGAAAGGTGGCAACGATTTATGGTTTTAGGATTTTCACGCCATTGTCGGTATGCAAGATGTTTAGAAGCAACAGCTTCTTTGCATTTTCGGACAAACCAAGGCTTTCCGTTGGAAGGGCATTTCTTTGAAAAAGGGATGTAAACCTCCATACCGGCCAAAATAACATCGGAAACCTCCCTGGCGCAGTCAAATGGGTCGTCGGATCGAAAATAAACGTTGAAATAAAAAACAAATACAGAGGGAAAGCTACAAGAAACCGAGAAAAAAATTATGAAAAAAAAAGTTTATTCATTTTATTCTAAATATGGTATTACTGGTATAAATAAACTAAAATTAATTATATTAAATTTAAATTATTTCCCAAAAAAAACATTTATCCTGGAACTATTCTGCCGAAAAATTATATTATTAATTTAAATTTATATGACCTAATTTTTTTTAAATATTGTTTGTCAGAATTTCTCCGCCCACCATGTATGAACATGTCAGCCAGGATATAATCACGTTACTATAAATTACTGACGTTTTCTTATATATACCTTAATATTGATTTGTTACTACGTTTAAACGGATAATCTAGTGTTTCGGTAATCCTACCTATACATATATAATGCTAACAGCAAAAAACTATATTTTACTTAAAAAATGTAAAGATAATGCTCAATTAATCGATTTTGAATTGATAGAAGAGAAACATCTACCTCTAAAGGAAGGAGGTAAGTATAGCATTTTATTTGAAACCAAAAAAAAAAACACTTTGCAGATAACAATTTAACAAGCATAAGCTTTTCAAATTTTCGTACCATTTTCTTTTAATTTCCAATTTTTAGTGTTCCATACGGAATACGGACAGGCAGACGGACAGACACTTCAGTGTCTGTCCGTCTGTCCGTCTGCCTGTCTGTTTGTCTGTCCGAATGTTTGTCACACCCGATTTTCTCCGAAACTATTTGACATAGAAAGTTGAAATTTGGTACTAATATAGGAATTGATAGCCTCATTAGAGCCGTGTAGTTTTGAAAAATAAATTTTGACTTAAGGGGTTAGTTTTGGGGGGTGAAATCGGAAGTGAAAAAAAAAATTTTTACTAGGTCATCGAGTGGGGTGTCAAATGAAAGCTTGTAAAAACACAAATAAAAAATATATATACAATGTAATACTTGCGCACACTTTGTATTATTTTTAAAAAATCGCCAAAAATCGCTGTCCACCCCCCTTATCTCGAAAAGTGCTGATCAAAAAATGTTGAAAAAATTCTCGAATATTCTCTATGGGGTGTAGATTGAACGAAAATTATCACGAGTGCATTACCTTTAATATTTTATCTGGTATATAAAAAAAACAAAAATTTCAAGATCATCAGTTTTCAGTAAAGCTTGGAAACAAACTTTGTTGAAAACTCATTTGGGGTATGTTTTGTGAAGTCACTGATCATTTTATACCTCCGTAACAAAATTTTTTATTTTAAGTGCAATTAACGTACGGAGCACTAATTGCGCAAGTTCAACTTGCACTTGACCGGTTATTATACATACAATTTATGAAAATTCTTCTTCCTATCAGTTCTTATAGCCTACGATTCAATATTGACCAAGGGGGCAGGCTTGGGTTTTTTTTGTATATTATAATGACAACATTAAAAATGTGTAAAATATATACTTTTTAAAATCTGCCATTTTTGTGCGGTTGTTTACACGTTACTTTTTAGTGTTCCGTAGCAAAATTTAAAAACGCAATAATTCGGTATCTGTCTGTCTGTCACAGCCGATTTTCCCCGAAAATATTTATCATAGAAAGTTGAAATTTGTTACAAATATAAGATTCGACGCAGCCGTGTAGTTTTAAAAGTAAAATCTTACCTTAAGGGGTTTGTTATGGGGGGTGAAATAGGAAGTGGAAAAAAAAAATTTTTTTTTCAAGATCATCAAGGGGAGTGTCAAATGGAAGTTTATGTGAACGTTCAAAAATATGTGAGTTGTAATCCTCGCATAAACTGTCTCTCAGAGTATTAATCAAAAAATTTCAAAAGAGTTCCGGAATATTTTGATGTAGATTGAATAAAAATTATCACGAGTGCATTACCTTTGATAATACTAAAAAATTCACCGACATCTCGAATAGTGATTCGTATTAGGTACATCTAGTATACAAAAAAAAAGTTGTTATGTCGACATCACATCTCAAAATCTAGAAAACTAGTAATTTGTTTTATTTACTCCTCATATCACTAGTTAGTCATAAAAATATTACTTTTTCGGGTATAAATGTGATCAAAACATTTAGATTAGTGTTAAATATACAAAATGCCAAGCATTTGTGTTAATTCGCCTAGTTTGTTTTGTTACGTTTGTGGTAAATTTGCTCCTAAAAGTAAAAATAAGTCAATTTCTCCGCTGCTTGAAAAGTGTTATCAAGCTTATTTTAAGACCGCAATTAAAATCGAGATAAATCGTGGGTGCCCCTAGTGTACTGTTTGAAATGTTATTAATTTGACAGGTTGATACAATGGTACTACAAAAAAAAATGCTTTATAGAGTACCAATGCAGTGGCGCGAACCCAAGAACCACACAGACGATTATTACTTCAGTTTGACAAGTGTGAAGGGTTTTTCTAAAAAAAACAAAAAGTTCCGTGAAATATGTTAGTGTACCAGCAGTGTCAATGCCGCTACCTCATTCTCCTGAAATTCCTGTACCGAAACAACCTTTAAGTCCATCAAGTTCATCGAGTTCTATAAAAAAAAATGCGCGTAGCAGTGCAGTGGCGTGAACCTAAGGACCACACAGACCATTATTACTTCTGTTTGACAAGTGTGAAGAGTATTTCTGAAAAAAACAAAAAGTTCCGTGAAATATGTTAGGGTATCATCAGTGTCAATGCCGCTACCTCATTCTCCTGAAATTCCTGTACCGAAACGACCTTTGGGTCCATCAAGTTCATCGAGTTCTATAAAAAAATGTCTTTTGGCGTAGCAGTGCAGTGGCGTGAACCTAAGAACCACACAGACGATTATTATTTCTGTTTGACAAGTGTGAAGAGTTTTTCTGAAAAAAACAAAAAATTCCGTGAAATATGTTAGCCTATCATTAGTGTCAATGCCGCTACCTCATTCTCCTGAAATTCCTGTACCGAAACGACCTTTGAGCCCATCAAGTTCATCGAGTTCTATAAAAGAAATGCCTTTTGGCGTATCAGTGCAGTGGCGTTAACCCAAGAACCACACAGACGATTATTACTTCTGTTTGACAAGGGTGAAGGGTTTTTCTAAAAAAACAAAAAGTTCCGTCAAATATGTTAATATGCCATCAGTGTGAATGCCGCTACCTCATTCTCCTGAAATTCTTCAAAAAACACCAAGTTCCGTGAAATATGTTAGTGTACTATCAGTGTCAATGCCACTACCTCATTCCCCTGAAATTCCTGTACCGAAACGACCTTTGAGCCCATCAAGTTCATCGAGTTCTATAAAACAATGCCTTTTGGCGTACCAGTGCAGTGGCGTGAACACAAGAACCACACAGACGATTATTGCTTCTGTTTGACAAGTGTGAAGGGTTTTTCTGAAAAAAAAAAAAAAAGTTCCGTGAAATATGTTAGTGTACCATCAGTGTCAATGCCGCTACCTCCTTCTCCTGAAATTTCTGTATCGAAACGACCTTTGAGCCCATCAAGTTCATCGAGTTCTATAAAAGAAATGACTTTTGGCATACCAGTTCTATAAAAAAATGCCTTTTGGCGTACCAGTGTAGTGGCGTGAACCCAAGAACCACACAGACGATTATTACTTCTATTTGACAAGTGTGAAGGGTTTTTCTGAAAAAAACAAAGAGTTCCGTGAAATATGTTAGTGTACCATCAGTGTCAATGCCGCTACCTCCTTCTCCTGAAATTTCTGTATCGAAACGACCTTTGAGCCCATCAAGTTCATCGAGTTCTATAAAAAAAAAAAATGCCTTTTGGCGTACTAGTGCAGTGGCGTGAACCCAAGAACCACACAGACGATTATTGCTTCTGTTTGATAAGTGTGAAGGGTTTTTCTGAAAAACAAAAAAAGTTCCGTGAAATATGTTAGTGTACCATCAGTGTCAATGCCGCTACCTCATTCTCCTGAAATTCTTGTACCGAAACGACCTTTGAACCCATCAAGTTCATCGAGTTCTATAAGAAAATGCCTTTTGCCGTACCAGTGCAGCGGCGTGAACCCAGAACCACACAGACGATCTTTACTTCTGTTTGACAAGTGTGAAGGGTTTTTCCTGAAAAAAACAAAAAGTTTCGTGAAATATGTTAGTGTACCATCAGTGTCAATGCCGCTACCTCATTCTCCTGAAATTCCTGTAACGAAACGACCTTTGAACCCATCAAGTTCTATAAAAAAAATGCCTTTTGGCGTACCAGTGTAGTGGCGTGAACCCAGAACCACACAGACGATCTTTACTTCTGTTTGACAAGTGTGAAGGGTTTTTCTGAACAAACAAAAAGTTTCGTGAAATATGTATCAATGGCGCTACCTCATTCTCCTGAAATTCCTGTACCGAAACGACCTTTGAGCCCATCAAGTTCATCGCGTTCTATAAAAAAAATGCCTTTTGGCGTACCAGTGTAGTGGCGTGAACCCAAGAACCACATAGACGGTTATTACTTCTGTTTGACAAGTGTGAAGAGTTTTTCTGAAAAAACAAAAAGTTCTGTAAAATATGTTAGTGTACCATCAGTGTCAATGCCACTCACACACATCAAGTTCATCGAGTTCTATAAAAGAAAAAAAACGAGCCCATAATGGAGAGCTATTTCAAGATCCAACTTACTTGCATTACAACCACATTTGATTAGTCAATCAGAACTAAACGATCTTGTTAGAGATTTAGAATTGACGAGAGAAAAACCTGAAATATTAGAATCGAGATTAAAACAGTGGAATCTTTTACAGACTGACGTTAAAATTACAGCTTATTGAAATCGTCACAGTCCCATAACTACCTTTTATTCAAAAGGGGATAGTTTAGATTTTTGTAATGATATTGATGGTTTAATGTGGCCACTAGTCCACCATTATTCGCCAGAAGAGTAGAGATTATTTATTGACGAATCAAAACAAAGTCTAAAGGAAGTTTTACTGCATAATAGCAACATATTTCCATCTTTGCCTGTAACGTACGGGGCTCATTTAAAAGAAACCTGTGACATTTTAAAACTTATTTTAGAAAAAAATCAAATACCCAACGTTCAAATGGCAAATATATGCAGATTTAAAAGTAGTGGCTTTGATTTTAGAATTACAAACCTGCTATATGAAATATTGTTGTTTCTTATGTAAATAGGATCAGAGCATGTTCAGAACATTAGTAAAACAAAACTGACCTTTAAGAAGTGGGTACGTTCTTGGTCAGAAAAATATTAAAAACGAACCATTAGTATCACCTGAGAAAATCATTTTACCAACATTGCACATCAAACTTGGTTTAATCAAGAATTTTTTCAAAGCATTACGTAAGGATGGACCTGGATTTGAGATCCTCAAAAATAAATTTCCTGGGCACAATTAGGATGTGCTTTGTGAAGTCTCTGATCATTTTATAGCTTTGTAACAAAATTTTTTAAAAACAATCACTGTACGAAACACTAATTGCGCAAGTCCAACTGGCACTTGGCCGGTTTTTAGTATTCCGTACGGAACACTTATGGAGTCACTTCAGTGTCTGTCTGTCTATCTGTCTGTCACACTCGATTTTATCCGAAACTATTTAAGGTAGAAAGTTGAAATTTGGTACAAATATATAGGAATTGGTGGCGGCCCAATCAGAGCCGTATAGTTTTAAAAGTTAAATTTTGACGTAAGGGGTTATTGAGGGGTGAGATCGGAAGTAAAAAAAAAAATTTTTACCAGTTCGTCGAGTAGGGAGTCAAATGAAAGCTTGTGAAAACACCAGTTCTAGAATATATGTGATACACTTTTCTTTGTATTATTTTAAAAAAATTGCCAAAAATATCTGTTTCCCCACCATATCTCAAAAAGTACTGATCAAAAAAATTTTGAAAACGTTCTTGAATAGTCTAAATCAGGGGTTCCCAAACTTTTTTTTACTGCAACTCCCTTTACAGGTTGCAGTTTTTATGCGACGCCCTTCTAAAAGAAGATACCTGTGTGGAGCTCTAGCACACAATAAAATTACTTTATTATTCAAAGAAAACTCCAAAGAATATAGAATCTTAATTATTATTTATTAAAAAACATAAAAAAACTACAAACAATACAATTAATGAGAAGGATCAGCTTGCTTTTTTGAGCATAACTTCTCAAACCGGGGCTGAAGTTTTGAAATTGCTACTCTTTTTTCTTTTTCTAAATTTATTTGTGACCTATACTTCGATTTGATTACTACAACTGCAGAAAAGCCAATTTCACACAAGTACGACGTAGCAAATGGTAAAAGAACCCTTAAAGTCGTAATACTGATAGTAGGATATTCTTGGAATGCATTGCTCCAAAATTAAAAGAGTTTTTCTTTATCGAATCGTAGTTTTAGGCTCGTATTATAAGATAGTTCTAACAGCTGTTCCTCCTCGACTGTTGAAAGTGTAGATGGTAGTGGGGTCGATTGGAATGGGCTTCTAATCCAGTCGTATTGATTACTACTATTCTCTGGAAAATATTTATTGAAATGGGTGCTTAATGTTGATAAGTGTTGGATAAATATCAATTGCAAACCTGGCTCCAGATTTTGAACAGATTTTTCTTTCATAAAGCCTTTCAAAATAGGAAAACAGTCAGTATTTTTTTGCTCCTCTTCTATTTTTCTTTTCCACACCAGTAACTTCTTTTGAAACGCTACAATTTTATCAGTCAGTTGCAGAATATGCGTTTCGTTTCCCTGCAATGATTTATTAAGGACATTTAATTTCCCAAATATGTCGCAAAGATACGCCAGTTTTATTAAGAAGTCAGTATTTTTAAACGTTTCCGTATCACCATTCGATTCTGTCAATAAATCCGTGTACAACTAATTTTTTAATTCGTGTACACGTGAGAGTACGTTACCTCTCGACAACCAACGAGAGTGACCGTAATAAAGTAAAGACGTATGCTAGGCATCCAAATCTTCACAAAGCTTACCTTCACGGGTCTTGTTTTTATGAAGTTCACCACTGATAATTATACCATCACAAAACTTAATTCAGGTGAAATATTTTTTGCAGCCATTGTATGTATGACGCAATGTGTTCTTTTTACATTTGGAGCCTTGGTTTTAATGGGAGCTCGAAGTCCTCCATACTGCCCTGACATCGCGCGAGTTCCATCCGTACACACACCGACATACTTCTCCCATTGAATGTTATTATCTTCCATGTATGAATCTATAATCTCAAACAAGTCACTATCCTTATCGGTATCATTAATACCGAAGTAAAACAATAGATGTTTTTAGAATTCCACTTATATTTATAAACCGTAACAATTGTTTCGACATACAATGTCTTCATCAGACGGATGATAACTTTAAACTAATTTTAAATTAGAACATATTAGCCCATATATACCTTTAGGAGTAGTAAATTACAAGATTAAATTATAAAAATAATAAACATTTAATATTATTGTACAAAAGAAGTGGGTAATACCTGTCATTTGTGGGTTTTCACACAATTAAAATAAAGATACCAATAAATAAGTTGTACCATACTTAAATGATGGATTAATAATGGGTTATTCCGGATAAAGGTTTAATAATGGGGAATTGTTTGTTTCTATTTGTTTGATTTAAGAGGAGATTTGAATTTTTGTATTTGTTTATTTCTAAGCTTTCTAAGTAATTTAATTTCTTGGATTTTTTGTCATAATGAAGTATTTTGAAATTATCGTCAAAGACGTGATTTGTTGAAATTAAATGTTCTGCATAATGGGATATGATATTTTGTTTGGTATAGCTTCTTTTGTGTTCGTTGATTCTTTTTTTTTTGAAAAGATCTGCCTGTTTGGCCTATATAAAATTTTGGACAAGAACCACAATTGAGTTTATAAATTCCCGATTTTGCTTTTTTGTTACTTTTATTTTTATTATTTTTTTATTATGTTAGAGAGTTTATTATTAGTTCTGAAAGCAATATTTAGACCTATTTTAGTTAATTCTTTAGAAATAAACTGTGTAATTTGTCCGGTGTAAGTGATAGTTTTATAACTTTCTTTATTCTTTTTTGGTTTAGGATATAACTTATTGATTGCTAGTTGATATGTTTTTTTATTAATCATTCTGTCTAAGATATCTGGTTGGTATCCATTGTTAACCGCTATTTGTTTTATTATATTCATTTCTATAGAATAATTCTCTTCTGACATAGGTACATGTAAAAGTCGATGGATGAATGAATTAAAAGCTGCCATTTTGTGTGAATATGGATGATTTGAGTTATTATGTATTACTGTATCTGTATGTGATGGTTTATGGTAAATTGAAAAATTGTGTTTATTATTAATATTTTTAATTGTTAAATCTAAGAAGTTAATTGTTTTTTTCTTGTTCAATTTCTATGGTAAATTTAATATTGGAATGGATAGTATTAATATGGTTGAGAAATTGTTGTAGTTGTCTATCTGTTCCAGAAAAACAAACTAATATATCGTCTACATACCTATGCCAGTATAGAAAATATTTACTAATTGGGTGTTTGAGAATTATGGATTCTAAATTATCCATGAAAATTTCGGCTAACAATGGACTTAACGGATTCCCCATTATTAAACCTTCCTTAGCCATATAAAATATGTCATTAAATTCAAAGTAATTTTGATCTAAACAAACTAATAGACAATCTAGGATTTCTTGTTTGATTATTATATTAATTCTATTTTTAGTGAGTAGACCTTCTACTAAACTTATTACTTCATTAGGTGGTATACTCGGAAATAAATTTTGGACGTCAAAAGATATAAGTTTAGCGTTTTTTTGGAATCTGTAAGTTTTGAATTTTATTGATAAGTTCGTAAGAATTAAGAATACTGTGTTGTGCTTGAAAGTTGCAATATTTTTGTATGATGTCTATTAGTTTGTTTGATAATTTAACAGAAGGGGCAGTAACAAAAGATACAACCGGTCTATAGGGAAATTATTCTTATGGAGTTTAATTAGTGAATATAATTTAGGGGCCTGCGGATTCATTAGTATTAGGTTTCTTTTTTCGAAATCATTAAAAAGTGAAAGGTCTTTAATAACATTTTTGGTAAGTTTTTGAAAATGTTCTGTTGGGTCAAATTTCAAAATGTTGAAATTATTGATATTAAGGAAATTGATTGTTTTTGAGATATACTGTTCTTTTGTTACCGCTACTATCGATTTACCTTTGTCTGCTCTAGTGAGAATGATGTCTTCACTTTCTATTTTCCGACTTATTTTTCTTGCGGTGTTGTATTCACTGGAAGATTGGTCTCTGCGTTGTTCTAGAGGTTGTGTTTTAATTTGTTTTGCTCAACCTCAACACAACCTCTAGAACAACGCAGAGACCAATCTTCCAGTGAATACAACACCGCAAGAAAAATAAGTCGGAAAATAGAAAGTGAAGACATCATTCTCACTAGAGCAGACAAAGGTAAATCGATAGTAGCGGGCGGGAGGTAACAAAAGAACAGTATATCTCAAAAACAATCAATTTCCTTAATATCATAATTTCAACATTTTGAAATTTGACCCAACAGAACATTTTCAAAAACTTACCAAAAATGTTATTAAAGACCTTTCACTTTTTAATGATTTCGAAAAAAGAAACCTAATACTAATGAATCCGCAGGCCCCTAAATTATATTCACTAATTAAACTCCATAAGAATAATTTCCCTATTAGACCGGTTGTATCTTTTGTTACTGCCCCTTCTGTTAAATTATCAAACAAACTAATAGACATCATACAAAAATATTGCAACTTTCAAGCACAACACAGTATTCTTAATTCTTACGAACTTATCAATAAAATTCAAAACTTACAGATTCCAAAAAACGCTAAACTTATATCTTTTGACGTCCAAAATTTATTTCCGAGTATACCACCTAATGAAGTAATAAGTTTAGTAGAAGGTCTACTCACTAAAAATAGAATTAATATAATAATCAAACAAGAAATCCTAGATTGTCTATTAGTTTGTTTAGATCAAAATTACTTTGAATTTAATGACATATTTTATATGGCTAAGGAAGGTTTAATAATGGGGAATCCGTTAAGTCCATTGTTAGCCGAAATTTTCATGGATAATTTAGAATCCATAATTCTCAAACACCCAATTAGTAAATATTTTCTATACTGGCATAGGTATGTAGACGATATATTAGTTTGTTTTTCTGGAAACAGATAGACAACTACAACAATTTCTCAACCATATTAATACTATCCATTCCAATATTAAATTTACCATAGAAATTGAACAAGAAAAAAACAATTAACTTCTTAGATTTAACAATTAAAAATATTAATAATAAACACAATTTTTCAATTTACCATAAACCATCACATACAGATACAGTAATACATAATAACTCAAATCATCCATATTCACACAAAATGGCAGCTTTTAATTCATTCATCCATCGACTTTTACATGTACCTATGTCAGAAGAGAATTATTCTATAGAAATGAATATAATAAAACAAATAGCGGTTAACAATGGATACCAACCAGATATCTTAGACAGAATGATTAATAAAAAAACATATCAACTAGCAATCAATAAGTTATATCCTAAACCAAAAAAGAATAAAGAAAGTTATAAAACTATCACTTACACCGGACAAATTACACAGTTTATTTCTAAAGAATTAACTAAAATAGGTCTAAATATTGCTTTCAGAACTAATAATAAACTCTCTAACATAATAAAAAATAATAAAAATAAAAGTAACAAAAAAAAGCAAAATCGGGAATTTATAAACTCAATTGTGGTTCTTGTCCAAAATTTTATATAGGCCAAACAGGCAGATCTTTTCAAAAAAGAATCAACGAACACAAAAGAAGCTATACCAAACAAAATATCATATCCCATTATGCAGAACATTTAATTTCAACAAATCACGTCTTTGACGATAATTTCAAAATACTTCATTATGACAAAAAATCCAAGAAATTAAATTACTTAGAAAGCTTAGAAATAAACAAATACAAAAATTCAAATCTCCTCTTAAATCAACAAATAGAAACAAACAATTCCCCATTATTAAACCTTTATCCGGAATAACCCATTATTAATCCATCATTTAAGTATGGTACAACTTATTTATTGGTATCTTTATTTTAATTGTGTGAAAACCCACAAATGACAGGTATTACCCACTTCTTTTGTACAATAATATTAAATGTTTATTATTTTTATAATTTAATCTTGTAATTTACTACTCCTAAAGGTATATATGGGCTAATATGTTCTAATTTAAAATTAGTTTAAAGTTATCATCCGTCTGATGAAGACATTGTATGTCGAAACAATTGTTACGGTTTATAAATATAGTGGAATTCTAAAAACATCTATTGTTTTACTTCGGTATTAATGATACCGATAAGGATAGTAACTTGTTTGAGATTATAGATTCATACATGGAAGATAATAACATTCAATGGGAGAAGTATGTCGGTGTGTGTACGGATGGAACTCGCGCGATGTCAGGGCAGTATGGAGGACTTCGAGCTCCCATTAAAACCAAGGCTCCAAATGTAAAAAAAACACATTGCGTCATACATACATTGGCTGCAAAAAATATTTCACCTGAATTAAGTTTTGTGATGGTATAATTATCAGTGGTGAACTTCATAAAAACAAGACCCGTGAAGGTAAGCTTTGTGAAGATTTGGATGCCTAGCATACGTCTTTACTTTATTACGGTAAACTCTCGTTGGTTGTCGAGAGGTAACGTACTCTCACGTGTACACGAATTAAAAAATTAGTTGTACACGGATTTATTGACAGAATCGAATGGTGATACGGAAACGTTTAAAAATACTGACTTCTTAATAAAACTGGCGTATCTTTGCGACATATTTGGGAAATTAAATGTCCTTAATAAATCATTGCAGGGAAACGAAACGCATATTCTGCAACTGACTGATAAAATTGTAGCGTTTTTCAAAAGAAGTTACTGGTGTGGAAAAGAAAAATAGAAGAGGAGCAAAAAAATATTGACTGTTTTCCTATTTTGAAAGGCTTTATGAAAGAAAAATCTGTTCAAAATCTGGAGCCAGGTTTGCAATTGATATTTATCCAACACTTATCAACATTAAGCACCCATTTCAATAAATATTTTCCAGAGAATATGAATCAATACGACTGGATTAGAAGCCCATTCCAATCGACCCCACTACCATCTACACTTTCAACAGTCGAGGAGGAACAGCTGTTAGAACTATCTTATAATACGAGCCTAAAACTACGATTCGATAAAGAAAAACTCTTTTAATTTTGGAGCAATGCATTCCAAGAATATCCTACTATCAGTATTACGACTTTAAGGGTTCTTTTACCATTTGCTACGTCGTACTTGTGTGAAATTGGCTTTTCTGCAGTTGTAGTAATCAAATCGAAGTATAGGTCACAAATAAATTTAGAAAAAGAAAAAAGAGTAGCAATTTCAAAACTTCAGCCCCGGTTTGAGAAGTTATGCTCAAAAAAGCAAGCTGATCCTTCTCATTAATTGTATTGTTTGTAGTTTTTTTATGTTTTTTTAATAAATAATAATTAAGATTCTATATTCTTTGGAGTTTTCTTTGAATAATAAAGTAATTTTATTGTGTGCTAGAGCTCCACACAGGTATCTTCTTTTAGAAGGGCGTCGCATAAAAATTGCAACCTGTAAAGGGAGTTGCAGTAAAAAAAAGTTTGGGAACCCCTGATTTAGACTATTCAAGAACGTTTTGAAAATTTTTTGATCAGTACTTTTTGAGATATGGTGGGGAAACAGATATTTTTGGCAATTTTTTTAAAATAATACAAAGAAAAGTGTATCACATATATTTTAGAACTGGTGTTTTCACAAGCTTTCATTTGACTCCCTACTCGACGACCTGGTAATCGTCTCTCGACTCCCCTAGGATAGCCCCGCGACGCCCCAGGGCGTCGCGACGCACAGTTAGGGAACCCCTGATCTAAATAAAGTGAGGATTGAGCAAAAATGATCTCGAGTGCAATACGATTGATAATTTTTCTGGTATAAAAAAAACTTTGTGGCATGACAGAATGGTGAAGGTTTGGAAAGTTGTGAATTCAACCGGGACTAAGAGCTACAAAATATCAATACGTATTCGGTGCAATCAGTAATATACTCATATACTTTTTAGTATATTACTTCATT
This sequence comes from Pachyrhynchus sulphureomaculatus, assembly GCA_019049505.1. Lineage (NCBI taxonomy): Eukaryota > Metazoa > Arthropoda > Insecta > Coleoptera > Curculionidae > Pachyrhynchus > Pachyrhynchus sulphureomaculatus. The sequence goes on along the minus strand of CM032449.1, from coordinate 38,565,898 downwards.
TGGCCAATCACAAATAAAGTAAGTATCAATGATGAGTGGTGACTAACGGATAGGTACTGAGACAAAATAATTAAACAAATATTTAGGTAGTAAATATTTGTTTTAATCTTTTACTACAAAGATGTCTTGCTTTTTATATATTTCTTGGTAATTTTGATACTGAAGATGAATGTGTGACTAAATTTCATAGAATACTTCAGCAACCACGGTACGGAACATTAATTGTGTAAGTCCAACTTGCACTTACCACAACTGGTTTTTGAATTTAGCCTAGTACTAGGAGAGTACTCAGTGACAAGAAATAAACTCGCTATGTATATTATCATATTAAGAAAAATGTAAGTTTTCAGAGTGCTTAGCTGAAGGAGTTTATTTAAGTGTGGACCCCTATATAAGAGTATATATGAGCCGAACACAACTCGAAGATACTACAATAGGAATACAAGTCGCCAGGTAAGTAAATAATCCAGTGCAGGATGATATGCAGTTTATTTTTCAGGTTAGTTAGGGTGGGTTCGATGGTGTTGTTGAGGCTTATCTGGTGTCAAGCTATTTTTTTTCCGATTAGATTTTTAAAGCAATATTAAAAGTTCCTTCAAACATACACCGTTTGACTAATTGGCCGCAATAATATCTAAAGTTCAAGGTTGCCAAATTGAAATATTTTTAATTCGGTTGTAAATACCGAAGATCTATTAAATTTTTGAGTTTAACAATTTTATCTGAAATACTTGGCACCCCTGCTCTATATATATATATATATATATATATATATATATATATATATATATATATATATATATATATATATATATATATATACTAGCAGTGCCCGAGGCCCCGCTCGCGTGGACTTGATTCACTACTATCGTCACTGCTTATTCCTTATGTTACCTGACGTAATAAAATATCTGCCATTATTTCCCCTTATCTCCCCATTATTTCTCCTTATCTCCCATTATCTATACATAATTTTCATTATCTAGGCTTACCTCTGCTCATCTCCCATTATTTCTCCTTATCTCCCATTATTTCCCCTTATCTCACCTTATCTCCCATTATCTAGACTTATCTCGACTTATCTTGCAATATTTTTCCTTATCTCCCCATTATCTAGACTTATATTGAATTATATAGAACATATGTATAAATTTATAAAAACACGTAAATCGGATAAGTGGTTCTCGAGTGATAAGCGCAGTAACGGACAGACAGACAGAGAGACGTTGAATTATATATATATTATATTCTTTGCTACATGATATTGTTCCATATTTAATGCTTTAGGCAGTGTATTGCAAGAGAATGCGCTAGCGGCAAACTTTTCTCCGACTTGATTCATTATTATCGTCACTGCTTATTCCTTATGACATCTAACGTAATAAAATATATCCTATAACCTGGCCAGAGAACAAATGTATGTTTAAAAAAAAGCACGTAAATCGGATAAGTGGTTCTCCAGTGATAAACGCACTAACAGACAGACAGACAGAGAGACGTTGCATTTTATATACATTATAGATATTCTTTGCTACATCATATTGTTCCATATTTAATGGTTTAGCATGTTTAAAAAAAAAGCACGTAAATCTGATAAGTGGTTCTCCAGTGATAGGCACACAAACGGACAAACAGAGAGAGGGACGTTGCATTTTATATATTATAGATATCCTTTGCTACATGATATTGTTCCATATTTAGTGGTTTAGGCAGTGTATTGTAAGAGAACGCGCTAGCGGCAAACTTTTTTCCGATTTGATTCACTACTGTCGTCACTGCTTATTCCTCATGATACCTAATGTTATAAAATATAGCCTATAACCTGGCCAGAGAACATGTGTATGTTTTAAAAAAAAAGCTCGTAAATCGGATAAGTAGTTCTCCAGTGATAAGCGCACTAACGGACAGAAAAAAACAGACAGACAGAGAGACGTTGCATTTTATATATAATATAGATACAGATTATTATTATTATATAAACTGACCAAAGAATATATGTATGAATTTAAAAAAAGACACGTAAATCGGATAAGTGGTTCTCGTGTGATAAACGCACTAATGGACAGACAGACAGGTAGAGAGACATTGCATTTTATATATATATATATATATATATATATATATATATATATATATATATATATATATATATATATATATATATATATTATAGATTATAGATATTCTCTGCTACATAATATTGTTTCATATTTAATGGTTTAGGCTGTGTATTGCAAGGGAACGAAATAAGCAGTAACAACAATAGTGAATAAAGTCGGAAAGAAGTTTGCCGCTAGAGCACTCTCTTGCAATACGCTGCCTAAACCGTTAAATATGGAACAATATCATGTAACAAAGAATACAATATATATAAAATGCAACGTCTCTCTGTTCGTATGTCCGTCCATTAGTGCGCTTATCATTCGAGAACGACTTATCCGATTTACATATTTTTTTAATCTTAACTTAATATTTATCAAAAAAAAATCTATAATATATATAAAATGTAACGTCTCTCTGTCTGTCTGTTAGTGCGCTTAGCATTCAACAACCACTTATCCGATTTACGTGTTTTTATAAAGTACATATGTTCTATGTTACGTTAGGTAACCTATGGAATAAGCAGTGACGATAATAGTGAATCCGAGCGGAACCGCGGACACGGCTAATATAATATAACAAGTTTCATATCATTTTGTACAGAAATTAAGAGAATTTTTGAAACTTTCCGCTGGAATTTCATTTACAACCTTCTTTATTAAATATGTAATATTTAGACTTAAAGTTGGACGCAGAATTAAGGAGATCTAAAAAATATTTATGCAAAACAGAAAATAATTCCAGGAAGTCACGTGACCTCGTAGTTCAATAAATGACATCACATCGCTTTAAGCTACGCTCTTATGGTATGCCTGAAAAGTCTTATTTATGGGTCTCGTATTTCCTCAGAAAGCGTTCTTTACGAGTGACAGTTTTTTCTAAAAAAGTTGAAGTTACTGAACCCATATAGTTATATCGCGACACTCTGGTACTCTAGCATCGTCACTTAATTTGTTGGCCCTTAATTTGGAATCAAATATGTCTTGGCACGCACATATTGCATGCAGAGCAAAGAGAGCTTCTCAAAAGCTAGAAATATTATTTCGAACTAGAAAGCTTTACACTGTACAACAACTGGTAATCCTGTGCAAAGTTCAAATTCGTCCAATGTTGGAATACTGGTCCCAAGTTGGGGGCTCATCTCCCAAACATACACTGCATTTGTTGGATTTTATTCAAACGAGAGCTGTTCCTCGGATTGGAGACCCAGAACTTACCAACGACCTTGATTCCTTGAAACATTGAAGAGCGAAGAGCGGTTGGCGACTTAAGTCCATTCTACGGTATTTCATAGTTGGTCGAATTTGAGCTTTGTACACAATTAACAGTTGTAGAGTGCAAAGCTTTCTAGTTCCAAAAAAAATGTTTAGCTTTTGAGATGCTCTCTTTGCTATGCATTCAATATGTTTGTAACGCAAAATTTTTTAGAAAAACTGTCTGTACGATTTTTGTAGCGTTAAATTTTACTTGGTTACTGTCATCCCAAGATAGAACTTCTTCCAGGCCTTTCTTAAGTTGAACGAGTTCCTGCTGTCTGTGGATATTTGCATGAGGAGCCGATGTGCAAGCGTTCAAAGAGAATGAAGCAATAAGCGTACTATCATATGCATTACTGAAGATTGCTGATCATTTCTAGCAGATAAGAAGTTTTACCTTTATTTAGTTTAAAATAAACGCCGCTGCTATATAAGTTGGGCAACCTATTTAATACTCGTAATGTTGCCGTCGTTCAAAATTTCGACCGCAGCATTTTCTAAAACTCGCGTCAGCTGATTGACCCCTTATTGCTGTTAACATATTTTATATTATGTTTCATATTTTAGAATAACGAACAGTAGAAATAGTTATTACCCAGTTGATAAATATATTGTGGGAACCCTTAATTGGACAACGCATAGTATTACAAATAGAGAGCATCAAGACTACCAAGTTGCAACGGCACTTTTGCCAGACATTCAACCTCTACCAGTATTGGATATGCCCTGGTAAGAATATTTAATGTCGACAAATAGAGCATAAAGAAATAAATTTAAAATATTAGAGAGATTTTGCAACGCTTATTTTGATAGGCCAATGTCTTTATCATTATTTAAAGCATGCGCCTACAGTTTGGAGCTTGCGCAGTAGTGAAGGGAAGAAATTAAATATCAAAACTTAGCTGTTACCGTTATTTGAAGCATGCGCCTACCATTCGGAGCTTGCGCAATATTGAAACAAAATAAGAGAATCTTTTATTAAGTATAACGATTTCCCTTATTTAGGAATTTATAAGAGAGGTTGCTTGAAATAACGATAAGGACAAAGGCATGTAAAAAATAAGCGTGGCAAAATCTCTCTATTTAGAATGCTTCTATCGTTTAAAGGAAACGAACCATAGTTTGAATATTTTTAGTGTTCCGTACGGAACACTTATAAGATAACTTCGGTGTCTGTCTATCTGCCCGTCTGTCTGTCTGTCACACCTGATTTTCTCCGAAACTATTTCTCATAGAAAGTTGAAATTTGGTAATAATATAGGAATTGATGGCCTCATCAAAGCCGTGTAGTTTTGAAAGTTATATTTTGACTTAAGTGGTTAGTTTTGAGGGGTGAAATCGGAAGTGAAAAAAAATTTTTTTTACTAGGTCATCGAGTGTGGTGTCAAATGAAAGCTTGTGAAAACATGAGTAAAAAATATACATATAATGTAATACTTGCTCACACTTTTCTTTGTATTATTTTTAAAAAATCGGGAAAAATCGCTGTCCCCCCATCTTATCTCGAAAAGTACTGACCAAAAAATTTTGAAAAAATTCTGGAATATTCTCCACGGGGTGTAGTTTGAACGAAAGTTATCACGAGTGCATTACCTTTAATAATTTATCTGGTATATAAAAAAACAAAAATTTCAAGGTCATCAGTTTTCAGTAAAGATTGAAAACAAACTTTGTTGAAAACTCATTTGGGGTGTGTTTTATGAAGTCACTGATCATTTTGTACCACCGTAACAAAATTTTTTATTTTAAAAGCAATCAACATACGGAACACTAATTGTGTAAGTTCAACTTGCACTTGACCGGTTATTTATATTGTTGAGAAAACTGCATTTTTTGGAATTATAATATTGCAATTTATTTCGCATTAATATTAAAGTCTAAAAATATAACTGCTCCACTAGAGAAACCTTCATACACTATAAAAGCGTCCGATCCCCGCTACGCAGACACCATTGGACCAGTTAAATTTTATACTTAATTTATAACAAAAAAAGTGATTTATTAATAGGGCTGGGAATATTTTCCGAATTATCGATAGTTATGGCAAATAACAATTGGTGATTTCGATAATTATCGATATAGCGTTAGTTATCGAGGTATCGATAATTATTGATATATTGATAGACATCAGTTTTCACCACCTTCCCATCAATAGAAGGAGATAATTTTTTAGAAACCTCCCTCAATTCTTGAATAGTAATCGATATGTCGTTAACTACAGATGACTATATCGGGAACAATTAATATATCGATAAGTCAAAATTTTCGATAGGTAAGTTGCCAGTGAATATTGATCGAAATACATGTTCAATTTTCTTTTAGTTTATTGGTGTAAGAAAAGTAGTTCATACTAAATTACATTACTCAGTATATATCACCACTACACCAAACATTTTATTTTTGTTAGCTTCATCAGGAACGATGATTGACTAAAGCTAAACTACAAATCTACCCTATTTATACTTAGCCTAACACCTGAATTACTCAGGTGGAACTAATGGCCTAGGCGAGGCCATCAGTTCCGGTCAAGTAACCAATAGAGGAGACTATAAGGAATAGGCCCTCTGTCTTTATCTAAACTACTTTTACATTTTATAATTGCCATACTTTCGTATGCGCTCAACAATCTCCTATCAGATACGTTTTTAATTAATCTTAGATTATCTCATGTTACAGTATGATCAGCTTCAAGGGTATGTTCGGCAATGCTAGATTTTTCTGTTCTACTGTATTTTAAATGTGCTAAATGCTCTTTAAATCGTGTTTTAATTAACCTTTTTGTTTGCCCAACATACTTTTTCTCGCAATCATTACAACTAATTTCATAAAATCCACTTTTCTCACAATGAGGAATCTTATCTTTGGGATTTCCTATATATTGTCTGATGACTTATAGACTAAGGTGAGGCCTACCTTATTAAATACCTTATTGAGTCCCCTGCTATATTTCGGATTATATGGTATGGAGATATATTTGGTCTTATTTTCTTCTCATTAACTATAGTTACATTTCTAATACGATTCCTTTTATTATTGAAGTTTACTCTATTCAGAGGAAAAGTGACTAAACAATGAACTAAAAAATATAATGCGGCTAATTTGTGTTGTTTGAAATGAAATGAATTATTATCAAATCTATCTGTTACTGTGTCTTTTTTTTATCGTTCACCTCCCCGCCTGAGTAGGGATTTTACCCTTTTTTTCATATCCTAAGGATACCTGCAAGGATGTCGTAATACCCGTCAACGTTGTCCAAGTGCCGAAACATACATTTCTTGTATTTCACGGCACCTTAGACAATGCGATAGTGCTGCCATGGATGTTATTGCATTTCTGCAAACAACTACTACCTATGTACGTGGTCAGGTCAAATATACTTAAATAAATTAATAAATAAGTATACCCACCGGCGGCATTGAACTCTCGACCTTCTGCACCATAAGCAAGGTACTATGCTACGGAGCCACGGGCGACCACAGCCATACCAAAATTGTATTGCCTACCCAAAATTCAAAAACCTGGCAAAGCAATGCAATCCATTGTTTCATCGGTCGGATTACCTACATATGTATTTGATATCATGATTATCAAAAGAACTTGAGAATTTACCACTAAATACTTTCGCAGTGAAGAATTCTTCAGAATTCATTAATAAAACAAAGGATCTGGTTCTTAATGAAGATGAAATTTTAATTTCTTTTGATGTCAGTTCTTTGTTTCCAAGTGTGCCAATACCACAAACTTTACAATATCTCAAAGAATTACTTAGGATGAATGACTTTAAGGACGAAATTATACTTAACATTATCTAAACTTCATATGGAATAAAATTATTTTCACTATAACAGTCAATTTTTTGTTCAGAAAGAAGGAACAGCTGTGGGTAATTGCTTATCACCTTTCATAGCCAATTTATTCATGAGTAAGTTTGAAACCGAAGCCAGTCAAAAATTTGAGAATTTCCCAAGGGTATGGTATAGGTATGTGGATGATATTTTCGCGATTGTTGATACAAAGAAAGCAAATATAGATGATTTTGTCTCCAAATTAAATAGCCGATATGATTCCATTAAATTCACTTACGAAATTGAGAACAAAGGACAACTGTCTCTTCTAGATAAAGACACAGTAACAGATAGATATATTCCTAATGATTCATTTCACTACAAACACAAATTAGCCGCATTACATTTTTTAGTTCATCGTTTCGTCACTTTTCCTCTGAATAGAATAAACTTCAATAATGAAAGGAATCGTATTAGAAATACAACTAGAGTTAATGATTATGGCGATGAATTAGTAAATAAGTTAATAAATAGACATAAGTTCAGGCTAAATATTCGGAATTATACCTTTTTTACACGCGAAAAAAATAAGACCAAGTATGTCTCCATACCATGTAATCTGAAATATAGCTGTGGACTCAATAAGATATTTAATAAGGTAGGCCTCACTTTAGTCTATAACTCATCAGACAATCTGAGGAAAATCTTAGGAAAGCCCAAAGATAAAGTTCCTAATTGTGAGAAAAGTGGATTTTATGAAATTAGTTGTAATGATTGTTGGACAAACAAAAAGGTCAATTGAAACACGATTTAAAGAACATTTAGCAAATTTAAAATACAGTAGAACAGAAAAGTCTAGCATTGCCGAACATGCCCTTGAAGCTGATCATACTGTAACATTAGATAATCTAAGATTATTTAAAAATGTATCTTATAGAAGATTGTTGAACGCATACGAAAGTATGGAAATTATAAAACTTAAAAGTAGTTTAAATAAAGACAGAGGGCTTATTCCTTACAGTCCCCTTACTAGACTGGAACTGATGGCCTTGTCTATGCCATTAGTTCCGCCTGAGTAATTCAGGTGTTAGGCTAAGTATAAATAGGGTAGATTGTAGTTTAGCTTTAGTCAATCATCGCTCCTGATGAAGCTAACATGGTTAGCGAAGCGCGTCGAGTCCAAAAATAAAGTATTTGGTGTAGTGGTGATATATACTGAGTAGTGTCATTGTGTCAAGGTTGTGTGTCCCCAACATAATTAAATGACATGATCTTTCAGTAATATGGCGTATTTTGGATTTTTTGAGCTATGTCAACCGAAAGCAGGGGAAACGGTTGTAGTTAGTGATGCAACCGGCGCTATAGGTAGCCATGTTGGACTAATAGCAAAAGTAAAAGGTAAAGTTTAGGCATTTATAGTAAATAAAAATGAATTAAATTCAGAACTAGACATATTGTTACTTGCAGACCCCGCCTTTATTATTTAACCTAATTAATTTGTTGCTGATTAACCTAAACTTCTCTCTTCTTAAATACGCTTTTCTACACTATTAAAAGTTGACTTAACACCTACTTTTGTTGAGGAATTTAACTCTCTGTAAACGTACTTATCATTTCACATGGTCGAGGTTTAGTTGCGATATACTCAGGGAGGGGACAGAGAACACACACTCCTTCCGCCAAAAGCAGTAATGTTTTTTTTTTATTACCACAGTAAATATGGGTGGTCACAAGGTGTAGAGGGGAAAAATATTTTCATCGTAATGCCGGCGGGACCCCCCCTAAAATTTGCCATTTGTCTAAAAAATAATCTTTGCACAGTTTTAGCTCCATTAGATAACGGTAACCCATGCCTCATCGAGGTTTATAATGCTGAAAGCTGAAAAAATTCGTTTTTTTGCAAAAAATCGTGCTTTTTTCCCTCATAAAATGAAAACCATTCGTCCTAGAAGCCTGACTCCTGGTTCATTTTATAGGAAATGTTGTCTTAAAGTTTTACTCCTACCACTTTTTTGTTAAAACTTTTATATTTGAAGATATTTATCATCCAAGACCGGACATGATTCGAATTTTCAAATCCGACCTTCGGCCTGTTTAGAAAACGAAAGTAAAAAATAGCAACAAAGATATCTAACTTAAATACTTTTGACCATTTTTTGCTTCCTTTGTATTATATACAATTATGCAAATACATTATTATACAATATATAATAAGAAAAAAAATTGTCATTTGTTTTAACTTTATAAATAATTTTACGAATTGTAAGGTAGTGGGTACCTACCTGATAATTAGTTCAGGTTAGTTATTCTTTAAAAGGTTCGTTTTTGTTACAAAAAAAACTATTGCTAAGGACCCTTTTATCAGAGAATTCTACCTGGAGTGTCATAAACCACACCCCTTCTTTTTTGTTCCTTGTCTGGAATGTCCGGGGAGAAGTCAGAGAATTTTAGTTTGCGTTTGCCTTTCAACCAGTGAACATTTCAACAACGTTCATTCAGTGACTTTTCTGTGAGGTTTGCGGGACAATGTTTTCTACAGCATCAACGAGCCATGCTTGTTCAAATTCGAGTTCAAGGCAGAAAGAAATGGTGTATTTAATCAGCCACATGTCTTATCAAATCAGTGGCAGTAAATTACCATCTAATTGTTAAGTTTTACGTAGTTTATTTTATAATATACGGGAAGTGAAACTAAACACCAGAGAAGCTGCAAGACTTACAATAATACACAATAGTTTTAATTTTTTGGGAGAAGGTTAAGATACCAACCAGACACCTGGAAGATTGTGTTTCAAAATTAGAAAAACTGTACGAAGAGTGGAGAAAACTGGAAAAAAAAACGCTAAAAGTTTTAAAAGCACGGCGCAAAATAAAAAAATCGTCAAGTCAAACCTTGACGACCTTTTCGATGTTACTTATCAGGATGCATTAAAAAACACTATTGAAGATGACAAGCAGTTTTTGTTACTCCAGAGAAAAAAAGGACATCCTGGCTGCATGAAAGGCGTTGACGTGAATTTCATAAAAGCAGAACAACGAAAAGAAAAGAGACAAGCAGCTGAGATGGCAAGATTGGAAAAATTAAGAAACAAAATAGGTTAATAGAGCTTTTCTCTCTCTTTGATGTTTTCCGTTTTCCTTTTCTGTTGAGTGTCTTTGACTTGATGCTATTTTTTGTTAGTACTTTGCTTACAGCTTATTACCGCTTATTTTTTTTCCTTTTGTTTTTAGAAGATCAAAATTTAATTGTACAATTTGAATCTTCAATAAGCAGCACGTCAGAGGACCAAGAAGAGATGGAGATGACTTTTTCAGACATAGAGGATACAGGACCAGAAATAATGAAAAGGAAATACACTAGAGGAAGTGAAGAGATTATTACCGAAAAATTGTCTTTATTGTTAGAAAGGTGTAGTATGTCTGATAGAGACGTAATTCAAATTTCACCTACTGCAGAGGCGCTAGGTTTTGATCCACAGAATTTAATTGTAAATAGAAGTGTAATAAGACTTTGCAGACAGCGATTCCGAAAACAAAGTGCTGAGCTCATCAAACATAAATTCAAAAATTCCGATTTATAGGAAGCTGTTGTGCACTGGGATGGCAAATTGCTTGCAGATATATTGAGAAAGGGTAGCGGTTTTCATTACTTGTGGGGATGAAGAACAGTTGATAGGAGTTCCTCAGCTTGAATATAGTATGGGAATTACTCAGTCAAAAGCTGTATTTTCAGCATTTGAGCAGTGGGGGGCAGTTGAGAAAATCCAGGCAATGCGTTTTAATATCATTGCAGTAAATACTGGCCGCCTCAGAGGAACCTGGAGCCTTTTGCTAGAGCAATTATTGGAGAAAAATCGTCTGTATTTAGCATGTCGCCACCATATTTCAGAAGTTATTCTCAGATCAGTTTTTGATTTAAAAATGGACACAACCACTGGCCCTCAGCCAGATATTTTTAAAAAGTTTCAGATTATGTGGTCGTAGCTAGACAAGACGAAATACAAAACTGCGATTGAAGAGAGAAATATTATATATAGAATAGAAAATTCAAACCAAACATCAAGTTTTCTTATCGAACAATTAAAAAATCAACAGCCAAGAGATGATTATAAAGAGTTTATCCAATTTTGTTTAATTTTTTTAGGGCGTATTCCTATAAAAGACATTTTTTAGAGTACCTGGTGCAATTCATCACGCCAGATGGATGGCAAAGGCCATTTATTCTTTCAAAATATATCTTTTCAAGGATCAATTTTCATTAACAGATTTAGAAAAAAAAGGAATCAGAGATATGTGTTTATTTATAATCAATATTTATGTAAAAGCGTAGTTCAACTCCCCCAAATCCACTTTGGTCCCCAACCAAGACCTACAATTGTTAAAATCTTTTGTGAAACACAGACAAATTGATAAAAAACTTGCGGGCAAGGCACTGTCTAAAATGATAAATCATCTGTGGTATCTCAATTCGGAGCTAGTCGCAAACAAGCATGGCTGCAAAATGTATAAAATTAATTTCCGTTGAAGAAAAAAGTTACGATGATAGGGATGTACAAGGAAGGCTCAATCTCGAACAAGTGGATGATTTCTTGGAGAAAAAAATTGATTATTTTGTTTCTCATCAAACTCAAATTTTTTCAAGAGATTTCAAATTGATACAAACTTTTTAAATACTGATCCCGATGATTGGTGTGACAATTCACACTATTCAAAAGCTAACAAAATAGTAAACAGTTTTAAGGTTGTCAATGATACAGCTGAAAGAGAAATTAATTCAAGACTTCAATTTCTGTTTGACGAAAGATGAAGAATAACGGCAGTTTCTGTTACAAGCTGAATATAGAAAAATTTTTCCTGACTCTTTAAGGGCCACCTTATCTAAACCATTACCACCTTGATCTGATAATAAATTGTAAATGTAAATAATAATAATAACTTCTTTGCTTCCTTTTTTGTAACTAAACCTTAAATAATAAAATGCATTTGAACATTATTTCTTCTCATTTTAATACCTTTTTGCTTTTCCTTTCTCCTAGAACCTCCATTTTCAATTTGGATTTTGCTCTATTTACTTTTGAAAACAGTTTTAACTAAACTCTTTTTTATGTACATATTGAAAAAATAAATAAAGTAAAATCTCGAGAGCCGATATAATTGAATCTGTCTTCATTTTCATAAAAAAACAATTTTCATAAAAAGTCAAAACTTCAACCTTGATGAGGGACGGGTTAACGTTATCCAACTGAGCTGAAACTTTACCAATCTCATTTCAATCAATTGACAACTTTTAGGAAGGTCCCCAAAAAAATTAGAACACTGATTTGTGACCACCCTAGTAAATATACAACACAGCAGCGACGATCAAGAAAATTTTTAGGTCCTCTTCTTTATCACGCATGCGTCCCCTATCATACAAACAACATGGCTGCCAGCACGGTCGTGGGTTGTGTTTACATCTGAATTTTAAGGAGAATCTTTTTATAATGTCTTCCAAAATTCTTTAATACTAATTTTCTAATAAGTAAATGACTCGTTTGACGTTATAATTGAAGATAATTATAAAAAATATCTCAAGAGGAAATTTTTGTTGTGCGGTTAGTGCTTGTAAAAATATATGAGGTATCTTCAAAGGGGTTAGTTTTTTTTAGGTTTCCCAAAGATCCTTAAAGAAAATTTATTCATAATTTATTTCTATTATGCAATATACTATATAAATAATTATGGTCATCAGCACGTGACCGACCAGCTGTCAATTTGGTTATTGAAAAACTATATAACACATATAGAGTATGTAGCCTGCATTTCACAAATTCAAGTTCAGAAGAAAGACGATCTAATCTTCAAATGATAATTATAATTATTTTCAATCTCTCCAGATTACTAGGATTCGCTGAGTTATAAGGAGCATGATTGTTGACATGATGATATATTCTCAAAATGAACATTTTTCCCCCTGGACAATATCTCTAATAGTTGAGAAATATAAATTCAACAATGAGATCTTTAAATGAATAACGTACAAAAGGCGTTGAAGCCAAATGTATTTTTTCCTTTTATTTTTTGCCTTTTTCCCTATTTTTTCTATATTTGTTTTAATAAGAACTTGACAAAAAATGTTTTTTAAAAAAACTTTTCTCGTTTTTTTCTTCCTTTCCATCAGCAAAATTCATTTTTATTCTGCAGAATAGGATTTTTCTTGAAAGAAGAAATTTGAATATTTTGAAAACTCACGAGAATCATAGCAGCAATATGGCGACAGATCATGTGATCATTACAAACTCGAACCCCTTGAGACCAAAGATGCCGAGTCAGACTGTCGCTTCTGTGTTTTATGTTTACTGTGCTATTACTCTTATTTTCCTATTTGTTTTTGATTTGGCAACTTCCGCTACATTAACACACTCCAAGATTATTTAAAAGTCCTATAACTTCAAATTTGCGAAATAGTCAAAAATTTTATGTGCAGTTGTTTTAATTAACTATTCAAAATCTTTTAGAACCGTCGTCCTGGTAAACAAAACATTACACCTAAATAATATTTTTTGCTAATACTCTTCAAAATTTATAAAATAATAACTTATATAACAATTTATAACCAAACAAGTGAAATTCACCGGCGAATAGGTCTCTCCTGGGCTGCATATGGCAAACTGGCCTATGTATTCAAATCCAACCTTCCTATGTGTTTAAAAAGAAAAAGATCTTACGTACCGAGCCGATACTCTCACAATGACGAAGAAAAACATCAATAAAATATGTGCCATGCAAGGTGGCGGGTAAGCACTCTTTTACGATTCCGGTAAAAGACAGGTCTACTTTGGGGACGCGACCCTATCTCACGCGAAGCCATGATTTTTCTCCCACGTCCAGTTTTTGGGGGAAAATCATGTCCTTTTTTCACCCTTCCTTTTGAGGAGTTCTTTTAGCTGTGTTATTGTGGCAGCGTAGAGTTTTAGTCATCCATATATATAGGGGGTGGTTTATTTTATGTTGGTTCACTTTTTGGTGTCTGATGTTGAAGCAATGGTCTGTTTTGTTTAGGTTTCTGTGTTCTTTTCTGGTTTGTCCCATAATGACGCTATCTATGATGTGAGAATATTGTTGTCTATTAGGTGTTGTTCTATTTTCTTGGAAATTGTGGCTGTAATGATCTTGTATAGGGTTGGAAGACAGGTGATAGGTCGGTAATTTGACGGGTTTGTGGTGTCTGAGCTTTTGAGTTTGACGTATGTTATTCTTTGTGTAAGGAAAGTGAGGAATGTTTGTGGTTCTAGAATAGCTTTGCTGATTTGGTGTATGAGTGCTTCGTATGTAGTGGTAAACTGTTTGTACCAGAAGTTTTATATATTATCTATTCCAGGGTATTTCCAGTTGTGTGTGTGTTTGATCAAATTTATCTTCTGCCTCTTGCAGTACACTAATTATTGTTATCATATTATTATTTTTATTTATTATTTTCTTTATATTTACTTTTTGTTTCTCTAGGTTGCAAAGTAATTGGTATAGTTAGTACTGATGAACAAAATGAATGGTTAACAAAAGATTTCGGGTTCGATTATTTCATTAACTATAAAACTCAAAATGTTACAGAAGAATTAAGGAAGGTTGCACCAAATGGTGTAAACTGTTATTTTGATCATGTACGTGTAACTAATTACTTACACCGTGAGTGTTAATCTACTACACCTTATAAACAAAAATAAAAATGACTAATGCTGGCGTTTTAACCTTGGAATATGTACGTTTTTTAAACGCTATTTTTGTCAAATGAGCTAGAAGCTTATAAGGTAGATGATTAAATGAAGAATGTGTACCTGTATCATGGTTTCGAAACGGATTCCTTGCATTTTTCCAGAGCAATAGTTATTTTTATAGGTAACTACCTACACTCTTTTGACGTATTTTTAAAATTTTTGTAGCTGGGTGGTGAAATTAGATCTACTGTAGTGAACGAAATGAATTTATTTGGACGTGTTTCTTTTTGTGAAACAATTTCTGGAGGTAATGATGACAAGAACACAGAACTAAAAGGTAAAAAATAAAATCAACAATTTTAAACATTAGTCGACCGCATTCATTGCTTCAGACCGTACCTCTAATGGAATTTTATAGAAGTACTTATGCACGTGATGAGCCCTCAGTTGTTTTACTTCTTTTTCTTAACCCTACAAGGTAGTATTAAAGGCACAGCAGGAATTGTATTTAATTTAGGAAAGAATATCTCGTCATTCAATTTCAAAACCAGATACTTCACAAAAGTTGAAATAGATGAAATACTACCAACTTTTGTTTTTTATATTTTGGTAAAGGATAATTTATTGGATTTCAGAGTTATTTTAGTCTAATGGAACGAATTTAAAAATACAAAATAAATTGTTTAGAGGGTTGTCTGAAATGTTCTCGGCCTGACACATAGATGGCGTTAGAAACTATGAAACCATAATTGTATTGGAAAGTTCCATCCTTTATATAAATATATGTAAAATTTTATTTCCATCTGTCAATTCATTCGAGTAGTAGCAGCTGTTTAATAGTGACATGTCATTGATTTTTTGAAAATAGAAAAAATTGAATATCGTGCAGTAAATAAGATCTTTGTTTTGAATGATTTAACACTAACAGAAATTCATCCGAAAATGTTAAAAAGTGTATAAGGATGCATCATCTTTACTTTCCACTGTGAAAAAATGGGCTGATCTTATTAAATCTGGCCGTACAAGCTCCGAAGATGATCCACGCGAAGGTCATCAAAAAACTGCTGCAACACCACAAATCATTCAACAAATCCATGATTAGATGGTCCACCAGTGAAAGTGCGTTGAGGCCATAGGCATCTCAACAGAACGAATTGGAAATATTTTGCATGGAGAATTACATATGAAAAAGCTTTGTGCAAGATGGGTGCCGCATTTGCTCACAACAAGCGTGTTTGGGTCGTTTTAAGCAAAATAAAATGGATCTCAAGCATCGTTTCATAACTGTTGATAAATCTTGGATCAACCACTATACACCACAGCGAAAAGAACAGTCAAAAAAATGGATTGAAGCCAGTGGAAGTGCAACAAAGAAAGCAAAGACGGTTCCATCGGCAGGGAAGGTTATAGCAACAGCTTTTTTGGGATTACAAAGTTGTTTTGTTTATCAATTATCGCCAGAAAGGTAAAACAATTAACTCTAAATATTATTGTAACTTTTCGGATTAGTTAGATGCAAATATTCATGAGAAAAGACCTGCTTTAAAGAAGAAAATAATCATTTTCCATCAAGACAGTACACGTGTACACACAAGTGTTTTGACGATGGCAAAATTCAACGAATTAAAGTGCGAATTGCTTGAACATCCAGCGTATTCAGCCACGGATTGATATTTTGCAGACCTTCCGGAATCACTCTTTAATGTTTGTATTAAATTATTGGAAAAACTTTGGAATAAATGTATTGCAGCTTCAGGAGATTATATTGAAAAAAAACATATTTAACGTCATGTAACTTTTATTGATAGGCTGAGAACTTTTCAGATAGCCCTCGTAGTTTTATAGCATACGAAAAATGATACAAAAAAATGTGAAAAAAGTTATGTATCTAGTTTTGGAAGTGTTCTTTCCACTTCACCGACCCACCCCTTGTCTCAGGGATCAGGTAATACAGGTAACTAAGTAATAAATCAATATATATATATATATATATATATATATATATATATATATATATATATATATATATATATATATATATATATACATATATATATATATATATATATATATATATATATATATATATATATATATATATATATATACATATATATATATAAATATATATATATATATATATATATATATATATATATATATATATATATATATATAAGTGATAGTTTAAAGACTGGGATAGCTCCTAATATAATTGAAGAGAGAGCAATAAAAGATCTAAGTTGCTCTAAGGAACTGTATTTTTATTCGAACTTTCTAGCTATCGTCCATGTATGTGGACTTCTTCAGGAAATCTGAAATGTGCAAACATTCTGGAGTAGAAAGATGTAATTTAGGAAATTAAACGTACTTACAGAATATTTACAGCATTGCTCTTCCCGGAGAAGAAAAGTTTCTTATACATTTCTCGTTTCCAAGACAAGAAGTAAGACATGGCCACAAAACAGGTTAAAAAAATGAAAAACTCTTACAAAACTTATTAAACCTCAATTTGAGGAGTCACACATTAAAATAATTAAAAGTTAACTAATATAAAATTAATATAATACACTATAATTGAACTGGAAAGACACCACAAAGAACGCCAGAAAAACGTGGTACAGGAAGATCATTTTTGTTTCCCGCCAATAATTATCAAAAGGTTGACATTTGTTTAGTGATATTTCTGGGGATTTTTATAAAATTAGTTATTAGAAGACATTGTTGCCAATTGATATTTTGGTAATAGTTGAGCTATTAGATGGTCTAGAATTTTAGTTGTTTGTTCAAAAATATTTGTTAAAAATACTTATTCCCTATTTTCCCTTTGCGTTGCTCCATTTGTGGGTTTTTGTGTAACTTTGGGAAAATAAGTAAGTGTAAATGGAACTTAGTCCTTCCAGATCTTTTTTATGGTTAAGACAGTTATTACAGTTTTCACATCTCTAAGAAATTGCGTTTAAACCAATTGTTTTCGGTATCTAGGACAAAACAGTCATACCAGACTTTATGGTCTTTAGTGTTAACATGTAAACTAAGGCTGGTGGCATTTGGTTTGTGTTTACAGTCACTTTTATGTAACGCAAGTCTTTTTGATAGTTTCTGTGAAGTCTGTCCTATGTAAATAGAGTTGCATTCACACTTAATCCTGTACACAACATGAGATCTCTGTAAAGTTTTGGTTTTATCTTTAAGGTTAGAATTTGCTATTCTTATATTCGTGTCTTTGAAGAGTGTTACAATCGATTGTGAGAGACCTTTAATATATTGGAGTTTTGCAAAATGAAGTTCAGGGTTGATGTCATTATTATTATTGGGATGGCTTCTTGGTGGTGTATTTGCATTGAGTACCTTATGAACAATTGACAAAGGGTAATTATTATTTACTAAAATGTTTTGTAACAAGCTAATATTTTTTTCTTTGAGTGTGGCATGACATATCCTAGTCATTCTATTCCTCAAAGCAATAACTGTGTTTATCTTTTGTTTAAGTGGGTGATACGAATGATAGGGTATATATCTCCCAAAGCTGGATTTTTTTTCTATACCAATCCAACTTAATCACATTTTTTTCTGATTTAATTACTTTAGTATCCAAAAAGGGAACAGAGTTGTCTATCTCTTCTTCAACCGTAAATTAGAGCTACTTAGATCTTTTATTGCTCTCTCTTCAATTACATTAGGAGCTATCCCAGCCTTTAAACTATCACTTAGTGTTGCCAGTGCTCCGTTACTGTACTTCTTCTTATATATATATATATATATATATATATATATATATATATATATATATATATATATATATATATACACTACCGTCAGAAAGTATTTGCCCACCTAGAGATTTCAATGTAACTGCCAAAAATTAATATCTAATTAAACCCTTTTATTATATTTGGTAAATTTAATTATTCTTAACAAGTGTCCATCATAAAATTGTTTAGATAAGCCTTTTTGTGAAATCACAAATTAAAAACCAATTAGAACAAATTTCCAAGTTTTGCATGATAATCGTTTTGTCAATTGTTGAAACATATTTATAATTAACAACCTTAAAGAAATTATTTATACAAATGTTATGGATATAAAATAATAATGGTACGTTTATTCATATTTATAATACTTTTATTGTTCATGGCAGCCATTTTGGGTTCATTATTATTAATCTTGTAACTGTGATATTAGATATATTATCTGCGACATAAAAAAACATACATACACGCATCTTAGCACAACTTGGTTTGAAACTGTAAGCGTTTTCTGTGTCTCAGTCGCTGTATAATCAGAAACCGCCATTTTGAAACAAAAGTTTAATTGCAAAATTGGCTCCGACAACTTTGTTCGGAATTTAATAAGCTTCAATTTAAAAGAAAAATCGTCCAAATCGAACCAAAATTGAAGGCTCTAGACAATTTCGAAACACGATTTTTCGTTTTTCCCCCCCACTGGGCGGCGGGTAGCTGGAGAGATGAGTCAATTGCCTACATGGTGGAGGGTCAATAATGGTTTGGGGTTGTTTTGGTGACGGTAAAGTTGGAAAAATCTTTAGGATAGAAGGAATTATGCGAAAAGAATAGTATAAAGAAATTTAGCTAACTCAAATGCTTCCTTCTGGGAGAGATATTTTTCAGGGAAAATTTATTTCTCAGCATGACAACGACCCTAAATATTCTGCTAAACAAATTAGAGAACTTTTGGACCAATGGAAATCCGATGACGTCCTGGAAGTGATGACTTGACCTCCACAATCACCCGACGTGAACCCCATCGAATTGCTGTGGGATCATTTGGACACGTGTGTTCGAAAACTCAATCCGGCATCAAAAAATCGCTTGTGAGAACTTTTACAAGTAGAATGGGTTAAAATAACCGAAGAAACTCTGAAAGAAACTACTGGAAAAAATGCCGAAACTTTGTAAAGAGGTAATTAAAAACAAAGGAGGTCATATAGATGAGAAAAATCCTGGAACATCATGAATATTTTTCTGATTTTCTAGACTATAAATAATGTGAAAATAAATAATAATTCATTAAAATTTAAAAAAAATATATATATTATCCGGGTTTTTGTTGTCTTGGGAGTGAAATAACTAGGTGGGCAAATACTTTCTGACGGTAGTGTATATTTACATATATGAGTGCTTTTATTTTAAAAAAGTTAAACACTTTTGTGCAATTTCGACGACAATAACTTTTATTAATAATTGCATTCAGACAGCTAACAAAGCTGGCCGTCTTTCTCGGCTCTTTAAACCATAATTCATAATGTGTACCAAGATATTTCTGTTATCTAAATCTTATTACGATTACATAAACACTTTTATAAGATATGGACATATCTGTCATATAAAATAAAGTTAATGGTTAACCTACCTAATGTAAACAAGGCAGTCTGCCTGAAATTATCAGTAATTAATATTTCTCTTCTCATATTGCATCGTTCGGCCTATCCTAATTCTATTTAACCAGGCTCGGAACGGGAGGTTTTTCCAGAAAATGCTGACAGCTAACATATAAATAAATATATATATATATATATATATATATATATATATATATATATATATATATATATATATATAAATAAATGCTGTTTTTAGCCAATTTCTACTGGATTATTTATACATTTTTTGATAACGCTTTTCGCTGTCGATGCAGCTTCGTCGGATCTACATTTAACACTGTCAAGTTAAGTTTATTTGAATAACAATTGACATCTTATTTAAAATTTTATATTATTTATTTATTTTACTATTACACCTGTTTATTATATTGATATATATTGGGAAACCCACACAGCAATGATGTTAAGAAAATAAATTCAATAATGGTGCATTACTGAAGTCTACCTGGTCGTTAAGAAGAGTATAGCCTGTCCCAAAATATAAGATTTTTGCAGTTTTAAGTGGGCAATATAAAAATTCTGACCTTTTGTTTATGATAGGTTGCAGAGATGGACTTAAGAATTTTATTCATTAATGTAAATAAATAAAATTATAAGTGTTTTTGGAGATGTTTATTTATAGATGCATGTAAAAACAAATGGATAAGAAGTACAAATATACAATTTGAATGAATGAAGTTTACAAGAGGGGTCATATTGTATAAATAAAAATAGATTTTAACATAAGTCTAATTCGGTTCACTATCACTGTCATCAGCTGAGGTGATTATCAGTGGTTTTATATTATTTACATAAATATATGAATCTTCAACTTTAACAACGTGCTGAATGGAATTCTTCCAGCTTTCACAAGGTATATCATTTATAACCTTTTTTACTAATTCAACCACTGACACGTTTAAAGTAGGAGAAACATTTTGTGTCCTTATTTTTGATTTAACTTGATGCCAAATATGTTCAGTTGGATTAAACACACAATAATACGGAGGAAGCTGCAAAATAGTGTGTCCCATTTTCTCAGCCATACTATCACAAACATATTTCTTTTTCAATTTATACTCTTTCAAAACTTCCAAAAGATCACTTTTTTTATAACTAAAGTCAAAATAAATGTCATTTTCTAACATATATTTCTGTATTTCCGATTTGATGTTGGCTGCATTAGGAACCTTATTTAGTAGGCGACTATGGTAACTTGCATTGTCCATAACTATAACACTCTGTTCGGGAACATTTGGCAAAAGGGAATTTTGAAACCAATTTTCAAAAAGTTCTGTGGTCGTGTCTTCGTGATAGTCCAAACTAGAATCTTTTATGTTTTTTGCAGATAATAGTAGACAATTTGAAACCCAGCCCTTTTCAGATCCAGCAAACAAAATGGTTATTCGTTTATCTTTATTTGAAGGTGTATTAGTCTGACATTTTGTACTGCTGTCAACCCACCCTTTTTGTACAGTGTCACGGGTATCGAACCATGTTTCGTCAAGGTAAGTTATTGGTCAATTCTCTGATCGATACTTTTTAATTTCTTGAAAAAAGTATGTCGCAAGATTCGTAATCTTTATGACTCCATCACTACTTGCTTTTTGTTGATTTTTCGGAACGTGAATCCCATTCTTAAGATAATTCTGTGAAAGGTTGATAAGCCACAATGTATATTGGCCCCGTCCTGCACCAGTCTTAATTTTATTTTGTCTAGTGTCGGCACCAATTGCTCTTCATACATAGAATATATTTTTCTCCTGGTGACGTCTTTTTCACAATCGTCTCCATGATGCATTTGAAAATCTTTCCGTTTTTTCCTGTTCTTGAGTGATGGTTTTCCTACAATACCCTTAATCGTAGAAATTGGGGTTTTTGTTAGTTCACTGGTTTCTTGCAACGCACTTTGTTTATTGTATTTGTATTTTCTTTGTACCAAACTATCGTAAACATTTTTCAGTATTTGTTTAGCGTCAAGCGATAAATGTTTTCTCTTGCGATAGCCACTATTGCAATTTTCCCACGGACGCCACATAATTAAAATAGGACCGTTACGTTGTAAGTTGTAAGTAAAACTAAAAATTAAAAAAATAATAAAAAAAAATATCTATGCACAAAACAAAAAAATAGGGTCGTTTATTGCCCCATTGAAAAAGCAAAAAGGGAGGATCTTATATCTTGGGATTTACTTTACCTGTGGTCCTTAATCGATTTATTTGCACTGTTTCCAAAAGGTTTAGTTTTGTTGGGCATGTAAAATTTTGAAATTCTTATTAAACGTGTGATTATCGTTAAAAGATGACTTGCATATGTTTAATTAGACTTTTTATGGATGAAACTTTTTTCGTGTTCTGTAATTCTTTGGATAAATATTCGTCCAGTTTGTCCTATGTCGCCCTTTTCAAAAAATTCATATGATTTTTAGGAAATAACCAACCTTCAAACGATACGTGTCAACATTTCATGACATTTCGACGATTAGTTTACAAGATACAGTGGTTTTAGTGACACTACTTTTGATACTTTCCAAACAATGGAAAAAATTGAATTTCGTGTTTTGATTAAACACTGTTTTTTGATGAGAAAAAATACCACAAAGCAATGGCTTGATAAGTGCTACGGGGACTTTGCCCCTGGAAAATCACTCATTATTTACTGGAATGCTGAATTTAAATGCGGTCGTACAGACACAAATGATGCTGAACGCTCTGGAAGCCCCAAATGAAGTGGTTACACTGGAAAATATCAAAAAAAAATCCACAAAATTGTTTTGGATGACCATAAAGTGAAATTGCGTGAGATAGCTGACACTCTAGAGACATCAAAGGAACGTGTTGGTCATATTTTGCATCAACATTTGGGCATGAGAAAGCTCTATTCCAAATGGGTACCGCGTTTGCTCACAGTAGACCAAAAAAAACAACGTGTTGGTGATTCTGAGCGCCGTTTGGACCTGTTTAAGCGCAATAAAAAGGATTTTTTTACGCGATATGTGACAATGGATGAAACATGGATCCACCACTACACACCGGAATCAAATCGGCAGTCAGCTGAGTGGACAGCAGCCGGTGAAAGCCGCCCGCCAAAGACACAACAGTCAGCTGGGAAGGATTTGGCCTATGTATTTTGGGATGCGCATGGAATAATTTTCATCGACTATGCTGAGAAGGGAAAAAACATCAATAGCGAAAATTATATAAAGGTATTGGTGCGTTTGAAGGCAGAAATCACAGAAACGCCCCCAAATGAACAAAAAAAAGTGCTCTTTCAGCAAGACAATGCGCTGTGTCACAAGTCAATGGTTACAATGGCAAAATTGCATGAATTGAAGTTTGAATTGCTTCCTCATCCACTGAATTCCCCAAATTTGGCCCCCAGCGACTGTTATCTATTCGCAGACCTCAAAAAAATGCACGCGGGATAAAAATTTGGCTCCAATTGAAGAAGTTGTCGTCGAAGCTGAGGCCTATTTTGAAGGCAAAAACAAATCCTTCTACAAGAAAAGTACAGAAATGTTAAAAAAGCGTTGGACTGGTTGTATCGCTCTTAACGGAGACTATGTTGATGAATAAAGTCGATTTTTTTTTTTTAAATGTCTTTTAAGTAGCTAGACCAAAAACTGTTCAGCCTACGTGTTACGTTTTAGGGCATGACCGGCTTGTTAATTGATATACCTCTTATTTATTATCTTTATTGATTTGCGGTTTGTAGTTTTTGAGATATTTCCCTACAGTATTGTTCGCCTTGTATGCTATGTTGACATATTTTTCGATTTAAAAATTTTCCCAGTTTTTCTGTTGGTTTGCCGAAATAAGTTAAGCATTTAAATGAGGTTTTTCTTTCCTTAAAACATGGGTATACCTCTGACATTGCCTTGTTTCTTAGTTTTTTCTTTACGATCTTTTCGATTAAGGTTACTGAGTAACCGTTGTTAACAGCTACTTGTTGTAGCTGTTAACAACGGGTTGTTGTAACTGCTAACAAGTGCCATCCAAAATAGTATAGAAAGCAGGTGATGTATGGAGACTTTTTGGACTGACTGTATATCAGTTTAATAAACAGGCGTAATAATATAATAAATAATATAAAATTGCAAACATTAAGATATCCATTGTTATTCAAATAAACTTAACTTGCTAGTGTTAAATGTAGATCCGACGAAACTGCATCGAGAGCGAAACTCGTCATCAAGAAATTTACAAATAAACCAGTGGAAATTGACGAAAAACAGTCTTTTATTATATATTTATAATGAATTTCCGTCAAGTAGAAGCTACAACCATCCAAAAAATAAATCAGTTTATTGAATTTTATAATTTTAGTAGTCCATGGTGTTGTGGTATCCAAACAACTGAGCGAAGAAGAATTGGACGTTCTAAATTGGACAGATAGATTGGAGGAGACCATAAACCAAGACATACAGTGGATTAAAGAAGGAAATCTTCAATATAAAGAAACGGTCACAATTGGTTTCCAAAATATGGTTAATCGTTTTACTGATAGGCTCAGGAGGGAAGACTGGACAAGCACATGTTAAAGTTTAATTAGAATAAATACTTATATTTTTTGGCTTTTGCATCGAAATTTCCCAATAAAAAAAAACGCTTGTTCAGGTTGTCGACAACTAAAATTATCCAGAAATCTGCTATCTCCGATCTAAAACAAGTCCTGAATTGTTAGCTCAGAGCAAACAATATTCTGTAAAGAAGCTTCGTCGCAGTCACAATTGAACCGGTTATTTGAGAAACCCCATTAGTCAACTAACTCAACTGACCTTAACTTTTGGCAAATTAGAAAAAACTTTTTAGTGCTATCCAAATCTTTATCTTCCCTATTTTTTCAAAGGAATATTGATGGGATCTGGACATCTGACACCAGATCTGGCAGGCGTACGTAAGTCCGGCCCTGACTATCATTTTGTAAATTAACAACTTGTTATTAGTTGATAATTTACTACGACAATTCAGGACCGGATACAGCTTCCCAAGAAGCTGATTTGTCCTACGTACGACCATTGGGACTTGGTCCTTCCATATGAGCCGTTTGTCGTATAGAAGGCCCAGGTATTTGATGTTATTGGCCCACCTGAGCCTAGTTCCATTCCGGCAGTGTTGAGGAGGGGCTGTGCGGGTACCTTTTTCAAAGATTATAGCCTGGGTCTTGGCTGGATTGACCTTAATCCTCCATCGATCGAACCACTCCGAGAGACGCCCAAGATGACGTTGAAGTCGGGCCGTGACATGATCAATCCTCGCAGCAGAGGCAGTGATTGCCGTGTCGTCAGCATACAATTGAAGGTTAGTGAAACGATCCCTAGGGATATCAGAAGAGAAAAGATTGAAAAGGTGTGGAGACAGGGCAGAGCCTTAAGGGACACCGGCCCTTATCCTCTTGACTTCGGACAGGGACTGTTCAACATGGACTTGGAAGTCTTATCAGACAAGAAGGATTGAACCAACGTGATAAGATGAGGAGGATAGCCGACGCGGATAAGCTTAAGAATTAAGCCTTCATGCCAAACTTTATCGAATGCCTTGGAAATATCGAGGAATACAGCACCAACCCGGAAGCCGCGATTGAAATTACTGGAAATAAACTGGGCCAATTTAGCAGTGTGGTGAATGGGGCCATGTCTTGGTTGAAAGCCGAACTGTTCATCAGGGATGACATTGAGTTCGGTGCTTTTGTCTCTGATTTCCTCAAGGACAACCTTTTCCGCCACCTTGCCCAACGTTGATATCAGGCTGATGGGACGGTAACTGACGGCCTCGTGGGAAGGAGAGCCAGACAAACAAGAGAACGGAATCAACTGGTACTTATCCGAGAAGTTACGGAATACGATGGTAGGATACAACGAATTGTATTAAGTACGCATTCCTATTACTCCATCGAAAGCCGACACAGCAACTTTCCAGCCGACAGAGTGGTTGACACAGTCAACGCCTAAAAGCAGGTAGTGCTTTTGGAGGGATCCTGCCTCAGGCATATATAGTTATTGTAAAGCAACTGAAAATAGACAGAAGTCCATATTTCCCCAATTTACTAGCTGTTCTCTTGTCCGTCAAAGCCATCCTGAGACGCGTTTCGCCATATCACGACTCGGCAGTCAGGCTAGGATTGACAAACAAGAGAACGGAATCAACAGGTAGTTATCCCAAAACTGAAATATGGACTTTTGTCTATTTTCAGTTGCTTTACAATAACTATATATGCCTGAGGAAGGATCCCTCGGAAAGTGCTACCTGCTTTTAAGCGTTGACTGTGTCAACCACTCTGTCAGCTCGAAAGCTGCTGTGTCAGCTTTCGGTGGAGTATCCTACCATTGTATTTATATTACACTAAAATATTAGATATTATTAAAATGAAAAGTTAAAACATTGTTAAAAGGTTAAAAATAGTATAATCATTGATCTTCATCATTGTAGTGGTGGTTGTAGGCCAGTTGAATATTTCATTTTAAAAGGACTGAATTTTATTTTCATCTGGTATTTAACTTTCTAATTTTCGTACATCAGCAATTTTTTTGTAATTGATGGGTATTTTTCCACCGGGGTAGGCCAATGCTTCAGACAGCATTTGTGGAGTTTTGTTGTTGTTTAACCTGAATGTGTTTGTGGCATATCCTTTAATAAAAGTGCTTGTTTTAAGCAAGTTTGTATGCTTATAAGAGTGAGAAAAGTGCATGAATTGGCTGATTTTCAGTTAAACCTTCTAGACTCCTAGCGTGTTCTTACCACCGGAGTCTACAGACAGCATTATTTTTTTGTAGTGCTGATGTCATCAACTTTTATAGTCAACAACGTCTTCAGCATTCCATCACCACAGTAAAACGATTATTTTTACGAGATGATTTGATCAAAAGCTCATACTCTTCCACCATATATATCCGGTCTGTTCTTTTTATGTTTCTTTTAAGTACAGCAAAATTCCTATCGCAAGATAGGAACGAATATCCTCTGATGAGGAAGTTATGATCAATCGTCTTAAATTTTTCTAGAGAAAAATAGATAGTATGTTTTTTGTTTTGGGCACCACACCCATCAGAGAAAACATGAAGGTATTTTACCGACTGCATGTTTTCCATCAAATACCTCATAAGAAACGAGTATACCTCATTCGGTCCTTTAGTAGCTTTACCCTCATGATACAAGAAAAATGTTGCCTGTCCAGTTTTGAGATCGTGAATACAAAAAACATTCACTGTTACCTGGCGAAGATAAAACACCTCTTGCACCGGAATCTAAGGCAGTTGAAGATTTTGCATGTAGTCAATCGTGATACCTCCAATTTCTTCATTAACCCTTGCCATTTCAATAACAACTTTCATCTGGTCGAAAAATTTATTTGCACGCCGTAAATGGACTTTTTTTTCTGCTGCTGCAACTCTCTTTGCAGTATCGTTCACTACTTTGCTTTGTATTTTCATTGAAACCTCTTCACAGGCATAACAAGTATCTACTTGTGGTCTGCCAAAGAACAGATAAGTCTTCTTTAAAAACCTTCCTATAATATGAGTATTTAACGGTCCCATAGTCAGGATATTTTTGTGTCAATATATTGTGCATAGTGGTTATATCCAGTTTCTCATTTAAGTAAACCTTCTCTTTGATAGTGAAATGAGCCAACTTAGTAGGATAAGACTTGATATGTTCGCGAATAGCATCTGTAACAATGCCAGGTATTGTATTTCCTGGGATACATTTGCTTCGTTTGTTGATAGGTGACTTTCCAGCACTAAGAAGAAAGCAAAGCCATCTCACCCTCTCAACTGTTATTCCCTATAGGTAACGAGGCTATTTTACAAACAACAAGTTTTTTATTTGGAGTGGAAATTGAATAAATATAAGTGTTGCTTCTATTTAGCTTTGAAGACTCATCAACTGTCTTTCTTCTGTTCCGTTACTTTATTTTACTTACAGAAATAAGAACTTGCAAATAACAATCTTACTCGTTTTTTGTATTGAGTTCTCAAAATCGCTGAAAAATCTGCTTTTTTCTCGTCGTTTGTAAAAATTGATAAGCATTTCTTCGTGCAGCTGAAAGTCACGAATAATAACTTTACACTAATAGGTATATTTTAAAACAAGTTATTTTTAAGTGGCATATAATACTTTATACATATATATATATATATATATATATATATATATATATATATATATATATATATATATATATATATATATATATATAAAAGGGTGTTTTTTTATAGAGGTATAGAACTTTGAAATGGAATAAAACAAAGATGAATTTTTTTTAAATTGACATGAAATTTACTTTATTCGAAAGATAATTCTTCTGGCATTATAATTTAAATATGACTTCTGGCATATGACCGCCACGGCTGGCTCGGACGTAGTCTAATCTGGAGGTCCAATTTTCGATGACTTTTTCCAACATTTGTGGCCGTATATATCGGCAATAACGCGGCGAATGTTGTCCTCCAAGTGGTCAATCGTTTCGGGCTTATCGACGTAGACTAGCGACTTCACATATCCCCACAGAAAATAGTCTAGCGGCGTTAAATCGCACGATCTTGGAGGCCAATTCATCACGGGTCCGAAACGTGAAACTATGCGGTTACCAAACGTTTCCTTCAATAAATCAATTGTGGCACGAGCTGTGTGACATGTTGCGCCGTCTTGTTGAAACCACAGCTCCGGCACATCATGGTTGTTCAATTGATGAACGAAAAAGTCAGCAATCATGGCTCTATAGCGGTCACCATTGACTGTAACGTTCTGACCAGCATCGTTTTTAAAGAAGTACGGACCAATGATTCCACCAGCCCATAAAGCACACCAAAAAGTCAGTTTTTCTGAATGTAACGGTGTCTCAACATACACTTGAGGATTATCATCACTCCAAATACGGCAGTTTTGTTTATTGACGTATCCATTCAAACAAAAGTAAGCTTTATCGCTAAACAAAATTCGCTTATGAAAATCGGGATCAACGGCAATCTTGTTTTGGGCCCATTCACCGAATCTACGCCTTGCTAGGTGATCGTGTGGCTTCAATTGTTGCACGAGTTGGATTTTGTAAGCACGCAAACCAAGATCTTTCCGCAAAATCTTCCATAAAGTGGATGGACACATATCCAATTCCTGTGCACGATGGCGGATAGACTGATTCGGGTCTTCCTCTACGCTACGCTCTACAGCAGCAATGACTTCTTCTGTACGCACTGTACGACGTCTCTGTGGATGCGTATTATCATTTAGAGTAAACGTGGTGCGAAAACGTTCCATAGTTAATCGAATTAATTGCTCTGATGGACGATTATGTTGACCGTAAAATGGACGTAGTGCGCGATACGTATTTCGAACAGAACCATGATTTTCAAAATAAATTTGCAAAATTTGGAAGCGTTGTTCAGGCGTCAGTCTATTCATGTTGAAATGCCAAACCAAACTAAACATAAATCACTTGACAGCTGACAAAATGGCCGCCAGTTAAAAAAAGTGTTGCCAACTTAAAGTTTTATACCTCTATAAAAAACACCCATATATATATATATATATATATATATATATATATATATATATATATATATATATATATATGTATATATATATATATATATATATATATATATATATATATATATATATATATATATATATATATATAATCTTTAGCCTATTTTTAATAATTAAAATGTTCAAAACAATGAACAACAATATTAAAAAATTACAGAAAACCAGATAAAAGGAAAAACTAAGAGGTAAACAGAAAACTATTAATTGATATTAGTGATTTCTGATAACGAAATCACCGTACAGATTGCATCACCCTAATTTATGCTAGCTAGTGCTCCACTAGCGCAGCAGTCGCTGCACAACTAAATCATGAGCCTTGAGCTTAAATATCGATTTCTAACAAAAAGTCGATTTTAAACAAAAATGTGACTTATGGGGTTTCGCAAATAAGCGGTTTAATTATACCATAGATGTCACTGCTAGGCGGTATACAAGCTAATCGTGTAACCCCGATAAGCAGTAAATAACATGAATGAACTTTCGCTAAGTAAATACAAATGAAAACCACTGAGAGGAAATTAACTAACTACCAACTACAGCCATACTCGGTAATAACCATGTCATAGTCTCAACCAAATATGGTACCAGCTTCATCCCAAGACGGTCTGAAATGCGTCACGATAAGTTCTAGTATCTTCTACAAAAGACGCTTAATCGCAGCCACAGTTACAAAAGTTATCAATAGGCGGCGTTTAAAAACTTATCTATATTGATA
The DNA here is from genome assembly GCA_019049505.1 of Pachyrhynchus sulphureomaculatus. Taxonomy (NCBI): domain Eukaryota; kingdom Metazoa; phylum Arthropoda; class Insecta; order Coleoptera; family Curculionidae; genus Pachyrhynchus; species Pachyrhynchus sulphureomaculatus. Next base: position 38,535,420 of record CM032449.1, on the reverse strand, counting down.
ACGAATAATAATTATAATTGTTAAAAATAAACATGATATGACGAAATGCTACACCGGTAATGAGTTGACAAAATTTTACTAAATACAAGGTACAGTAGAAATAATTCTTTTAAAAACATTTAAAGTAGAAAAACAAATTGATAAACGAAAAAAAACTTTATTACATGTCCAATTTATTTTAAAAAGTTGTTATCTAAATATAAATCGTTACGTTCCCAGTAGTTTTTTAAGAGAGCGGGAAAGTATTGTTTACTGCTCGATATACCTGTATTCCTGTGATTGTACAGGTCCACTAGACCAGGGGTCGGCAAACTTTTAAGCCGGAAGGACCAGCCACAATAAAAATATCGATTTAATGAATTTCAAAGAGCCACGAATTTTGGTTTCTGCATTTACTTTTTATTTCCAATAAATCGGATAAAGAAACGGTAATTAATTAAAAGACGACTTCATTAATTATTATTTATTCGTAATAAAATATGGTATACTAGAGAAAATAAGAATTAAATTCTATTCAAAAAACAATGCGAACGATGACCTTGCATTTCTCTAGAAAGTTTTGGTAAGTCCGGCACATAACTAGTAGTTTTTAGTTCAAGGCTCGACCCTAGATTTTGATTTGTTATTTGGCTTCTTAGCTTGTTCATTATTAAATTCATGGAAGAGAAAATAGATACAAAACTACAACTAACCAACAACATCAGCTACGAAGAGGTGGAAAAAACAATTAAGAAATTAAAAAACAGGAAAGCCCCAGGTATCGATAACATCTCCAATGAAATGATCAAATACGGAGGCACCGACCTAATCAAAAAAATAACAATCCTATTCCAAAAGATCCTCCAGACAGCAACAGTACCAAATGAATGGAGGAAAAGTATGACGATTCCCATACACAAAAGAGGAACAAAAAAAAATCCAACCAATTACAGGGGGGTCAGCCTGTTATGTAGTACTGGCAAGCTACGAACAAAAATACTGTCTCAACGAATAGTAGACACCCTAGGTTTTTCTGAAGAACAACAACGCAATAACCGCTCCACCACAGACAGCATATTTATCAGCAGACAATGAATAGAAAAAACTATCGAATTCGACAAACCGCTTTATCGATTTTGTCCAAGCTTTCGACAAGGTGAAACTAGGTCCCGTACTAAGACTCTTAAGAAGACGAGGACTGGTTGAAGCAATAACTAAAACAATAGAAGAACTGAACTTAAAAAACACCATACCACTGAAAGTAAACAATTAAATAACAGAAGAAATTCCAGTGACAGAAGGTATACGACAAGACAGTCTGAGTCCAACATTATTTAATATCATAATGGACGAAATAATTACAGACTCAAAGAACTTAGACATCGGATACAAAATAGGAAATACAACGAGCCAAATAATATGCTTCGCTAATGATGTGGCCCTAACAGCAGACAGAGAGGATAATCTGCAGAGAAAGTTTTTAGATTGAATACAGCCGCTAAGGATGAATGAAATATGAAAATATCTGTAGAAAAAACTAAAGCAATGGTTTTCGCCAAAGACAATTAGATGTAAACTGATGGTGGATGAAAAAATAGTCGAGCAGGTAAAAAATTTGAAGTACCTAGGGGTTAACATAACCAGTAACAGAGACGTGACAGAAGAAGTACGAAATCAAGCACTTAAAGCAGCCATGGTATCGGGACAACTAAAAGACGTAATGTGGCGGAATAAATACATGACTCAAATCTACAAAACATGTGTGAGACCTATTTTAACTTATGGTGCAGAAACAAGAAGCGAAACACAAAAGACCAAACAGATAATGAGATCAACCGAAATGAAAAATCGTTAAGAGCAAAATGACGGGCCGAACGCTAAGAGATAAAAATCAGAACACGATAATACGGGAGGAATGCGAAGTGGGAAATATGGTAAAATTTTCTAGAGACAGGAGAAGACACCGGCGAGACCACGTCCAACGCATGAACTGTGACGGACTAGCCTAACAAGTCATAATGGGAAAGCCAGACAGGAAATGACCACCAGGAAGACCCCCGAAAAGGTGGAAAGATAGCTGGGACTCAACATCCACCGAGACGTAAAGCTATGTTAAAAAACAGGATCTCGTCCTAGAAAGAAGAAGAAGAGAAAACTTGCTCGCAAGTATATGTTGATCCAAAGATCGCACCAAAAGCCATTTTTTTTTATTTGGTAGTAGCATTCCGGAAAACTATTCCAGGTATCGAAAATTATTGCCTCAGGCTTGGGCATTTCTTTTAAAACTGTCCACTTATGCTGCAATACCCAACTAGATCTCTGCCTTTCTAGCTCTTCTAAGCTGCTACTAAGATTCGTAAACTTCGAACTACACAAATCTTTGCGTTTTAAATCTAGTAATTAGATTTAAAAGGAACCAGCTTTAATATCAAACGGGGCAAAATTTAGTTCTTTGTTGTTTGACTTGAAAGGGTTCTTAATGAAAGCTAAGGTAGGCTAATTTATTTTGAAATGATCAAATCGTTCAGCGAAACCTTCCTTCATTGCTTTGATCGTTCTTGGGAAGTAACTAAAGTCAATAGAAGCACTGTTTCCATCCCGTAGTAGCGGACGGAGGTGGGTGGGGGAAGCCTGACATGTGCACGTAATCGCGGCCATACAGCGAGGTCTGTTGTTTTATGTATACGTGCGGGCTGCAAGTCTGTGCGCTTTAGATTTTAATTTTTTTAGGGGAACTTGAAGAGCCGCAATTGTTTCTTGAAAGAGCCGTATGCGGCACGCGAGCCGCGGTTTGCCGGCCACTATAGTTATTTTGACATGAGGCGTCTTTAATTTTATGGACGCAACATTTTTTTTAGACTGACCCTGTCTATTAAGATTAAAATCACGTTGTCCTTGACTCGTTGTTAATTGTAGTCCGTGGGAAATACAGCCCTAGGCAACTTATTCCAAAGGGATGATGTTCTCCATATAAAAGACTGCTTGAAAAGCGTTGTACTCGGAGTAACAAGCTGAACCTCATACGGATGTGAAGTATTAGCGCGACGTGTAATTCTAACATGCACCGCTCTGGGAGGAATTAAGCGGGCTACATCCTTCGAACACTTTCCATGAAAATACTTATAGAACACACTCAAGTCGCCAACTTCTTCGATGTTCCAGCGAATCAAGGTTGTTTAGTTATTGATGATATATTACTGAAACACAAAAATTTCGGAGACTTACAAATCTTCTATCAAATTTTAGAAGGGAAAAGCAATGTATAGGACCATTTTTTTAAGTGTTTCACCTTATTCACTATTTTCTTATTGAACACTTCAAAAAAATTCTTTCACTACTAAGCTTAGTTTTCATAAAGAATATTATAATACACAATTTGTCACTCGTCAAATTTGACAGTTTACAAAGGTAGTTAGGCTTTCTTTAAATGATACTCTATATACGTTATATATTTACAAAAATACGTAACTCTTGATATTTGCTTTAGGTCGTTACTGATATACAAGGCATTCTTTTAAGAGGATCATTTGATTAACTCGTTTCCCCTTTGACACATCAAAATATTTTTTCACTACTATACTAAGTTTGTTAATAATTTTTTTTTTAACATGCCACATAGCAAGACAGTAAATCGGGTGAGCCAGTTAAAAGTTAAAATTTCGTTCAATAAATTGACTATCGGTATATCGGTAACGACTGAAAATAAGTATCAAGTTATATATTTCTATAAACAGACTGAAAAATGGTATTTAACGGTGTGTTTATAGGTAGAGGGTGCCATTTAAAAAAAAATCCTAGTTGATATTGTAATTTGTCAAATTTGTCACTCGATCCGCAGACAGTCCGTCCTATCAATCGATATACGTATGTATTGGTCTGGGCCTAGTGAGGTAAGCAGGGAAGAGGAAGCTGGTCAAAAACGGGTCAGCAGATATCCCCCTCGGTGCGTATTGGAGAGAGACGGCCTGGGCTCTCGTTGCCAGTGTCTGTCAGAGAGTGAAAGGAAATATCTTTTTCTTTTTGTTATTCGGTCAGTCTCATATAGCCTGTCCCAAAATATAAGATAATGATTTTTGCCGTTTTAAGTGGGCAATATAAAAATTCTGACCTTTTGTTTATGATAGGTTGCAGAGATGGACTTAAGAATTTTATTCATTAATGCAAATAAATAAAATTATAAGTATTTTTGGAGAGGTTTATTTATAGATGCATGTAAAAACAAATGGATAAGAAGTAAAAATCTACAGTTTGAATGAATGAGGATTACAAGAGGGGACATATTGTATAAATAAAAATATATTTTAACTTAAACCTAAATCGGTTTCACTATCACTGTCATCAGCTGAGGTAATTATCAATGGTTTCATATTATTTACATAAATATATGAATCTTCAACTTTAACAACGTGCTCAATGCAATTCTTTCATCTTTCACAAGGTTTATAACTTTTATAACTTTTTTTACTAATTTAACCACTGACATGCTTAAAGTAGGAGAAACATTTTTGCCCTTATTTTTGATTTAACTTGATGCAAAATATGTTCAATTGGATTTAACCACAATAATACGGAGGAAGCCGGAAACAGTGTGTCTCATTTTCTCAGCCATACTATCACAAACACTATTGCAATTTTCCCACGGGCGCCACATAATTAAAATAGAACCGTTACGTTGTAAGTTGTAAGTAAAACTAAAAATAAAAATAATAAAAAGTATCTTTCGAATCCTAATGGGAACCTGTGGTCATTAGGCCTATATTATCAAATACTTAAAGGGCTCCAAAGCGGTTGCCAGGTAGTAAATATATAGGTAAAAATAGATCCAATATGACTGCAGGTGCAAGTGAGGGCGGTATACAAAATAGGTAAAATAAATACGTTTATCGTAATATCTGGCAACTATGCACAAAACCTTAATAAGGTGGTTTATTATTCCACTGAGAAAGCAAAAAGGTAGGATCTTATATCTTGGGATTTACTTTACCTACAAGGGTGTACCTCTAATAAAGAAAAGATTATAACGGTCAGGCGTTGGACCAGACTGACTGCTTGGCTTCTTCTTACCTTTCGGGTGGCCGGTCTGCTTCGGCTAGCTAGTCGGTTGGCGCTCAATTGCTACTACCTGGTCAGACTTACGTATCGCTATTTTATAGCTGCAGCGCAGTGGTCTCGATTGTCAAAATACGAAATCGATAGAGTTGCCCGCTAATATCGGTATATTTGTACCCAAAATAGGTATATGAAAAAAATATCTAATATTCAATCAAATTTGGTTATTTTAAAATTCTTTATCTTTGTAAAATAATAGGAACTTACAGAATATACTAAGTATACAATTAAAACTAATAAGAGTAATTATTTTTTTACAATATTTTATAAATGAGTGAATAAACACTAGTGAATACTAGTAAAACATAATGAAATCGAAATAACAAAAACATAACAAACTAAGTAACTTATAATTCGTTTATTACTAAAGATATCTAACATCAAATAAGTACACAAACTTAAATCTAATTAATTTTTACGATCATAACAATATTCTTTGACCATAGCCGCAGTCATCTGAGTCGTTTTGTATGTAATAAACCAGTGATTGACTCAGTAGACAGCTTATTTCGTTGTTTTGTTTTTATAAGATTAATAATCGAGAATATACGCTCAACATTAGCGGATGAGTGGGCCAGTAATAAAATAGTAAAGATGAAAGTAGACAACAAAGGAGTGTCATCGCCATACTTTAGTAAACTGACATCCCAAAATAGTACTATCTCATCAGGAAATGTTTTGATTTGTTCACAATTTCTTAAAATACGCCACTCTGTATCAATTTGCTTGAAATCATTGTTCTAAACAATATTGGGAAAGAGTCTACTAACAGCAATTATCGAAGCAGTTTTGCCACTTTTAACATTCGTTGGTTCAATTATGTCTAAACCTTTTATTGGATTATTTTTCAATGGAAACCGCGCTTCGATATAAGTAGCCGCAGCGCCATAATATACGGCATCGATATCCATAAAATGTCTAGGATTTTTAAAATCAACAAATTCGATTGGAGTACTTGTTAAATAGTGTCTTTTTAAAAAGCAATCAAAAAAAGTTCTTAATGAGACTTATTTTTTCATATAAAATATGAATTTTCGGGTGTTTTGGCTGCATTTCTTTGTTTAAATCGTTAAATAATGGTAACACAAAATTTAAAAATTCCAAAAATAGCCATGTAGTGAGATCTTGAAGATTCTGTAATATATTTTCTGCAGCTAAAAGATTATCATTATTAGGTACTTGGTCTACGAAAAATAGTTTTAGAGCAGAAAATTGTTCCAATACTCTTTTTACTGCTACATGTACCAGCGTGTCTGTCAGGGGTGAAGTATTTTATGTACTTTCAAGCCACAAAAAATTTGAATGTCTTTAAACTCTGTAACTCTTTTTGGACTAGAAGAAAAGTAATTGTAAATGTCCTTTTAAGATCCTCTATAAAGCGTGGCAGTTTAGTACAAGCATATGACGCGCAAAGATGAAACGAACGGCATGTGCACTTAAGTATAAAAATATTGGGAATTTCGTTTTGCAGCAATGTCACAACAGAAATATTACTCCCCATCATTACATTTGCCCCATCAGATGCAAAACCTATAAGATTATTTTATATGAAATATCAGCGCTTGTAAAAAAGTTTACAATATGTTCAAATAAGGATACTGCCTTAGCAGCTTCCAATCACAGATGCGATGCCCTTTCGCATATCCCACGACTAAGCACAGTGGACTCGTCAATAATAAATGAAAACTTAGTTTGCCGCAGACCGTCACATAAATTATCAAAACTTTCTTTACCTATAATATGATCAATGGCGTGAGTTTTCGTCGTCGAACATTTTAGTGACCAAAGTGATTTCAGAAAATCGAAATTTCGGTTCATCCAAATTTTTTTTATAAAATAGAAGTTTAGAATGAATACAACATTGCAGATTGACTTAAAAGCATTTATACGATATGCTATTACGTACATAGGTATTGATTAAAACAAAGAATAGAACAATTAGTTTACTTATTTTATGTATACGTACGGAAAATCGAAAATAAAACAATTTCATTCTTAACTTTAATGTCTTAAAAATGAGGTAATTTTCAACTGCACTCGTTTTGCGTTGGTTCTGTTTTTGGCTGTAATGTCTCTCCAATGTTTGATAAGCAAGACGTCGGCGGCGGTTGCATTTTCTTGTTGTTCTACATAAGTTAACGCTTTTTCTAGGGCCTCTAGTCCTTCTAAATGTGGCATTTTTACTGGAATATTGTCAGTGGCTTCTACTTCGTTATCATCATCGTCATCACTGTCTATTTTATTAGCATTTTTGCATACACTTTTAATTCATTCTTGATCAGTCATTTCATCTTCCACACTATCACTGTTTAACCATTCACAAACATCGGTTTCCGGAACACTTTTACATCCTGATATTCTTGTAATAATTTGATGTAAACTTTTATTATCTTCTGTTTCTGCCTCTGAGTAATGTCTCTCATCTTGTGGAATCAATTTGACCAAGATTTTTACTTAATTCCAGGCTGAAGCTATCCAATATATAACATTTTTCAAATTTATCTTTTTTAGACAATCAATAAGAATGCCACCTTCATCTACGTCTTCTAAAATATGCTCCAATAACAAACACATGTAATTGCATTTTAAATTTTCCAGTACACCCTGATCCATACCCTGAATGAGAGAAGTTACAGCAGGAGGCACAAACATTGCGTTTATTTCCCCACTTTCAAGTTGCTCCGCACTTGGGTGAGTGGGGTCGTTATCTAGTAACAGAATACATTTTCTAGGATATCCATGTTTTTTTAAAAAAAGTTCCACTTTGGGAATAAAATCTCCAAAAAACCAGTCTTTAAATAGAGTCGCGTTTATCCAGGCATTGTTTTGATTTTTATACCAAACAGAAAAAGCATTGCGACGAATATTCTTAAAGGTTCGTGGATTTGCTGACTTACTAATACATAATAATGGGAGTTTGTGTCTTCCAGAAGCATTACTGCATGCAAGAACAGTAATACGTTCTTTGCTACGTTTATAACCAGGTGCTCCAGCTTCCGTTTTTGAAGCTAAGGTATTTGACGGCAACATTTTGTAGTGCAAGCCTGTTTTATCACAATTATAGATTTGGTCTGGTTGTAAACCATGGTTCTTTCCTAAGCTGCTCAAAATTGTCTGCAATTTTTTTTGCAGCAGATACCTCCGCCGATAATCTTTCTCCACAAACTTTCAGTTGACGTACACCATGTCTTTTTTTTCCACCTGTCTAGCCATCCATCACTTGCAGAAATATTTGCAGGCGCTTCGATAACCGGCTACTTTTCGCTTAAACTCACTGCCTTATGTTTTAAAATTGTTCCTGAAATTGGTATTCCACGTTCTCGATTCTATGTAAAACCATAAAAATAAAGTATATATAATACTTTTTGGTAGTCACCGCTTTTCATACTTTTTCGTGCCTGTGTGGGCGATGACAAAACACTACACCATTTTTTAAGTTTTTCGCGATTCTTTCTCCACTCTGAAACATTACTCACGGCTACACCTAAATCCTTCGCTATATTTTTCAAAAGTTCACCATTATCTAAACGTTGAATTGCTTCAAGTTTCTCTTTTAAGGTAATAACAATACTTCTACGCTTATTATTATGACGCTCCATTTTGTAAAATATCTAATAAAACAAAACTATTACCTCTGCGATAATAATAGACGTAATGAGTAACTTATAACACTCATCGACTAACCAAAACATAGACAGCGGTGAAATTCTAGATGTCGGGGAGTCCCCGACGCGTTAAGAAAACAACTCATCGTATGTTTCGAATAATGGGGATTTTTTCGTTTAATGGGGACACAATTTGCTTTTTAACAATTTGTTTCGGATAAGCCGAATTGTACTGTATATATATATATATATATATATATATATATATATATATATATATATATATATATATACAGTACAATTCCGGTTATCCGAATCGCGATATCTGAAATCCGGCTTACTATATATATATATATATATATACATATATATATATATATATATATATATATATATATATATATATATATATATATATATATATATAGTATATATATATATATATATATATATATATATATATATATACATATATATATATATATATATATATATATATATATATATATATATATATATATATATATATACATATATATCAAATCCATTAAACAAGAAGTTCGAAAATTACCAATCCAAAGAACAAGCAGGCTTGTTGAACTTGTTGACCTAAGGAAAGGTTTTCACACAATGGAATACTGGGCAATTGAGAAAGTGATGAAAAATGCGAGAATCGATCAATGGTATATTAACATACTGAAAAAAATCAACGATAAAAACTGAAAGTGAGATTACACGAGAATACCAAGGAAGTAAAAATAAAGAGAGATGTTAGACAGAGTGATATCATATCACAAGAGAGGGTGGATTCAAATGTAAATTTGGGACAGGAGGTTACAATCGGAAAAGTGAATCAAGAAATGGAAGTCAATCGAAGGATACGTCTGGGATGGGCGGCTTACGGTAAAATGAAGCAAGTCTTTCAGTCCAAACTGCCTTTAAAACTTAAAAGTAAAATATATAACGAATGCATTCTACCAGTAACAACATATGGTATCGAAACTTGGGTTCTGACACGGAAAGTTTTTAGAAAATTGCAAATTCACCAGAGAACAATTGAAACGAAAACCCTATCACTAAGGGACTGCAAACCAAACGATTGGGTCAGGAATCAACAGGGGTCCACGACATAATTAAAAGGATATCTTTCCTCAAGTGAAACTGGGCTGGCTATGTGGCCAGAAATACTGATAACTCGAGCGGAAAAGTGACCAGATGGAGACCTTGGGGGGGGGGGGGGGAGAAGCACTGGCAGACCTCAACAACGATGTATGACGATATTAAAAAATCAGTGGGGCTCAATTGGTATCATACTGAAGCACATGAGAGAGGCCTATATCCAAAGAATAGAGAATGGCTAGAGGATATATATATATATATATATATATATATATATATATATATATATATATATATATATATATATTTCAACCTTTTTAGAGTCAAGAAATCTAAAAATATCATTATTTTGAATTATCTGTAATCAAAAGGGGGTTAAAGGAGTGGAGAGAAGAGTTAAAGCAGTTACACTGTATATATTATGATTTACGACGTTTTTGGGTTTGTTTTAGTTGGGGAACCTGAAAATTGTTTTATTTTTTCATTATTTTTATTATTTGGGCTGAAACATGTAAAGGGTTAAACGGGTGGTTCAAGGAGATATATATATATATATATATATATATATATATATATATATATATATATATATATATATATATATATATATGTTTTGACGAATGTTCTCACGAATGTGAAATGTAGTAGTGGTTTTTCGGGTATTCCGTGTTAACTTAAAGTCCCTTGATGGACAGTTTCGCTAATGTTTCTATGGAATCTCATCCATCTTTTCAAAGGGTTGATCATTGGTCGGTGTCTTGGCGTTGAAAGTCCTTAGTCCCAGTCCATCAAGGGACTTTAAGCTCACACGGGATACCCGAAAAACCACTAATAATATATATATATATATATATATATATATATATATATATATATATATATATATATATATATATATATATACTTATGTTATACATCTTTTTCAGTTTTCTGGGAGTTGTGGAACCTGATAGTCAAAGTTTTTTTTTTTAATTTTAAGTTAATCATCAAACGTATCATGAGTCAAAGTAGTGAGGAAAGAAGTTAAAGGGGTTGCTCCATATATATTGTGTTATACGTTCGTTTTGGGTTTCTTTAAGTCAAGGAATCGAAAAATCGTTTTACTGTATTCCAATATTTTTAATTAAAAATCAAACGTATACAAAGTTGAAAAAATAGGGAATTAGAGGAATTGTTCTTGTATATTTCGTGTCACACGTCGTTTTCTGATTTCCTTAATTAGAGGTGTCTGAAAATTGTATTATTTTTTGACTATTTATAATTTTAATAAAATCAGTATGTCGAGAAGATTGAGTATGATTACGAATAACCTTAGAAAATCGTTAGTATTATTCCATTGTTTACTTGTGTTAGTTTAAGCTGCTTTCCTAATCTCAATACCCAAAATTATTAACAATTTATTTTGTCCAAAATAATTGCCAATTTTTTTGAATTAAACATTAATTTGTTTCTAGAAAATATCTCTAAATTTTGCATCTGTATGATCGCATTATGCTTCTTAGATGTCTCCCAGTGGAAGGAAATAAACTATACTAAAACGTGTTTGTTCTGTTTACGGCCAACATCACCCCATAACCATCCCTGGTAGTTGTGGCTCCCTACTCTGGGGGTTTATAGAGGGCATTTTAGTTTATTAAAATGATATTGTAATACATTGTACCTAGTAAGTAGGTCATGCATTCCAATTATTACAAAGCTCTATTTACAATTACAAAAAGAAATAAGAGATAAAACAGGTGTTTTTGTTGAAAGTCCAAAATAATTTAAAATAATAAAGTCATTTTATTTTATCCTTCATCACGGTTTAAAGTGTCAGACTCTCCGACATGCTGGGCGGAGGATTTCCGACAATTATTATTTTACAATAATAACATAGGTATAAAAAAAAAATCTTTGTCTTTTAAGTGAGACACGTATTTTCTTTAGTATTTTTTTATGCTGAATCCAAAAAAATCATACAAAAAAGACATCCACCGTGAGGTTTTTCCAGAAAACACACTTAAAGTTGCCAGAAAACATTAAATTGAAAAAAATACATTTTAATAAATAATGTAAAACTGTATAAATAAAATTATAGAATAAAACTATTATTTCGTACACCTTTAAATGTTCTGAATCTACATTTATCATAAAAACTTAAAAGTATTAAGTTTTAGTATTCATGTTTAACAAAAAACACGCATACACCACATTTAACTAAGCTATGTAGCAAAATGCTGTTTAAAAAAATTGTTTTTAATTTTTATTAATATTGAACAAAACTATTGTTTCCAGTGTTTTTTAAAGTTTTTAATCCTGACTTGACATTAAAAAATAAAGTTTTATGTTCAGTTTCAACAAAAAACTCGCTTTTAACACTTACAAGGGTGCTATGTGGTTGGTAAAATGCTTTTTTTAAGTAAATGTTCTTTCCGAACAAAACTATCATTTCTAGTAGTTTTTTAAGTTTCAAATTCGAATTTGATATCAAAACATGAGGAATGGTGTTTAGTGTTGAAAAAAATATCCGTTCAGTATTTAAAACAAAAGGTTGCAAAATGGAGCCTAATGTATAACCCTTGACAGTTTTAGAAGTACATTTTGTGGATACATTGATTGACTGAATATGGGGGAATGTGAGTGAGACAGTAATTGAATAAGCGAGCGAGCGAGTGACCCAGCGAGCGAGTGAGCGAGTGACTGAGTGACTGAGTGTAGAAGTGAGTGAGTGTAGAAGTGAGTGGGTGAGCATGAGGATATGTGGATGAGTGAGTATGGGGGCATGTAAATGAGTGAGTGTGTAAGTGACTGAGGGAGCGAGTAAGTGAGTGAGTGAGCCAGTCAGTTTTGTTTAATATTAATAAAAATTTTTAAAAAAAAATAATTTGGCGGTTGCACGCATTTATTTTAAACAGCATTTTGCTACGTAGCTTAGTTAAAGGTGGTGTATGTGTGTTTTTTGTTAAACATGAACACTAACACCTAATATTTTTAAGTTTTTATGATAAATGTATATTCAGAACATTTACAGATGTCCGTAATAATAGTTTTATTCCATAATTTTAATGATTATACAGTTTTACATTATTTATTAAGATGTATTTGTTCCAATTTAATAGTTTTCTGGCAACTTTAAGAGTGTTTTCTGAAAAAACCTTACGGTGAGTTTCTTTTTTTTGGATTTGGCATAAAAATATACTTAAGAAAACACTTGTCTTACTTAAAACACAGAGAATTTTTTTTGTATACCTCTATAATCTAATATAGATTTTTAAATTAGAACTTTAAAACACAAATAAATCTGAATTGAAGCAGCAAATATTTATCATAAACTTTCACCGTAAATCCGCCGTTAGGTTCTTCCGACCCTAAACTACTTTCGCCATTGAGCATCCTACCGATTAGTGCCAAGAGAGGCGCCTAAACCGCGCCAGATTTGGCTCTACAAATCTGCTAAATGGAATATTTCGAACTTTTTCTTGGTTTAAACGTTTATTTTAGATCCGACGACCCATCTGACTACGCTACGGAGTTTTCCGATGTTAATTTGGCCGGTATGGAAGCTTATATTCCTTTTTCAAAGAATAAGCCCTCCCAGCTGCAAGCTTTGGTTCGACTAAAAATGCAAAGAAGCTTTTGCTTCTGAACATCTTGCCTACCGACAACGGCGTGAATATCCTAACGTCATAAATCGTAACGTCTTTGTTCGTGCTCGAAACAGATGCAAAGAAATTATCGACGAAGCCAAAGAGGCACACGATCAACGAATTAAAAACAAACTTCTTTCCTTCCCCAACAATTCCAGATTCTTTTGAACAGTCGTTAATGCCACTAGTTAAAATTTCACTAAATCTAGTATTCCACCTCTCAAACGGTCAGACAATATTCTTGCAACAACATCTGTTGAGAAAGCCAATATTATTTTATTTGAAACCGTTTAAGGGGGGGAATACATGTAGAACTTTCTAAATTTTTTTTTTTTTTTTTGGATAAAATATTAAGAATATGTCCTTGAAATTTTAGAAAAAAATTCCAAGTTTTAAAGGAGTTATAGTATATAAACGGGACGACCATTCGAGCAGCATTGTTGTCTCGAGTGAAAGTAGCAGGTATACGCGATCGCTCATGGGACCTTATTTTCTTCTTCTTAATATTTGTATTACAGCTGCTTACCGTTACTAATTTCTTTGAAGAGGCTGAGGGGTTATTATATAGCCCTGGAATCGCTGATTAACAGGTAAGTTGGAGATATTAAGCAGTTTTCATTCAACGAAACTTTAAACGTGTTTCTTTCGAAACCGCATTTTCAAAACTTGCGGAAACTCTCATTTAACTATTAAACCGATCCTAATGAAATTTTGACTATTACTTTATAACATTATTAACTTTTGAACCTAAATGTTTTGGAAAATGACCTCAAAATTCTTTTATTGAAAAAATAATAAAAAAAGTGAAAAAATCCTTTTTTTTTTAAACTCGCACAACATTCTGAATTTTCAGTTTTTTTAGGTTCATATAGAGGCTACAAATATAAAACATTATATATTTCAGACTGGTCTTTTTCAGATCAATACAGCAAGTACTACATTGCCCGCAAACGCGCAAGATGCCATCATAATCGTGAATACTTTAATTACTTGTAAAAAAATGCATTTATTCAGCTGAAAGTATATTTAAATAAATAGCATACTTACAAAAGTATAAATTCATTCTTTCCGTCTGAAAAAAATTCCCGAAAATCATGCTTTTTTGGCCTTCTAATTGTATCGCCCCCCTTAAAGATGACATCTTAGTTCCATTGTCATCAAATTTACTTTATAAAAACTGCCTTAAAACTATCCTGCCTTACTATTAAATTACTTATTTAATTATTTAAATGATTTAGTTTATTTTTATAAAATACTATTTGTCGAAATTTTTCCGCCCATCACTCTCGAACATACACATAACATATATATAACAGCTTTACTATAAAATAACTACATGAGTATTCTTGAACAAGTCTTATTAGTAATTCGATACTTTTGCAAAATGGTAAAAGCCAAAAAAAAGCCCAAAAAATTTTTTGATTAAAAAATGTGAAGGTTTTCCTAAATCGACTGATTTTAAATTGTTAGAAGAGGAACTGCCGCCTATAAAGGAGGGAGGTAAGTGTATTATTTCCATTGAAACTTAAAAAAATACTTCTACACAAATAAAAAATTTATACTCGATTTTCAATCTATCGAATCTATCTCTTTTTCCCTTTATAATTCTCATATAGCTATCTCTACAAAAAGACAAACACGTAGAAGAAAACGTCGCCGTAAAACGAAGCCGGCTAACGACCGCTGGCACGTTAAAATGTACCTCATCGGGTTTCTCAGAGATACCGCGCAACTAAAAGTTGTATTGTTCCATAGAACAATATTAGGGAAAGATATGCGCGGTATCTCTGAGAAACTCGATGAAGTACATTTTAACATTTAAACCAGCCGGCTTCGCTTTGAGGCGACGTTTTGTTTCACGTGTTTTTCTTTCTGTAGCGAGAGCTATATTTCGTGGCGTGGATCTTTCAAGAAAATTGAAATATGTGCACTTTTTACTTTCTTTGCTAAAGGAAAGCATTGTATTCGTCAATGAGACTTTAAGATTTTTGCTTTCTTCACGCTTAGATTTTTTTCGATTTCCGTCGGTTTGTCGGTTTATTGGTTCGATAACTCTAGAATGAAATAAGATAACAGTTTCACACTTGGCGCATTTAATGGTACTTCTCCTGTTTTTTTTTTTTGTTGAAACAAGAGTTGATTCGTATATATCGTGTAATACAATCTGTCAAGTAAGAACGTGTCCGCGATAATTCATTTTTGGTAAATGTGATTCTAGGGATTTAACAATAAATCTATAGAAGGAACCTTTGTCTACGACGCATTTTAGTAAAAGTATCAGTTGATTCCGGACTTTTATCACGTAAAATCTAAAATGAGTGGATTATTTGCGCGTCGGTTCGAGGCAGTCTTTCTTTGTTCCCATCGGTTTGTGAAGAAGTGGGTAAATAATTTTAACGAGACGAGAAATGTCGACGACTCGCCAAAGCAACAAAATTAAGAAAATCGGGTTTGAATGTTTCCTATGAGACCATTCGACGACATCTTCGTGCTCATGATGTCAAATTCCGAAGCAAGTTGAAGAAACCTTTATTCACGTCGCAAAGCGGCTCGCTCGGGCCTACTATACTAGAGTGGCCCTCACAATCGCCGGACGCCGACCCTATTAAAAACGTTTGGTCCCTTGTAAAAAAAAAGCGCAGAGGAAAGACTCTGGGGACTTTGACTCAGTTGTCTCGCGAGATTCGAAAAATTTGGAGATCATTGCCGTAGTAAGCAGAAAATCTCGTCGACTGCATGACTCGAAGATATGAGGCGGATTACACTGGTAAACAAAATTGTAACTTTGTCGTGCCCCATGGACTTTTATGATATTACTTTAATAGGTGGTTGGCAGTAAAAACAAACATTAAAAAAAATCTGTTAGCCAAGAATTTTCTCTTAAGTAATTTAAAATATTTTAAAAAACAATGACCTCCTAAACCAAAAAGGTAAAAAAGTTTGATTATGAAATTACGATCTAAAATTTTCTAGCAAATTTAGATCCTGGTTGGTCCCTTTTGATTGTCCAGCAGTAATCTGCCAACATATTTGGGTTCCATTTGCCCTGGTAATGTTTATCTATCTTAGAAATATCCTGATGGAACCTTTCTCCGTGCTCATCGCTCACAGCCCCTAAATTCTGAGGAAAAAAAATCCAGGTGTGAGTCTAAAAAATGAATCTTGAGTGACATGTTGCAACCCAATGCTTGATAAGCCAACAACAGCTCGCTAACCAACTCTCTGTAGCTCTCACTCTTATGGTTACCCAAAAAATTTGCAACATTCTTAAAAGATTTCCATGCTGGTTTTTCTAAATCGCTCAATTTTTCTTCGAATACCGGGCTTTTATTAACTCCCTGATTTGAGGTACTACGAAAATACCCTCTTTTTATCTTTGCATCACTTATTTGGGGAATTTTTCTTTTAGATCCACTCCCATTGCGATCCATTGCCTTTACAAAATTTTTGATCAGTCCTAATTTGATATGCAATGGTGGAAGAGGTACTACAAGGGGTAAATACTTCACATTTTTTTGTTCAGGAATTAAAGATGCACGCGTAGGCCATATTTGTTTATGATATTGGTTTGTTCTGTCTCGACTGTCCCATTCATATAAAAAGCAGCAGAATTTAGTATAACCTAGCTGAAGTCCAACTAATAGGGCAACAACTTTTAAATCGCCACAGATTTTGAAAGAATATGTACTGTACTTGATTTTTTCAAGTAATAACTTCATGTTTTCATAAGTTTCTTTCATATTAGCAGCATGGGCCAGAGGTACAGTTATGCAGTAACACTGCTTTTAGACTTGTTTTAGAAGAGTCAATGAATAAACGCCACTGGGAGGGATCAAAATCGATTTCCAAAATGTTCATAATCCCATTTATATCATTACAATACACCAAGTCCCCGTCTTGAGAAAAGTATGATCTGAAGTGTTGATCACGATTTCGAAAATAGCTGATTTTAGTTTCATGATGTAGCAAATTCCATCCTTTTAATCGAGATCCTAATAGTTCTGCTTTTTTGACAAATTTAAATCGCGAACCAAATCGTTTAGGTCTCCTTGAGTTATCAAGTGTGGCTTGGTTAGAATTTCTTCAAACTCAGAGTCATCGTCCTCATCATCACATTGGCTTGAAGTGGAGGATTGTGTATCGTCAATCTCAACGGACTCAGATGCAACTGCTATAGGAAATTTTCACTATGAGGGACTGGTCTCATGGCTGAAGGTAAATTAGGGTAAATAACTGTGTGTTTTTTCTTGAAATTTATACCATTTACATCAGTAAGACAAAAATAGCAGTCCGAAATGTAATCTCTTGGTTCGGTCCAAATCATGGGTACAGCAAACGGCATATGACGGGACCCTTTCTTCTAATCGGTTAAATTCTTCACACACGTTATGCAACAAATATGAGGGGCCCAGGACTTGTCTTGATGGGCCACTGCGAAACCAAAATACCGGTGATAACTCTCCAAGACTAGTTTTGTGAAATTTCGTCTTTGTTTTTTGAAAGTCAGTTCACCACAAACATAATAAAAAGAGTTAGGATCGTTACTACACTTTCTCGACATGTTAACGCAGTTAATAAACCACAATATTTTAATGAAATCACAGACAAATAGTTTTATGACTATTTCTTCGCGAACGTTCCTTTGCTTTTATTGCCGTAGTACTAGTTATAAGTATTACCGTATCACAAGAAAACTGAGGCTAATTGAAACACAACAACTGCAGTTTAATAATGAGGGTAGTTAGCTATCAAAGTTCGTGTGGCATGACTAGTGTTGACCAGTGTTATTGATCCATTATTGTTCTCGAATCACATTTCTTCAAGAATACGAGTGGTCACGTTCTTACTTGACAGACTACATGTCCTTTTTAGGTTTTTTGAAGTCGAGAAATCCAAAAATTAGGTTGTCTTCGATTAATTTCAATTTTCGTTCAAGAAAGGGCTGAAAGGGTATGGGAGTTGTTTAATATTATATAATTTAAACAGCCTTTTAAATAATTTATAGGTTTTTTTGGACAAATTTCAAGCATATTATTTATGGTAACATATGTAAGGGGTTAAAGAGGTGGATAGAGGGTGAGAAAGTTTGCTTCTTATGTATGGTGTTATAGGTATTTTTTTCGGGTTTTTGGAGTCGAGGAATCTGAAAATTAAGTTATTTTTACATTATTCTTAATTTTAATGGAGAAGGGTGGAAAAGAGGTGGAGTGGTCAGATATGATACAGTTGTAATATTATGAAAATTTCCAGATTTTCAACTGCGATAACGAATAATTATTTATTTACTATAGATAAATATGCAGCGTAGTGGTGCGGAAAGAAATCAGAAGGGTAAAATTATTTTTTTCATTATTTTTAATATTAACAGCAAGAAAGGGTGAAAGCGATCATTAAATGTTGTATATTTTCAATATTATTGTGAGAATTTTTCCTGTTTTTTGAGTGGGATATTCAACAAAACATAAGCTAATTATATATAGTAAAAAATGCATGAGGTGAAAGGAAGGGGTAGGGGGTTTGACGGATGGTTGCGTATATATCATATTCAGTGTGCTTTTTTCATTATTTTCAATTTTAATAGAAGTAGTACAGTATGTAGAAGGGTTTGAGATTTGGTTACAGAGTCACCTAAAAAATTTTAAGTTGGTTATAGAAACAAGTTTTAGAAATACAAACAGTATATATATTATTGTTTATACTTCCCCTGCTAAAGTATTGTATTCGCCAAAAATAATCTTCGTGATTTTAGCTTTTCTTTACGTTTTGGGGTTCTTAGATCACGAAAAACATGTTTTCGCATGTCCATCGGTGTGTCTGTCAATCTGTTGGCATCATAATTCTTAAACAAAATAAGATTATAATACTTGAAATAGAAACGGATCCTATAGTTTTTGAGCGATATGGTTTTAGGAGAAGGGATGAAAAGGGTGTGTGTCGATATGTTGTATGATTTTAATTGTATTATGGAAATTTACTTCCTCTTCACTGAGAATCTCAAATTTGCCGAGCTGCATATTTGCAAGAAAAGTACTGGGTATATCACGTTACCAATTTTTTTAAGTTGTACTTGGAAAGTACCTAATTATCACCCAAAAACCAGAAACTCACATATATTATACGAGGCATGTTTTTTAAGTAAGTACCGTTTTGGAATTAAAAAAAGACGTGCAAAAATATCGCTATAATTTTATTTTTACATGAAAGCCTGTACCTTAATCTACTTTTCTACATAATTTCCGTGAATATTGAGGCACTTGTCATAACGTGGCACCAGTTTTTGAATACCCTCCTCATAAAATTCTGCCGCCTGACTTGTTAACCACTGTATCACAAATGTTTTGACTTCGTTATCGTCTTGAAGACGCTGACCACCCAGGTGCTTCTTCAAGTGCAGGAACAAATGGTAGTCGCTGGGCGCCAGATCAGGGCTGTATGGAGGATGATCTAGAGTTTCCCATTTAAAAGATTTGATGAGATCTTTCGTCCGATTAGCCACATGTGGACGGGCATTGTCATGCAGCAAAACGATACCCTTACTCAACTTGCCACGTCTTTTGTTCTGGATTGCACGACGCAGATTGTTCAATGTCTCACAATAAGACGCTGCATTGATTGTCTCATTACGAGGCAGAAACTCCACTAGCAATACTCCTTTTCCGTCCCAAAAAACTGTGCACATGATTTTGCGGGCAGAAATTGTTTGCTTAAACTTCACTTTTTTGGGTGATGATGAATGTCGCCATTCCATGGATTGTTGTTTCGATTCTGGTGTGACGTAGGCCACCCATGTTTCGTCACCAGTAACAATTTGGTCTAAAAAATGTTCACCTTCATTGTGGTACCGCTCAAGGAAAGTCAATGCACTGCCTAAACGTTGGGTTTTGTGCAAATCCGTCAACATTTTTGGAACCCAACGTGAACACAATTTCCGGTAATTCAAGTTCTCGGTCACAATGCGATACAAAACACTACGAGAATATTGAGGAAAGCAGTCGCACAATGATGAAATTGTAAAGCGTCTGTTTTCTCTCACCTTTTCGTCCACTTTCTGCACCAAATCTTCATTAACGACCGAAGGACGCCCACTCCGTTCTTCATCATGCACATTTGTGCGGCCATCTTTAAATGCTCTCACCCATTTTCTTACCATTCCATCACTCATAATGTTTTGTCCGTAAACTTCACAGATCTCACGATGAATATCGATCGGTTTTACGCCTTTAGCACTAAGAAATCGTATAAACAGCCCGTACTTCACAATCGGCGGGACTCACGATTGTCGGAGGCATCTTAAACACTCAGTAAACAACGTATACAATGAAGAATCAGACTGTAATGGCGTCAGTGCGTAGACATGAGATGTAGGTTACCAGCCCGCATGCGCGGAACGCCGACCGTATCGCTGCGGCGGCGGAATCACAAAACGGTACTTACTTAAAAAACATGCCTCGTAATATTAAAAGAAATATAATTTTTTTAGAGTTCTTGGCTGAAGCAATTTATTTAAGCGTAGACCCCTACATGAGATTATATATGCCCAAAATACCAGTAGAAAGTATTATGGTAGGAACACAAATAGCAAGGCAAGTAAATATTCGGATACAAGTGTATTTTATTGGTAACTATTAAAGATTTCGAATGGTTGTGAAACAAAAATATTTAACAACAATAATAACAATAGTAATAATTGTTTATACTGGTATCGATACGTAGACGATATAATTGTATGCTTTACAGGGACAGATAGACAATTATCACGCTTTTTACAGTACTTTAATTCTTTACACAGAAATATCAGTTTTACAATAGAAGAAGCAGTCGAAGTGAAAATCAACTTAACAATCAGTAAAACCCGGAAAAAAACGTGAATTTGCAATATATCACAAACCCTCTTATACAGATGCCACAATTCACAATAGTTCTCACCACCCCAACCCCATACAAGCTCGCTGCCTATTATAGCTTCATACACAAATTAACTAACATTCTCTTATCACAATACAATTTTAGTAAAGAATCAAACACATAAAACAAGTAGCTGTTAACAACGGTTATTCAGTAACCTTAATCGAAAAGATCGTTAAGAAAAAAACTTAGAAAAACAAGGCTATATCAGAAATATATCCACGTTTGAAGGAAAGAAAGTTTTTAAATCAAAAAAATTTCAACGTAGCTTACAAAACAAACAGTACTATAGGGAAATATCTCAAAAACTACAAACCGTAAATCAATAAAGATAATAAATCAGGGGTATATCAAAAAACAATCGGGTCATGTCCTAAAACATACATAGTACAAACTGGACGAACATTTTTACAAAGAATTATAGAACACGAAAAAAGTTTCATCCATAAAAAATCTAATTCAACATATGCAAGTCATCTTTTAATTGATAACCACACGTTTAATAAGAATTTCAAAATTTTATTTACCCAACCAAAAGGTTTAAAAGTAAACCTTTAAGAAACAGTGCAAATAAATCGATTAAGGACTACTTCTTCGTAACGACCATTATTGAATTTATTTTTATGTCATTTCTGTGTGGGTTTCCCAGTGTATATCAATATAATTTTAAACAGGTATAATAGTGTAATAAATAAATAACATAAAATTGTAAACATTAAAAATATCCAGTGTTGTTCAAATAAACTAAACTTGACGGTGTTAGCCCGCTCTCTGATTTGTCAGTGCGGTATCGTTTTTCTCGGTGTGCTCAGTACTGATTCGGTAACGAAAACCTGCCGAACGCCTATATTTCAATGAAATCCACCTGACTTGCTCCGTACCCGCGCATCCCGCGCAAGTCAGGCACATTGAGAAAAAAAACGATACCGCACCGACAAATTAGGGAGTGGCCTTAAATGTAGATCCGACGAAGTTGCATCGACAGCGAAACGCGTCATCAAAAAAAATATATAAATGAAACAGTGGAAATTGACTAAAAACAGTCTGTTATAAATTCACTATTAAAGATAAAATTACCACATTGTGGTACAGCACCAGTAACTGCAGGATTTTGTTCGTTAAAACTGACTTGCAGAATCTTTAGAGCATCACTAAAGATGATCACCATGTTCTTTTTTTACGATTTTGTCACGTTTGCAAAAGCAAGAGATTCCTATTTAGACAGGGAGTCATGGTTAATCTCCCGTCGCTACGCCAATCGCATATGTTTCTTGCCCTTCACAGAGCGCTAAAAGTTTAGCTTAACATTTCGCAGTTCGTTGTTTTTGGAGAGCATTCAAAAGTTTGAAGACCCATTTTACAGTTTTTATTCATACCGAGATAGATTCTTTAATATTCATATCCTTTATCACTTCTTGCTCCAGCGTAATTGTTGCTGAAGTGACTTATTCTGCAGGGATACCCTGACAAGCATCAACTTCAACCGAATCTCTCTCTAGTTGAAACTGCTTAGATCGTTCTTTAACTGTCAAAGATGATGGGAAAGATTTGTCTTACACAGCGTCTAAACGTCGTTTAATTTCTGCCGTGCTTTCAACTTCTGTGGTCACAAATTAAATGACCGCACGATACACGAACCTAAAGATTTTAAAATATCGCGCAACAGTATCTCTATTTACGACTATAGCTGAAGTTGTAACATTCATTTTTTCCTAGATTTTAAGACCATGTAATGTTACTGATTTTTCCATTTCAAATTGTACTTATTTTCATTGTTGTATCGAACGGTATATTAAACAGAAGTTCCAAGACGTTCGGTATATACTGTGTTGTGCGGGTTGCCGACCGAATCTATCGAATTCATAGTGCGCCGGGATTGGTGAAATGTTTGTATCCGGTTTTGGGTGCGGCGTCGCGATATAGCAGGCAAAAGTCGCACGGTTTATTTAAGGCTCCGCAGAGCTCGAATCTTGGCTGTTTTCCATCTAGCCGCAGCCGGGCTATTTACCATCTAGCCGACAGGCTAATTTTCATGAGAGTCGCCAAGTAGGCTTCCTTCGACTGAGCTACAAAAAAAAGCTCAGAACAACCATCATGCGAGCTAAGTAGAAGTACCAGTTTCTTAACTAAAAGCCGTAGTGGGCTTTCTAAGTGTTTGCTAAAAAAAAAAAAAAAGTGTGAAATCGGGCGTAGTCCATCAAAGCAGGAATAAGAACAGTAAGTTACCCAAACTTCCTACAATAGACTTATTCCAGAGTAGTGCCTTAACAACAATTTAAAACAGACTAAAAAGTGAAGTGTAAAGCACTATTTTTCGTCTTCAGGGGTAGTCATAGTTTAGAAATTAAATAATAACTACTAGTTAGGCTAGAATTTTTTATAAAACTGCAAAGGTTAGAACTTTTTATTTAAAAAAAAACATGAATAAATTCTCTTTTTTTGTTGATTAAAGCTAGTGTCTCACTGAATACCTATCCTACTTTTCAGGACAAAAACGGCTGTACCAAACTATTTTTTTTATTTACCAACAATACATTCTTTCAGTATTTTTCCATTTTTTTAGCTGAAGTTAGATCCTTTCTATTTTAAAATGGATGGTGCCCAAAATTTGTACAGCTAAAGCTTTTTAAAAAAAATAGAAATTAATTCCAAAAAGACGTAAGAAAATTATCTCTTACCCATATCTCTCTACCAAGGAAAACTGAGCTAGTATGTGTTTAATTTCTTTAGTTCTTTTAAAATCAGGGTTCACTCAATTCAGTATCAGAAATTAAAGCGGGTAAGTTCCAATGTTACAAAATGACGCAGCCTACGTGGGGCGCAATTAAACACCTTTTCATACGCTATAAAAATGGCGCCCAACGTGGGGCGCCATTTTGTAGCCTATGAAAAGGTGTTTAATTGCGCCCCACGTTGGGCGCCATTTTGTAACATTGGAACTTGTCCTCAGTTTGAGGCATCTTTTTTTGTATCCTGTGAGAAGTTGTTTGTCCCACGCTTGAGCGCAATTTTGTTGCCTATGAAAAAGTGTTTAATTGCGCCCCACGTACACTGCGTCATTTTGTACCGTTTGAATATTGGACGCCCCAAGCTTGAGCACAATTTTCTTGCAGCCCCGCTTTAATTTCTGATAATAAATTGAGTGAAACCCGATTTTAAAAGAAATTAAAGAAACACTAGCTCAGTTTTCCTTGGTAGAGAGATATGGGTAAGAGATATTTGTCTTACGTCTTTTTGGAATTATTTTCTATTTTTAAAAAGCTTTAGCTGTACAAATTTTGGGCACCATCCATTTTAAAATAGAAAGGATCTAACTTCAGCTAAAAAAAATGGAAAAATACTGAAAGAATGTATTGTTGGTAGATAAAAAAAATAGTTTGGTACAGCCGTTTTTGTCCTGAAAAGTAGGATAGGTATTCAGTGAGACACTAGTTTTATTTTAAAAAAAAACATGAATAAATTCTCTTTTTTTGTTGATTAAAGCTAGTGTCTCACTGAATACCTATCCTACTTTTCAGGACAAAAACGGCTGTACCAAACTATTTTTTTTATCTACCAACAATAC
Source organism: Pachyrhynchus sulphureomaculatus (assembly GCA_019049505.1). Lineage (NCBI taxonomy): Eukaryota > Metazoa > Arthropoda > Insecta > Coleoptera > Curculionidae > Pachyrhynchus > Pachyrhynchus sulphureomaculatus. The sequence continues at coordinate 38,510,512 of CM032449.1, read as the reverse complement.
ATTCTTTCAGTATTTTTCCATTTTTTTTAGCTGAAGTTAGATCCTTTCTATTTTAAAATGGATGGTGCCCAAAATTTGTACAGCTAAAGCTTTTTAAAAATAGAAAATAATTCCAAAAAGACGTAAAGACAAATATCTCTTACCCATATCTCTCTACCAAGGAAAACTGAGCTAGTGTTTCTTTAATTTCTTTAGTTCTTTTAAAATCGGGTTTCACTCAATTTATTATCAGAAATTAAAGCGGGGCTGCAAGAAAATTGTGCTCAAGCTTGGGGCGTCCAATATTCAAACGGTACAAAATGACGCAGTGTACGTGGGGCGCAATTAAACACTTTTTCATAGGCAACAAAATTGCGCTCAAGCGTGGGACAAACAACTTCTCACAGGGTACAAAAAAAGATGCCTCAAACTGAGGACAAGTTCCAATGTTACAAAGTGATATCGATTGTCAAACCCATAGAGTTAACACCCCTTTTATTCAGAAGAGTCTAACTGACCTGGACCCCAAATTATCCAGAAGAAAGTTTTGTAACTTGAATCTTTCTATAAATATGTGAATATATGGGAAATAACATACGTTGCGTCAACTCACCACTTTCGCATAATGTTCGGCTTGTCACTCCTCTTCAGGAATTTTTTTATCTGAATTTTACTGCATCTGTCTGAAATGCAGTACGTACGAGTGATCCCCACTTGCTCTCGCACATACACCTGAAGTGCCCATAAAATTGTAAATTTCACTTAATATATTGTGCTTGCAAACCGACAATTTGTATCTATCGACCACAGTAATGGAAAATTTGTAAATAATATATTACATATGTTTAGGATAACTGAGAGTAAGAATAGCAATTTCCCAGTTGGTAAATATGTTATTGGATTATTCGGTTGGAGAACACATACTATTAGTAATGGAGTGGATCAAAGCGAACAATTTCCAACCACGCTTTTACCAGATATTCCAGACCTTCCATTATCTTTGTTTCTTGGAGCGGTGGGTATGCCCGGGTAAGAACATTTAATATTTATGACTATAGTATATTTGTTTGGAGTTGATAGCAGAATACTATCATTGTAGATGCAAATACATGTTGGGGTGCGCCCAAAAAAAAAGCAATTTCTTATGCATTTTACTGGATTTTGCTACCTGTTTTAAATTATTTTTAAGGGTTCACCCCTATTTTAGGCAGAAAACCTCTACTATACAATAGAGTCATAAAATGTAAATGAGAGTTCATTGGTAGCTTAGCCGTCCAAGCGTAACCTGCTTTTAGTGTTTAATAAATAAAATTATCTTAAAAATAAAGTTATAGAAATATAAGATTTATTACCAAAAATTTTTTAATCTATAAATCAATCTAATATATATATATATATATATATATATATATATATATATATATATACAAATTCACAATTCACGATATATAAGTACTTTAATTACAATCAAAAACAATCATCATCTTCAAAATCTGAAGACTCGACTTCTCTTAAATTGATAATTAAGGGTTCTATTTCCACAGTTTCTTCGATGTATTCGTCAAGTTTTCACATTTTATTTTCTTCTTCTATAACATATCAAATGGCATTTTTTCCAATTATCCTCTTTGATCCTCTCTATTCCGGCGAGTAATATTTGCTTTACGTCTTGAAGTTTGAACGTGGTGTTTTCCCTTGCAACGAAACCTTTCATTTGTGCCCAAATTAGCTCTATGGGATTCAATTCGCAATGATATGGAGGTAATCTAAGCATTGTGATATTCCTTTCCTTTGCCATCTCATTGACTGCGTATTTCTTGAACTGTGCCTTATTTTGTTTCGCAATTTTGAGAAGTCCCGCTTTTAACATACCATCTGTATGTTTGAGATTTTTGTCTCTTATCCATTGAAGAATATCCGCTTTCTTCCATGAATATGTCAGGAGTCGTTCCAATAATCGAGAATGGTATGGGGCATTGTCTAATACTATAACTGCTTCTGCGGGAGTACATTCAATCATTTGTTGGAAGCCCTCCTCAAAAACATCCGCCGTCATCTCCTCATGATAATCTTTAGTTGACTTTGATTCGAATTCCAACAAACCACCGTCGAGCAATTCGTTTTCACTACTAATATGTGCTATAATTAGCCTGCGACCTTTTCCTGAAGGGGGTTGTAATCCAGTTGACTGTGTGTTCACTGTGTGTCCCTCGTTAACCCATGTCTCGTCTAAATAAAAACATTTCTTTCTTGAAATTTTCTGATTGCTCGCAGATATTCTCTTCTACAACAAATTATTTCTACTCGTATTTTAACGATAAGAACAGATTTTTATATTGTGTTTTTCCCAATGAAAATTCAGGTTATGAAAGATTTTCCATAATTTCCATTTTTTTTAAATCTGGTAAATCCTGGTCTTCTCTGATTTCTTGCAAAACTTTATGTAGTGTAGGTATTTGTTTCTTAATAAAAAAACGATGTACTTTTCTTCTTATTGCGTTTTTAAAGTCTTCATCGACCTCTAAGGGTTCCAGTCCTTTGTGATTCTGAGGTTCGTTGCAAAGACCGGGTTTTCTTTCTTTTAGAAATCTATAAATAGTTGCTGTTCCAACTCCCGTCATGTTGGCACAGGTTTCTACAATTTCATGGCTTGTTGGTTGTTGATGCACTAGGGCATCGTGGACGTTAAGTATCATTGTTTTTTCTCGCAGGGAAAATGCAGATTTACAGACTCCGCGAAGTTTAACCGGGGCAAAATTGAAAGTTGAAGCCATCGCTGTTCTGATTTGAGCTAAGCATATTATAGTTTTTTGCTTTATTTTTATACTTACACAGAATATTTTTATTCCCTACAAAGACACCTACCAACCGATAAGTACTTTGGTTAATTATGGTATATTCCAAATAATTTGATTGTATCTATTATCATTAAGCTTTATAACACTGTAGATTTCTAGTTCTTAAGAATGGTTAATTGTGCTCGTTTAGGCCTTTATCACACAAATAAGATTTTTAGTTTCATGATTTACTCATTAAAATAAACTTTGAAATGCGTTGATTTATATAACTTATTGTAAAGTTTAGAAGGCATATAATAAAACATTTTTTAGAAAAAAAGGTCACTCTGTTGTATGGAGATAGAAAATAAAGGTGATTAAAACTAACAATGCAAATAATTAGTAGAGAAATTTCGGGCGCTTATGGTTTATAACATTTTAATGTTTATAACCCATGTAGTGTGATATCAACTCCAAACAAACGAACTACATCTATAATATATATAAAATGCAACGTCTCTCTGTCTGTCTGTCTGTCTGTCTGTCCGTTAGTGCGCTTATCTCTGGAGAATCACTTATCCGATTTACGTACTTTTTTTTAAAAACGTACATATGTTCTCTGGCCAGCTTATAGGCTATATTTTATTACGATAGGTAGCATAAGGAATGAGCAGTGACGTGAATGAAGTCGGAAAAAAGTTTGCTGCTAGCGCGTTCGTTTGCGATACACAGCCTAAACCATTAAATATGGAACAATATTATGTAGCAGAGAATATCTATAATCTATAATCTATAATATATATAAAAAATGCAATGTCTCTCTGTCTGTCTGTCTGTCCATTAGTGCGTTTATCACGCGCGAACCATTTATCCGATTTACCTGTCTTTTTTTAAATTCATACATATATTGTTTGGCCAGGTTATAGATATATATTTTATTACATCTATAATATATATAAAATGCAACGTATCTCTGTCTGTCTGTCTGTCTGTTCGTTAGTGCGCTTATCACTGGAGAACCGCTTATCCGATTTACGTGCTTTTTTTTAAACATACATATGTTCTCTGGCCAGGTTATAGAATATATTTTATTATGTTAGGTGACATAAGGAATAAGCAGTGACGATAATAGTGAATCAAGTCGGAGAAAAGTTTGCTGCTAGCGCGTTCTCTTGCAATACACTGCCTAAAGCATTAAATATGGAACAATATCATGTTGCAAAGAACATAATATATATAAAATGTAAGGTCTCTCTGTCTGTCTGTCTGTTCGTTAGTGCGCTTATCACTCGAGAACCACTTATCTGATTTACGTGTTTTTATAAATTTATACATATATATAATTCGATATAAGCCTAGATCATGGGAGATAAGGTGAGATAATGGGAGATAAGGAGAAATAATGGGATATAAGGTGAGACAATGGGAAATAAGTATAATGGGAGATAAGTCTAGATAATGGGAGTTATGGTGAGATAATGGGAGATAAGGAGAAATAGTGGGAAATAAGAAGAAATATTGCGAGATAAAGAGAAATAATGGGAAAAAATGAGCAGAGATAAGCCTAGATAATGGAAATTATGTAGAGATAATAGGAGATAAGGAGAAATATTGGGAGATAAGGGGAAATAATGAGAGATATTTTATTACGTTAGATAACATAAAGAATAAGCAGTGACGATAGTAGTGAACCAAGTCCACGCGAGCGGAGCCGCGGGCCCGGCTAGTATTAATACAAAATTTCATTAAGACCCTATTAGTTATTTTTTATCTGATGCAGGAAACGACAAACAAACTGGAGTCTACAAAAGGTTGTTTAGGCCTTTACATACATACGTATACTTACCAATTACTTTTTCAAAAACAGTATAGAATATTAAGAAACTCGCTGGCTTAATCTTAATCTGAGAATTCTAATGAGCCAATTTATTAGTGAACAAGAAAGACATAATTAGTTCTCGAGTGTCCATTGCACTTTAGCTTCCACATTTGAACAGTGACTTACCATATAAACATGAAAAAAGCAGAATACAGGTTACGTTGGCATTTTGAAATCTTTGGCACAATGATACTACACAACACTTATCACTACACCTAACACTTTTTTTTTATACCCAACGCGCAATTCACCAACCACGTTGGCATTATCAGTAGCAGTTAATTAACGCTTCTCATGATGCTAACATGGTTAGTGAAACGCGAGTCGAGTGCAAAAATAAAGTGTTTGGTGTAGTGGTGATAACTGTTGTGTAGCAGAATACAGAGTATCCTTTAAATAAGATAAAATAAACTATCGCATTATTTTAAAAGCGTCTAATTGCTAAAGCTGCACTCACTTCCGTCGGTCCGTATGTCGTCGGTCTGTTGGCATGATAACTCTCTAATGAAACGGGATATCAATTTCAAATTTGATATATAATATTTATATTAATATATAATACCTAATGAGATGATGACCTATAGTTTTTGAATTCTTGGATGAAGGAAGGTGATTTGGATGTGCTTCTAGTGATTCTTTTCGAGCAGCAGTTTCTAAAGTTAGTTTAGCTATATGCAGCGCCAACCTTCGTGAGGAGACGGCGTCATAAGAAGAAAAAAGCTTTTGAGTGAGTTTGCTTAATGTGAAGGAGTTCAAAAGGGTGGGTCAATAAAGTTTGTATGGTTTTAACACTAATATGGTAATTTTTCCTGGTTTTTTGTTAAGATAATAAACAAATATTTTTGTTTATTGTCTCAACATTGTTGAGACGATAATGTACGCTTGTACATTTATAGAAACACATATAAGGGATAAAAGTGATGAAGGAGAAGATTAGAGGGGTTGTTTTGTACATATAGCAGGTTTTTTGATGGGAGAATTGGAAAATTTAAATTATAATCACATATAATAAAACATGAAAGTGTCCAAAAGCTTCAAAAAATGAGATCGAATAGTGACTTCGTATTAATCGAATTATAGGTTTTTTTCAGGGTCCTCTCAGTCAAGGAATCGCAACATTACATTTTCTTGTTCTAAATAGTAGCATCATTAACATGGGAAGGGGATCAGTGGGGATCACTGTATCCTTTCAATAGTATTATAAGATTTTTCCTGGTTCTTAATTGGGGTATTGGGTATTTATTATAAAAAAAAAGTTGAAAGGTATAGAGTAGAGGGTTAAAAGAATGTTTGCCTATATATCGTAACATAACATGTAAGCTGAAAAGTTTTTGGTCTAGCTACTTAAAAAGCATTTTTTTACAAAATTCGATTTTATTCGTCAATATAGTCTCCTTCAAGAGCAATACAATCAGTCCAACGCTTTTCTCGCATTTTTATACCTTTCTTGTAGAAGGATTTGTCTTTGCCTTCAAAATAGGCCTCAGTTTCGGCGATAACTTCTTCATTAGAGCTAAATCTCTTTCACGCGAGCTTTTTTTTGAGGTCTGCGAATAGATAAAAGTCGCTAGGGCCCAAATCTTTAGAATACGGTGGATGAGGAAGCAATTCGAACTTCAATTCATGCAATTTTACCATCGCAACCATTGACTTGTGACACGGTGCATTGTCTTGATGAAAGAGCACTTTTTTCTTGTTCATTTGGGGCCGTTTCTTTGCGATTTCTGCCTTCAAACCCATCAATAACTTTATATAATATTCGCTCTTGATGGTTTTTCCCTTCTCAGCATAGTCGATGAAAATTATTCCATGCGCATCCCAAAATACAGCGGCAGAAACCTTTCCAGACGACTGTTGTGTCTTTGGTCGCTTCGGCTTTCACCGGCTGCTGTCCACTCAGCTGACTGCCGATTTGATTTCGGTGTGTAATGGTGGATTCATGTTTCATCCATTGTCATATATCGCCCGAATCATCAACATGTTGTTGTTTTTGTTCCCCTGCGAGAAAACGCGATACCCATTTCGAACAGAGCTTTCTCATGCCCAAATGTTCATGCAAAATAGGACCAATACCTTCTTTTGATATTTTTGGGCTATCTCACGCAATTTCACTTTACGATCATCCAAAACAATTTTGTGGATTTTTCAATGTTTTCCGGTGTAACCACCACATTTGGAGGTCCAGAGCGTTCAGGATGATTTGTATCTGTACGACCGCGTTTAAATTCAGCATACCAGTACGTGATGAGTGATTTTTCGGGAGCAGAGTCCCCGTAACACTTATCAAGCCATTGCTTTGCTTGAACGGTATTTTTTCCAATCAAAAAACAATGTTTAATAAACACACTAAATTGGATTTTTTCCATTGTTTTGAAAATATCAAAAGTAGCGTCACTTAAACCACTGTAACTTGTAAACTAATCGTCGAAATGTCATAAAATTTTGACACGTATCGTTTGAAGGTTAGTACTTCCTAAAAATCATATGAGCTTTTTAAAAAGGGCGTTTTTACATCATTTCGAACAAAAATAATATGTGAAAGTAATGAGATCTCATCACAGAGGCACAAAAAAAAATGTGAAGTTGAGTATAGAACAAGTTTAAGATATACAAACTGTTAAGTTGGCGGAAACGCACTTATGGCACACAAGGAAAATTACTGTATTTACTTAACTTGCAAACAGGAAACATTGTATTCGTAAGGAAATTAAACTCCGAAATGTTTGCTTTTCTTCACGTCTTAGGGCTTTTAGATCACAAAAACGTATTCTCTATTTCTCGTCGGCCTACCAATCTGACTGTCTATCTCTGGGCACGCTAACTCTCGAACTAATTGATAATACACTATATGGTTTCATTTAACACGGATCCTAGGATTTAATGTTCATTCATTTTTACCGATTTTAGTTTCATTCGAAAACTCATTCATATCTTTCTTTCTAATGATACCAAATTCCATAGCATATCTCATGCTTTTTACTGATTAAAATGATTAAAAGAGGAAACAAAGAGAGCAAGGATTGAAAATAGGGGTAAGAGAAAGGGAAAAGTAAACGACTTTTAAGTTTAACAATTAAATTTACTGATAAAAACCAAAATCAATATTTTGTATTACCCCCCCCCCCTAGTCCTTATTACTGCTTCCAGCCGGTTTTTCATGGAGTGGGTGAGCTTTTTCACAACTCTCTGTGGGATTCTTTCCCACTCTTCCGCTGTCACAACCTGTAAGCCGCTCAGCGATACATGGGCTGGATTTCTGGCTCGAATCCTTCTTTTGAGCTCATCCCACATATGCTCGATTGGATTGAGGTCAGGCCAGTCTCATGTGGGTATTCCCACTTCCGCCAGATATTGCCGCACCGACGCAGCAGCATGTGGCCTCGCATTTTCGTGCATTAGCATGAAGCTATCGCCAACAAACCTAGAGCAAGGAACGACGTGTCCCTGCTGGATCTCCTCGATATACCGGTGAGCAATTAATCCACCGCTACGAGTCTCATCAGTCACGAAAACCAAATCGCTTTTCGCATTCAGTGAGATGCCTCCCCACACCATGACAGAACCTCCTCCATAGGCGACCGTTTCAGTAATGCAGCACTACGCACAGCCCCCCCCCCCCCCAGGCCTCCTATAGACTCGTCTTTTCCCATCATATAGGCACATTCGGGACTCGTCGGAGAATAAAACGGAGTGCCATTGCTCTAAGGTCCAGTCGACATGTTCTCGGGCAAATCTGAGTCGCGCTTGTCGATGGGCTGGCAATTTGGATCCGTTAGCTGGTCTCTTCGGACTTAGGTTAGCTTCTTTAAATCTTCTTCTGACCGCGAACTTGTCGGAGCGCCTGCTGGACCTCAACGCCAGTCAAGTGACAATTTCTTAGAGTTGTGTTGACAATGAAACAGTTGTCTCGCTCCGAGGTATACCTTCTTCTTCCTGATCCTGGTCTCTGTGTTAAGGCGCCAGTTTCTTGGTAACGTCTGTAGACTTTGGAGACAGCTGACTGGCTCAGGTGCAGTTGCTCAGCAACTACACGTTCTTGCGATGACGTAATTATTGAGCAGGTATAACAGAGATGTTGACGATCCAAGTTCCGATAAAGGAATGATAGGAAAATGGAGTTGCATGTGTTTTTAAAGGGATGAATAGCGCGCAACGAGTACGTTGCCGAGCGAGCAAAAATGGTTCTATTGCGTAAAACCGTTTTAATCAGTAAAACTTTTTGGAAATTCAAATGTTTTTGGTATTATTGGAAAGAGCAGAAAATCAGCATTCTAATGATAAAAATAAAAATAACATGACTGTTTGAAAATTGAATTCAAAGATCGGTGTTAAATGAAGCAAAAGCGTTTGATTCGATTTTTTGCTCGCCAGTACTTGAAGTTTGAATGAAACCTATAGTTCTTAATTGATGTCATTTCAGGGGGAGAAGGTGAAAGAGGTGAAAGGTTACTTACTTTTTATTTGAGAAAGTCAAATTCAGTACTTATTACCGAACTGTTTGCCAGGAAAATACTAATTCCAAACAAGTGAATTATCCTGATGACCCTGACATTACCTAACGCTGAAACTATGCACTGTTGAGTAGAAATTGCGCGGAGGTCGTTCAGATTCCACGTCGACCTTTTTCGCACAGTTTCCGCTCATGGAAACATTTATAAAAATAATTTCCAAAAATGAAATTTAAAAAATGAACATTTTCTCTGTAAAGTAAATGATGTATAAAACCAAATAATCTTATATATTTTAAAATCCCATGTTAAAAATTAAATTCTTTTAGTTAAATTCGTATCAAGAAAGTAGTTGATAACACAGCCCCACAAAAAAAAAAGTGGGGTATACTTTTGATGCGATATATCAGATCCGTAGTATTTTTGCCCGCTGATCACGAATCTGACGTCAGAATATCGCCATCACATCTCAATTTTTTTCTAACCTCAAAAAATAGGTAAAAATTAGTAAAAATTAAGAAAAATATACTCCTAAAAAATTGATTCAAGCTTTTTCATGAATCCAAAGACGTATTAATATGTATTCGGACACGCTAAGCTAATATTCATCGGTTGGATTGAGCCATACAGTTCTGTTTTCTTTCTAACCTCAATAAATCAGACAGATATAGTGCTTCTCGAATGCAAAAACGAATTCAAATTAAAATTCAACCGATCCTTACCAAATTTGGTACACGGGGATTTTTTGGGTCGCTGATCACGAATCTGAGGTTGGATTTGCAAAATTCAAGATGGCAGATGTTTTCGCGCCATTTTGAACGCCGAGAAAATTCATCGGTCGATTTTTATTCTTCTACCTGCATCCAGGGCACCTCCACGTGGTGACGGTGGGCAACGGTGTTACTCCACTAACCGGCAGAGTCCCTGGACAACGGCTTAGATGCCGTCATGGCAGGTAGAAGAAAGAGAATTACGATGCAGGGACTCGGAAACCCAGTATCGGCGGTTGGTCAGGGTGGGGAAAGCGGCCCCGCAGCCGTCGTCATCCAGCGACCGTAGCTCTTCATGTGTGGGTGACTTGGCTCATGTAGAGTATAATGCTACAAGAAAACGGTCTCACGGTACAAGGACTTTTCATAAGTGCGATAAAAACAGTGATTCATTTTGTTATATTTGCTGTCAACACGTATTGAGTAAAATGGGGTCACCGATAACGGATAAGATTAAAACCTTATATAAGGATTGTTTTAACATTGAAATACAGCACCAGGATACAGATTGGGTTCCCCACATCATTTGCAGTTCTTGCAAAATAATGTTGTACATCAATAAGAAGGCGATTAAATATTCCAGACCAGCAATATGGAATAGACCATACAGTGAAAATGATTGCTACTTTTGTATGAATGTTGTATCTAGGCATAACCGAAAAAATAAAAGCACTATTACTTATAACGATGTTTCGACAGTAACAAGACCAACTAAACTAATTCCGCCTCCTGAACCACTTGATGCTGATGTTATGGAAACAAATGATTTCACCTTATCAATTCATGCCGAAAACATTGAGACTGTCGAAAAAGATTCAAACGCTGTTACTAATGAATGTTCTAGTGACAACCTATCATATACTAGTGACACAGATAAAGAATTTCTACCATACAACCGTAAACCAGAACCAATACTCGTATCACAGTCAGAACTTAGTGATCTAGTCAGAGATTTAGGCTTATCCAAAGATGGTTCAGAGCATCTTGCTTCCTTTTTAAAGAAAAGACATTTACTTAAGCCAGAAGCTACGATTTCTTATTACAGAAACAGAGATGAAGAATTTCGAAAATATTTCACAATGGACGAGGAATTGTCACTTTCATATTGTACCGATGTAAAAGGTCTAATGGATGAATTTCAAAATAACTCATACGATCCTGAAGAATGGAGACTGTTCATTGATTCTTCTAAACGGAGCATTAAGGCAGTTTTGCTGCATAATACCAACGTTTACGCTCCCAATCCGATTGCTCATTCCACAATTATGGAAGAGCAATATGAAAAAATAAAGCAGCTTTTGATAAAAATAAAATATGCTGATCATAACTGGAAAATTTGTGGAGATCTGAAAATTGTAACAATATTGCTTGGCCAACAGTCAGGGTTTACACTTTATCCCTGTTATAAATGTCTGTGGAATAGCAGAGACAGGGAACGTCATTATAAGAAAAAAATTTGGCCAACAAGAGAATCGTTCACTCCTGGTGAAAATAATGTATTGTTTCCACCATTGGTAGATCCAGGAAAAGTTCTTATTCCCCCGCTTCACATTAAGCTTGGACTTATGAAGCAATTCGCGAGAGCATTAGATACAAACGGCCCATGTTTCAAATATTTGCATAAAAAATTTCCGAAATTTTCTGAAGCTAAAATTAAGGCAGGCGTATTTGATGGGCCACAAATAAGAAAATTGTTTCAAGATTCATTATTTGTTACTAAAATGAATAAAGTTGAAAAAGCTGCTGGGCTTAGTTTTAAAGAAGTCGCAACAAACTTTTTGGGAAATAATAAAAGTCCTAAGTACAAAGAAATAGTCGAGAAAATGGTAAAAAATTTTCAAACAATAGGTTGCTTAATGAATCTAAAATTACATTTCCTGGACTCCCACATTGATGATTTCCCAGATAATCTTGGTGACTACAGTGAGGAGCAAGGGGAACGTTTTCACCAAGATCTGAAAATCATAGAAAATCGGTATCAAGGACGATGGGATGACCATATGCTAGCGGACTATTGCTGGTCGCTAAAAAGAGAAACAAGTCCTCAAAAGCGTTTGGGCAGAAAGCCTTTGAATAGGTCATTCGCGGAAAAAAGAACAAGATACAGCCAAAAAAAGGAAAGTTAGGCGCGGGTCTAACCTTCGCAATTCTAGGGCTTAAGGGTCTACTATTTGAGAGTATATGGTTTAAAAGTCCTGGTTTTGAGTTTATTGGGTCTCATTTTTACAGTTACAGGGTTATTGAGGTCTATTTTTTGAGGTTACAGGGTGTGGGAGTCTAAGGTTTCAGGGTTTAGGGATTAAGAGTATCAGGTTTGAGGATTCCCCAACTGTATACCAAATTTGGTAGGAATCGGTTGGTTTTCAAAAATTTTGTACGCCATCTTGGATCCGCCATTTTGAATTTTGCAAATCCGACCTCAGATTCATGATCAGCAACCAAAAAACCCCGTGTACCAAATTTGGTAAGAATCGGTTGAATTTTAATTTGAATTCGTTTTTGCATTCGAGAAGCACTATATCTGTCTGATTTATTGAGGTTAGAAAGAAAACAGAACTGTATGGCTTAATTCAACCGATGAATATTAGCTTAGCGTGTCCGAATACATATTAATACATCTTTGGATTCATGAAAAAGCTTGAATCAATTTTTTAGGAGTATATTTTTCTTAATTTTTACTAATTTTTACCTATTTTTTGAGGTTAGAAAAAAATTGAGATGTAATGGCGATATTCTGACGTCAGATTCGTGATCAGCGGGCAAAAATACTACGGATCTGATATATCGCATCAAAAGTATACCCCACTTTTTTTTTTTGGTGCGGCTGTGTAATAAATGATTTGTTTTTTTTTCAGAAATACTGCATTCTTTGGACTAGAAAACATGTCAACCTAAACCAGGAGAGACTGTAGTAGTTAGTGGTGCGGCTGGAGCTGTTGGTAGCCATGTTGGACAGTTAGCAAAAATAAAAGGTACATATTAAGCACTTATAGTAAATAAAAGTGAATTAATCGCTAGGCATATAACTATGAATTTATAGTTTTCGTTACATTGGAGATGGACAATAGTGGTCCACATTACTGACGATATATTTTATCGCCCCTTATACGAGGGCCGAGCTTTTATCAATGACCACTAGATGGCGCTATTGAGATGTGATATTACCATTGTTGTAAAATTAGACATTTGTTAGTGTTTAAAACAGTGGCAGCTCAGAAATTGGCAGAATAGTTTGTTTACAGTGAACTTTAAAAAAAAAAAACAGTTTTGTGAACAAATGGAAATTTCACGTGAAGGTTTTCGTTGAATGATTTTTTTTTACTAAAGCCATACTCAATAAAAATGCCTCGAATCGCTTCGTTCAACTTTCAATAATGAATCACCATCAGAAAAGGCTGTTTACAGTTAGTTTACAGAATTTCGTCATGGTCGTGCTTCCGTCAGCGATGAATTTCGTGAAAGTCGACCAAAATCGGTTGTTGTGAGAGGATCGGCACGTGACTTACCGTGAGATAGAGGCATCCTTAGGGATATCCAAGACTGTAGTACATTCGATTTTGCTTGAACACTTAGCTGTGAAAAAATCTGTTCCCGATGGATTTCGCATAATTTGAGCGAAACTCAGAAACAGGCTCATATCCATTGATGTAAGGAAATGCTCAAAAAATTCGACAGAGGACATACAAAATCCGTATACAACATCGTAACAGAAGACAAAACTTGGATAAATTCATATCAGCATGAAACTAAGCAACAAATAACTATCTAGGTGTTCCAAGATGAACCGAATTCAACAAAAGTGGTTCGTTCGCGAAGAACTTCCAAGATAATGATCGCTTGTTTTCTTTGGTTATACTGAACATGTTGCAACCGTTGCTTTAGAGGAGGCAATTAATGCTGAATGGTATACAAACAATTTGTTTGCCAGAAGTCGATAAAATCAGGAAAAATAACCGAAAACGTCGCATCATTCTTCATCATGACAATGCCAGCTCTCACACAGCACGTCAAACAACTGATTATTTGACGGAGAAAAACATAGCGACTTCTTTTTGTTCCTGAATGTCAAAAGAAAATGCGTGGACAGCGATTTTTATCACCTCAAGAAGCTGTTGAATCCTTCCAAAACCATGTTTTTGAGGTACCAACTCAGAGTGAGAAAAATGTTTTGAGAATTGTTTCGAGCGCATGCAACAGGGTATAAATTTAAAGGCGGATATTTTGAGAAAACAATAAAAACGATTTGTACCAAAACAAATTTTTTCTTTCATTGGTTTTGTAAAAACTTAAAAGGTAGCTCTCGTAGCAGTTATCAACCATCTTGACAGTAGGAAAGCAGAGAAATGGCGGGAACAGAGAACACGCTAGATGTTGTCAAAGGGTAGCTAAAAAGCGCCAATTTTAAAAGCAAAACCTTAAATTGGATATGGGATGTCCTAAAAACTAGTAATTCTTGTTTTTAACTTCGCGGTATTAACGCAGCTTAGGATTGTTTGAATGATCTATTACCACAGATGTGCGCAATAACTGGCCAAAATTTGTATTCAATTATTTTGATTAATTATTTAAAATCTTTTTAAACCACTTGGTCCATTAAAAGTAAGTATCGTATTGTTTTATGATACCTAAACAACATCTTAAACTGAATCGTTTGTGAGGAATGTCTTTTTTTTCCTTCATATTTACTAATTCTTAATATACGCAATCGAGACCAATAGATTTTATTAAACAAAAAAACTTGAAAAAAAATATACAAAAACGCATACTGACAAAAATGAAAGGTTATTTATTACTATCTAGGGTTTCGTTCGAATAAACTTCGACTATTCGCATTCTAATTATGTATTTGGGAAGCTCGTTGGGTCAAATTTAAAATTAGTAAAATTACTCTAAGACTAAATTCATCCATACTTATCTCATCCAAACCTGGTAACAAACTAAGACACCAACCATGTCATCTATGTCATATCCTGGTTTCGATTTCGGGTAAATATTTATATAATATTGAGGAACAAATCTTAGCAGATAAAAGATAAAATACAAATAACCATTAGCTATCATTATCTAATAATTATGATGATAAATAGTGGCATTAAAAGATAAATCTAACTAAGTACAATTAAGTATAAACTCAGTGTTTGTCAATAAATATAGTCAAGTATGAAAAGATAAAATGTGGCAATTCTACACAATCATTTCTTCGGTGTTTATCTTAAAATTATGCAATTTTACAGTGCCGTGCTGGCGAATATTCGCTATAGTATGTAACTCTTTTTTGTTTTTCTCGACTATCTTGACGAGGAAATACTCATTCCGGCCGACATCCAATGTTTGATGTAACACGTTCGAGGACAAGAAAATATATGTTTATACGTCATCCCGCCATGACCGCCTAGGTCTTCCCCTTTTCCTTCTTCCAAGTGGACGTCACTCTGTGATTTTCTTAATCCGCGTTCTGTCCTCACTTCTTCTTACGTGACCATACCATTTCAACCGTTTTTCTTCTATGGTATGTACTGCGTCTTTTGTTATTCCCGTTCTCGTTCTTATTTCCTCGTTCCTAATCCTATCAATCCGTGTCACCCTACAACACCTTCTCCAACATTCCATCTCTACCGCGTTTATTTTTGATTTATATTTCTTGTTAAGTATCCATGTTTCTGACCCGTATGTCATGATACTTTCAATGATTGTTTCGTATATTCTGACTTTGTTTTCGTTATGTGCTTATCCCATAGTATTGAGTTTAACTGTCTGATGCAGGTTCTCGTTTGTCCCAGTCTCGATTTCATTTCTTCTTTGGATGGTGCTTCTTTTGTTATTATGGTGCCCAGGTACTTAAATTTTCCAGTTTCTTTAATTGTTACGTCCTCTTCAATTTCTAGATTTTCTATTTCTCCTGTCTTAGTTGTTAGGTATTCCGTCTTATTAAAATTTATGTCTAGCCCAGCTTTGTCATACTCTTCCTTCAGTTTCCTCACCATATAGCTGAGATCTTCTTCGACCTGTGCCATGACGACTTTGTCATCTGCGCAACTCAAGCTGTATAAGTAGTCGCCTCTTACTGGAACTCCCATACCTTGACATTTATTCTTCCAGTTTTCAAGGTCTGTTCCAGTTAGATTTTGAACAGTGTCGGAGAGATTGTACACCCTTGTAATAGTACTTTGGTTGTTCCCCGTGTGGCCCCAAACTTATTACCAATTTTTACTCTGTTAATTTTATTTCTATATATCTATTTTACTGCTTTTATTAATACTTTATCGATTCCCATGTCTGACATTGCTTTCCTGCTTTCCAGAGGTGACTTCTAGCGACTGAATCGTAAGCTTTGCTTATATCAATGACGGCCCATTCATTAGGTATTCTTTCTCCATTTATAGCCCTATGGAACATGCTTCTTATTATTCGATGCAGTTTCTCTGATCCGTATTTGATTAATTCATTGGACATTCCTCCTGGTCCAGCCGCTTTCCGGCTTTTCAACGATTTTATGGCCTTCTTTACATCCTCATATTTTATCTCTACCTCCTCGTTTTCGTTTTGTTGTTGTTCGACATCTTCGTCTCTATTCAAGAACCCTGGTCTGTCTTCTGTCAGTAGTTTTTTTTATAATAGTTATCCCATTGGCTTCCCTAAATGTATTGTATATGAGATTTTTCTTTAGAGTTCAATTTCATAGCTCTGATCGTTCTTCATTCCTCCGTACTTCGTGTTCCACCTATATAGTGTTCGATGTCTTCACACGCTTTTTCCATTTCTCGTTCTTCTCTTTATTTATTAATCTTTTCGTTTCTCTATTTTTCTCTCTATACCTTCTTAAATCCTCCTCTGACTTGATGTTCATCCATTTCTCAGTTTCTTCTTTTCCCCGATGACATTTTTTGTTGTTTCATTAATAGTGTCGATGCTTTGTTTGTTTTCCTTGTCATCTTCTCCTAAGGCTTCGTAGGTGGCTTCCATAATACTTTCTTTGACGTGCTCGTATGTTTCTTCTAAACTGTCATAATCAAAATCTGTTCGTTTTTTATCTAGTCTGCGCTTGTAGAGATCTCTTATTGTCTCATCCTGCAACAATTGTATTTTGAATTTCTTTTCTTTCTTAATTACTTCCGTATACAACATAATACTAAAATGAAATAACTCGCCTAAAATATTGACCTAAAGTTTGGAACTATCTTCTTCTTGAAGTGCCAAATCCGATACGGACTCCAAAGACAAAGAGGACCTAAAAAGTAATGCCGGTTCCAAACGGCCAAAGTGAGAAGGTTTTACTAGGTATGATACTACGGATAGTTTGTCATTGCCATCCCGAGAGAGACGACCGTGATGTTGCAAAGTTTTTTTTTTAAATTTATTATTTTTTCGAGTCGAGATTCTAACGTAGGTTTCCGGCATAGAAGGCAGATACCTTATCCACTACGCTATGACCTCCGAACTAACTGCTTGATTAAAAATAACAGTCCTATCCGATATACTAGGCGTCTTAAAAAAATTAAGACGCGCACTCGCTCATGCTCGTAGTTCTTTTTTGTTCTTCTATAATTTCATTTCTTCGAAACTAAGTTGCAAACTCGTCATCTCGTTCTCGTATCCCGCCATTTTCTGTGGAAAAATTGCAACTGTTCTGCTAGATTTTGTCAAACTTGCTATAAGATCCAGCAGTAGCATGTATTGCCAGTAATTTAGAAAACTTTTGTCTATGTATATCCATTATTTCTTCAATAGAACTTAGAAATAAATCTGGTCTACTACACTGGTAAGCAAAGAAATCAACTCAAACTTCATTTAACGCGGATTCTAGGATATATTTTTACGGATTTTAGTATCATTTGAAAGTGATTGATGAATAATTCTTTCTAATGACACCAATTTCCATAGCATACCTCATGCTTTTTACTGATTAAAATGATTGAAAGGGGAAACAAGGATTGAAAATTTATTGATAAAAACCAAATCAGTATTTTGTATTCTAGTCGACATATTCTCGGGCAAATCTGAGTCGCGTTTGTCGATGGGTTGCTGTCAATTTGAGTCCGTTAGCTGATCTTTTCAGAGTTAGCTTAGCTTCTTTAAATCTTCTTCTGACTGACCAATGATTGTTCCTGAATATTCTTATTTTCTACCGTCTAGGTTGCAAAGTTATTGGTATAGCTGGATCTGACGAAAAAGGAAAATGGTTAACAAAAGATTTGGGCGTCGATCATTTCATAAACTATAAAACTCAGGATGTTGCAAGCGAATTAAGGAAAGTCGCGCCAAATGGTGTAGACATTTATTTTGATAATGTAAGTATTGTGTATGCAACTAAATATATATAATTTGATGAATATTACCATATTTTACGTACACTTATAATCCCACCCATCAAAGAAAAGAAGCGTAAACAGCGCTGACGTTTTATGTTCATAGCATCTAAATTTTTTAAATGCTGTATTCTCAAATTAGCTTAAAGTTTAAAGTTTGACACAGAGCTATGTTTCCTATTTTCCTTTTTGATTAATTTTGTAGTTATTTTCAAAATTTAAGCAAATAATGTAAAACGGGGCAATTTAATTTTTAGGATTTTTGAAACTATTTAAAGCAACCACGAAATGAATCAACAAATTAAATAATGAACAAGTCCCTGTATTAATGTTGCAGAAGGGATTTCTTGTATTTTTAGAGAAAAATATTTATTACTTTAGGTAAACTACTTATACTTTTTTGTAGGTGGGTGGTGAAATCAGTACTATTGTACTAACCCAAATGAATTCGCTTGGACGTGTGTGTTTATGCGGAGCCATTTCTGTATATAATGAAGACAAGGGCTTGGATGTAAAAGGTAAAAGAACGAAACTAAATATTTGAAAACATTAGCCAAGCACTTGGATCGCTTCAGGGGTTACGCCCCCTTGGCGCTCGGAAACATAGGCGTAAATTAAAAAACTTTTTTTGGCGTAACTATTATATATATATATATATATATATATATATATATATATATATATTTATATATATATATATATAATATAATTTTTATTTTTCACAATTACATTATAGTTTTCACAACAAATTAAAAAAAAAAATGTATTAAAAAAATTTAAAAAAAACAAAATGAACAATGGCGGAAAAAAAATCGTTTAAAAACTGAACTATTTTTGAAAATCCTTGACACCGATGGAATTTTTTCTCAGTCAAGAATCGTCTAAAAACTAAACAAATCATTTTTTATTGTTAAAAGGGTCATAGCTAAGCGGCTACATATGGAAAAAAATTTCAATTTTTTTTGTAGAAGTGACAGCCGTTTGCATTTTCCACAAAAATTTTGAGCTTTAAAAATATAATAAAAAATGAACCGTGCATCCAATCGAAAAAACCGTATGTCAACTTCAAAATAATATTTTGAAGAATACTAGTATGTGGTATAAATTTTATCAAAATCGGTTCAGTTGATCTCGAGGTATATTGTCCACAAGAAAAAAGTAGTTTCGAGTAAAACACACAAGAAAAAAATAGTACCGCGTCCGCGACTTAAAAGTCTATAATTTTTTTTATATTACCATCAATCTGTGATTCCTGGACCAATGATGCCCTTATGTCTTATGTCTTCTTTTGTCACAGCTTTGTCCACTTGCATCTGATTGTTTACTACATGAAATGCGGGCCTACTCTCAAGAGTACTCTGCCGCTCTGACTTTAAATTGCTATAACTCTGGTAGTAATTGGAATTTTTACATTTTGTAAAGCTTGAAATATTCTTAAAAGTATAAATAATAAATACTTACTGTTGTCATGAGGGTCGGCGGTTCGATTCCGCCTGTTTGCTTGGGTGTTGTGGTTGTCTTAGGTTAAGTTAGGTTTAAGGTTTATTATATTTGATTACTTTATAAATAAATTGACTCATGTCTAAATGGGACTTTTCTTAAAGGCCACAAAAAAAAAAATCTAACCAAAAAAATCGATTTTTTAAAAATTTCAAGGTGGACAGTATAACCTCCGAAATTTTATATAAAATATTCCCATGACATGTGACCTAAGTCATTTTAATCCTCTGGCCTAGTTCAATTATATAGCATTAAAGTTCCGGCAGGAATTTTCTTTAATGGTAGCCGAATTATTGAAACCAATACATTTTTTCTTCAAAGATATAAGTCGTTTAGTTTCAAGATCTATCCCAAAAACTTATTTGGAATAGAGAAAGACGTTAAGCTCAAAGGTCGATATCAATAGTTCTATCACTTATCTAAATTGGAACTCACCTGAATGTTTTCATTCATCATTCTCAATCAGTTGTGGCCTAACTCAGCTTATTAGCAAGCCAACACGGTTCCCTAATCGAAACGGAGAATTTGCCAGTCTTCTTGATCTGTTCTTAACCATTAATCCAGTTTACACTGTCACCGTAAATCCGTCGTTAGGTTCTTCCGACCATAATCTGCTTTCGACATCGAGTATCCTGCCAATCAGTGACAGAGAGGTGCCTAAACCGCGCAAGATTTAGCACTAAAAATATGCTAAATGGGAAGAACTGATGGAATATTTTCGAACATTTCCTTGGTTAGACGTTTGTTTTCGATCCGACCACCCATCTGACTGCACTAAGGAGGTTTCCGATGTTATTTTGGCTGGTATGGACGCTTACATCCCTTTTTCGAAGAAATGCCTTCCGACGGCAAGCCTAGGCTTCTAAACATCTTGCCTACCGGCAATGGCGTGAAAATCCTAACGTCGTAAGTCGTAATAACTTTATTCGTGCCCGGAACAGATGCAAATACATTATCAACGAAACCAAGGAGGCACACAATTAACGAATTAGAAACAAACTTCTTGCTTGCCTAAACAATTACACGTTCTTTTGGTCAGTTGCTAAGCCATTTAGTCAAAATTTCACCAAATCCACTATACCGCCACTCACACAGCCAGATAATTCTATTGCAACAACACCTGTTGAGAAAGCGAACTTGTTGGCTGAACTCTTTGCTTCACATTTTACTGTTGATTTCCAAGGAAAAACACCACCTACTATTCCCATAGTGCAGTCAACGATGCCCGATATTGTCTTCAGACAACCTATCATAAAACATATTTTAATAAAGCTAGACACCAAAAAAGCTTCTGGCGCTAACGGAATACCAGCCATAATACTCATAAACTGCTCGAGAGAACTAACACCAGTTTTCTACCTTTGAACCTATCCTACAGAAAAGGAATATTTCCTTCCTGCTGGAAGTGCGAGTTCCACGGATACCCAAAAAAGGCAAGAAGACCTTGCCAAACAATTACCGACCAGTCGTATTGCTGTCAATAATATCGAAAGTTATGGAAAAGGGTATTAATCAGGATCTTCTAAAATATCTTGAAGGATTCAATATTATTAGCTACCATCAATATAGCTTTCGTAAACATAGATCAACAGCAGATCTTCTAACTTATGTAACACATGTTTGGAACAACGCAATTGGACACTGTGGAGAATCTCGAGCGGTTGCTCTTGATATATCCAAGGCATTCGACCGTATTTGGCACGATGGATTGTTGACTAAGTTCTGGCTCTTGTGGTATGTCTGAAAAGTTCTGTTCATGGCTCTGAACTTTCCTCAAAGAGCGTTCTTTACGAGTGACAATCGACGGGTTTCTTTCTAACACCTTCACTATCAACGCCGGTATGCCCAATGGCCTCATACTGTCTCCTGCTCTCTTTCTCATTTACATTAACGATCTACTGGAAAAGACCATGAAAATACGCTTATCTCATCATTCACTTTGAACGCTGGAACATCGGTTACAGACAGACAGCAGGAGGTCGTTCGTCTTAACAAGGAGCTGAAGAACGTCTATCTTGAAGTGACAGTAACCAAGTAGAAATTAACGCTACAAAAACCCGGGCGGCAGTTTTTTCTAAAAAAGTTAACATTGCTGAATCCGTCATAGTTATGTCAGGGCACTCCATTCCTCTAACATCATCACTCAATTTGCTGGGCGTTAATTTGGGAGCAAATATGTCTTGGCATGAACATGTTGCAAGCATAGCAAGGAGAGCTTCTCAAAAACTGGAAATATTATTTCGAACCAGAAAGTTTTACACTCCACAACAACTGTACAAAGCTCAAATTCGACCCACGATGGAATACTGCTCCCATGTTTGGGGCTCTGCTCCCAAACATACACTGCATTTGTTGGATCCTATTCAGAAGAGAGCTGTTCGCCTGATTGGAGACCCGGAACCGACCAGCAACCTTGATTCGTTGGAGCATCACAGAACAGTAGGCGACTTGAGTCTATTCTACAAGTATTTTCGTGGAAAATGTTCATGGATGTAACCCGCTTAATTCTTCCCAAAGCGGTGCATGCTAGACATACATGTCGCGCTAATACTTTACCTCCGTATGAAGTTCAATTTACAACGATTCAATCGCTTTTTCCGCACACGTGTTACTCCTGTAGCGCTTTAAGGATTTCCCTGCAGCACGTGTGCTAGGCCCATAATATATATATATATATATATATATATATATATATATATATATATATATATATATATATATATATATATATATATATACAGGGTGTTATAAAAACAGTTTAATATATTTGAGGCAATTGAAGATACATACGATACTTATATTTAATTAAAGTTTCACGTGATCTAAAATTTATAAAATCATTGCACTATGTAATTTAATAAAGTATTGCGCCGCCTTTAGCATCAGTTGAGTTAACATTGAACATGCATCAATGTCACCTGCCTCTAATTTTAAGTTAACTTGAAGAGAGATGCCAAACTGGTCAATCAACCGTCAAAGGCAATACGTTTTGTTTACGTCGTGAAAAGCGCCTCAAAAATAAATCTTCTTTTGGTGAAATCTTGCAATGTGGTAATGCAAAAAGTAACTTGGGATTTGATTTTGCCAAAGTTTAATGGCATTTAGTTCTTATTACAGGTTACTTAATTAAACAAAAGTAGTGGTATTTTTATGTTGTATCTGTCATATTTAATTTTTAACCTGTATCCGATGAGTGCATGCATTTGTTACTATGAAATTTTTATTTGCTAAGGAGAAAAACATAGTTTGTTATTTATTTTAAAGCATGCAAGTCAGCTGATTGGTAAAATAGGTGTGGGTAAATAGTTCTAAATTTATAATCACGCTGTGGCGTCGATGATCTTGTTTTAAAAGTTTGAGACTCCTTAGAGTGAGTTTTACGTGTTATTATCAAGGAGCGCATTTTGACAATATATGTTTTCTACTTTCTTTTTACAATTGTAGGAACTCAAGCAAAAGGCGAGTCGAAACAACTAAAAGTAACAGAATTTCAAGTACAAGCATTTACAGATAGATGGATGGAGGGTGTACTACAGAATTTACAGTGGCTTAAAGAAGGAAAATTGAAGTATAAAGAAACAGTCACCGTTGGTTTCCAAAATATGTTTAATGCTTTTACGGATATACTCAACGGGGTAAATACTGGAAAAGCAGTTGTAAAAGTATAAATAGAATACATACTTTTTATTTGCTTGTCTTTTTTACTCGAAATTGTTCCCATTAAAATTATGCTCGGTAGGTAACTAGAATTATCCTGAAACTGCTGAAGATATTTGTAAAGTAAAACCGCTGTCCAGTAATAAGGATAATAGAGATCACTACAGACTTCTATTTATAAAAATATACCTATGGGCACAAAAGCTGGACATATAAAATCTTGATCAAACTTTTTCTTTAGTAACTTTTTAAATCTTAAACAATTCCAACTAGAATACAGGCCCATGTGTCAACGTTATAAAGCGTATTTTAATTTTCAAAAAACACTGATGAGGATGCCGTTGTATGAGGAAAAGCAGGAGTTACTTTTGTAGCCGTAACTACTGGATACTCTATAAAGAAATTAGACAGTACGATATTTTACTGTTCCTTAATTTTAAGCTCTATCTTCTTTGTGCATTGTGTCGGACAAATTGTTTTCTCCTCGTTATGGCCGGGTAAAATAGTAGTGCAACAGAACTCGTAAGTTTTCAGAGCTGCTCATACGATGTCCTGAAACTTGCTTACTCATTTTCACTGTAGCAAACCTCAATTTCCCATTAGATTCATTAGATCATTTCTATGTAGCCTGTTTCTGAGTAAATAACAAAAAGAAATCTGTAAATTATATATCTTACAGCTTTACCATCTAAAGTCTTTCTATGAAGGGGTAACATACACCTGGGCGCTGCAAAAATTATGTATATTTAAAAAAAATATTTTAAAGGTGATTAAATGAAGGGGTTTCGGTTAATAATATCGATTTTCTCGCAACATTTAAGTGTTTATTTCAATCACAAAATGAATTACCTTAAAAATCAAAGTATTGGCCATCGTTAGCTATGACTTTTTCCAATCTTTCTGTCAAAGAATGAATTCTGCACCAAAAGAACTTTTGATCTTTTAAGGCCAACCATTCAACAAGCCAAATTTTCACTTCTTCGTAAGAATGTAAGTGTTGTTTCTGAAAGTCCGTGCTGCATCGATCGAAATCAGTGGTAGTCTGAAGGGGCTAAATCCGGTGAATACGGCGGGGAATATAAATGATCCCAAATCAAAACTTGGACACACGGCAATAGGAAAGATGATAGCCTTAGACAACCAACCTCTTTCGTATGTTAAAAATATAGGTAAGCGTAAAAATGAAATGTTATTGTATTAAATGTCAAAAAATAAGCAACAAAATATTCTCCTAGTAAAATAATTAAAATGCAAAAAAATTGAATACCTATTCTTCTAGAGTTTAAGAGGCTGCTTGCTCTTCTTGAGGCGAAATACCATATAATATGATATTCCCGAAAAATACGAAAGATTCAAGAGCCGTTGATTTATTTTCTTTTACAACAGACGTGTGGACATTAGACGTAAATAACAAGAACTTTATAAGATTGACAGCACATTGGCTAACCAAAGATTTCGAACCAAAACATAAATAGGTTTTCTTCTCGTCAAGGCCAGGTACTTTTTATACAACTCTCGTATTATCTATTTTTGAACAAAAAGGAACTATCAGCTTGCTTGCTGCTCATTATGATTCAGTTTTCTCTTTGACACTAAATCAGTGGGACTTAATTTAAACATTACTGGAGCTTTTGCAACCATTTAAACACACTACCAAACATTTCAGTAGTTCACTGTGTAAAATATTAGAGGTGATTTCAATAATTTTGTTATGAAATAAATATTTATTGGAAATCGCGGTTACTGATTTGAGATCTATGCGGCATATTTTACTTGAAGGTTGGAGCTAAAATTTCGCAAATATTGAAACCAATAAAAATTATATAATTACCACGTTCCTGGATCCAAGGTTTAAAGGTGCATATGTCACTATCAAAGAGCAGGGTAAAAAAGACATTTTAAAATACATATACATACAAGCAATACCGTTAAAAGTAAATATTGAATCCGATGAAGTGTCAGTATCGTAATATCCTCAAACGATGTGCCACCGACCCTAGTATTTTAAAAAAAACTTAACAGTACCAAAAAACGTAAGAAACAGAAGACATTTTGGGATGTATTATCTAATATTGGTCAAACCAGAGATAAACAATAAAAAGGGGTCCCATGGAATAGAAGGGGCAGAAACAGAGTTCAGTTCTTATTTAAATTTGCCATTGATACTACTCAGTATATATCACCACTACACCAAACACTTTATTTTTGCACTCGACGCGCGTTTCGCTAACCATGTTAGCTTCATCAGGAGCGATGATTGACTGTCAATCATCGCTCCTGATGAAGCTAACATGGTTAGCGAAACGCGCGTCGAGTGCAAAAATAAAGTGTTTGGTGTAGTGGTGATATATACTGAGTAGTGTCATTGTGCCAAAGATTCCACATTCCCAACTTAGTTGCCATTGATAGATCGTAAAGCAAGTCCTTTTTGTGGCAGATTCATTTCAAGAATTTTCCTAGATTAGTACATATCAAAAACTGACTTTTTTAATACGCGAAATTCCAGACGCAGATATAATCCAATAACTAGTTTATGAAAATTTCTGACCTGGCTGCTGCTGAACCATAATTCTGCCCTGAATTCAGAAAAAAAAGTACAAGTGGAATAACATAAACCAATACTTACAATAAACATCAACTGTTTTACAAATAAAATCTATCTCTAATATGAAAACACAATTATCATAATCTTTATAAATAGGATCTTTGGGAAATCCAAAAACCTAACTCCTTTGGAGTGATGCAAAAGCCTCATAATGTCCCATTCTGGTATCTAAAAATACAAATATGTAACTTTCAAAATAAAAAAATTACAGGGTGTTACATGTTGGCTGTGTCATCCGGTGTAATATATTACATAACAGAAATAAAGAATTATGAATGATCTGTGGGCAATCTAAGAAAACTAACTCCTTTGGAGATACTACATATATTTTTACAAGCACTAACCGCACAACAAAAACTTCCTCTTGACATCTTTTTAGTGTTCCGTACGGAACACTTATAAGATCACTTCGTTGCCCGTCTGTCCGTCACACACCCGATTTCCTCCGAAACCATTTGACATAGAAAGTTGAAATTTGGCACTAATATAGGAATTGATGGCCTTCTCAGAGCCGTGTAGTTTTGAAAGTTAAATGTGGACCTAAGGGGTTAGTTTTCGGGGATGAAATCGGAAAAGAATTTTTTTTTTACCAGGTCATCGAGTGGTTTGTCAAATAAAAGCTTGTAAAAAGACGGATTCAAAAATATATATAATGTAATACTTGCGCACAATTTTCTCTTATTTTTAAAAAAGTGCGAAAAGTACTGATCAAAAAATTTTGAAAAAACCCTGGAATATTCTCTACAGGGTGTAGATTGAATGAAAATTATCAGTGCATTACATTTAATAATTTTTTTGGTATATAGAAAAACAAAAATTTCAAGGTCATCAGTTTTCACTAAAGATTGGAAAAAAAATTTGTTGAAAACTCATTTAGGATGTGTTTTATAAAATCACTGATCATTTTATACTTCCGTAACGAAAATTTTTATTTTAAAAGCAATCAACGTACGGAACACTAATTGTGCAAGTCCAACTTGCACTTGACCGGTTATTTATAATTATTTTCAATTATAACGTCAAATGAGTTATTTATCTATTAGAACATTTTTAATAATGAATTTCGGAACGCGAGCTTTGAAATCCAGATGTAAACACAACCCGCGATTGCGCTGGCATCCATGTTGTTGGTATGATAAGGGACGCATGCGTGATAAAAAACAGGACCTAAAAATTTTCTTGAGCGTCGCTACTGTGTTTTATGTTTGTTGTGGTATTAGTCAATAAATTATTAGTGGTTGGGTATTGTGCATAGATTTTGGGGGAGGGGCAATCAATTTCAACCATATGAAAATTGATTTTAACCTTTAAAATTACCTACCTAATTTACAAAACTATTGTTGTCAAGTCTAAACAATTTTTTAAATCCCAGGGCTAAATATACTTAACATTGTCAAAATCGAGGATCGATCTAGTAAAACTCGCAAGCTAATTTCGGAACTCGAACTTGTTAGCACTTTATTTATCAAATTTCGATTCCTGTACAGACAAGGCAATTTTTTGAATTAGAAACTATAGTTTTCCAGGAAAGTCTTAGAATTTAATTATCTGAGAATTTTGCTCCATTGCCTCAACAAAGAATGGTAAAAAAATGTAAAATAAGTTATAAAAATAACATATCTGAATATTTATCTAAGAAAATATAAACGTTCAGAACGGCAATAGGTCTTTAAATATATTGAACAAGAAAGTGTCTCAGAATCGGAAAAAGAGCATGAGAAAATCGGGATAAAAAATACCCAGTTTCGCTGAAGTTCTTGAGGCTAAAAGTAGATCAGTCAGCTTCCTTCGGTTTCCTATGCGACAGTATACTGGATAAACATACATTCATGGATTAAATATATGGTACGGAACACTCGTCCCACAGATACAACTCGAATTTGGCCATTTATTGGTAATTTTTATTTAACTAGTTTTACCTTATACTTTAAAATTCCAATTCAACATAAAGCAGGTTTTGTTATCTGTTATAATTTTTATTATCGCTAATGACGTTCATAATAAACAAACACTGTAGTACATAAATAATTCTGTTTAAAGTTCACAACATGTTTATATATCTCCTTGAATATAACCTTAAATAAAACGTAACAGCAGTATTTGCTAATACTTGTGATAGATAAATTAGTATTTTGTTCGCTGTATTAGAACTTGTCAAAATGGTAAAAGCCAAAAAATTTATTTTACACAAAAGATGTATAGGTTTTCCTAAATCGACTGATTTTAAATTAGTAGAAGAGGAACTTCCACCTCTGAAGGAGGCAGGTAAGTATATCATTTTAATTAAAACCAAAACAAGAAAATATTTGCCATTTTGCCTATCGAATCCAGTTCTTCGCATTTCAGATTTTCATGATTCCATTACACATCTTTAGTTTTCGTCAAGCCTACGCGTATTTGCGATCACGAAAAAACGATCCAACATCTATCTTGGCATGAAAATTGGTTGACTGAATCCACAGATAACAGTCAAATATATAATGTTATCAGACTTTTAAAATTTTAAAAATTCATTTTTTAATATCAAGTTTGCAGTGCATAGTTATGGAAATAGAGAAGAAAGTAGGCAATATTATATTTATACGTAACTAAATATATATATATATATATATATATATATATATATATATATATATATATATATATATATATATATATATATATATATATATAT
Source organism: Pachyrhynchus sulphureomaculatus (assembly GCA_019049505.1). Classification (NCBI taxonomy): domain Eukaryota; kingdom Metazoa; phylum Arthropoda; class Insecta; order Coleoptera; family Curculionidae; genus Pachyrhynchus; species Pachyrhynchus sulphureomaculatus. The sequence continues at coordinate 38,481,917 of CM032449.1, read as the reverse complement.
AACAGAGAAGATTATTAAGAAATAATCCTGCAAATGGCAGATTAGAATTGGCAGAAATAGACAAAAAAAAAACAGAGAAGACGTCAGACAATACAGGAAAATAGAAGAAATTCTGAAAGAGGGAAAAAGTTTGAAACACTTAAACAAACAAATGAATGAAGGGAGACATCAAATAATAAAACTTGTAAATAAGGATAACCAAGAGATCGCACAAATCAAAGAGATAAAGGAAGCTACAGAGAAATATTATCAAATACTATATAACACGAAAATATCGCCACCGCCCGGGAAAGAAGAAAGAAATAGAGTGATGAAACGGATGAAATAATGAATGATCTACAACATATGCACAACAACAAAGAACCAGGAGACAATGAAATAATTATGAAAATGATAAGGTATCGAGGGGCATCGATAAAACAATCTCTTCAAACTCTATATATCAGGTGCCTTATAGAAAGTAAAATACCAACACCTTGGGTTGGCCTTGATTGTGCTTATTTTTAACACATTTAAATTGGAGAATTACAGACCCATCAACCTGGTATAGGTACTATACCAAATACTCAATAGAATTATAACATATACGAGGCTGGTTTGAAAAGTCCGTGCAAAAATAAAAACTACTTATGTGTTTGGGGTAAACCTTTTTTATTTTTCGACATAGTCTCCTTTTAGGCTTATACACTTCGTCCAACGATGTTCTAGTTTGTTGATCCCTTCCGAATAATAGGATTTGTCCAAGTCTGCAAAATATCCATTAGTGTCTGCAATCACCTCCTCGTTTGGGATCCTATTTCCATAAATTTTGCGACCACAACTGCTGAGGTGTGTGCTGGTGCGTTGTCGTGATGGAAAAGGACTTTCTTGTGGGCCAATCGCGGGCGTTTTTCTTGCAGCTCAGTTTTCAAACGATCCAATAACGATGAATAATATTCACCTGTAATAGTTTTACCATTTTCCAGATAGTCGATGAGGATTATCCCTTGCGAATCCCAAAAGACAGTCGCCATAACCTTTCCGGCCGAAGGAACGGTCTTCGCCTTTTTTGGTGCAGATTCCCCCTTGGTAACCCATTGTTTAGATTGTTGTTTGGTCTCAGGAGTATAGTAATGTATCCATGTTTCATCCACAGTGACGAAACGACGCTTAAAGTCCTCCGGATTCTTCTGGAATAGCTGCAAACCATCCTTGCAACACTTCACACGATTCCGTTTTTGGTCAAGCGTGAGCAATCGCGGCACCCATCTTGCGGATAGCTTTCTCATGTCCAAATGTTTATGCAAAATATTATGTACCCGTTCAGTCGAGATGCCCACATCACTAGCAATCTCACGCACCTTAACTCTTCTGTCATCCATCACCATATCATGGATTTGATCAATGATTTCTCGTCGTCGTAACCTCCACAGGCCGTCCAGAACGTTCAGCGTCACTTGTGCCCATATGGCCAGTCCGAAAATTTTGAAACCACTTATAAACTGTTCTAATCGAAGGTGCAGAGTCACCATAATGTTTATCAAGCTTCTCTTTAGTCTCCTGAGGCGTTTTGCCTTTCATAAAGTAATGTTTAATCACCACACGAAATTCTTTTTCGTCCATTTCTTGAAAATCACTCGACTTCCTTGATTCACACGAATGCCAAACACAAAGAAATAGACCAATATGGCTGAAACTTGGTGTGCGTTTATTCAAGAGATGCTACTAACTAAACATGACCTCGATAGGCGCCGGTGGTGCCATCTCTCGGACTTTGCACGGACTTTTCAAACCAGCCTCGTAGATTAACGAGCAAATTAGATAGTTATCAACCACGCGAACAAGGATTTAGACGGGGATACAGCACTTTGGACCATCTTCAAACAGTTAGATTACTAGTGGAAAAAGCAAATGAATACAAGGTCATCTTGTGGATAGCAATGTTTGACTACGAAAAACATTTGATTCGGTAGCGATATGGGTAGTCCTTAACGCCTTAAGTAACAGCAGAGTCAAGGAAAGATACACTTCTTGAATACATATACAAAAATGTCACGTCACAAATAATGCTTGAAAAAAAAACAATTAAAGTCAAAATTAAAAGAGGAATTAGACAAGGCGACTCGATATCTCCAAAGCTGTTCACGTTGACTCTAGAAGATATGTTCAAATCATTAAAGTGGGAAAATAAAGGAATACTAGTGGACGGTGAACGATTAAATCACTTAAGGTTCGCAGATGATGTCACTCTGATCGCCAACACAAAAGAAGAATTATTAGAAATGCTGATGGAATTAAATAACAAGTCTCGAGAAATAGATCTAAAAATAAACTTCTCCAAAACTAAATATTTGAACAACGAAAGTGAAGATAACAGCCAAGAACTATTGATAGAAGGTAAAAGAATAGGAAAGGTACAAACATTCATATATTTAGGACAAAAAAATCGAAATATCAAAAATTAATTTAAAGGCTGACTTGAATAGAACAGTCTCGTTAGCTCGGTCTGCGCTCGGAAGATTACAATCTACATTTAAATTAGACATCTCAAATACAATAAAAGCCAGAGTATTCGATCAGTATGTACTGCCGGTATTAACATATGGCACTGAAACGGGGGCTTTAAATAAAAGTATAATTAGCAATAGAGAGAAGAATGCTAAATATTAGACTCCAAGATCGTATTCCTAACATCGAGATTCGAAGAAGATCAAAAGTGACAGATGTAATACAACGAATATGTATATTAAGGTGGAATTGGGTGGGGCATATCGCAAGGATGAATGATAACAGATGGATACGCCGTACGCGTGAATGGAGCCCTAGAGAACACAAAAAATTCAGAGGTAGACCACAGACAAGATGGACGGACGACATGAAAAGATTAGCAGGACACGATTGGAGGCAATAAAGCTCATTGGAGACAACTTGGGGAGGCTTACATCCTACTATGGATGGAATAAGCTAATGATGATGATGATACAAAATATAAATATTTACTTTACTTAATCCTTATCCTTGGCCTGTGGCCCGTGGAGTTGAGTTCCGTTCATATCTCCTATTATTATTATCTTATTGTTTGTATTGTCTATCTCTTTCTGTAAATCATTGAAAAATTTGTCCCTCCCCTCAATTCTTGCGTTGTTATTTGGTCCATAGCACGCAATCAAAGTGCAGTCTTTGTCCGCTCCATCTTCTTTTATTGCTATCGAGAGTATTCTCTCATTTACAAACCTTTCCCCTTTTACATTCTTCATCTTCTCTTCTTTGACCACCATTGCCACTCCTGTCCCTGCATTTTCCTCCTCTTTTACTCCTAACCAGTACATCCAATATCCACTAGGTAATCTTTTGCATCCATTCCCTTTCCTTTTTGTTTCTGTAATTCCTACATAGTGCATTTGTATTTTTTTCCAGTACTTCTGTCAGTTCATCCTCTTTTCCGTTATGCCCCTAACATTCCATGTTTCCAATCTAATCTCTCTTCCGTTTATACCCCTAAACTTCCGTGTTCCCAATTTACTACCTCAGTAATTATTTCCTATTTTTTTCTTCCTATCCATTTCTTCTTATTTATATTCCTTTCATTAGTCTTCTCTTCCGTATCATTTCTCTTTGCCAGGGTCGTCGTCGGTCTACCTATCTCTCTCCTTTTTCTCAGTTTTTTGGCTTGATGATGGTAGTGTTCTTTGTTTTATCCTTCAGTTTTTTTTCCTCAGTGTCCCATTGATATTCTCTTCCCTCGATTAAGATTTTCTGATATCCCATTTTCACTCTCTTTCCATTCTTTCTCTCGTTCTCTGCTATATGCTTCAATTTCTTTTTAATTTCCCGTTCACCCTTTGTTAAATCGTTGTTTATGTAAACTCTCTCTCTCCAATTTCTCAGATTGCTTTTATTTTTCATCGCAACTTCCTTATCTCCTGAGTTTCCAAGTTCTGTCTTGTATATAGTCTCTCCCATTTTTATCACATCCTTAATCTGTATCTTTGTGTCCATACTTCTTTCCATAAAATGTTCTACATCCATTTTCAGATCTGGTTGACTATTCGCTTTAAATCTCATTCCCGATATAACAATATTTTTTTTTTTTTTATTGGTCTAGCACACGTGCTGCAGGGAAGTCCCTAAAGCGCTTCAGGAGCGGCACGAGTGCGGAAAAAGCGATTCACGTTGTTCTTGAATCGCTGTAAATTGTACTCGGTGGGAAACACAGCGCTGGGCAAATTATTCCAAAGGGATGACGTTCTCCATATAAAAGATTGCTTGAAAAACGTCGTACGCGGAGTAACAAGCTGAACCTCATACGGATGCGAAGCACCAGCGCGAGGTGTATTTCTAACATGCACCGCTTTGGGAGGAATTAAGCGGGCTACATCCTTCGAACACTTTCCATGAAAATACTTGTAGAACAGACTCAAGTCGCCAACCGTTCTTCGATGTTCCAGCGAATCAAGGCCGCCGGTCAATTCCGGGTCCCCAATCAGACGGACCGCTCTTCTCTGAACAGAATCCAACAAATGCAGTGTATGTTTGGGAGCGGAGCCCCAAACGTGGGAGCAGTATTCCATAGTTGGTCGAATTTGGGCTTTGTAAAGAATTAACAGTTGCTGTGGGGTGTAAAGCTTTCTGGTTCTAAATAATATTCCCAACTTTTGAGAAGCTCTCCTTGCTATGCCTGCAACATGTTCATGCCAAGACATATTTGCTCCCAAACTAACGCCCAACAAATTGAGGGACGATGCTAGGGAATGGAGTGCCCCGACATAACTATGTCGGGTTCAGCAACGTTAACTTTTTTAGAAAAAAACTGCCGCTTGGGTTTTTGTAGCGTTAAATTCCACTTGGTTACTGTCACCCCAAGATAGGATTTCTTCCAGGTCTTTGTTAAGTTGAACGACCTCCTGCTGTCTGCGGATATTCGCCTGAGCAGCCGATGTCCGAGCGTTCAAGGTGAATGAAGAGACAAGCGTACTGTCATCTGCAAAGCTATAGATTGGATTCCCGGTCTTTTCCAGCAGATCGTTAATGTAAATGAGAAAGAGAGTAGGAGACAGTATGGAGCCCTGGGGCACACCGGCGTTGATAGTGAGGATGTTAGAAAGAAATCCGTCGACCGCCACTCGTAAAGAACGCTCTCTGAGGAAACATGAGAGCCACAAACAGAACCTTTCAGACATACCATAAGAGCGCAACTTAGCCAACAGTCCATCGTGCCAAACACGGTTGAATGCCTTGGATATGTCAAGAGCAACCGCTCGAGATTCTCCAAAGTGTTCAATTACGTTGTTCCAAACATGTGTTACATAAGTCAGAAGATCTCCTGTTGATCTATGTTTACGAAAACCATATTGGTGATCGCTAATAATATTGAATCGTTCAAGATATTTTAGAAGATGCTCATTGATAACCTTTTCCATGACTTTCGATATTATTGAAAGCAGTGCAAATGGTCGGTAGTTATTTGGCAAGGTCTTCTTACCTTTTTTAGGTATCGGCTGAACCGTGGCACATTTCCAGCAGGACGGAAATATTCCCTTTCTGTAGGATAGGTTAAAAAGTCTACAGAAAACTGGTGTTAGTTCCCTTGCACAGTTTTTGAGAACTATGGCAGGTATTCCGTCAGCGCCAGAAGCCTTCTTGGTGTCTAGCTTCATTAAAATACGCTTTATGATGCGCTGTCTGAAGACAACATCGGGCATCCTTGACTGCAATATGGGAATAGTAGGTGGTGTTTTTCCTTGGAAATCGACAGTAGAATGTGAAGCAAAGAGTTCAGCCAACAAGTTCGCTCTCTCAACAGGTGTGGTTGCAATGGAATTGTCTGGCCATGTGAGTGGTGGTATGGTGGATTTGGTAAAATTTTGGCTAACTGCCTTAGCGACTGCCCAAAAGGACCTGGAATTGTTGGGACAAGCAAGAAGTTTGTTTCTAATTCGTTGATTGTGTGCCTCCTTGGTTTCGTCGATAATTCCCTTGCATCTGTTCCGGGCATGAACAAAGATGTTTCGATTTAAGGACAAGGACAATATTATTCCTTATGTTTTCCGTTTCCAGCCCACTCATGCTCGAATCCATATTTCTCATGTTTTCTATAATTGTCTTATTTTCCTCTTTTAATACTTCGTTCTCCTTTCTTATTTCTTTCACTTCTTGTTGGTATCTCTTCTGATCCTGTTTCATTTCCTTTATATCTAACATTAACTCTCTGATCATTTCTGTTAAGTTATCCATCTTATCTTCTCCTTCATTTTTCTCTTTCTGTGGGGTTCCTATCAGCTTTTTACTCCTCTTGTATATTTCCATTGGCTCTTCCCTTCCCTCGACTCTTGCATAAGAAGTTTTAAATGGGTGAAAAATATTTTTGGTCTTCGGTATGTTTAAAGTTTTCGTTATAATAATAACTAACTTTCTGTATTATCATACTAGAAAAAATGTAACTTTCCAGAGTTCCTGGCTGAAGCAGTATATTTAAGTGTGGATCCCTACATGAGAGCTTATATGAGAGGAATAGAATTAGGATCAACTATGATAGGAACTCAAGTAGCAAAGTAAGTATTTCTATACAGGATCTCATATATTTGATTGCTCAATAATAACGATGATATGTTACTTATGAAATACATAGTAGTAAGGGCCAGAATGTTAAAAAAGCTTTACAGTTTTAATGGTCTATTAGTTATGTCTGACTATTTAAAAATTATGATCACCAAGCAGCAGAGAGTTGTTTTTTTTATTACTTCTTTACCTTACAACGTTGACAAAAAATATTCACCCTGGCCCCTTACTGCTTGGATTTTTAAACTTCATCTATGGATATATCTTCTGAGTTATGTAACACATGTTTGGAACAACGCAGTTGAACACTTTGGAAAATCTCGAGCGATTACTCTTGACATATCCAAGGCATTCGACCGTGTTTGGCACGATGGACTGTTGGCTAAGCTACGCTCTTGTGGTATGTCTGAAAGGTTCTGTCTGTGGCTCTCATGTTTCCTCAGAGAGCGTTCTTTACGAGTGGCGGTCGATGGATTTCTTTCTAACACCTTCACTATTAACGCCGGTGTGCCCCAAGGCTCCATACTGTCTCCTACTCTCTTTCTCATTTACATTAACGATCTGTTGGAGAAGACGGCAATCCAATATATACAGCTTTGCAGATGACAGTACGCTTATCTCTTCATTCACTTTGAACGCTCGGACATCGGCTACTCAGGTGAATATCCGCAGACAGCAGGAGTCATTCAACTTAACAAAGTCCTGAAAGAAATTCTATTTTGGGGTGACAGTAACCAAGTGGAATTTAACAACAACCCAGGCGGCAGTTTTTTCTAAAAAAGTTAACGTTGCTGAACCCGACATAGTTATGTCGGGGGACTCCATTCCTCTAACATCGTCACTCAATTTGTTGGTCGTTAATTTGGGAGCAAATATGTCCTGGCATGAACATGTTGCAGGCATAGCAAGGAGAGCTTCTCAAAAGTTGGGCATATTATTTCGAACCAGAAAGCTTTACACTCCACAACAACTGTTAATTCTTTACAAAGCTCAAATTCGACCAACTATGGAAGACTGCTTCCATGGGTGGAGCTCCGCTCCCAAACACACACTGCATTTGTTGGATTCTATTCAGAGAAGAGCTGTTCGTCTGATGGGAGAACCGCCTTGATTCGCTGGAACATCGAAGAACGGTTGGCGACTTGAGCCTATTCTACAAGTACTTTCATGGAAAGTGTTCCAAAGATGTTGCCCGCTTAATTCCTCCCAGAGCGGTGCATGTTAGAAGTACACGTAGCGCTAATTCTTCACATCCGTATGAGGTTTAGCTTGTTACTCCTCGTACAACGCTTTTCAAGCAGTTTTTTATATGGAGAACATCATCCCTTTGGAATAATTTGCCCAGGACTGTGTTTCCATCGAGTACAATCTACAGCGATTCAAGAACAACGTGAATCGCTTTCTCCGCACACGTGTCGCTGTTGTAGCGCTTTAGGGACTTCCCTGTAGTACGAATACTAGACCCACAAAAAAAAAAAATTTAGAGGAAGCCGGCTACAAAAAAAAGTTCGATGTTTGGGCGCCATTCGATTGAATTTCCATCTGTTGATCTCGACAGAACAAAACATTTCTGAAGCAGTTATTTAAGTGCGATAAAAAGTGGATCACGTACGACGATAATGTGCGAAAAAGATCATAGTCGAAAAAGGGAATCGTGCATCATAAGCTGCTGTGGCCTTGTCAAACGATTCTGTACTTTACTGTCAGTAATTGACAAGCAAGCGATTACAAAAAATCGGCCGAAACCAATCAACGGAAAGGGCCACCATGACAACGTTAGACCATAC